>CM066049.1:25717500-26317500 GCA_033557465.1 Ichthyophis bannanicus | reverse complement strand
ACGCTCTGTTCGTTATAAGTACATGTGAATTGTATGTTGGAATCCACTTTATTTAACCATCCTATAAATTCATTCAACTTCGGGATCGATCCATACCAAAGTGCAAACACATCATCAATGAACCCTCTTCCACAATATCAAATTGCTTTTGACATACAAGGCTACTCCTCCTCCTCTTCCATTTTCTCTGTCTCTTCTGAATAGATTATAGCCAGGTATGGCTATATTCCAATCATGCAATTCATTTAGCCATGTTTCTGTAATGGCCACAGTGTCCAAATCCATTTCCACCATTAGGGCTTCTAGGTCTGGAACTTTGTTGGCTAAGCTTCGAGCATTTGTGCTCATTGCTTTCCAGCATTTAACTGGCTTGCGTGTATTTAGCATTGATCTTCCTACATCTTCCCACTTGTTTATGATGTGTGGTTTAAATGTGTGGCTGTTTCTGATTTTAATCTACTTTTGCATGGGGTGATGTCCAGAGCTTGACCTTCCACATCCGTCATCCCCTTTTTCTAGTTTAAATGCATATAGGCCTCCCGCAAAAAAGCACATACCTTCTTCAAAGAGCACAAAACATCTGTGCTAAAGTGATTGCTAAAGCTCGCCTAACAGATCACGTAACCCCTATACTGCTAGACCTCCACTGGCTCCCTATTAACAGCCGAATTAAATATAAAATTATTCTAACAACCTATAAACTCATAAACGACATAACCCCCTCACACCTATCTACATTACTGCAATCTCCAACCTCGACAAGGACCCTCAGACAAAATGCAGCCCACTCTCTCATCATACCAAAAACCATCTGCAAAACTAAGAACACCACCAGCTCCAGAGCATTCTCATTCGCTGCTCCTACACTCTGGAACGACCTCCCCATTGAACTTCGTACCATAAGAGACCTCTTCCAATTCAGAAAAGAATTAAAGACCTACCTGTTCACTGAACACTTCGAAGTCCCCTACTACCCCAAAGCTAGCTCCACAACAAACGTGGTCACACATGCACAAACTCCCTTAATCCAAACAATGTAAACACAAGCCTGCCCCCCCTCCACACACACGCCCCAAGACGACATAAAAAGGAACTAAATTCCAACACCTACACCAATATCTGACCCACACAACACACACACCACACACTGTAAATATACATTTGTAAAAAGTTAGATGTGTTTGTTTTAATACCTACAAAGTTTATATTACTGTTCAATGTAAATAGTTGAATTCTATTGTTCTATGTAAAATGTATACAAACTGTGTACAAGACTGTTAACCTGTTATATGTAAACCGCCCTTGATCTCTGGAAGGGGCGGTATAAAAGAAATAGTTAAATAAATAAATAAATAAAATAAATATCCACATATTGCTTGTATTTTTCACTTAGGATTCTTTTCCCTGTGACAGAGAGATGTAGTCCATCAGCACAGTATAGTCTCTTGTTGTTCCATCTGTTACCCCGGTCGCCAATAAATCTGAATCCTTCTTGTTTGCACCAGGTCTGGAGCCATGTATTAAAGCTGTTAATGCGATGCAGCCTTTTTGCCCCTTTACCAAGCACAGGTAGAACCTCTGAGAATGCAACAGTGTTAACAATGGGCTTGAGTTTCTCGCCCAGAGATTGGAAGTTCTTTTGGACTGTAGAGGTACTGTTTCTAGCCAGGTCATTTGTGCCCAAGTGGATAACCACATCAAGTTTTGAGTGTTCACTTTCTGCGCTAAGTACTTCAACAATGTGGTTTGTATTCCTGCTGGCTGAAGAGCCTGGGAGGCACTTGACTATCTTCTCTCCTTTCACCTGTGTTCCCAAGTTGATGCCACTGATGATGGAATCACCAAGTAGTAGTAGTTTGCTGTTTGGTGAGGTTTTCTTCATATTTGGTCCTTTAGCAGGAGATTGGGCATTGTCTGTCTCATTTAAGGGCCCTTCAGTTTCTTTGGATTGGGCATCCTCATTCATCAAGGCAGAGAAGGCATTATGCAGGGATATCTCCTGATGCATAGGATGCCTCTGTGTCACAGGTCACAATCTACCAGAACCCACTGTGATCCGTTTGTTCCTGGAGTGTTTCATTCTTTGTGGAAGTGGTGGTGGACTTTGTTCAGTTTGCATCTTAGAAGAGGTGCGCTTCATTTCAGCCAGTTCCTCCCTCAGTTCCTCATCCTCATTAGCCAAAGCAGAGAAGGCATTATGCAGGGATATCTTTTGATGCATAGGATGTCTCTGCGTTACACGTCGCAATCTACCAGAAACCACTATGATCCCCTTGTCCCTGGGATATTTGATGCTTTGTGGGAGCGGTGGTGGGCATTGTTCAGTTTGTATCCTAGAAGAGGTGCGCTTCATTGCAGCTAGTTCCTCCCTGAGAAGGGTCACCCCTTTATGCATGGCAGCTAGGTCTTCCCTTAGTAGAGTCAGTTCTTTATGCATGGTAGCTGACCTGAGGCACATAGGACAAGCTCTGAGGTTCCATATGATTCCTCTTGGAATGAAAGTACTGCAGTTATTGCACCAAATACATGACATGCTGAATAAGCAGTCCTAGAAGGAGAAGAGGAAGAAGAAGAAGGAAGGAGGAAGACGATGTGGGCTGTAACCTAAGTTAAGAGGATAAATGGCAACGTATGCGAGTACTGTATAGGCAATGCAGCCCCTGGGGTGGGTGGGGCAAGGGGTAGGGTGGGCGGGAACCTAAGTGTCTCTGGCCAGTAGGCTGTTCCTGAACTGGGGGCACCCACAGATATCTACTCCAAGGCTACCCAGAAAAGGAGACAGTCAGATTATCCCCAAGCTTAATTTATAACCACAGTTGAACTTTATATTAACAATTCACACAAAACAGACAGTTAGACTCTATATTGATAACTAGAAAGCATCAGAAATAAGAGAGAAAATTAGAGTCTTAGCTTTGTGAAATATCCACAGCTCCTGCAGCCAGCCTCAGAGACCTGTAGAAGCATATCCTTGATCTCCACCGTTTCTCACAATGCTTACCATATTAAGATACGTTTCATTGCTTTACATTTAAAAATTATTCCTTTTAGGCCAGATCCCATCCCAGATGTACAAGTCCTCTGTACGCCTGGTCTGAATCAAATGTACAGAGGGTGTCGCGATTCTGATCCCACGGGGCACGTCTAGCTCCGCGGGATGAGAATTGCCATTAGGCCTGTACGTGCAGGCCAGGACTGCGATTCAGCCTGGCCTGCACATACAGGCCATTCCCGACTAACTCAGTCTGGGCTTTAAAACAGAGCCGCGGCGCCATGGTGTCCGGTTGCCATGGCACTGTGGCTCCATTGTAAAGCCGCGATCACGGTCACTGACTCCTGCACTGCATTTCCCACAGTCCAATTCCCAATCGGCCTCCCAATGCCAGGGTCGGGCTGTGGGGAATGTTCACTGCCCCCTCCTGTCGCTTTCTGGCCCTGGACCCACTGACCCCTGGCAACTAGGGAAATTATTCCACCTCAGAGGTGGAATAACTTCCCTGTGCAGGTCGCTGGCCCTGGACACACAGGGTTGACATTAGAATGGGCCCTGTCCATCCAGGGCCGACGATTGCCCACCACCCACCCCCAATCCACCCCTTCCCCGCCCCATCTAACTTCCTCATACAACCGGCAGGAAAGTTAGCCACCAGCGGGAAGAGGCACGAATAGCGAAATGTCCCATTGGGACGCCTATCCCCACTATTCGAGAGTTGGAATGACATTTATGTCTAAACCATTTTCTAATGTTCTTTTGGACTTCCAGCTTGGTCAGAAGTGGACACTGTTTGGCTATGATGTTATGACTCTTCATTTGCAACTACCTAGGTTTTATTTTTCCCTAGTTTATAACCCATGCTGGGATTCAAATCCTCATAGGAACCAGTTCAGTCCATAGTAGGAAGCAGCTGGGTCACACCGGTTCGTGCTAACCGGTTCCTAGCATTTCCTGCATTCCCTGAACTGGTTCCTACAGGCTGTTTTACTGCTGGATGTGCACTGGTGGCTTTCAAAGCACCCGGCATTATTTGGATGGCATCGGAGCCTTCTCTCGATGCCTCAATCCCCCAGATTCCATCCAAATAATGTCGGGTTTTTTGAAATCCAACAGTGCCTATCCGGCAGTAAAACAGCCTGTAGTACTAGGAACCTATTTGCATGAACTGGTGCGAACTAGCTAGATTCCACCGCAGTTTATAACCTTGACCTCAGCAGATATTGTAGAAACAGACCTTGGCCAAGGGTTATAGACCACAGCTTCCGCAAGAACCAGATACACATGCATCCTGAGTCTAGTCAGGAGGTGACACTGTTGTGTGAGACCATTCCCTATCTTCCCATCTCCACCTGCCACCCAAGGACAATGTTGTGCCTGCATCATTTCCAGAATTTTTTTTTATAATATATATTTATTAGAATTTTTTACTGACAATACATTATCAGAAAAAAAGAAACAACGGAAATACAAAATCAGCCATCCATAATATGTTAAACAATAAACTCTATCATCAGGTGCATTAGCCCACGTCTCGGGGATAAAAAAAACGCAAGAAAACAGTAAAGAAATCAAAACTAGGGAAAGCCCTCAAACTAAAGGGCAACCCTAGCTAACACAGCAGCTAGCCAAAATCCCTCCCACTTACACCGGAGAAAAGAAAATATAGAGTTAACTAAATAAGAGGACCATCATTGTACTTTTTCCCTGTCAAGGATCCACTTTTCCAAATCAGGAGGAGACAGAAAAACAAATTTATCATAACCTAGGGACACTAAACATTTGCAAGGGTAACATAAAAAGAACGTAGCACCAAGAGCAAGAACTCTAGGTATATAGGAAAGAAAAGTCTTCCTACGAATATGTGTTGAGCGAGATACGTCAGGAAAAATAGATACCCTGTCTCCACAAAATAGAATCTCTTTTTTCCTGAAGTATGCTTTAAGAATTGCAATTTTATCATCTTCTGAAGACAAGGTAATTAATAGAGTAGCCCTGGTGGAAATAATAACTTGTGTGTCCTCAAGAAATGCAGTTAAATTGAAGTATTGTGTTCCTCCAAAACAGCCAGTTCCCCATCAATACTAGGTAGAGCAACTTTAGTAGGAATATAATAGCATTTGGCTAAAATTAGAGTATCAGCATTAGACAAGAGTAGCACATCCTTCAGATATTTCCTAAAAAGAATTAAAGGAGAAAACAAAGTCATACAGGGGAAATTAAGCAACTGCAAATTTTTACTCCGTGACAAATTCTCTAAATTCTCGAGTTTCTGCTGTAATACCAAGCTATCTTTCATGCTATTAGATTGAAATGATGAAAAAGATTTAACTTGAACATCAATATTCAAAAGACCAGATGTTAAACTCTCAATCTGAGAATCCAAACTTTGAAACTTCACGATCGCATCTCTGGTGAATTGGCATAATGAAGGAACAGTCTCAACTAAGATCCGCTTAGTTCGATTAACCACCTGCCAAATGTCCAACAACAAAATTGGAGAAGCATGAGAATTATCAATGGAAATGGTGGGCTCCTTCCATTCTACAATTTTGGGGAGCACACCAGCTCAGGGGAAACTCAGACAGGGTTGAGGTACATCCGATAGTTCCAAAAAACCCGGTGGAAGTGGAGGGATACGCTCAACCGAGCTAAGGCTAGCTCCCTCAACAGAGGGAACAGAGAGAACAGTACCAGGTTTTGTTGCAACAGGCGTCGAGATCACGTGTTTGTCCATAGGGCCCTCTGCAATCTCCGCTGTAGTGTTTCTTTTTTCTCTTACCACCAGGCATTGTGGCACACAGCAATCTCCTGCTCCTAATGTGCTCCTAAGGGGCTCACAAGGAGCCTGTTATCCCCCTTTAGATATGCCCCTTAGGAGACGCCCACTACAGGCGCTGACGGCAGGGGCCGTAGTATGCTCAGCTCAACTTTTATCGGGGCCTTAGATGACGTTGATGTAGCTGCCCCACACAAGCCGGCAGATTTCAAAACCAGCTGAACTCACCCCTCTGCGGGAGAACAGGTTACAGGCAAACACTCCCAGCGACGAGCACTCGCACAGATCTTTTATCGGGGCCTTAGATGACGTCGATGTAGCTGCCCCACACAAGCCGGCAGATTTCAAAACCAGCTGAGGCAGGTCATGAGACTTGTTGATAAACAAACCATCTTTTTTCTTACCAGCTTGAAATTTCTTGACAAACAGGAAGAATATTGTCTCAATAAATTAAAATACATTTCAGGACTTACTAAATGGATTCAAGCCAATATCCTGATGCCTGAAATAAATGCACTGAGAGATAGCCATGTTACAAACTGTTTACTTATGAGATATGATGGGGGCATAAAGAGCGACCTTCAGTAACATACACTGTTAAAGTTAGTAGTATCTGTATGATTTGGTTCCAAGACACATCAATTCTGGAAAATCATTTGCTTCATTATAATCCTAATTTGGCTATGGCGTAAATAATGGGATGACATTAATTAGGCTTATTTTTTTAACACACTTGCTTATTATTATCTCTGTAGGTTCTTGACATTTAAAATCAATTTAAATGAAGCATTGAGTACTGTAAAATTTACATAGTATTTCTTTGTAGTTGGAAAATGTGAATCTTTATTTCTGATTAGAAGTAGCCATATTAGCAGTCAATAGGTAGTTATTAGCAAAGTGTTGCTTTAAAAATGCATCTTGCTTTTCCTTTTCAATGCTCTGTCTGAAATAATGTTGGCACGAATAAGGCAAATGCACCATAATCAGACAAGGGGGATGCTCTTGGGTGTTATACATCATGCCGAGTGTCAGAAGTTATTTAAAGGGAAAATCTTAACACATAATCTTAGGAGCATGTTTTCTTATACTTAGCGGCAAGTTCATTACTATGCAATAATGAGCACGTTTACTAACATGCACTACCAGGGTAGAGCGGGATAGCATGTGGTTTCAGTGTCATGCGAAAAGCACGGGGGCTCATGCTGAAAGCCCTATGCCATCCTGGCAGCATGTGTCAGGGTGGGGACTGGGTAGGAAAGGGCGTTACCTGTGTGGCAAGCTCATTTTGAAGCCAGAGAGCTGTTCTCGGCCACTAAACACCACACTGGGAGCCCAATCACATGTAAACAGTGTGCAGCAACCAGACTGGAGCCCTAAAATTAGTGGTCTATTGGCAGTCACAGCATGGTGCCCTTTCAATAAAGGGCACTATGTTGTTGGTGCCAAGTGAGTGATTGAGTGGGGCCAGTTAGTCTGCTAGGCAAACAAAACACCACCTAGGGTGTACATCTACAATTTGTTTTGCGACTCTGCTGTGACAGCAGTGGCACACATACATGCTGCTGCTGTCACAAAGAAGTTATGTCACCACCATTGTCAGCACAGCTGTAAATTTGAGAGATTATGATCATATTCTACATACTCTGGCTTAGAAGTGAGGTTCACGACTGCCATAGTATGGGCAAAACTAACCCATTTTGAAAAACGACCCCGTGATAAACAATATCAGAATATATCAGAGAAGAATACCAGAACGGCATTGATAATAGAAGTGTCGGTACCGAGTGATTATTCTGTGAATCGCGTGGAGAGGCAAAAGATCCTGAAGTACCAAGAAATGCAGTCAGAGACCAAGGAAATGTGGCAGAAAGATACAGAGATATTTCCCATTGTATTGAGAGCCACAGGCTTGATAAAGAAGAATTTCTAAACATATGTTGACAAACTACCCATACCTGTTACATCTTATGAACTCCAGCTGGAGTACTACGACAGCATTAGCAGCAAATTTGAGAGACTAAGATCATATTCCACATACCCTGGCTTAGAAGTGATGTTCATGACTGTCATGATATGTGTAAAACTAATTACTCCAATGCAAACCCTTGTCTCTATCTGAACCTTCCCAAAAAATATTCACCAAATTCTCAGAAAAACGTATCAAACACTCTGCTGCAATAATTATTAACTTTTTTACAATCAAATATAGGGAGGAAAATGACCTCAGGTTTTATTTTTCTGTCCCTCTATGCAGTGAAATTCATCACCATAGGGCAGCGATGGCGAACCTATGGCACGCGTGCCAGCTGTGGCACGCGAAGGCCTTACAGCTGGCACGCGTGAAGGTCCGCAAAAAAAGAAAAAGCGGGCTCTGGCTGCTGCGCGGACGCGGCAGCATGCAGTGTCCCGCGGGGCCCCTCCGCCCGCTAAGCCCCTCTGCAAGGGCTTTCAGATTTCGCGAGGGAGACAGCGTCTCCCTCGCGTCTCTGTTAAGCCCGTAGGGTTAAGGGAAATTTCCCATCAGCCCCTTTAGACGCGAGGGACTGATGGGAAATTTCCCATTAGCCCCTGCGGGCTTAACAAGAGACGCGAGGGAGACGCTGTCTCCCTCGCGAATCTGAAAGCCCTTGCAGAGGGGCTTAGCGGGCGGAGGGGGCCCCGCGGGACACTGCATGCTGCCGCGTCTGCGGCAGCAGCCAGAGCCCGCTTTTTCTGTTTTTAAATTTGCCGGGGGGGGGGGTGTGAGGACTGCTAATGGGCTGGGGGGGGGGGTGGGTTGATGGGGGCTGTTGTGTAACTGAGCTGAGTATTCTGTTTATATAATTCCTATTTGACATTGCCACTTGTTCTTTCCCCAGTAGGTCATGTATTGTTGTTCTCTGAGATGTATTGGTTTAATATTTGCAGTGTTGCCTTTTGATAGGTAGAGTATGGTGCTTTGTGAGTCCTGTAGTGCTGTTAGGATACGGCGGGTTTGCTATGGCGTTTGTAGTAGTTTCCTAATGTGCCTGGCGGTTGGTACTGGATTATAGTAATGTAGAAACCTTTTAGTCTTTCTTTATCCATATACTCATTAAGAGGCATGTTTACTAAAAGTTAGGTATGGTAACATTATGCAAATATAATTGACGTGCTGGCACTTTGAGGAAATTCTTTGGTTTTGTGCGGCAGTTTGGGCACTCGGGCTCAAAAAGGTTAGCCATCACTGCCATAGGGGATTGCAAAAGGTGTAACATCACGGGTCCAGCCACTCCCTTCTAACTTACAAACTCAAAATCACTTACCAATATTAAAAAAGTACTTTTCCAAAACTGCCTATAATACCTTTAATCATTTTTACTTTTTGCACCTTTTTCAACTTATTTTCTTCTTCTTAACATCTACTCCAAATTAATCTTCTACGATATTCCTGAAAAACAAAGACAAACGGCTCGACAGATTATTAACCTTTATCACCATCCAAGCAATATTCTCATTACTTATCTGTAAAATTTATCCACAGAAGTCTTTTTCTAAGCTCCTGCAAATATCACCAACATCGTCTGCCTTCAATCACATATTGATCTTCGTTTATCCTTTACAAAGGCTCCATCAGGGGTATATTCTTTTCACAGATGATGAACTCAGGAGGAATCTCAGCTCTGACCTCACCGAATTTAAATATTCTCCAACCAATCCTCAAGAGACTATAGACTATCCACATTTCAAAGAAGATGTCAGCACTTTTAAAATTTCTGTAAGGTGGCCTGCCTGCAATCTACCATAGAAATACTAACAACCTAAACCCATTCTACCCACCCATCTTAAACCTATTGAATAGAACTCCACAGCTACCTACGGCAAAAGCAGCCTTCCATTCACTCTAAAACTTCAAAAGAAAAGCTTCCATTCGATCTTATCATTCAGTCCATCAGGTTCTAAAGTATCCAATCTAAAAATCCAGCGCTATTCCCGTTTCAATAAAATGTTTCGTCTGTCTCCCCTCCTGATATCCTGTGGAACCTGATCAATTACTATACAACGTAGCTCTTCAAACTTAAGATTTTCACTAAAGAGGTTTGCACTCTAATTTTTGAAAGACTGTACTTATATTCTGTCAATCGGGTCTTCAATGGTCTAGATGTCTTCCCTATATACAACTTTAAGCAGGGACATTTTAAAAGGTAAACCACATAATTTGTTGTACAGTCTGAAGCAAATTGCAATGTGTAAGTCTTATTATTAACGGAAAAAGATATTCCTTCTTCCACATAATATGCTTAGTAGTAGTAGTAGTACTATTTAGGGTCAAGCTGCAGTAACACAGGCATTGTTGTTTATGGCAATCGTCTGCTGTGTGTTGCTGTGTCCTATACTCTGTAGTGCTTTGTTCATGCAGCTCCGAAAATGTGTATGTCCCTATTCCGAAACCACATGTGCGTCTAATGCGGAATGCCATTTAAATCGCGCACGTTTACGTTTTGGACGTGCCTGTGGCCAAGACATGCATGTTATGGAATTGGCCCTTATCTGTACAATAGCACTTTGCATTTGCATGCAGCTTCTACAGATGTGTGGCTGTTCTTGGATCATAGCCACTTGGCCAGTTGTTATGTGCATATGTGCAGGAAGATTGTATGGTTAGAGAAGCTGAGACATCTGTGACACTCAAATAGATGGTATTAGACCTTCCCTATAGCACAGCAACTATTTTCCACACACACTACAACTGAGATTAGCTGCATTTGTGAGGTCACATCGGGTACACTGGGGCAGCAAGGCCATATAGCACTCTCATCTACCCCCATCCATCCTTCAGTACATTCATCAGCATATATCCATCATGTTTACTCATGTATTCTGCCAGCTGCTACACCATGGCCCACAGGGTAACATTTTACTCATAGGACGTATCACTCATACTTCTCCTGCGGCTGATGTGCACGTCACCACTCCTACCAGCCACTCTTTTGATGCCCACATTATTGCCATGCTGGCACCTCCAGGGCACACTTCTACCCAATCCTATGCCAACCAATGACATCATAGCAGGTTACATGAACACCCCTTACTGATACAGTCAAACTGCCTCCCACATTATCCTCACACTCACTGTCTGACATGTAAGGGATATATGGATGTGACATGTCCGTCAACTATTACATTTGTCGCCATCCAGCAGATCATATGTGACTGGCAGATAGGCTTCCTTATCCTGCATTAAGGCAACTGGCTTTATCAGGCGTTAAGGTGCATGCTTGGCACTCTTACCTCCTGATGTCCTGTTACCACCTGATAACTGGCCACTAGCGACCTTACCAGTAGAATGCCTACTCCCTGCTCCCTTTAATGCACGTTGGAGTCCTTAACGCTGCCATTTTACATTCACAAATGGTGCACCCTTAACAGTCCTTAGTAAACATACCCCTTAGTCAGGGCCGGATTTAGCTAGAGTGAGGCCCTACGCCAAGAAAAATTGTGGGCCCCCCCCCCCATGTCCCCGTGCAGTCCTGTGCCCCCCCTGTGCAGTCCTGGGCCCCCCCGTGTTCCCCCCCCGTGCCTCCGTGCAGTCCTGGGCCCGCCCCGGTGCAGTCCTGGGCCCCCCCCCGTGCCCCCGTGCAGTCCTGGCCCGCCCCGTGCAGTCCTGGGCCCCCCCATGCAGTCCTGGCCCCCCGGACAGCATCGCGGCTGTCTGAGGGGCTTCAGAGGGGGCCGGGGAAGCCCGCGCGAGGCCCCGGCTCCCTCTGTACAGCCGCCAGCGTGAAGAGCCTTTTCCTTCACGCTGGCGGCTGTTTCTGTGAAGCCGGGAATGCTGGGAAAGGTTAAAGCAGGATATCTCCAATGCATATATATCTCATGCATATTTATTAGGGATATCCTGAAAACCTGCAGGATTGTGGACCACCAGGACTGGAATTGAGTAGCTCTGCCATACACTAACTTTTAGTAAACATGCCTCTTAATGAGTATATGGATAAAGAAAGACTAAAAGGTTTCTACATTACTATAATCCAGTACCAACCGCCAGGCACATTAGGAACTACTACAAACACTGCCCATTTAGAACCCATAGCAAACCCGCCATATCCTAACAGCACTACCAGGACTCACAAAGCACCATACCCTAACTATCAAAAGGCAACACTGCAAATATTAAACCAATACATTTCAGAGAACAACAATACATGACCTACTGGGGAAAGAACAAGTGGCAATGTCAAATAGGAATTATATCCTCAGTTACACATGCACAACATAGACCATCACCAAACAAGGAATCACAATTTAGAAACAGGAAGACAATAATTAAACTGGGAACCCCAAAAGCCAAACTTGGAATATACAACAACACTGTAGAAATAAAACTATAAATTAATTTCCTCTTGTACTAAACAAAGCGCAAAAATTAATGATGCACATTTCCCAGAGCTGACATATTCCAGTTAATAAATTCAAAATAAAGAGATATTTTTCTACCTTTTGTGCATTTTTTTTCAGTTGCAATTGTTCCAGCCACTTTCTTCTGGTTTCTTTGTGTCTTCTGCTAACTCTCCATCTGCTGTCCATTTGTCCTTTCTTCTGTCTTCTTGGGTTTTTTTTTCCATTCTCTCTCTACATCTGCTTTAACATACTAATCTTTCTCCTTTTGCTCTTTCCTCATTCCTATTTCATCTACTCAAAATTTACCCCTCCATCCTCAATCCCCACTTACTCTCCCAATACCCGGCCAATTGTAGATTTTTTATCCCTCCCACACAAAATATTTTTCCCCTCTCCATTTTACTCTCCCAGCACCATCCCATTCTAATCCTCCCCCAACACCAGCTCCCTTCTAGTTCCAGCCTCACCCAGCATCCATTCCCTTCTAGTCCCTGCATCAGCCCATTTCCAGTCCTAGCCCCCCATTAGCCCATTTGCAGTCCTAGCCCCTCCCATCAACCCAATACCAGTCCTAGCCCCCCATCAACCCACTTCCAGTCCTAACCCCCCATCACCCCATTTTCAGTTTAAGCCCCCCCTATAACCCATTACCAGTCCTAACCCCCCATCAGCCCACTTCCAGTCCTAACCCCCATCAACCCATTTCCAGTCAGCCCCCCATAGCCCATTGCCAGTCCTAACCCCCCCCCATCAGCCCACAGTCCATTACCAGTCCTAACCCCATCAGCCCACCTGAAGTCCTAACCCCTCCCCATCAGCCCATTTCCTGTCCTAGCCCCCCCCCCATAGTCCATTATCAGTCCTAACCCCCCATAGCCCATTATCAGACAGCCCCCATCAGCCAACAGCCCATTACCAGTCTTAACCCCCCCATAGCCCATTGCCAGTCCTAACCCCCCCATCAGCCCACAGTCCATTACCAGTCCTAACCCCATCAGCCCACCTCAAGTCCTAACCCCTTCCCATCAGCCCATTTCCTGTCCTAGCCCCCCATAGCCCATTACCAGTCCTAACCCCCCCCCCAACAGCCCACAGCCCATTACCAGTCCTAACTCCATCAGCCCACCTTCAGTCTTAATCCCCCAACCCATTACCAGTCCTAGCCCCCCATAGCCCACTCCCAGTCCTAATCCCACCAGCCCATTTCCAGTCCTAATCCCCATCACCCAATTTTTAGTTTAAGCCCCCCCCCATAGCCCATTACCAGTCCTAAGCCCCCATCAACCCACTTCCAGTCCTAATCCCATCAGCCCATATAGACTTAGCTCCCCCATAGCCCATAGCCCCCCCATAGCCCCCCCCATAGCCCATCACCACTCCTAACCCCCCCATAGCCCATTACCAGTCCTAACCCCCCCAACAGCCCACAGCCATTACCACTCCTAACCCCCCCCAGCCCATCACCAGTCCTAACCCCCCCAACAGCCCACAGCCATTACCACTCCTAACCCCCCCCAGCCCATCACCAGTCCTAACCCCCCAGCAGCCCACAGCCATTACCACTCCTACCCCCCCAGCCCATCACCAGTCCTAACCCCCCCAACAGCCCACAGCCATTACCACTCCTACCCCCCCCAGCCCATCACCAGTCCTAACCCCCCCAACAGCCCACAGCCATTACCACTCCTAACCCCCTCAGCCCATCTCCAGTCCTAACCCCCCAGCCCAGCGAATTTTTTTTTACAAAAAAGCTGTCGCTGCCTCTGCCGGGGCCGCCGCGGCAGAATCGATTGTGCGCGGGGCCCCCCCTGCCCAGCAGAGCCTGGCCTGCCCTCCCCGGTATCACCTCTCGAGTCTCAGCTGCCTCCCTCCAGGCACACGCGTCGGCTTACCGAGCGCGCGGTGAGTTTCTCCCTCGCTGCTCAGTTAAGCCCGCGGGGGCTGATGGGAAGTCCCCTCAGCCCCCGCGGGCTTAAACAGAGCAGCGAGGGAAAAACTCTTCCCTCGCGCTCTGAAAGCCGGCAGCTGAGACTCGAGAGGTGATACCGGGGAGGGCAGGCCAGGCTCTGCGGGGCAGGGGGGGCCCCGCGGCACCCTCGATTCTGCCGCGGCGGCCCGGCAGAGGCAGCGACCGCTTGTGTTTTTGGTGTTTTTATTTTCATGATGAAATGAATGTTTTTTGCGCGGGGCCCCCTGAAACGCGGGGCCCTGTGCAAAAAACATTCCCGGTGGGCCCTTGCCAGCTGTGGGCCCTACGCCACGGCGTACGTGGCGTATAGGCAAATCCGGCCCTGCCCTTAGTAGTTAGTATGGAAGGGCATGCTAGATAGGTTGTATGGTCTTTATATACTGTCATTTTTCTCTGTTTTAATGTTTCTACCTTACTCCCATCCTCCTCCTTGTGTTAACTGATATCTTGCTATTTTTTTATCCGATTTAAGTTTTATCTTTAATTTACTATTTCTTATATACTTTTTTGTCATTATAAACTGCTTTGACAGCTTACTCAATATTTGAATGATCATAATGTACTGGGTCCATTCCAGCATGGTTTCCAGAGAGCTCATAGTAGTGAAACTTTTTAAATTTCTACAGGAGATGTTGTTCATCAAGATATGGATCATGATACTAATTTTATACAGGTTATTTTAAAAATTTCTTCAGCTTTTGTTGCTATCATTCATGCCATTATGTAATGCTACATATATTCCTGTATATATGTCTAAAATTTCAGAAAATATCATCGATGAAATGAAATGTTACCTCAGGGTTGTTGAGAACTGGATGATGTTAAGTAAACTGGCCTCAATTTTTTCTGAGGTATTGCTTTTAAGTAGAACAAGCTCAATAAAATGTCCTCTTATTTTTAAACTGGGAGATATGGTTATACCCACTCTACAACAAATATGATGCCTGGGAATTATATTAGATTCATGACTGGGTTTTATTTTTCCTTAGTTTCCTAGCTATTGTAGAGCCAAAGGCCACAGATCACAAATCCCTCAAGAATCTCACATTAAAGATTTTTCAGGTTGAATCTTGTACATAGGCTGAAACCCGTGTTAAACCGCAACAATTTACAATTCAAATGGTGGCATACCAAATCTTAGAAATAAATACAAATAAAGCATAAATACATTTTGATACAATTATTAGTTTTAGTTTGAATGGATTACTGCAATTCTTTATATTCTCTATATAAAGGGAGGAGTAGCCTAGTGGTTGGGGCAAGGTACTTCAGGCCAGAAGGTCAGGGGTTCAAATCCCACTAGAGGACAGCAACCTTGGGCCAGAAGGACTGGGGCTTCTAGTCCCACAGATGCTCCTTGTGGTCTTGGGCAAGCCACTTAACCCTCCATTGCCCATGTTCCCTGTAAGTATTAGTGTATGTGTCTCATATCCCCACGTGTTAAATGTATCCCCCCAATTGTGTTGTGACCACTTTGATTGAAGGATAAGGCAATATACAAAACTGTCTAAATAAATAAATAAAATATTTATATCTTCCTGCATCTACTATCAAAGTTCTTCAGATCGCTCAGAATGTGACTGCCCATGTTCTGACAGGAGTCCCACAGCATATTCATATTTCTCCTTGTTTAAAAAATTTACAATGGTTGCCAATTGCATGCAGGATCAAGTATAAAGTATTAACCATGATCCTGAAAGCACTTTATGGCGACATCATTAATTACTTTAGCACTGTGTTAAAAATCTATAAGCCCTCTAGTCAGCTTTTAACTATTCCAACTCTTAAACAGCTTTTGTTTTCTGAAATTTGAGCATGTTGTTTTTCTTTAGCAGCCCTGTTGAGTGGAACAGGCTTCCAAATGAATCAAGAGGGATGAGTGATATGAAATTATTTCAAAAACAGCTAAAAGCACTAATGTTTCAGCGGGCTTTTTATTTGACAAATTCATATAATAGCATCTGAGCAGGGCAGTATGTTCTGGAGCAGTGAAGGCAGTAGATGTTTGACTTGTTTTGTTCAGGATTGAGTATTGTGACATTGTCATTTGGCTTTTAATGTAGCTAAGGGGCTTGTTTACAAAGCTGCGGTAGAGGTTTGCGATCGAAATCGGAGCCGCGGCCCCATTGATTTCAATGGGGCCGCGGCTGCGATCGCGATCGCGAACCACTACCGCGGCTTTGTAAACAAGCCCCTAAGTGTTTTTTATCTCATTATGAACGTTATTTACAAGTTGCTTAGATTATGATAAGCGGCATATATACATGCTTTTAACTAAATACATAAAATCAAAACAACATTTGCACCTATATGCATTTACAAAGTCGCCTATCCAAAAGCTCCATCAAAAATGTTCTATTTGTCCAAGCAAAAGCAACATTGTGCATATATGCTCTGTGATTCTCAGTCTTGAAGGATTACAAAAAGGGACTGCTACTTCTGGAGAGAGATCTGCAATTGTAAGTATTTACTTTTGGGAATTTTTCTAAATCTTGAGGAAAAAGGAATTCTTTAGATTAAAGCTGATTGTTGTTGTTAAGTGCCGTCGAGTCAGAGTCGACTCATGGCGACCCTCTGGATATCTATCGTAAATTGTGTTCGGTCTTCAGTCAGGCGGCTCATTGTTGACAGACTGGTACCCGTAGCTGCTGTTATTGTATCGATCCATCTCATTGCTGGCCTTCCTCTTTTGCGTTGACCTTCTATCTTGCCAAGCATAATGTCTTTCTCTAATGATCTCTCTCTTCGCATGATGTGTCCAAAGTATGAAAGTCGAAGTCTTGTCATCTGAGCTTCTAAAGAAAGCTTAGGTTTGGTCTCCTCTAGTACCGACTGGTTTGTTCTTTGGGCAGTCCATGGTATACACAGTATTCGCCGCCAGCACCATAATTCAAAGGCATCAATTTTCTTCCTGTCTATCTTTTTCACTGTCCAGCTTTCACATCCATATGATGTTATTGAAAATACCATGGCTTGAACAAGTCGAATCTTTGTATGGAGAGAGACATCTCTGCTCTTGAGAACCTTATCTAGGTCTTTCATAGCCATTCTGCCAAGAGCAATGCGTCGTCTGATTTCTTGACTGCTTGTTGCTTCTTTATTGATAGTTGGTCCAAGTAGGTTAAAGTTGTTCACAATTTCAATTTCTTCTCCTTCAACAATGAACCTGTTGATTATGCCAGTTGTCATGATCTTTGTCTTCTTTACATTAAGGTGCAGGCCCATTTTGAGACTATGTTCTTTGATTGTGAGAAGCAAATGTTTCAGATCATCTTCACTTTCAGTCAGTAATATGGTATCATCAGCATAGCGAAGTTCTTGATGAGTCTTCCACCAATCTTCACACCTCTGTTGTCTTCATACAATCCTGCTTCTCTGATGATTTGTTCTGCATATAAATTAAACAGGTAGCGGGAAAGTATGCAGCCTTGTCTTACACCTTTGCTTATCTTAAACCATTCTGTTTCTCCTTGTTCCGTTCGAACTGTTGCTTCTTGATCAATGTACAGATTGCGCAAGAGAACGATCAGGTGTTCTGGTATACCCATGCTTCTTAATGCGGCCCAGAGTTTCTCATGGTTTACACAGTCAAAAGCCTTGCTATAGTCGATAAAGCACAAATAGATATCCTTTTGGTATTCTTTAGTCTTTTCAAGCATCCATCTCACATCCGCAATGATGTCTCTCGTTCCTCGCCCTTTCCTGAACCCGCTTGCACTTCAGGTAGTTCTTGTTCCAGGTATAGTTGTAGTCTCTTTTGAATAATCTTCAGTAGAATCTTGCTGGCATGTGGGATCAGAGCGATTGTGTGATAATTTCCACAGTCAGTTGGATCACCTTTCTTTAGTATTGGTATAAACACCGATCTTTTCCAGTCAGTTGGCCATGATGTTGTCTTCCATATTTCTTGGCAGAGCCTTGTGAGTACGGTAACAGCTGCATCAGATTGCTGCAATACTTCTATGGGAATGCTATCAATGCCTGGTGCTTTGTTCTTTGATAAGGCTTTCAATGCTGCTTCAACTTCTTCTTTCATCACCAATGGTTCCCGATCATAAGGTACAGGTTGAAACGGCTGTTGGTCCACTTGATCTTTATCATATAAAAACTCTGTATATTCCTTCCACCTTTTCTTGATCTTCTCAGCATCATTCAACATAGAACCTTGAGCATCTTGTAACATTCCAATTCGAGGCTGGAACTTTTTCTTTAACTCTCGTAGCTTTAGAAAAGCCGATCTTGTTCTTCCTCTAATAGTTTCTGCTTCTATTTCCTTGCAAGTGTCATTGTAGTACTTTTCCTTGTCCTGTCTTGCTGCACGTTGGAAATCTCTGTTGAGTTCTGCGATTGTCTTTCTTTCTCCTCTGGCTTTAGCTTCTCGGTGTTTCTGGGCGATTTTCAGAGTTTCTTCCGTCATCCATTTTGGCCGTTTTTGCTTTTTCACCTTTGTAGAGACTTCTCGCTTTCTTCCAACACAACCTTCTTGATGTCATTCCATAACTCTTCCGGAGCTCTGTCATTTGTATCTAAAGCAGCGAATCGATTTTGCAGGCAGTCTTTAAATTCCAGTGGTATATTCTCAAGGTCATATTTTGCTGCATTCATGAGTGGTTTGCTCTTTTTCAACTTTAGCTTGAGTTTGCATACTAGTAGTTGATGATCTGTACCACAGTCAGCTCCAGGTTTTGTCTTTGTTGATGTTACAGAGCTTTTCCATCGTTGACTTCCGCATATGTATTTTATCAGTCTTTCTCCAGCTTCATTTCTGTTGCCAAGTCCATATTTTCCAACTACTTTGCCTTCTTCTTTGTTGCCAACCTTTGCGTTCCAGTCACCCATGACTATCAGGATATCCTGTTTGCATGTTCTGTCAATTTCAGCTTGTACTTGTTCATAGAACTCTTCAATTTCATTCTCTTCTGCAGCTGTTGTTGGGGCATATACTTGAATTATAGTTGTGTTGATAGGCAATCCTCGTAGACGAATAGAGATTATTAAGCGTTCGCTGACTGCATTGTATTTCATTACAGTTCTTGCCAGTTTCTTCTTTATTATAAATGCAATGCCATTTCTTCTTTGTCTTTCATTTCCAGCATAGTAGACCATGTGATCATCTGATGCAAAGTGCCCCATGCCAGTCCATTTCAGTTCGCTGACACCCAACAGATCAAGTTGTACACGTTCCATTTCATTCTTGACCACCTCCAACTTCCCTTGGTTCATGCTTCGTACGTTCCATGTTCCAATGTGTAAGACATATTTACAGCTTCTGACTCTCATTTAATGCACAGCTACATCAGCAGTCAGACTTCCCGAGGGCTTTGATCCAACCACATCATAAATGCTGGCTTTACTCTGAAAAGTCTTCAGCTCTTCCCCAGTAGCTAGTTGAGTGCCTTCTGACCTGGGGGTCTCATCTTCCAGCACCATAGCACAATTTGTTTTGTTGTAACTATCCATTGGGTTTTCATGGCAAGATACAGAAGTAGATTGCCGGGTCTTTCTTTCGCGCAGTTTAAGTTTGCTGTTGTTGCCGTTGTCACAAAAATGTGATCCTCCGCCGTCAACACTGTCCCATTCTGCTGCTGCCCAGATGGGTGGTTTGTCTTGGTCTGGCACCTCAGCTGAGACCTGTCCATCTTGGGAGACCCTGCCAGTAGTTAAACTACCGATAGTTTAGCTCTCAGCATCACTGATGCACGCAAGCCCTCACAGCACGACAAGCTGCAAACCAAGTGAAAGCTGATTAATCTGTATAAATTAAAATCCTGTGTATTTGTTAAATCATTCAGGGCCTAGTATCAGCTAAGAACTTTTAGTTAAATTGAAAGCTCAACAGGTAGCTTTCAGTTTAAGTTTAAAACCCAGCAGAGAGCTTCCAGTTTAAATTTAATACTCATTCAGGGCCTAATAATAGCAAAGAGCTTTAATTTAAATCAAATCAGAGTATAACTTAGGGGTATGTTTACTAAAGTGCGATAACATTACAGACCGCGCGTTATGTAACGTTAACGATCGTTAGGTAACGTTAACGATCGTTAGGCAACGTTAACGCGCGTTATGTAATGTTAATGCGCGTTAACATTACTTAACGATCGTTAACTTCCCCGGCTGCGATAAACACTGCAGAGGGTGGAGAGAGGGCAGGAGGAAGGAGTCAGTGGGCGGGGAGTGGGCAGGGAGAGCCTTCCTGCACATTAACGCGCTGAACAGAAGGGCTGAATCCTACTGCGAATGAAAACCTGCCATTAGATGCACATTTGCAGGAGAGAGAAACCATTTAAGTGTCAGTAATGTACAGCATAGACAGGGAGCCCAAGAAACATGATAGTAGTGCTCCATGTCGAGCACCAGCAGACGCAGCTACGAGGGACAGAAGCAGACGCAGCTCAGTAGCTCCCCTGATTCGGGGTAGAGCGCCCGAGCGAGAGAGGCAGCCAGATCTCCCGCCCGGAGGCTCCTGCCCAATCGGGGCAGTGGGAGGAGCTACAACAGTAGAGGCTCCTGCCCAATCGGGGCAGTGGGAGGAGCTACAACAGCAGAGGCTCCTGCCCAATCGGGGCAGTGGGAGGAACTACAACAGCAGAGGCTCTTGCCCAATCGGTGCAGTGGGAGGAGCTACAGCAGAGTAGCAGAGCCAGCTTGAAAGCCAGCTCCGACGAGTGCACCTGCACTTTGCGGGCCTCGCCAGAGGGCCCTTTGGCGTGGTCCTAAGGTGCGGCACAAAGGCGGAAACAAATAACAGCACCAAACAGTACATCCAGCCCCCCTGATCGGGGTGGAATGACTCAGCAGGAAGCCACCCACTTAGAAGCTCCTGCCCAATCAGGGCAGTGGGAGCACCTTTAAAAATCACCAGCCCAGCAGAATCCACCCACCCCTGACAGAACCGCGCCTGAGGACCGAACCTGAGGGCCCTTAGGCGTGGCACCCCAGTGCAGCCACAGAAACAACCACAACCCAACGCTGCAAGAGCCACAAGCAGCAACCAACTCAGACATCGAAGACAAGAAAGACAACACCAGCAGAGCAAAGCAAGTGCAACATCTACCAAACTCTGACCGCATAAGAATGTACATAACATGGATTCTGCCCATCAGCTTCCTCCTCACCCATCTCTTACCACACCAGGCATCCAACCACACCCTACTAACAAGCACTCCATGGCAGCCAGCACAACTCTTCACACACCCACAGTACACACACTGGAACACAATCAAGACCCCCAAGCACAGGAGGCAAAATAGACACAAACCCAACACACAAACAAACCCAAACAAAGCGCAGATTCAACTAAGCACCCCGACTATGATCACAATCGAGCTCATCAACGCCAGATCCATAAGAAACAAAATTAACACAATAGCAGACCACATAGAAGAGCATCAACCCGACATACTGTGCATTACTAAAACATGGCTCACCCCCACCGATAATGTGCTACTTAATCAGCTAGTACCAACCACATACACAGCATTCAACTGCCCACGCACACAATGAAGAGGAGGCGGGGTCCTGATCCTCACAAGGAACAGCCTAAGATTCAAGTCATGAAGCTCATCAAACACCAACCAATGCAACACCATCACTGTGTAAAACAAACGGATGGCACTTTGCCTCACCTACAGAGCCCCGAATGCACCACCAGACAAACTAGCATCCACTCTAGAGGAGGTCTCTGCCTTCAACACCAGCAACAAACCCCTGCTACTACTAGGGGACGTCAACCTAAAATCCTCCAACACAAAGGACGCAGAAGCCTTCCTACAAGCTATGGGATCCTTACAATACACCCAAATGATCAACACACCAACACACAAACATGGATCATCACCAGACCTCATATTCGCACCCAATTTTCTAACGGACAATGGTAACATATCTACACCAGATGTCACCCCCGTCCCATGGTCAGACCATCACATAATCAAAACAAAGGTCATGCCACAAGGACAAAACCATGACAAAAACCATGACAAACCAACAGCACAAAGAAGATTTAAAAGCTTCAACAAGGACCAATTTCTCAAGGACACGATACCGCACCTGAATACGGAAGAAGAGGATTTAGACGATCAAATCAGAAAATGGAACAGCATCATCAATGCAGCCTCCAAAGCCACCGAACACAGACCCAAGAAAGATCACCGCACTAGGGCACATCACACACCCTGGTACTCAAAAACCATATGGATCAAAAAAAGAGAACTCAGGAAGTAAGAACGGCAATGGAGACACACCAAGTCTCCCAACAAACAGACTCTATACTTAGCAAAACAAAAAGAGTACAACGATCTCATCAACCAAACAAAGAGAGAATACCACACCAACCTCATACTCAAATCAAACAACAAACCGAGAGAGCTCTTCGAAATTGTGAAAACACTCACCAAGGAAAACAAATCCGACAGCGAAGTGCAAATAGACCCACAAACATTCACAGACCACATCCAAGACAAATTCCACTCAGCTCCACGAAGGAATACTAACACAAGCACCAAACCAACCACCACCCCAAGAAAAACTTAAGACAAATTCAGCAACCCATCCACAGAGCAGCTCTCACACATCATCACCGCCCTCAACACAAGCACGGCCCCAACAGACCCATGCCCAGTCACATGGATCAAAACGACAAAGTCCAACTTCATCCACATCATACACAACATGGTGAAAAGTTCTCTAACACAAGGTATCATGCCAGACCAGCTAAAACTCGCCACAATAATACCAATCCTGAAGAAATCAGCATGCGACAAAAACAACCCAGCAGCCTACAGACCCATCTCAAGCATCCCCCTACTGGCTAAGATTATTGAGAAAGTGGTACAACATCAACTACAAGACCACATCGACAACCACGCACAACTCGACCACAACCAACATGGTTTCCGCCCCAACCATGGAGTTGAAACACTCCTGCTATACCTCTTTAACAACATGTTAAATTATGTCTTAAATTGTAAATAGTTACCTGTTATCCAAGTTGCATTACCTGTTCAACTGTAAACACAAAGTACCATCGGAAATGTGTATTTTATTGTTCATTGTAAACCGCACTGATGCTGAATAGCGCGGTATAAAAGAGACTCTAATAATAATAAATAACATGCTACACCTCATAGACAACAGCAAGAATGGAATACTCATGATCTTCATTGACCTATCATCAGCGTTTGACACAGTCGACCACGGAACACTACTAGCAAGACTACAGAACATCGGACTACACGGAGCCACACTGAGGTGGTTCCTCTCTTACCTAACGGACAGACAGATACAGGTCAAGATTGGGCCCAACACACCCCAACCCATAAAAGTCATGCAAGGCGTACCCCAAGGATCCACACTATCAGCTCTCTTATTCAACATCTACATCCAACCAATATGCAACATCATAAAAGAGCACGGGATAAAATGCACAATCTATGCAGACGACATAATGATATACACACCAATCACCCTCGACAACCCAGACCACACCAAGATAACAGACTGTCTCACACATGTGAACACCTGGTTTCAAGACAACAACATGATCATAAACTACAGCAAGACAGAGGCGCTAATCATCACACGAAACTCCAACTTCATCCCCCCCCGCGACATCAAGATAGGCACCACAACCATACCCATACCACACGGTGTCCCACTCAACGGCTTGCTCGACCGTGTGAGAATTGAAAGATCTAATTGTGCAGAGGACATGGTGTAGTGCACTCCTTTTTCTAGCCCACAGCCTGTGAGGAAGTGGAGGTTTGACAAATAAGTCTCGGTGAAAAAGTATGTGTCTATGAATGTGCTGGAATAACGTCGGGGCAAGTCTTTATTCAAGATAAGTGACTTTGATTTGGTTTACACCTTGAATGAATAGAATTTGGCGTATGCCTGATGTGAAGTGAATTTAACCGGTTGGCATTGGGGGTTGAAGTTCCCTCAGTCCGTGTTAGGGTTGCGTCCCTACTTTGAATTTAAGATAAAAACGGAACAGCACACTACGAGAAGGAGGTTCCTTCAAGGTGTGAGTTCCAACAAAAAAAAAAAATATGTATGTTTCTCTTGTTTGTTTGGATATTTAAGTGGGAAGCAAGAAAGGTTTTGGTAGTGCATGCCTTTATATGGGCATCTGTACCTTTACTGCGGAACCTAACGCGAATGACATTACCGCAGTTTAGTAAACATACCCCTTAGTATAATAGGAAAACAGGAGCAGTATTCTTTGAGCAATAAATTGTTTCTAGAGACCTTTACAAAGAGACCCTTCTAGAAAGGGGGCAAGAGACCTGTGAAATTGTTTTAAATAGGTTTTAAAGCTAAGTGACAGATCAAAGAGGCATTTTGAAAGACTCCTTCTATCCATGCAAGGGCTGTGTGAATCACCCAGGAAATTGGTCACAGATTACCTAAGAAGCACAGGACAGGGTGCCGTGTAGCAGTCAGCTTTTAATACGTCTTCTTTCCCTCCCTCCCTCCCCAACTCCCATCCATCCCAGGGATAATTGTAGCTTTATAGGTGCTTAAACCTCTTAAAGGAAAGGAGGTACCATATTCACTCTCAGGTTTAGCTGTTTATTTTCATCAGGCATATATTAATAACCTGAGATTAATTAAGCTTCAGGTAACCAAAGTATAATAAACGTATTAGGTATAGTTTTATTAGAATAAGTATCCCCAGCAAACCTTAGTGAGTAAACAATTTAAATACCTAAACACAACCTTAAAACTAAGATGCAGACTGCAGTCTAGCATGAAGATGGGGGCTGTCCAGTCTTTTGCATTGAGTGTCACATATATGATTTTCTCCGAGTTGGTGAGGGGTCTTACACTAGGTGTAAGGAACTCTTTGCTCTCAGGGAACAAGTCCGATCTCTGGAGGCTAGAGTAGCAGACTTGGAGGACATAAGGCAGACAGAGAGGTAGAAAGATGAGACCTACAGGAATGTAATACTGAAGTCCCACCTCCAGTCCTACCTCCTGTTGCCATGGAGGAGAAAGGTCACATTACAGGAGAGCATCACCCTGGTGTGGCAGGAAGTGATCCTGTAGCTAGGACCTGTCCTCCCGGTGATGTAAAGCCCTCTCGCACTGAGTAGGTTTCTCCAGGGCCATGTGGCCATAAGAGAAGGTTTAGGACAGTCATTATAGTTGGTGATTCAATCAATAGGCATGTAGATAGCTAGGTGGCTGGTAGATGTGAAGATTGCCTGGTAACATGCCTGCCTGGTGCGAAGGTAGTGGACCTCACGTGCCACCTAGACAAGGTCTTAGTGCTGGGGAGGAGTCTGCTGTCTTGGTACATGTCGGTACCAATGACATAGGAAAGTGTGGTAGGGAGGTTCTGGAAGCTGAAATTAGTTTTTTAGGTAGGAAGTTGAAATCCAGAACTTCCAGGGTAGCATTCTCCGAAATGCTTCCTGTTCCATGCGCAGGACCCAAAAAGCAGGCAGAGCTCCGGAGTCTCAATGCGTGGATGAGACAATGGTTCAAGGAAGAGGGTTTTGGATTTGTTAGGAACTGGGGAACATTCTGGGGAAAGGAGTGGCTTTTCCAAAGGGATGGGCTCTACCTTAACCGGGATAGAACAGGCTGCTGGCATTAAGCTTTAAAAGGGAGATAGAGCAGCTTTTAAACTAAATAATAGGGGAAAGCTGACAGTTGTCCAAGAGCGCATTGCTCGGAAGAATGTATTCTTGAAGGATACAAGCAAAAGATTGAAGTTAGGGCATGACAACAGAGAGGTTCCAATAAAGACAAAAGTAACCCAAATGCCCTTGAGTACAGAGCAAACAGAGCTTAAAGATTCCAAATTACCCCTACCTACCTATAGCCAGATTAATATGAATAAAATACAGCCTCTAAAATGCTTGTATGCAAATGCTAGAAATCTAAAAATTAAGATGGGAACATTAGAATATATAGCACTAAATGAGAGGTTAGATATGATTGGTATCTCAGAGACATGGTGGAAGAAGGACAACCAGTGGGACACTGTGATACCTGGGTACAAATTATATCATAATGATAGAGCAGGTCAATTTGGTGGAGGGGTTGCACTCTATGTTAGAGACGGCATTGAGTCAGAAAAGATTAAAGTTTTGCAGGAAACAAAGTTTGCTGTAGAATCTCTATGGATTGAAATTTCATGTAAAAAGGGGAAGAGGAAGGCGATGGCAGTGGGGGTGTACTTTCGACTACCTGGCCAGAATGAACTAATGGATGATGAAATGCTCAAAGAAATCAGGGAAGCTAACAAAAGTTACAGCGCAGTAATAATAATGGGTGATTTCAATTACCCTGGTATCGACTAGGTCAGTGTCACGGCAGGACATGCTAGGGAGATAAAGTTTCTAGATGAAATAAACGCAGTAGCTGGTTCATGAACCAACTAGAGGGGAAGCCATTTTGGACCTAGTCCTTAGTGGAACACCAGATCTGGTGCAAGAGATAAGGGTGTTCGGGTCAGTTGGCAATAGATCATAGCATGATTGCGTTTGATTTAATAAATAGAGGAAGGACAGTAAGGAAATCCACTGTACTTTTATCTTTCAAAAGGGAGACTATGATAAAATGAGGAAAACAGTTAAGAAAAAACTAAAAGGAGCAGCTGCAAAGGTTAAAGATTTACATCAAGCATGGGTGTATTCCATGTTTTAAGAAAAGTGGAAGGAAGTCCAAAAACTGTTAGCATGGTTTAAAAGGTGAGGTCAGAGAGGCTATTGTTGCCAAAAAAGCATCTTTCAGGAAATGGAAAAAGGAGCCAAATGCCGAAAACTGGAAACAACATCAACACTGGCAAGTTAGATGCAAGGCATTGATAAGGCAGACAAAGAGAGAATTTGAGAAGAAGCTTGCTGTGGAAGCAAAAATGTGTAATAAAGACTTTTTCAAGTACATTTGTAGCAAAAAAACCTGTGACGGAGTCAGTTGGATCATTAGTTGATAGAGGGCACTAAGAGGGGCACTAAGAAGGGACAAGGCCATAGCAGATAGACTGAATGAATTCTTTGCTTCAGTCTTTACTGAGGAAGATGTAGGGATTTTACCCATGACTGAAATGGTATTTAAAGGTGATGCTGCAGAAGAATTGAAAGAAATATCTATACACCAGAAGATGTATTACAACTATTTGATAAACTGAAGAGTACCAAATCACCTGGACTGGATAGTATACATCCAAGGATGTTGAAAGAACTGAAATATGAGATTGCAGACCTACTATTAGTAATCTGTGAACTATCATTAAAATCATCTGAACTACCTGAAGATTGGAGGGTGGCCAATGTAACGCCAATTTTTAAAAAGGGTTCCAGGGGTGACTTGGGGAACTACAGACCGGTGAGTCTGACGTCAGTACCGGGAAAAATGGTAGAAACCATTATAAAGAACAAATTTACTGAACATGTAGATAGTCATGGCTTAATGGCATACAGCCAACATGGCTTTAGCCAAGGATGGTCTTGTCTTTCTAATCTGTTATGTTTTTTTGAAGGTGTGAATAAACAGGTAGACAAAGGTGAGTCGGTTGATATAGTGTATCTGGATTTTCAGAAAGCCTTTGACAAGGTCCCTCATGAGAGATTCTTGGTGAAATTGAAAAGTTAGATGCAAGGCATTGATAAGGCAGGCAAAGAGAGAATTTGAGAAGAAGCTTGCTTTGGAAGCAAAAATGTGTAGTAAAGACTTTTTCAAGTACATTTGTAGCAAAAAAAACTGTGACGGAATCAGTTGGATCATTAGTTGATAGAGGGCACTAAGAAGGGCACTAACAGGGGAGAAGGCCATAGCAGATAGACTGAATGAATTCTTTGCTTCGGTCTTTACTGAGGAAGATATAGGGATTTTACCCATGACTGAAATGGTATTTAGAAAGATGATTAATGGAGTACGCCAGGGATCTCTGCTGGGTCCGCTGTTTTTTAACATATTCGTAAATGACCTGGAAATGGGAATAACGAGTAAAGTAATCAAATTTGCAGATGACACAAAATTATTGAAAGCTGTTAAAACCCATGATGATTGTGAAAAATTGCAAGAGGACCTTGATAAACTGGACGACTGGGCATCCAAATGGCAGATGAAATTTGTACAAGTCTAAAATTATACACTTAAGAAAGAACAACCCAAACTATGGTTACACAATGCAAGGTTCCTCATTAGGAATCACTATCCAGGAAAAAGATTTAGGCGTCATTGTGGATAACATGTTGAAATCCTCCTGCCCTGTGTGCTTGGTATCGTAAGGAAAGGAATGGAGAATAAAACAAAGGATAATATAATGCCTCTATATCGTTCCATGCTGCAACCACATCTTGAATATAGTGTGCAATTCTGGTCGCCGTATCTTAAAAAGGATATAGCGTTGTTAGAAAAGGTACAGAGAAGAGCCACCATAATGGTGAAGGGGATGGAAGACTACATCTAAGAAGAAAGGCTAAAAAAGTTAGGGCTCTTCAACCTGGAAAAGAGACGGCTGAGAGGAGATATGATAGAGATCTATAAATAAATTAATGGAGTAGAATGGGTAAATGTAGATTGATTTCTTTGATAAAATACTCTCTGTATAAGTCTTTGGTGAGATCTTTTTTAGAGTATTATGTGCAATTCTGGAGACCACATCTTCAAAAGGATATAAACAGGATGGAGCCGATGCAGAGGTTGGCTACCAAAATGGTCAATGGGTTTTGTCATAAGGCATATGGGGACAGACTTAATCTCAATCTGTATACTTTGGAAGAAAGGCAGGAGAGAGAAGATATGATAGAGACATTTAAATACCTCTGTGGCATAAACACAAATGAGGAGAGCCTCTTTGAATTGAAAGAAAGCTCCTCAAGGGGTCATAGGATGAAAGTGAAAAGAGATAGACTCAGGAGTTATTTGTGGAAATATTTCTTTATGGAAAGAGTGATAGCTGCATGGAATAGTCTCCCAGTGGAAGTAGTAGAGACAAAGGGGATCATTCTGAACAGCGAATAAGCCAGTTGAATGTGCAGGATAAATGTGTTTCCTGCGAATACGTCTATAACCATATTCGGAGAACACACATATCTGCACATACATGGTGCCTGCACGAGGATCTCTGGGCATGGAAGGAAGGGAGCGGGATGGGGGCGCGGCCAGCCGCAGAGATGTATAACCCGTATTCTTAGAAGGCCCATGTACACCATCAGCATTAGCCATGGATGTCCAAGTTATACCTGCGAAAACCAGGCCAGGACTTAGAAATATTCTGTTTTGATTCCCAATTCTTCCCAATGAGATGAATGGCTGTGACACGGAGGTACTGTACTGGTGGGTCTGCTGTCTGGAAGTGCACAGGATGCAGTTGTACAGAATGGAATGCACAGTTGAGGAACGTGGGTAAGGTTAAGGAACAATAACAAGCATCCCTACAGAAATATGGAGCTCTGCAATAGACAGTAATCAAGCCATGCTGATGGTCGCTGCTTGTGCCAAAGTGGCTATGCATGGCTTCTCTGACAATCCTAGTTTCTGGAACAATTTTACTATAGGTGTAAGCAAGATATGTGTGTTTGTAGGGTGCTGAATCATGCTTGCCTGAGAAATGCAGCTCAGATATGGTGATCTGAGGCACCACGCCAAAAGGGATGCACAGCATTAGTGTATGAGTGCAGGGCATGGTGTTGGCAGAGGATGGTGGTTGTGACTGTAAGTGCGGATATGTGTGTGTGTGTGTGTGGTCTGGCACATGAGGATCCATTGTGCCTATCCGCCAATCTGGGGGAACACAAATGCCTTGCCAATACCTGGAATGTAGGGATGACCAAAGCGCATCAGGTGCCAGTATGATTGGGGAGGGGGGATTAAGCAAAGGTGGTTCTTTATACCATAACGCCACAACATGTCCCTGTCACCAATAGGGCATTCTCAGAATGTGAGCAGTCAATAGTGCAAACAGCACTAAGACATGCCCAGGGCACCACTATCTCTGAAAATGTGCACCACTGTAGAGAGCGATGACGGTGCTCCTGGTCATCTATTAGCGCTGTTTGCACTGGTGTATAGTCCCTAATCTGAGGGCCACTTATCTGTAACAGGGATGTGTTGTTACATTTCCACTTGTCCTCCACCCCCCTCCCCCTCTGACCTCTGGGTGATACAAAGCATTGCACGGACTGTTTGCAGTGATGTCCAATGCAGGCATAAACAAGGATATCCTCTATTGCCATGACAGTTGTGATGTGAGGATTGTCATGTCTACCACATAACCTTCTACCTGCTTTTAAACAATCATAGTGTTCAATGAGCTATCCTTGCAGTGTTCTGGGCATGCAATAGACTGGTATTAATGGTCTAGTTTGCATTACCATTTCTGTATCATCAGTTGTCATGTATGGTTTGAATAGGCACACTACTGTCAGAGCGTGGAGCAACTTAGGAGATGCATGTTTTACATGGGGTGTGTCTGCGAGTCTATGATGGAGAAGTGCAGGGTCGTATACAGCTAAACTTTCAGAATATGGTGACCATGGGGACTTGGGAAACCATGTGCTGCATACAGGCGTGTCTCATTGTCTATAGTGCTGTGTTTGTGCAGTGCCACAAATGCGTATGTCCATATCACAAACCACATGTGCGTCTACTGAGAAACCACGTTTAAACTGGACTTGTCTATAATATGGATGTGCTCGCATCCAAAATGTACATTTAATGAAATTGGCCTACACAGGTGTCATTATGAACAACAAATAAGGTGCATAGACATGCGCAGGGCACGTCTATACAGCGTGCCCTCACAAACATGTATCTCAGCTTTCCACTGCTATACACATATATATCAGGTAGACGGGGAACCCCAGACATGAAGAAAAGGGGCAGAACAGGGGTGTGTCTGGTAGCGCAAACATGCAAGCTCTATACTGAGCATTCCCATGTATGTGCGCCCGCCATTGCACACACATGCACATTAGACCACCAGAAACATGACATGAGGGTAGGACATAGAATATAGATCAATGTTGCACAGCAACAGTGGCTGCACCAGGGCAACATATACAAATGAGCATGTCCACAGCGAATGAGGCAGAAGGCAACATGGAGGCAGGCAGGTGCATGTTGAACAGTTGTATTTATGAGAAGTGGACAAAACATTTTTCACACCCGGACCCCATATTTGTACCCAACCCAGCTCATTCCATGTACCTACACCCCCCACAAGTGCACCCAGTGCCCATTCCACACACTCACATACCCCCCAACAGACCATCACAGATCACCTCCTCAATACCCCCCAACCCCCAACTCCAGTAACAGAAAGGCAACCCCACCCAAGACACATGTCCCTTTGCCAACCCTCTTGCCTTACCCCGCCAGCCCCTGGTGTTTGGACATGTGCAGGTGGGGGTGACGGCATGACTTCTGAATCAGAGATGCTGCTGCTGATCTCCCCACTGCCCCCCCACATGCCTCATGGAAAGGGAGGAACACAAGCAAGGGCCCCATACCCCGGGGCACAGGACGCAGGATGCAGGACTGCCCAGTGCTTGTGGACCCCACAGCTGATGCTGCCCATGCAGTGGAGTGTGTCAACGCCCTGCTGGTGGTTGGCAGGGTAGATGGCACAGGCCTACCAGCAACAGCAGGAAGCAGAGCAGCAGCAGCCTAAGTTGAGGCGGGGGCATGGGTTGGGTAGCCACAGAGGGAAGCACATGTTTGGCAATGAGGACAGGTGCATCATGTGACCTATCTTACTGGGCGATTAGCAGGTCAATGAGCGATCTGAGGTGACACATGGAGGCATTGAGGTGGGTGGTCGTTGCCAGCTGCTGTTTCTGGAGGGTCAGCTGCTGCCCTTGGAGTGCCACACTGTGTCTGAGGAGCTGCAGCTTCTCATATGAATGCACCATACGCTCCTCCTGCTTATTGAGCAGATGCTCAGCACACTGTACCAGTCACACAGATGTGCAGAGGTGGTGCTGCTCATGGTGTACAGTGCCATCAGGCTGGCCAGGGAACTCTAACGATGGGGAAAGCTGGTCCTGTGCATCCCCCCACCCAGGGTCCTCGGGCACTTCACCGATGACAGGCTCTGGTTGCCCAACAACAGGGGCCGCATGCTGGGAGACCACCCCCTCTGATGGTGCCACAGAGGGCACAGCCCTGGCTGGTGACTGCGGCAGCGGAGGAGCAGGTGGCGGAGAGGCAGGCATGAGGTCATTGCTGGGTCCTGAAACTGTGTCAGCACCTGTTGAGAGATGTAGGGATGAACAACCCCACGCCGACCCTTGCACACAGTGCCCACATACACGGGCAGCAGTGTTGCACAATGGCCCCAGAGACACCACACCACAGAGGTGGAGGGGTAGCTGGGACACTGCCCCATAGACCAAGGCAGAGCCACCACCACAGAGCCCCCAGTAAACCTGCAGAGACAGTGCAACATGCCCAGGTGTGCCCCGCCCTACCCCAACCTAGAGGGGACATGTGAAAGGTGCAGAAGGTACCCACACCAGTGATGCAGGCCTGGGACAGAGGCCATGCAGAAGGTGGACAGCAGCACAGACACGTACCTAGGTCCTGTGAGTGTCCACATCATGGACACCCTCCAATATTGCAGTGTCAACAGTGGCCATGACCTGCTACTCCATATTATTTATTTATTATTTTTATTTAACATCTTTTATATACCGCACTATTTATAATCAGCGCGGTTTACATAGAACAAGAAAACATCAGACAGAATACAATATCTGAGTATTTTACATATAACAGGAACAATAACTTGGGTAAACCGGGGTAATTAATTAAAACAAATAGTAATTGTTTAGAACAAATAGTAATCAGTGTAACTATTTACATTTGGAAGAAACATTGTATATAAAGGGGCAGTATTGGTAAGGGAGAGAGGTGTGAAGAGTTGTTGGGATAGCAGAGGTTACATGGAAAGAATGGGATTGTTGCTATTTGAGTGTGATAAGTTGTGAATGGAGTGTGCCTGTGTTACTATGTTCTCAGGAAAGTATTTGGTGAAAAGGTGATGTTTCAAGGCCTTTTTGAACTGGAGGAGATCAGAGATGGACCTAATGTGTGGTGGGAGGGTGTTCCAAAGTTTCGGAGCGCATAAACTGAAGGCTCGATTTACTGTTGAAGAGTTGTATCTTAAGGACTCTTTTGGTATCATTAGCAAGTTTAATTCAGTAGTTCTTCTTAGCCTGTTGGTAGGGGTTGGTTGTATCATCTCAGATAATGATGAGGAAGAGAGTCCTTTTTGAGCTTTAAAGGCCAGGAGCAGAGTCTTAAAGGTGATTCTCGCTTGGATGGGGAGCCAATGTAGTTGTTTCAGGAGAGGGGTTACGTGTTCTCTTCTAGGTACCCCGAAAAGCACTCTTGCTGCACTGTTTAAGGCTAGTTGAAGCGGGTTTAGAGTAGATTGAGGGAGTCCTTGTAATATAGAGTTTGCGAAGTCAAAATGGGGAATAATTAGAGCCTGGTAGACTGTACGGAAATCATCTGGATCAATCAGTTGGCGGAGGTGTCTGAGGGATCGAATTTTGAAATACACTGCCCTTACTGTGTTGGCAATGTGGGACTTCAAATCCAGATTCTGATCCAGCGTCACTCCAAGATATCGAATGTGGGATTTTACTTGCAACTTAGCATCTTGCACGTCAAGGAATGTAGGTGGGGTGAACTTAGAGTTCCTTGAGATAAAGAGAACTTCTGTTTTTTTGTGTTGAATTCTAAGATTTTGAGTCAATAGCCAGGTTGAGATGGCGTTAAAACAGTTGGTTATGGGGGTGATGTTCATATTATCTATGCAGAATGGCATATAAAGTAATACGTCATCAGCGTAGATCATAAAGTTGACATTGAAGGACCTGATAATGTTACATAAGGGTTGCATGTATATGTTGAATAATAGTGATGATAGAGAAGAACCTTGCGGGACTCCTTGTTCTTGGTGGAACGGATCTGATGTTTCACCATTTGAGCGAACATGTTGCCATCTATCTGAGAGATATGAGATGCACCATTCGAGGGCATTTCCACAAAGACCCTTCTCTCTCAGGCGGAAAATGAGAAGATCGTGACAGACTGAATCAAAGGCAGCCGCAATATCTAAGAATATGAGAACAAAACCCTGTTTGATGTTATCGATGCCAGAGTTTAAGCTGTTGAGGAGTGAAGTGAGGAGCGTCTCGACCCCATGCGATTCTCTGAAACCGTGTTGACAGGTATCCAAAGGTGCTTCAGTGTCGATATGGTCTTGTAGTTGTCTGTAGGCTATTTTTTCAATTATTTTTGCAAGCGTGGGTATGCTGGAAATGGGTCGATAAGAGTCTGTTTTTTGTGGATCTAACTTGAGGTTTTTCAGTAGGGGTCTGATAGATGTCTGTTTGAGGGCAGCAGGGAATGAGCCAGTGTCGAATGATAACTTTATGATCTTGGATATTATTGGAGCAAGCTCTTTGCGAAGATCCTTTATCCAGAAGGCTGGGCAAGGATCAGTATGAGCTGTAGATAAGTTGAGAGATGAGATCATATCTTCAATCAGCTTCAAAGAAGGAGTGGAGAATGACACTAAAGGAGCTGCAGCCCCTGACCACCTGGCTCCACAGTATGCACCTTCTTACATGTGTCTTGGTGCACCCCTTGCCACTTCCACTTGACATGTTCTATGTGTCTGATATGGTGGTGGATTGCATTCAGCTTGCGGCATATTGTGAGCCACCTCTGCTGCGATTCATATGCTCCCACCCGGGCATCCTACGTGCCCATGAGGACCCAAAGGTGCTAGTACCTTCTCTAGGAGGAGGGTCAGCTCCCCATCACTGAAGTTGCACTTCCTGGTGGTCACCTTGGAGGATATGTCAGACAGTACAGCAGCTCAGGATTCAGTGGCATCCACAAACAAAGCAGCACAGAGAAATGCCATTTTCTTAGTGGCGTGGCCACAAAGGTGATACACGTTTTATAGTGGGTAGATGTGCAACATCGCACATGTACACACTCTCAGAATACAGAACACGCCTGCACATGTGGCCACACATATACGTGTATGTTTGGCATGCAGCAGATAAAATATGGGTGTTTGCACCTGTCTTCCTTCTATTGTCAATACCCGTGCCCAGTGGTGCTACAGGTTTCCGCTGGTGTGATCGCTGACCTATTGACACACACTTGGGGGAATCTATAACTGGGTTGCCACAGACATGATAGCTACCAAGGGGGCTTGATGTGCATGGGATGCTATGTGTGGGGGTGCCTGTGCCCCAGATGCTAGTTTGCAGTGCCGATGCCCCTGTGGGAGACAGTAGTGTGCCAGGTGCCCTGTTTAGACACACACCACAGGGCAGACTGGTGTGGGCAAGGGGACAGTTGGAGCATGGAGCGAGTGGCTGACAGTGGGGCAGGGGCAGGGCAGGACCACATGGCTCCCCCATGAACATCTACCCCCACACAGGTGCAGGTCTATGGTCCACATGCCAATGCAACCGCATTGTGATTACCATGCAGTACTATGGTGACTGATGTGGTACCATGGCACAGTGAGTCCTTCCACAACACATGGAGCTGGTAGCTTAGGTTCAAGACCCACATATGGCCCCTATGCTCTGAGGCACCATCAGAGCTCCTAAGAGCAGGCAACGGCAGATGGCAACTGCTGCAGGGAATGTAATAGTTTTGCAAAATGCTTAAGGAAAAACATCTCATGGGAATGTTCTGGGACAGACACTTGAATACCACCATGTAGCCATCTGCATCCTACACCAACCACTAAATCACACCGTAAATATGTAACCATTTATTTATTTTTTATTATTTATTTATTACATTCTCTTATATACCGCACTATTCTGCATCAGTGCGGTTTACATTGAACAAACTGAAATTACATTGAACAGGGCATTATAACTTGGAGATAACTATTTTACAGGGAACATGGGCTATGGAGGGTTAAGTGGCTTGCCCAAGACCACAAGGAGCACCTGTGGGACTAGAAACCCCAGTCCTTCCGGCCAAAGGTTGCTGTCCTCTAGTGGGATTTGAACCCCCGACCTTCCGGCCTGAAGTACCTTGCCCCAAACACTAGGCCACTCCTCCACTCCATGTAAATTGTAGTGGCTTACCCTTACCACCCTATATCCCTGCAAAGTATAATTAGCTGCTGTTACTTTATTCCCCTGCCTACCTGTCCTCTAATTATTAGGAATCTAATGTTCAGTTTTATTTGCTGTTAACCTTGCAATTGTTCCATGTAACTAACATTCAGTTGTGTTCAATGTAAACTGCCTTGATACAATTGAAAGACAGTATATAGGAAAAGTTAAATATGTAGCTATATAAATACATATGGGCCAGCTCTGCTACCCGCTATCCTTCACATCACCCTGTCAGATCTGTGAACTTAGGTCACTGTACGACGCCCAATATGCATACCACATTATCACCTGTACAGGTCATGCACTATGGGTAGAGACACATGTAGCCCTGCCATGGAAGCAGGGGATTCACACGGGCATACAACACAGGAACATGCATGGGGATCTGATGTCACCGGCACCTACACACCCAAATACAATGCTGTGCATGGAGCGGATGGAATACCTTGCAGTGAACAGTTGGGGGTTCACCCAAACCGAATGGGCATGTGCACTTTTACATATGCGACCATGCAGTGGCACCTGTTGAACATGCCACCCAATGGGTATCCCAATAGCATGTACAAGGAAGGGTAGGGCCATCAGATGACCACAGCACCTGCCTCCATTCCACCCACTAGGCACATTGGGTATACCATACTGGGCACGCACCCAGGATCCTATATACACACACTGACCTGTCTCATTCCCCCACAGTGTTCCTGGCTGCTGTGAAGTGTCCGAGGATATTATATGAAGGGACCGTTACCATGATTGCCACTGCCTTGCTGCTCATTGCTGACCATGAGCACCAGAGAGCAGCATGTCATCACCCATATGCCAGGATCCCCAGGATGCGTGCCCAATACATGGACATCAGCAATGAGCTGTGCATAACCTACTACCGATTCAACTGCACAGCCATCCATGACCTGTGTCAGGAGCTGGAACCGCACCTGGTACCATGTGCACACAGACAGGGCATGGTACCTGTCCACTTGAAGGTGTTCATGGCCCTAGCCTTTCTGGGACAGGCACCCTCCAGTCAGTGGTGACAACGGCACCTGGGCTGAGCTAGGCAGTCGTGTCACACAGCATCAGCCAGTTCCTTGATGCCTTTGTGGGACATGCTGCGCAGTACATATCATTCCCTCCCACACCACAACAGCAGCAGCAGATCATGCTGCAGTTCAATGAGCTTGCAGGGTCCCCATCCATCCTGAGGGTCACTGACTATATGCATGTGGCTCTCCACCCACCTTGGCTGCATGAGAAGTGTACAGGAACAGGAAGGCCTTCCACTCACTGAACATGCACGTCATCTGCAACACCTGGATGGGGATCACGGATGTCATGGCACACTACACTGGCTCATGCCACGATGCCTACATCCTGGTCCAGTCAGGGATCCACATGGCCTTCGAGGGCGGTACCATCACCGGTGGCTGGCTGCTTGGTAGTTGGACACAGGCCAGTATCCTATACACATGCATGTGGACCCCTCTGGGACACAGGGACATTGTTTGCTGTGCACATGCAGGCAAGACATGCCTGCTGAGGTGCCACATCATGGCTGTGGGTTGCATGACCATGGCCAGGGGATCCACAGGCGCTCCTGCCACTGCAAGGGCACAGGAGGAGGCTGTGCACATTCAGCACATGGGTGTGTTGAGGGCTGGGCCACCACCACAGCTGGGGATGCACAAGGTGGTTGTAGATCAGGGATGGTCCAGCACCATGCATTGGGGGGGGGGGGGGAGCTGCATGGAACAGTTCTGGCGCACATGCATGTTGGACATGTTGGGTTGGTATGTAGTGCATGTGTAGGCCATCACCAATGATACTGGCCATGGTGCAGCACATTCTCATCCATGCCACCTCCATTCTCTGCAGGTAAATAAGAACATAAGATATGCCATACTGGGTCAGACCAAGGTCCATCAAGCCCAGTATCCTGTTTCCAACAGTGGCCAATCTAGGTCATAAGTACCTAGCAATTTCTCCAAAAGACATAGGTTCCACAATGCTTGTATTGGGTCAAGCAGTGATATCCTGGGTCCCTTTTAATAATGGTTTATGGACCTTTCCTCCAGGAACCTGTCCAAACCTTTTTTAAACCCAGCTACACTAACAGCTTTTACTACATCCTCTGGTAACAAATTCCAGAGTTTGATTACACGCTGAGTGAAAAAATATTTTCTCTTATTAGTCTTAAAAAGGTTACCCAGTAGCTTCTTTGCATGTCTCCTAGTCTTTCTATAGTCTGATGACATAAACAATTGATTTGCATTTACCTGTTCTACTCCATTCATTAATTTATAGACCTCTATCATATCTCTCCTCAGCCATCTCTTTTCCAGGTTGAAAAGCTCTAACCTTTTTAGCCTCCCTTCATAGGGGTATCCTTCTACCCCTTCTGTACCTTTTTTAATAACGCTACAGTCAAACCTCGGTTTTCGTATGTCCTAGTTTTCGTATGATTCGGTTTTCGTTGACTTTTTTCATCAAGATTTTGTCCCAGTTTTTGTACATTGTCTTGGTTTTCGTACAGTTGAAAATGGAGCACTATCTTGTGGCCAGAAGTGGGATTTTCTTTATTTTGCTTCTCCTGCTGATTGACTGTCTTCCATATGCCAACAAGAGTCTTCAATAAAGGTAAAAGTGATGTTAAATGTTCATTTATCCATTTCATTAGTCATTTATATTTATTTCTCATTGTTTTCTGTATGTAAAAATATAGTTATTCTCTATAAAATGTATTTTTTGTTAATATTTTTGGGTGTCTGGAACAGATTAATTGGATTTACATTATTTCTTATGGAAAATATTGTTTCAGTTTTCATACATTTGGTTTTAGTCAGACTTTTTAGAATGGATTAATCACGAAAGCTGAAGTTCCACTGTATATCCTTTTTAAGATACGGTGACCAGAATTGCACACAATATTCAAGGTGCAGTCGCACCATGGAACGATACAGAGGCATTATAATATCCTTTGTTTATTTTCCATTCCTTTCCTTATGATACCTAGCATTCTATTTGCTCTCTTGGCCACCACTACATACTGGGTTTTAAAATGTTATCCACGATGACGCCTAAATCTTTTTCCTGGGTGGTGGTTCCTAATGCGGAACCTTGCATCGTGTAGCCATAGCTTGGGTTGTTCTTTCTTAGGTACATAACTTTGCACTTGTCCACATTAAATTTCATCTGCCATTTGGATGCCCAGTCTTCCAATTTATCAAGATCCTCTTGCAATTTTCCACAATCCTCGTCGGTTTTAACAACTTTAAATAGTTTTGTGTCATCTGCAAATTTGATAACCTCACTCGTTATTCCCTTTTCCAGGTCATTTATGAATATGTCAAAAAGCAGCGGACCCAGCACAGATCCCTGGGGTACTCCACTATTCACCTTTCTCCACTGGGAAAATTGACCATTTAGCCCTGCCCTCTGCTTTCTATCTTTTAACCAGTTCCTGATCCACAATAGTACACTGCCTCCTATACCATGACTTTTTAGTTTTGCCAAAAGTCTCTGATGAGGGATCTTGTCAAAGGCTTTCTGAAAGTCCAGATACACTATATCAACCGACTCACCTTTGTCTACCTGTTTATTCACACCTTCAAAAAAACATAACAGATTAGTAAGACAAGATCTTCCTTGTCTAAAGCCATGTTGGCTGTCTCCCATTAAGCCATGACTATCTACATGTTGAATAATTTTGTTCTTTATGATGGTTTCTACAATTTTTCCCAGTACTGACATCAGGCTCACCGGTCTTTAGTTTCCCGGATCACCCCTGGAACCCTTTTTAAAAATTGGCGTTATATTGGTGATCCTCCAATCTTCAGGTATTACAGATGATTTTAATGATAGTTCACAGATTACTAATAGCAGATCTGCAATCTCATATTTCAGTTTTTTCAAAACCCTTGGATATATACCATCCGGTCAAGGTGATTTGGTACTCTTCAGTTTATCAAATAGTTGTATTGCATTTTCCCGGTGTATCAATATTTCTTTCAATTCTTCCGCAATATCACCTTTAAATATCACTTCAGTCATGGGTAACATCCCTACATCTTCCTCAGTAAAGACCGAAGCAAAGAATTCATTCAGTCTCTCCACTATGGCCTTGTCCCCTCTTGGTGCCCCATTTATCCCTCTATCATCTAATGGTCCAATAGACTCTCTCACAGGTTTCTTGCTATGAATGTACTTGAAAAAGTCTTTATTATGTGTTTTTGCTTCCACAGCAAGCTTCTTCTCAAATTCTCTCTTTGCCTGCCTTATCAATGCCTTGCATTTAACTTGCCAGTGCTTGTGCTGTTTCCAGTTTTCGTCATTTGGCTCTTTTTGTCCATTTCCTGAAAGATGCTTTTTTGGCAACAACAGCCTCTCTGACCTCACCTTTAAACCATGGTGGCAATTTTTTGGACTTCCTTCCACTTTCCTTAAAGCATGGAATACAGCTGTTCTGGGCTTCCAAGATAGTATTTTTAAACAACATCCAAGCTTGGTGTAAGTTTTTAACTTTTGCAACTGCTCCTTTTAGTTTTTTCTTAACTATTTTCCTCATTTTATCATAGTCTCCCTTTTGAAAGTTAAAAGGTAGTACTGTGGATTTCCTTACCATCCCTACTCCATTAATTAAATCAAACACGATCATGCTATGATCACTATTGCCAAGTGGCCCCAACACCCTTATCTCTTGCAGCAGGTGTAGTGTTCCACTAAGTACTAGGTCCAAAATGTCTTCCCCTCTCATTGGTTCATGAACCAGGTGCTCCAAGAAGCTCTAAGGTGACAGAGGATATCCACTGTGGGACAGGCTGATGATATCATTCATCAGACCGCGCACATCTGAGGAGCAGCAATACATCCGGTCATACCAGCGGACCCGCTCCATCATTGAGTGGACATTTGAGCTGCTGAAGAGCTGCTTCTGGTGCCTGGACCAGTCAGGGGGTGAACTACTGTACAAGCCATCCAAGATGTGCAGGATATTCCTGGGCTGCTGTATGATGCACAACTATGTGCTCTGCCGGAGGCAGCCAATCCCTGTTGCAGCAGATGTAGAGCCTGAGGACAAGATGGATGACATGGTAGCCCCTCAGCCTGCACATGGTCCTACCTTTCAATATGGTGTGGGCAGAGATGTGGACAAGCTGTTGAACAGTAAACAACCTTTATGTTGGCACATCAACATTGCTTTTTACATACTTGCATATACAACAATTGCGTCTGCCCATTCAATGGTGACTACTTTGGCCTTCCTCTACCACTCAGTAGCTCGAGGGGGGATGTGAATACCTAAGTGAGCCTATGCACCACCACCTGAGGGCCTAGATGTCTTCTGGAAGCCCTGCAGGTGCTGTGCAATGAGGTCAAGGGGCTCCACTTCTGCTACTGCCGGGACCTGCCCCATGGCACCCTTGGTGCCCTTGCCATGCTGAGGGGTAATGTCTTGTGCCTCCTCATATGGTGCCTCATTGCAAAGCACCTTGTCAGGGTCCCCATCACATGGGCCACTTATTTCCCAACCCCCAACACCTGCTCCCCCTGCCCCCTCCTTCTGCCCCCTGCCCACTCCCATCCCCTCCCTCTGCCTCCTGCCTCCTGCCCACTCCCATCCCCTCCCTCCACCCCTGCCCACTCCTATTCTCTCCCCTCACTCCCGGCCTGCTCCCACCCCTTCCTTCTGCCCCCTGCTGACTCCCTGCCTGCTCCCCTCCCCTCTGTGTCCCCCCCCCCTCCTCCATCCACAGGGTGTCTCTTAATGGTGTGTCCCTGAGCTCCCCCTCCTCCAGGGACTCCTCTCCCTCCTCCTCCTCCTCCTCTTTAGGGTCACACCCCCCAGATGTTCCCTGCTTTCCCACATCGGCTCCTACTGTGCCCCCATCTGCCCCCTGGGCCTCCCACTGTGGGGTCCCCTGCCCAGCCCTGAATACCGTTGGGGGTCATAAATGACCCCAGGACGAATTTTAATTGTTAACCATGAAAAATTTAAATTAAACAGACAAAATATTAGTCCGAATTAATTATTATATGAAGGTTAAATGTTTTGAAATTTAATGCTTTATCATAAAATTACATTAAGGAGAGTTGCCATGAAAGCAGTTTTTGCATGCACTTGATGAACACAGTAAAGTACTATAGTCATTTGCATGAGACACAGACAATTTCTGAATGTTCTTTGCAAACATTGCGCTTGCAGGAGGTGCAAACTATGTTGCTTTTCTTGTATTTTTCTCTGGAACAGCAGTGACACCTTGCCCTTTTCTTTGGGATCCCGACATTGCAAACAGCATCAGTGGCTTCTTCAATGCTGGAAGAAGTCTCGCTGCAATTACTCTGAAGCAGCTGCTTTCCTGCTGTCTCTTCTCCTCAAGGGAGCAGGGAACCTCAGTGTTAGGGTATACTCCTCTTTATCCCCATTCTTCCCTGATGGGGAAGTGCTTGATAAGACTATGGGGCTCTCTGTTGCAGTGTTGGACATGTCCTCAGTGGCCAGGCTGTGAGGGCTGCATGTTCCAGAGGCTTGCCCCCTGTAACATATCTGTGGCTGTGACTGCTCCTCTGTCCTTCCTCCTCTTCTTCTGCCTCCTCCTCTGCTTCATCCCTGTCATCATCATCATCTTCCTCTTCCTTCTCTGGTGCGGAGGGGGGGTCAAGTCCTCGACTGGGATGGCTGTGTGTGTGATGCAGAGAGGTGGGTGTTAGTTACAGTGGGTGGGAGCATCTGGCTGTCATGTCCCCATTGTCAAACACTGCTTCATGCTCTGTCTGCTGTCGCCCCTGCATTGCCTGGCCACACTGGGCCTCTGCTATGTCGTGTGTCATGGCTCCTTTCTCGTGCCGTACATGCACACTCACTTTGTTCCCGCTGCAGCTGCTGCTGGAGTTGGTTTAGCATCCGCGTCTGCGTGTGGCGTATGGCCTGGAAACGCATCCAGTAGGTCTCCATTTCCCTCAGGATGTGGAAGTGTCTGTGGAGTCAGAAGGATGGTATTTTACATATGTGCATGTATTTGTTCATCCCAGATCTGTCCCTGCAGCTGCCTGCTTGCCATCCCATTACCTGCGTACACTTGACCCAGTCCCATCATGCTGGCACATCTCCAGAGCTATCTTATCCTAGACTGCAGCTTGCCCTGTACCCCCGGCCTCCTCTATCCTGTGTGCCTGTATTGCTGACTGGCTGGGACATGGGCTGAAGGGGCCACCGGGACAGTGGTCCACTGCCCAGATGTTCTGTAAGCAACATTGTTCAGGTGACCTGCTGCATTTGCAGCCTGCCCTGTGATTAGGGTTGCCAACTGGCTCCAGATGCGCCCGACGGGCTTGATCCAGTCCTGGGTTTACCCCATTGCATGCAGTGACTTGTAGTTTTCCTTTTCTTATAGAGTGCAATGGAGAAATCAGAACTACATATCCCTGCATGCAATGAGGTAAACCCAGAACTGGATCGAACCTGTCGGGCGCATCTGGCTCCAGTTGGCAACCCTACCTGTGATGCATACTGTGGGCCTTGCATGCTGGTTTAGGACCTGGCTGTGTCATGTCCATGGTTTGGGCCACAGTTGTGTCTAGGTTGCAGGGCACATTACAGCTGTGCTAAGTTCTGATTGTACTCCTGTCTGTTTGTTCTTGCCTGTGCTGTGTCCTACACAGATGCCACATTGCATTCTCATTTCAGCCTGGTAATGGGGTTGTGGTTGTTTGGACACTGGCTTAGGACCTGGGGTTCAATTTCAACCTGCTCCCTTTGCTTTTTTTGGGCTGATGGTGTGCCTCCCACATTTTCTTTGCTTTGGGTTTCTGTGTCTTTCTCTGTGTATTTTTTCAGTGCCCTTTCCTGCAGATTAGTGCACCTTTCTGTTTGCATGGCTGGATTTTATGCTACTTGGCCCCATATCACAGGCTATCTCTGCCGCTTGCTATGTGCATGTGGCTGCTTCCTTTCCACTTGTCTGTTTGGGTTGGTGGGGAGGTGTGTTGTGGTGGTTTGGGTACTGGCTTGGGGAACCAGGGGCCTGGGGCCCAAATCCTACTTGCTCCCCTTGTTGTGTTGCTTGTGCATTGCCATGTTATGGTGTTGCACCATGGATTCCTGTCTGGGGTGGGTATTACAGGGACACATTTCAATTGCTGGCTTGCATACCAGATACAGTGAGTTTTCAACTGGCAGGTTGGCTGCTTCCTTAATGCAACATTATGATTGAAGTGGACATATCAGGTGTAAGGGTTTGTTCATTTATGATATGGAACAGTTTACATTGAACATGTGAACTCTGATGGGTCCAGAAATTGTAGATTCATATATTTTAGACTGTTTGCATTTAACTGTGCTCATTCATGCATAGTTTTCCCTCTGTTTGGGGTGTTTGGGGATATCGATATTGTATCTCCATGTTTGTGTGGCACTGTACAGTGATTTGGGTTACATGATCTGGCCATGTTGCTGCACTGTTACACATGTGCGGGATGGTTGGTGTGTTTCACTGTGTTGTTTCTGTTTCCTGTTTCTGCTTCTCAGGGATTGCTCCACTTTTCCATTGCACATTGTTGTGTGTGTGTGTGTGAGTGAATGTGTGTGTGTGTGCCTATTTCTCCGTTGGCTCATCTATCCTTTGTGTCTGCATTACCTCCATGCTTTTCTCTTGGGCAGTGTGTTTCTGTTTACATGTTTCCTGTGCAGGCCCTGTTGTGTGTATGCAGACATTTGATGGTATGGTATAACTGTATGTGCACTCTCTGGGTTCATTTGGCCCTTGCACATTTTGGTGTTTTGTTTTGGGGCTGCTCTCCTGGCTCTGTGCACTGTTCTTGTTACTCCACATGCCTCCTCCCCCCCCCCCCCCCTTTCCAGCTCCTCTATGTCACTCACATGTCTTCCTGCTTTGACCTACTTACTGCGCTAGGGTGATCCTGATGCATTCCCAGCCCCTGCGTGCTACTGCTAGGGCTGTCTGTCTGTGCCCCATGGGGAGCAGGGCCTCCTCATTTTCTATAAACAACCTGCAGAGCAGGAAGGTCTCAGCCTCCGAGAAGTTAACCTGGCATGCTGCCATTTTCTGAACTCTTGTATGGGACTTGCTATGGTGGGAGGATCATCACTCCATCCTGTTTCTTGTTGCACGTAGGCCACAGTACAGGTGGACACATTTTCGGACTTACATGTGAATAGCACAGTGCAGGTGGGCACGTTTTCAGACTTACATGCAAATGGGACATCGACATCTGCATACATGGGCAGTGTACATTGTTGCACGGCAGTGTGCACGTTTTGCAAGGGTACATGTTTTCACCTTTTATATGTGCAATCCGCGGCAGCCTGTGTCACACCATATACTTGCAAAGGTGGACACGTTTTACGCCATATTCTATAACGCATGTATATGTCCTTGCACGCGCGCACGGAATACTGTCTACAGTGGGGACGTGCACTGGTTGTGCATTTTTGTTGGCCCTGCACATATTTCTCTGAATCAGCCTCAAAGATTGTATCTGAACTCAAGAAAGCATGGGATAAACACCTGGAAAATCTCTAAATGAAAAGAAGGGATTGTAGTTGGTATGAAAGAGCAGACTGGATAGTCGTATGTTTTTTATCTGCCATCATGTTTCTATATAAAAAACATAGGTATTCATTCTACTTATTCCAAATAAAATCATCAGCCCCTGGGTCTTTTAACAATTTCCATGACTCTTCCCTTGTTCGCCCCCCCCCCTCCCAAGCTTCAAAAATACGGTACATAGTCAAACAAGGTCATCACACCTATGTCACATGACAACACCCACCATTTGTCTTCTATCCCCATCTACCACATTTCTATCACTGTCTAGGACTGATGTGGGATAGAAAAAAAGAATAATCTCTGTCCAATGGATGCATCTTCTGCCAAACATAAAAAATCCCAAGCTCTTTGGTGTCTCTTTTAATCAACTTCAGAAGACACTTCTCTCTCAAATGCTGGGGTGCCTTCCCCTTCCTATCATAGTCTTGATACAGAGTAAAATTAAAATCTCCATCCAGCAGTAAAGACCCTTCCCTTCTCATACTAATAAATCAAACATATCCCTAAAGAATTGTTTCCACTACTGATTAAGGGCATAAATATTAAAGAATGTAACCATTCCCCCCTAATTTTCCCTCACACTAATACATACCTCCTCTCTGGATCAGCACATACCTTTTCACACTGAAAGGCTGCTGTTTTACTTAGCAATATAGGAACCCCTCCTTTCTTACCAGTTTTATTGTTAGCACAGTAACACTTCCCCACCCAATTACCTGCCATATGGGGTGCCCACTTCATCCAATGGCTCTTCTGAAGAAAAATCACTTCAATTCCCTACCCTTTCAACACCTACAACACCTTACACAGTTTGACAGAGTTGTTAACCTTTTTCTCATTCCAGGATCCCAAGGACTTTTCACACCACTGTCCCTATTCTAGACTTCTACCTAATCCAAACCATCCCTTTCAACAACTCCTAGCTGCCTCCCTCCAGTTCTCACCAACCTCAACCTTGCGCTGCTACTTGTTACACCCCCATGGATCTTCAGGGGTAGTATTAGGATAGCACTGCCAAAAATCACTCTAATTTGCTGTGCACCACCTGGATGGTGTCAAGGCAGAGGTAAGGTAGAGTGTATAGCTGGAGGTGGTGACTATATTACATATACAATATATTAAGTACCACTACCTATCCAGTCATGCAGTGCACTGAAAATTGACCTGTTGGAGTTTTCACAAAGTGTTAGTCTGGAGAATGAACGCATTTGCATGTTGCTCCAAGCTAGTTCCACAAATAGGACAACACAAAAGAGCTAATCCTTCTACAGAGATTCTACTCTATCTTTTCCAGGAGAGACGTCATCCTGAAGTCCGGTGCATCATCTGATGAATCACCTTGAAAAAGAACCCTCGCCGTGATATAAGGGTCATATTTGAATGATTCCTTTGATGTATTGCCCAGAATAGTAGGTTAGGGGCTACAGCAGACATGGCCAATCCATAGATGAAGTCGGTAGAGACACCAGAACTATAAGTCCATGTAGGCAGTGAGGAAAAAGCAGAACCGAATCATCTTGTCCTGAAAGCTGGAGCCAGTTGACAACCCAAATTCTGTGTCTGTGGATTTCTTCTGCTACAGTAGGGTAAGATAATTAGCATCTGTATTATCAGTCTTGTATGCTTTGGTTTATTGCATCTTTCTTTTTATCTTTTCTTGGTCCTAGAAATAATATATTCAATCACTTTCTAGAAGGAAGCTGTGTAACAAGTGCCCTGAGGTTGTAGCTTCCTTTTTCCTTATGCTATTTCTTTATCCATTCCATTTTTCATTTTTGACGACTGTACTTCAATTCTTTCAAGTATTCATGAAAAAGATTTTAGTAAATTCTAAAGAGATATAAATGATGCCTTTCGAATATTCCTAACTTTTTTTGTTGATTTATATTTCTATAAATGCAGAATTTCCAGCAGAGGGCTGCTGCCGAAGGATAGCGGGTATAAAAGGTCTTAGCCTGCTGAACTGCTGACAGGAGGGTCTCCTGTATCTCACTGGAGCACTCTTCAATACCAAACAAAAGGATCATGTATATCAGCATGCTCTTCATTGCTATTCTGACATTTACATCAGACATGCATTCATCATTCATGAATAGTGATGTAAGTACTCTGGCAGAGCTGCCCAGCAGTTATTACAATATACTGTATCTTGAAATGTTCTTACATATAATGAGCCTAATTGGCATGTAAAACTAAAATGCATGGAAGCTTTTCTCATAAAGTGAAATGAGAAAGTAAAGATAAAAAAAGTGAAAGCTATTCCATTGTGCAAGCAAGTCAGTGTTCTTGAAGTGATACAGGCACCCTCACCTGCTTTTACTTACGGTACTACTGTCCCATGGAAATGGTTAGACCTTGTTTTTAAGGAGAAGGTTATATTTTTTCCACTTGCTTTTGCCAAAATATTTTCTTGCTCCAAGGCAATCCTATGGGAGATCAAAGACACCTCCTTCTCAATTGCCTCTCCAATTTCTTTCTTAACAGGTTTTAAATAGAGAAATGTATGACAACTCCAGCTCAGTTAAGCTTCCTGTAGATGATGGCTCCCTAATGGTATTGAAAAGTTATATTTGGCTATAATTGTCAGGAAGCAAAAGTACCAGCAAGTTCATATCACTTAACTGTGAACAGGTCCATGAGCTTTCTGCTTGTGCTTCATATTATAGCATTTCATAGTTTAGCTAAACTCAGCAGAATGGGATGGTGTTGGTGGCAGAGGAACACATTTCTGTGACAAAGGTAACAACACTAGAATTACCTGTGCGGAAGAAAGGCCTGGCAATTTACTTCCATATCTGGCCCAAAAAACGATGGATAGTCACAACAAAACAAATTGCACTATAATGCTGATAGATGAGACCCCCCCAGGTCAGAAGGCACTCAACTGGCTACTGGGGAGGAGCTGAAGACTTTTTAGAGTAAAGCCAGCATTTATGATGTGGCTGGATCAAACACCTCAGGACATCTGACTACTGATGTAGCTGCACATGAAATGAGAGTCAGAAGCTGCAAAGATGTCTTACATATTGGGACATGAAATGTACGAAGCATGAACCAAGGGAAGTTGGAGGTAGTCAAGAATGAAATGGAACGTGTACAACGCGATCTGTTGGGTGTTAGCTTCTTTCCTTGTGCTATTGTGAAAGTTTTTCTTTAGTGTAAGCATTCTGGATCCAAATAAGGATGTCGATTTAATTGATTTATTTGTGTGTAGTGTAACAAAACATCTCTTTGGACACCAGTTGTTGATCAAGTGCCATCAAGTCAGTGTCGACTCATGGTGATCCTCTAGATAGTTGTCCTAAATTGTGTTCGGTCTTCAGTCAGGCGGCTTATTGTTGACAGACTGACATCCATAGCTGCTGTTATTGTATCAATCTATCTCATTGCTGGCCTTCCTCTTTTGAGTTGACCTTCTAACTTGCCAAGCATGATGTCTTTCTCTAATGATCTCTCTCTTTGCATGATGTGTCCAAAGTATGAAAGCTGAAGTCTTCTCATCTGAGCTTCTAAAGAAAGCTTAGGTTTGATCTCCTCTAGTACTGGCTGGTTTGTTCTTCGGGCAGTCTATGGTATACGCAGCATTCGTCGCCAGCACCAAAGACATCAATTTTGTTCCTGTCTACCTTTTTCACTGTCCAACTTTCGCATCCATATGATGTTATTGAAAATACCATGGCTTGGAGAAGTCGAATCTTTGTATGGAGAAACATCTCTGCTCTTGAGAATCTTGTCTAGGTCCTTCATAGCCATTCTGCCAAGAGCAATGCATCATTGGATTTCTTGACTGCTTGTTGCTTCTTTATTGATAGTAGATCCAAGTAGGTTAAAGTTGTCCACCATTTCAATTTCTTCTCCATCAATGATGATCTTATTGATTTTGCCAGTTGTCATCATCTTTGTCTTCTTTACATTAAGGTGCAAGCCCATTTTAAGACTATTTCCTTGATCTTGAGAAGCAAATGTTTCAGATCGTCTTCACTTTCAGCCAATAATGTGGTATCATCAGCACAGTGAAGGTTGTTGATGAGTCTTATTTATTTGGTTTTATACTGCGCTATTCATGATCAGCATGGTTTACAAAATAACAACATATTACATGGAACAGTTTACATTGAACATGTGAACAAGATATAAAACAATTAAATCTTCACACCAAACAAGAGACCCCCTTTTTTCAAGTATAACCGAATACCGTACCTGTATTTACGTGTAGCCATGACATGAAAAGTAACCATGACAATTAGACTCTTCGCGCCAAAATGGAAGTAAAAGACTTTCTGTGGCTGCGGGGCATCCTTTGCAAAATCACATTGTATCCTAGACGGTATGATTCAACGCTAGGTAAGGAAAATGCTGCTATATTGATATTTTATATACCATTAATTTCTCTTATGCTAAATGCCCTCTCCTGAATTTATAGGAAACACGTTTAAAGGTCTAAAGCTTGTTTTTAAATAGATACTGTGATGGCTGCAGTGTCCTTTAATGGCGGGGTCTAGAAACAAAATAAAATGCAGTGAACAGTGGCAAGTTTAGGACTCCTTCTGCTGAAAGGGCAAAATCTAATTTATGATCTTACAAATAAGATCCTTACTCCTTTGATAGTGTGTTAAGTCTACATGTCATTTATTTTCATCTAGATACAGTGAAGAAGTGATATTTTTAGAACCAGGCACAGAACCATAGTGTGCCCACATCGTTAAAGTATAGACCATATATGTTTCTTTTTAGGTTTCTCTTTCTAGGTTTATTTTAATACAATTATTTCACCTATTTATGTCTTGCACATATAAATGTTTTGTGAAATTATGTTGTACTAACAACATTTTTTTATTACTATGATATACTACTGGATATTTTAATAATATATTATTAATTTAATGTTGCACCAATTGATGTTTTTACTTTCCTTGCACTATTAGTTTATTATGTTTTATAGCCACACCAAAGGATGGTGTTCCTTCTATATATACATTGTTTTTGTATAGGCCAATTCCCTGATGAAGGCAGTGCTGAAACACAGTTGTGTCGGGTGTCCTCCTGCAGTTCCCTCTAGTGGTGGATGAATAAATACGTGGAGGCCAATTCAGAGATGTGCATCCCCAGGCTGTCCTGATGTCCAGACATCCGGACGGCTTGGGGATGCACCCGATTCTGCTCCTGTGGGGGCTAGATGGCCCCACGGGGGCAGAATTGAGGCATAAGGCCAGGACATCCAGGACGTGCCCCGATTCAGGTACCCTGGACGTCCTGATACTTACCCGGCTATCTAGCCAAGCTCCTGCATGGAGCGGTGGTGCTGTGGTGTCCCGTTGCTATGGTACCACAGGTCCATGCAGGAGCCCCAATTCACAGCACACCCTGCAAATGTCCTTTCCCCACTGCCCGACCCCCTATCAGGCCTGCTATGGCTAGGGTCAGGCTGTGGGGTGCTCCCTCCACCCTGTTACCTCACTTTCCAGCCCCAGAGCATTCATGTCCCACCGTCTCTAGGGGGACTTATTCCACCTAGAGGTAGAATAAGTTCCCCGTCTAGATTGCCAACCCTGGATGTACAGGGCCAACACTGGAATTTGCCCTGTATGTCCGTGGTCAGGGTCCCGCTCACTCTCTGCCCTCGCTTCTCCTAAGGCCCACCTCCTTCCGCCCCTGTCCACAACTCCCCTGTATGTGTGGGGAGCTTTGGGCAGGAAATACGATCCTAGGCGTTTAGCGGGAATGGATGTCCAAACCGGACGTCCATCCCTACTAAACATGGTTCGGAATGGCCCCCATTGTGTTGAGTTTAGACCACTCTAGACTGATGGTGTGTTTTCCCGTGAGTGTGTTGTGCTGTTTCTTTGTTGGACGTTGGACCCTTTCAGACCTGGACATCCTCATGCTGGGGATGTTCCCAGAGTTGGCTTCTAAAATGACTCTGATGACATCTCTATTCCTGTTTTTGGACATCCAAAGCATGAATGTGCTTCCAAAATGATCCCCATAATGCTTACATTTTTAGGCAATACATATGTTGGTGTTACCAGTGGCAGAGAATGGAGAGAGCAGAGGAAGGGACGGCACTTATGCATGTACCTTATATAATATATACATATGTACTTATTCCTACTAGCACATACATGCTCAAAGCCATCCATGTCTCAGATCATGTGTAACATTTTGTGGCAGCTTTCATAAAGTTAGTAGGTATTTCATAAAGTTACATGGGTCTATACATTATTTTACATTCTAGCTATCCTGTTATAAAATTAGAATGGGTTATAGCATATAGTTGCAAGAAATATGGCTTTTACAGATTTTTGAACCATACAAAGATCCTGCATACTTATAGGGGGGGGTGGTCATGTACCGTCCCCCTGATGCTTTTGTAAAGATCTTAGAGGTGGACTTATTTTTGGATATGACTGAGGCATTGGAGTTGGTTCAATTAGTTTCAAGGACTGCTCATTCTCATGGACATTTGTTAGATCTACTTGTTTTGTCTGTGTCTTTGATATCAAGAAAGTTGTTATCTTCCTTAAAAAATGTCCTTGTGGGATGGTCTGATCACCATTTTATTCAGTTCTAATTAACCCCGCATGAGTTAGTGCCTGTCTGTTCCTGCTCCTCTCCAGAAGTGACGCATGCGGTCGTGTTTTTGCTAGGTACCTCCAGTTAAAAGCAAGCTGTATTCTGCTCTCTGTGCTTGCCTGTCTGCTCGTGCTCCACCCCGGAAGCGATGTGACCGCGTTGCATGTGGTCGCGTTTCTGCCAGTTACCTCCTGTTAAAAGCAAGGTGTCTGCGGCATCCATCTGCTGCTGTATTTGTCATCTCCTGCTTCTGTTGCTGCTGCCTGCAAGTTCTTTGTTGCTTATGCTATCCTGTTTGTCTCTCCTCGGCTATGTACTGTCCTTTGTGCTTGCCTGTCTGCTCCTGCTCCACCCCAGAAGTGACACGACCGCGTGCAACGTGATTGTGTTTCTGCCAGCTACCTCCAGTTAAAAGCAAGGTGTCTGCGGCATCCTGCGCCACGGGGGCACACGCCCAAGTAGCAAGGCGTGCTCCTTGGAGCGACGATGGGGGCGATGAGCATCTTTTCCTCTCAGCCTCTCCCGCCATCAACCCAGAAAACCCTATCACGGAACCTTTCTATCATTTCCGCGTCCCCCCAACCTTCTTGCTTGGGCTCTTTGCCTTCTCTCTGTTGCGCCCCTCTCGGTTACTGCTACTATGGCTGCCATTCCAGTCTTCTGGGGCCACTGCCCACCATCCCATCACCTCCCCCTCTCAGGATTTTCTACTCGTAACCTGGCAAATCTGTTGCCTTGCCTTCCCACACAGCCCAGCACCTCTACTACTGTCCAGCCTGCTGCGGCCTCTCTGTTTACCTTCTCCCTCGCCCTGCTTAACTGCCGTTCCCTTCATGTGAAAACACATCTTGTTCATGACCATATCACCCCGCATTCCTTAGATGTCCTATTCCTCACGGAATCCTGGCTCTGTAAGAGCGAGGATACCCTTCTGCACCGCTGCCTCCCTCCTGGGTATTTGCTATCCATATGCCCCGTCTCAACCATGCAGTGGGAGCGTGGTGGTTATTTATTGCTCTTCCCTCCCATTTTCAGAGGTTGTACCCCCTCCCCGCTATCCCGAGTCCCTTCTCCTTTGCTTCTGCTCTTCACCCCCCACTTACTTCCTCATTCTCTATGCTCCCCCTTCCCTTTGCTCTGACCTCTGGGATGCCCTCCCGGCCTCCCTTTCTGAGGCTTCCCTTCTGTCCCCACACCTAGTTGTCCTTGGCGACTTCAATACCTACTATGATTCCCCGTCTTGCCATAGGAACAAAGTTCTGTTATCTTTGCTGGATGACCTTTCCTTCCACCAGCATGTCTCCTGTCCTACGCATGCTGCAGGACACATTCTGGATTTTGTTCTTACCCCCACTACTTCACCATTTGCTCCCTCTCATATCTCCTCTCTCTCGCTCCCCTGGTCTGACCACTTTTGCCTTCTCTTCTCTCTCTTCCTCCCATTCTTGCAGCCTCCATTCAATAGCTCTAATCCATCCTATCTCAGACCTAGGTGCTGTATTACTCTACTAACCCTACATCAGTTTCCCTCAGCTGACTCCCTTTTTCCCTCTGCCTTCTCCTCTCTAACAGTGGACAAGCAAGTTGATCTTTGGACCTCCACTCTCTCTGCCCCCCTGGACCAATTAGCTCCCCGCCGTCTTGCCTCACTGTCACACTCCTGTTCTCACCACCCCTGGTTCCACCCCGATTTCTATCTCCAGTGCATGCAACTGCACCGTGCGGAATGGATTTGGTGGAAAACATCCCAGCCCCGACACTCTCTGACCTCTTTCTGTCACTCTCAACAGCTTTACCGTTGCATGATCACTGCAGCCAAACAGTCTTACTACTCAGACCTCATTTCCTCTTCTTCCATCTCCTCTACCAGGTCCTTGGTTCTATTTCAGCCTTGTCCACCTCTCCAGTATCCTTTGCCTTTCTCCCTAATGCCCCGATCCTGCTTGCCTTGCTTCCTTCTTCTCCAGCAAGATTCAATCTCTCCATGCCACCTTCCCATCCTGTCTTCCTCCTCTCTCCTCTCTCCTCTCTCCCCTCTCCCTCTTTCCCCACCTCCCTCCCTCACATCCCCGCCTTCCAGGTTTTTTCCCCCATACCTGGCACATTTTTTGCCCTGTCACATTGACCGAACTCACCAAGGTTATCACCTCTTCTCATAAGACCACTTGCCCACATGACCCCTTTCCCTCCACTTGGCTCCTGGAAACTTTTCTCGTGCTGCTACCTTTCATTCTTCATATGTTTAACACCAGTCTCTCATCCGGTCTTTTTCCCTCTGCCTGGAAGCATGCCCTCATTCGACCCCTGTTGAAGAAGCCCTCCCTTGACCCTTCCGCTGCAGTCAGTTGGCGCCCTGTTTCTAACCTCCCTTTTCTTTCCAAAGTTCTGGAGAAACTTGTTTTCACACAGATTTCTACACATCTACCCTTTCCCTTCATCCCTGCCAGTCTGGCCTTCGCTCCGGTCACAGCACCGAGACAGTCTTTCTCGCCCTCCTGAATGAAGTTCACCAATCTCACAATCGTGGTGATCTTTCCTTATGGTTTCATAAGAACATAAGAACATAAGATATGCCATACTGGGTCAGACCAAGGTCCATCAAGCCCAGTATTCTGTTTCCAACAGTGGCCAATCTAGGTCATACGTACCTAGCAGTTTCCCCAAGGGACACAGGTTCCACAATGCTTGTATTGGTTCAAGCATTGATATCCTGGGTCCCTTCTTAATAATGGTTTATGGACCTTTCCTCCAGGAACTTGTCCAAACCTTTTTTAAACCCAGCTACACTAACAGCCTTTACTGCATCCTCCGGTAACAAATTCCAGAGTTTGATTACACGTTGAGTTTCTCTGGATCTGTCCTCTGCTTTTGACATAGTTGATCATCGCACTCTCCTTGCTCGTCTGGCTGATCTTGGGATCCATGGCACTGTCCTTTCATGGTTCCGTTCCTTTCTCTCATCTCGCACCTTCTTTGTTCAGACCAGTTCTACTGCCTCTCCTTCATCACCTCTTCACTGCGGTGTTCCCCAGGGCTCAGTGCTTGCCCCTCTCCTCTTCAATATTTTCCTTGTCTCCCTTGCACTGATTATTCAGCAGTTCGATATCTCTGGTTGCTTTTATGCTGACAACATCCTACTCCTGCACCACACTAGTTCCCTTGCCCCCGACCTCACCGTCCTCAACACTTGTCTCACCCGAGTTGCCTCTTGGCTTCTCAGCAACTTCCTCCACATCAACCCTTCAAAGTCTGCTGCCCTTTGGTTCTCCTTTGGCACCCCCACCCTCCATCTCCCCTCTGCTTTCCTCCACCCCAATTCCTTTTGTTTTTACCCTTCAGTATCTTAGGGTCTCACTAGACTCCTCCCTCACTTTCCATCACCATATCTCCTCACTTGTCCGCCACGCTTTCCTTTCCCTCCATCAGATCCACGATGTCCGTCCCTTCCTCTCCCCATCCTCCCTTGTTGCCCTTGTCCTTTCCTTTGTCATTTCCTGACTGGATTACTGCAACTCTGTCCTGGCCGGTCTCCTATAGTACCAGATCTGACGGTTGCAGCTTGTGCAAAACACAGCTGTCCGTCTACTCACCCATTCCTCCCCAGCCGATCACATTACTCCTTTGCTCATTAATCTACACTGGCTTCCGGTCAACTTCAGGTTTGTCTATATACTCCTCACCATCATTCACAGAGTGCTTCACACCGGCACCCCCCAGTACCTAGCTGACATTATCCATCTTCAGCCCGCCCCCCGCCTCCTTTGCTCAGCCCACGACAACTGTCTCTTCCTTCTCTCCCCCTCTCAGGCCTACTTGGAGTTCACCCGCCACTCTGCTTTCTGTTTCCTGGCCCCTGCCCTTTGGAATTCCCTCCCTCCCACCCTACGTATGGAGCTGTCATTTTCTCGATTCAAGGGCTTGCTTAAAACTCACCTTTTCCAACAAGCATTTGACCTCCCTGACCCTTAGCCCCCTCCCTCCCCCTCTCCCTTCCCCCCTCTTACACCTGACACCTGTGCCTGGGCGGTATATCAACTGACAAAATAAAGATAAAAGATAAATAGAAAAAAGGAAGAACATTGTCTTGGCCAGTTTTGGCGACCTATGGGACCAGCGTGTTGAGAACAATATTTGGCCCTCTGATGTTGAGATTAGGATGCTAAATGGAATATGATTGTACTAATGTGTTGAATGATGCCACAGTGATTCCTAAACTATCTGACAGACACTCTTCTTATGCCCTATGGTTTACAGGGGAGTTATCCTGAAAAGAAAAATTAGATGGCATAAACATTTGTGGAGAAAGAAGAGAGTAGATGGTGATAAATTGGAATATAAGAATGCAATGAATATCTGCTGGCACTAGCTGAAGCAAAGAAAGCTTAAAATAGTAAACAAATTCGCAATGCTCTTAGTTTACTATCATCTGCTCTTCTATTCTCTACAGTGCACAGGTTAGCCGGCAAGCCTATAAGCAGTGATAGGGAAAGAGGGCTGGGTGCTCAAGAATTAGCAGATTCTCTTTTTAAGAAAGTTCAACAGGTGTGTGACAATATGAATTTGTCTTTTTCAGATCCCAGTTTGGATGTAATCCTTGCCAATGCTAACATGCGATGGCATGCTTTTTTAGAAGTTGCTATTTCTTCATCTTCTGTTTGGGTGTAGCTTCAGAGTGTTGAGCATATATTAGCTAGTTTATCTGATGCTACTTGCAAATTGGATTACTACTACTACTACTGATCATTTCTATAGTGCTATAAGGCATACGCAGCACTGTACAGGCACATGTAAAAGACGGTCCCTACTCATCTGAGCTTACAATCAAGTCAAGACAGACAACACAACAGCTGAGGACCAGGATACATCTAGGGGAAAGGTAAGGAAACACATAGGAGACAAAGCAGATCAGGATCCAAAAGCAGCCTTAAAGAGATGAGTTTTTAGCCTGGATTTGAAAAGGACCAGAGATGAAGCCTGACACAGACGCAAGTAGTTTGTTCCAGGCATAAGGAGCAGCAAAGTGGAAGGATCAGGGTCTGGAGGGTACCGACGGAAGTGATCTGCTAGAAGAGCAAAGTTTCTGAGGAGGGGGTGTAGGGAGAGTTAAGAGGAAAGATAGTGAGGAGAAGCAGAATAAGTGCATATATAGGTCATTAGGAGAAGTTTGAACTGGATATGAAATGGATAGGGAGCCAATGAAGCGTCTTGAGAAGAGGGTTATGTGCCCTACTTACATATATAATGGATTTTGACAAAAGTTGGCTTCCAGTTTAGTGCAACTTGCTAATTCTTCTTTGCAGTTGGAGTTATGTCAACTGCATTGAAACATCCTGTTTTGAAGAATCATGCAGAAAACGTTTGTGATATTGCTTTATTTCCATGGGTTTTGTGCAATATCCTGCTTCTCTTTTGGACTGTGACTAATCATAGGCCCATTTCAAATATTCCTGCAAGTGGGAAAGGTGACTGCGCAGGATTTTCTGCTCAAGTAGGATATTTTGGATGTTCGTCAATATGGGTTTCATCCAAAACACAGAACAGAAATCCTTTTATTGAGTTTGTTTCTTTATTGAGAGGATTAGATTCCAATACTTCCTATTTGTTATTGCTTCTTGATATTTCAGCTGCTTTTGACACTATATCACATGAGGTTTTGTTAGAGAGATTATGTACCCTTAAAGAGGGTGAAGGGGTATTTATTAATTTGCCATATTTTTCTATACCATCCCTTCTGAAGATCAAGGGCGGTTTACAATAAAACAAACAATTTACATAAAATAGTGTCAAAAATGTAACAATACAATAACTATCTACATTAGATCGGTTTGCCTCATATTTGGCTGATAGGTCCCAGTGGGTACTTTTTAATCAAGAACTGTCTGAATGGGTGCCTTTGGAGGGGGTGTCCTTCAGGAATCGCCCCTTTCTGCTTTATTATTTAATCTTTATCTTTGGCCATTATGCAAAGTGTTTATAGAGATGTAGTTGGAATATAGAATTTATGCAGACGATGTTTCGATATTTCTTCTGACGTCACTGAGGGGCAGGGCCTAAGTCCCAAGATTCAGATGGCAAGTGCCAGGCCTAAGAAGTTATGATGCTGCAGTCCTCTGTTTAAGTGGACAATATGGAACAACAGAGGAGATCTGTTTCTCGGAATACAAGGCTCCATTGAGGCCCCTGAATGCCCCTCTGCAGTATTAGCTAAAATTTAATCAAAGCAGAATATATCCAAGAGTTCAGTTTGCATAAAGAATCTAGACCATTCTGCGAATGGCAAAGTTGTTTCTTCTGCCCACTCACCTATATTCTTTTTATTCCTTCATCTGAATTACATTCAGTCCAATCAAGTTAAAATAAAATGTGTTTAAACTGCTAACGCACTGGGTCATTGACTTTAACAATGTTCTCGCTACCACATTTAATTATTGTACAAGCTGTTATTTAAAATCACTTTTCAGACAGAGGCGTGCATTCTTAGATTTTAGTAAATGAAACAAGCCACTGATGCTCTATGAAAGCTTTTTTTTTTAAAGCCTTTTTCTTGCTGAAGAGTAAAGGAGAAAGAGAGGGAGAGAAGTGGCTACGGATGGCCCTGTACATATCAGCTTGGCAGCGGAAGCCTGTGAAGTTGAAACATGCATACTGTGATTTTATGCAATTCAGGACATGTGTACTCTGGACGCCTTCTCTCTCCTTTTTTGATGCTGAGCAATAGATGGTACGCAGCAACAAAAAAAAGAGGTGTTTAGGCTCCACTTGAATGTGACAGATGAGGGCTGAATTCACCATTTCTATCTGAATGGAAAGGCCATTTTAGATGTGTTATCTTTTGTCCCTGGAACTGAAGGGCAGCACTAGACAGAATCACTCCAGTCCTGCCATCCTGAGCGTGGTCAGCGCATTATTATTTTTTTAGCCACTGGTTCTTTTAAGTGAGTGACAGGCGATATTACCAGCACCTTTCAGAAAATCTTTCCACTCTGCTTTACAGCAGTGCTTCTGGTGCTTGAACCTGCAAAAGGACGTTTTGCTCTGTGGTTGCTTTCTGTGGCGTTTAGCATTTGTGGGTGCTGAGCCTTTTTCTGAATGTTTCTCAATCGAGTCCTCAGGATACAGCCAGCTTGCCTAGTTTTCATGAAATTGTCATAGCTAAAATAACAGCCAATCATATTCTCTCTAATTTAAAATAACCTTGTCGTCAGGGTAGTATTAAAAGTTACTAAAAAAGGCTGTACATCTAAATGTGTCGCGCAATCACAAGTATTCATTGTCTGTATGGTTGCTTATTGTTTCACCATGGATTTGCTATAGGTTTTCAAAGTACTACTAATGACCAATAAAGGAGAAAATGTTGCAGGTGGTCTCTGAAGAATTCTACAGAGTTTTATATTATTCTTTAATTTTTACTACATGTTTTCATTACTATCTTTTCACACCGCAGGTTGCACAGTGCAAATATTTTGGCCAAGTCACAGGAGTGTTATTTCAGTTTATATGGCTTTGAGGAAAATGTTATGAATTTGAGGAATCACATTTCCTTCCAGGATTTGTCTGCTACTTAATGGACTGAATGTAGAATCAGCTCTGAACCTGTTGGTTTTACTATTTGTGGGATATGAATGCAAATCTGCCGTACTGTGGTCTAAAGTGTTAATAGAAACAGAGAAACATGATGGCAGAAAAAGACCACATGGCCTATCTAGTCTGCCTTTCCATATCAACCACTACAACAGTCCCCTTTTTTCCTTAAGAGATCCTCCGTGTTTGTCCAATGCTTTTTTGAATTCAGATACTGTTTTCATCTCTACTACCTCCACTGGGAGACGATTCCATGCATCTACTACTCTTTCCGTAAAGAAATATTTCCGCATATTACTCCTGAGTCTATCCCCTTTCACCCTCATCCTATGTCCCCTTGTATCAGAGCTTGCTTTCAATCGAAAGAGGCTCTCCTGTGCATTTATGCCACAGAGGTATTTAAATGTCTCAATTATATCACCTCTAAACCGCAGAACAGAAATATTTGTTAAACAATTCCGCTTTATCCTCATCAGCTTCTACATATTCCTCCCCTTCACCCTTGAGTCTGACAATACCACTTTTGCCCTTCCTCTTCTCACTAACATATCTGAAAAATGTCTTAAACCCCCATTTTATTGCATTGGCTATTTCCGCCTCTTTTTGAATCTTTTCTTTCCTGACTACTTTGCTAGCTTCTCTAAGTTTTTCCAGATATAGAGGCCTATCTTCCTCTCTCTGTGATCTCTTGTATTTCATGAAGGCCTCACTCTTATTCTTCACCTTTTCAGCTACTTCTTTTGAAAACCATAGTGGTCTCCTTTTCCTTTTACCTTTATTTAGATTTTAACAAATAGGTTAGTTGCCCTTAAAATATCCCCTTTCAGTTTTGCCCACTGTTTTTCTACATCCTCCAGCTGTTCCTATCCCGCTAGTAACTCCTTGAGGTATTAGCCCATCTTTACAAAGTTAGTTTTCCTAAAGTCTAAGACCTTCACTTTTGAATGGATTTTATCAGTTTGCCTCTTTGCGGATGATACCAAAATCTGCAATAGAGTAGACACCCAGGAAGGTGTAGATAACATGAGGAGGGATCTAGCTAAGCTTGAAGAATGGTCTAGAATTTGGCAGCTGGGATTTAATGTTAAAAAATGTAAGGTCATGCATTTGGGCTGCAGCAATCCAAGGGAGCAATACAGTATAGGGGGTGAAGTACTTTTGTCCACTAAAGAAGAGCGGGACTTAGGCGTGGTTGTGTCTGATAATCTTAAAGTAGCTAAATGGGTAGAAAAGGCAACGGCAAAAGCTAGAAGGATACTTGGGTGCATACGGAGAGTAATGGCTAGCAGAACAAAGGAGGTGATGCAAATGCAATGTGTGCCTTTGAGTCAGTCCTGACTCCTGGTGACCCAGAAGCTCCTGGGTTTTCTTGGCAGTGTCACCGGAAGTAGATTGCCAGGCCTTTCTTCTGAGGCAATGGAGGGTTAAGTGACTTGCCCAAGGCCACAAGGAGTGCTAGTGGGAATTGAACCCTGGTTGCTTGGTTACCAAGCCAGTGTTCTAACCACTAGGCTGCTCCTCCACTTGAGGAGGTGATACTGCCTCTGTATAAGCCTTTGGTGCGACCTCATTTGGAGTATAGTGTGCAATTCTGGAGACCGCACCTTCAAAAGGATGTGAACAGGATGGAGTCGGTGCAGAGGGTGGCTACTAAAATGATTAGTGGTCTTCATTATAAAGCATATGAGGACACACTGAAGGATCTTAATATGTACACCTTAGAGGAAAGGCGGGATAGAGGTGATATGATTGAGATGTTTAAATACCTCCGTGGCATAAATGTTCAGGGAGAGAGCCTCTTTCAATTGAAAGCAAGTTCTGCTACGAGGGGACATGGGATGAGGGTGAAGGGAGATAGATTCAGGAGTGATATGCGGAAATATTTCTTTATGGAAAGAGTAGTGGATCCGTGGAATAATCTCCTAGTGGAGGTGGTAGAGATGAGGACAGTAACTGAATTCAAAAAAGCATGGGACAAAGACAGAGGATCTCTAAAGGTAAAAAAGGGACTGTTGTAGTTGTTGATATGGAAGGACAGACTAGATAGGCCATGTGGTCTTTTTCTGTCATCATATTTCTATGTTTCTATGTAGTCCTAATACTGAATGACACCATCTGGTGATCACTGGATGCGAGATGATCTCCCACTATAACATCAAAACACTTTCACCATCGGCAAGCACCATGTCCAATATGGCCCCTTCATGTGTGGGTTCTGTTACCAGTTGCCTGAATAGTTCTCCCTGTAGAGAATCCAGGATCTCTTTCTAGATGATACTGCAGCAGGGATGTGCCAATCAACATCTGGCATATTGAAATCCCCTATCAGTATCACTTCCCCTTTCCTAGCAATGCTGCGTATGTCTTCAATTAACTCTCCATCCACCTCTTCCTCTTGTGAGGGAGGTCTGTATATCACGCCAATGCAAATAAATTTCTCTTTCCCTCATTCTAATTTAACCCACAGTGCCTCCTCTCTTTCTTTTAAGCCCTGTATTTTGCATAGCTTTAATATTATTTTTTACATACAGTGCCACGCCTCATCCCATTTCCTACCCTGTCCTTTCTGAATAATGTATAGCCTGGTATAGTTACATCCCAGTCATAGTTGCCCGTGAACCATGTTTCTTTTACCGCCACTAAATCCAAGTCAGCCGCTCCCATTAAAGCGTCAACATCTGGGATCTTACTTCCTATGCTTTGGGCATTTATACACACTGCTTTCCATATGTTGCCATTTTTACCCATTTCCATAAAGGTATTTAATGTTTCATTTACCTGGGGGCTTTCACTTACCTGGGGGCTTTCTTCACCCATCCAAATGAATCTAGTTTAAAGCCCTCTTCAGTAGGTTAGCCAGTCTGCTACTGAAGACACGTCGACCCTTCTTAGACAGATGGACGCCATATCTGCTCTGCGAACCTTGGAAGAGCATCCCATGGTCCAGGAAACCAAAATGCTCTCGATGACACCATCCTCACAGCCATTAATTTATTTCTAGGATGTGAGCTTCTCTGCCTTGGCCTTTCCCCTCAACAGGGAGTATTGAAGAGAACACCAGCTGCGCACCAATTTGCTTCACTCTCTGTCCCAGAGCCATGAAGTCACTTTTAATATGCTCAGAGGGATACCTGGCAGCATTATTTATGCTGACATGGATGAGCAACATCGGGTAATAGTCAGTGGGCTTGATGAGTCTCGGCAAACTCTCAAGTAACATCTTGGATTTTGGCACCTGGCAGACAGCATACCTCTCTGGACATCAAGTCTGGTCGGCAGATTGATGCCTCAGTACCCCTCAGAAGAGAGTCACCAACCACCACTATCCTTCGCTTCCCTGTGGTCACTGATTCTGAAACTTTGGGGTGCTGGGTTCTTCACTTTCCTGGGATACTTTCACCTCCTCCACTTCCAGGGCTGCATAATGGTTCTTTAATTCAAGGGCTGAAGGAGTAGGATTGGTGCTTCTGCAGGCCCTGGTGACTCGAGCCCAACCTTCGTCATTCTGTAGGCTCCCGAATTCTCCTCTGCTGGAGAGCTGGGATATTTCAAGAAGCATCTAATCAAAGTACTTCTCACTGTCTTGAATGCTCCTCAACCTCACCAGTAACTCAGGATCTTGGAAGTCTAGTAATATTTTGCAGGAAGTTACTGTTTTTCAGCAGCTATAGAGTCAAACTTAAGATTAGTCAAAGCAGGATTAGTCTAATAGAGCATGTGGGAAACCGGGATTCAAATCCCACTGCTATTCCCAGGATTCAAATCCCACTGCTATTCCTTGTGGTCTTGGGCATCATTTTCATCATGTACAAGCTTAACTTGTAAGCGCTCTGGGGGCCAGGAAATTCCTAATGTACATCAACATAACTTCCTTTCAACAACTACTGAAAACAATGTGAGCAAATCCTTTTTTCTTCCTGCTTTGTTGGGCTCTAGGAAAACAATGGCATTAGGCCTCCTATCATAATATAAATAATTTTCAAAACTCCCACAAATAGGGCCCTTTATGTCTATGACAGCATGGGAGAAAACAGCAGTTAAGGTAAAGTGACCAACCGTCTCGTATTATATGGGACAGTCCCGTATTTTAAGGATTTGTCCCTGGAATTGTATTACTTTGGTTGGGACACCTAAATGTCCCCTATTTTTTATTTTGTGTTTATCATTTTACAAATATTCCAAGTAGAAGCACTTGTACGGAAATAAGAGAACAGGACTGATTCAAAAATCCACAGGAAAAATAACAAGCAAACAGAAGAAATACATGGTTCCTGTCATAGACAAAAACCCCATACCCTGCTCCCAACTCCAGCCCACAAAAAAAAGAAAGGGGGACCACAATGGAAACAAACTAAACCAGTATTAGTAAGAAAACAAACAGGTGCCTAACAAACAGCATAATTATGTGGTAGAGAAAGTGAGGGCCTCCAACCCGATGGGTCTATGTGAGTTCAGAAAGGCCAGCAGCTGGGAAGGCTCAAAAAAGGTAAAGACATTCGACTAAAATTTAACCATGCACTTGCATGGAAATTTAAGGAAAAAAAGAGCCCTAGCTGCTGAACCCCTGGGCAGAGCAAAAGAAATCCCTGCCTTTTACGTTCTGTTTCTTTAGATAAATCAGGAAAACCCCAGACTGCCAAACCCTTAAACAAGGCAGCCCTTTTGCGAAAAAACATCCTGAAGAACCACTTTCGAACAGTAACGAGCAAATGTTACAAGCAACATAGCTGAAACAATAGCTTCTATATGAGAGGATTAAAAAATAGCTGACACATTTAAGGTGTCCGCTTGAGAAACCCCAGCTATTGCCCCGCCATTCTTGCAGGTAAATAATAAATCTTGGCAAAGGAGGGTGAGATTCCTCAGGACACCCATTACTTCTATTAGGTACATCTTAAACATTTCCCTAGCATTAATATGAGAAGACTTAGGAAAATTTACCAAATGAAGGTTTAAATATCTAGTGGCATTTTTTAACATTTCCAATCTAAACTTTGTATTTAAGGAGTCCTTAACAAACAAATCCATATGATTTTCCAGCAAAGTCACCTTAGACTGTAGTGTATTTGAAACAGTCGGTAAAGAAGAAATCTCTTCTACATGCTTTTGAATTGCCTAAGAGTTGACTTGAACTTGAGTGGAGAGAACAGAAAACTGAGATACAAAAGTTTCACCAAGCTTAACAATTTATTTATTTATTTATTTATTTAACAGTATTTCTAAACCGCCTTATCTTAATAATCAAGGTGGTATCACAGCAAGCAATCAGGTAAAGTGTGTGTGTTGTACATGCAGTGAGGATAAAACTTAGTTGTGTGAGGGATGTGTTGGGTGCTTGATTTGTTTGAGCTATATACAGGGTGGGCTATTTACAGTGGTGCTAGAATCATATTTTATATATATTCAGTTGTTTGGGAGGATTGGAGTGCTGTTATCCATTCTCTTAGGTTATGTGATGTGACCATAGTGCTCTATGAACAGCATGGTTTTCAGTTGTTTTCTGAAGTCTTTGAGGTCTGGAGTTGCCCTTAGATCGTCCGGTAGATTGTTCCATATTGTTGGAGCAGCCATGGAGAGAGCTCTGTCTGTTGTGTCCTTGCGTGTGTGCTTGTACTCATTTGGGGTGCTGACTCGGTTGCGTGTTTGACTTCTTCTGGGACGTGCGCTGGTTTCCGGTTGTATGATCAGGTGGAGGCTGTTGGCTGATGTGTGTTCTTTTATCTTAAATAGGTTTATGATAGTCTTGTATCTGATGCGAGCAATGATTGGGAGCCAGTGTAAGTCCTTTAGTGTAGGTGTGATGTGCTCCTGCCTTGCGGCTCTGGATATGATTCGAGCTGCAGTGTTTTGTGCCAGCTGTAGTGGTTTGAGAGCTTGTTTTGGTAGTCCGAGGTATATCGGATTGCAGAAGTCCAGTATTGGGGTTATCAGTGCTTGACAGACTGTACGGAAGTGTTCTGGAGCGAGGAGTGGTTTCAGTCTCCTGATGATTCGCATCCTGTAATATGCTTTTTGGATTGTTTTGTCTATGTGTGGTTTGAGGTTGAGTTTACTGTCCAGAGTAACCCCAAGGTATCTCACCTCCGATCTTATCGGTATCGTGGTGCTTTGTATCTTTATGTTTGGTGGGTGTGTGAAGCTTTGGTTTCGAGTGATGATTAAAGCTTCAGTCTTGTTGTAGTTTATAGCTAGATTGTTGTTTTGGCACCACTTCGCCATTTGGGTAAGGCAGTCTGCTATCTTAGAGAAGTCCGGGTTTTCGATTGATATCGGGGAGTATACCATTATATCGTCTGCGTATATTGTGTATTGGATGTTGTTCTCTTTCATAATGTTGCATATTGGTTGGATGTAGATGTTAAAAAGGAGTGCTGAGAGTGCGGATCCTTGTGGTACTCCTTGTTGGACGTTTATGGGCCAGGAGGTGTCCTGTCCCACCTTGACCTGTAGCTGTCTTTCTGTTAGGTACGAGTGGAACCATTTTAGAGTGGTACCGTGTATACCAGTGTTCTTCAGTCTCTCCAGGAGTATATTGTGATCAACTGTGTCGAACGCTGAGGAGATGTCGATGAAGATCATTATAATTCCATTCCTGATGTCGTCAATTATTCTTATGATGCTGTCGAAGAGGTAGATCAGGAGAGTTTCGACTCCATGGTTGGGACGAAATCCGTGTTGGTTGTCGTCGAGAGTTCCGTGTTCGTCAATGTGTTCCTGAAGTTGTAGTTGGACAATGGCAGACCAGATAGATTCCAATGTGAAAACTTCAGGGTGAACAATTGTAAACATCATCGGAACTCCCGCTGCTCCAGCCCCCTCTTCTAAACTCAACAGATACATCGCCATCAAACCACCAACAGCTGATTCCACAGCCACACTCTCACTTCCCCCCGGCAGCTCATTGCCAAGACATTGACCTGGAACAGTTCCAACAGCAGTTTCTCCATGCCCCGGAGCCAGCTTTCTCGCAAGAGCACTCTCACCTCGGTTGGAGGGGCTCGTCTCCTGCAGGTTCTTAGGGCCAGATGTCAGCAAAGCCACCTTGGTGAACCTCCATCGAGATGCTGGCGAAATAACTGGCCCCAAGCTGGCTGCTGAGCCACCCGACTCCAGTGAGTCGCTAACAGGGCAATGAGCCAGCGCCGAAGCTGCTTGTTGCTGTGACCAGACCACAAAGGAATCCAAAGGGCCTGAAGACACAGATAATGGAGAGGAAGCGGCAGGAGCAGAAGAGGGCTTCTTGCCTGTCCTAGCTTTCCTCTTCCCCATTAGAGAGCCGATCAAAGCCATGACATCTGTCGACCGCCATCCATGAGTGGAGGAGTGGCCATCCATGAGTGGAGGAGTGGCCTAGTGGTTGGGGCAAGGTACTTCAGGCCAGACAGTCAGGGGTTCATATCCCACTAGAGGACAGCAACCTTGGGCTGGAAGGACTGGGGTTTCTAGTCCCACAGGTGCTCCTTGTGGTCTTGGGCAAGCCACTTAACCCTCCATAGCCCATGTTCCCTGTAAAATAGTTATCTCCAAGTTATAATGCCTTGTTCAATGTAAACTGCACTGATGCAGAATAGCACAGTATATAAGAGAATGTAAATAAATAAAAATAAAATAAAATCTTGGATCCTCCTTCTGCTCCCCTATTTTAAAACACGTGTCCCACTGCTACACTCTTCCACATTTGTACCAGTGGACTTCTTCATTTCCAGGTGAAATTTTCAAAGGGAAACCCTATTTATTTAACATTCTTTTTATACCGTCTTTCTACAAGACAAGACAGTTTATAGCGAACTCAGTGCAGAAACGATAATGCTTTAACAATAAGGTGCATATTACAGGGAACATGTAATTTATCATTTGTTCAACATCAAACGGTTATAGTACAACTATTTACAATGGGCCCGATTCCTCCAGGACGTCCTGGACCTCTGTGCGCCCGGTCGGAACCGGACACACAGAGGGAGTCATGATTCTGATCCCACGGGGCATGTTTAGCCCGCGGCATCAGAATCGTGAACCGGCCTGTACATGCAGGCCGGGATCCTGATTCCGTCTGACCTGCATGTACAGGCCTTCCCTAGCTGACTCAGTCAGGGCAGTTCAATAAAGCCGCAGCACCTTGGTGTCCAGTTGCTATGGCACTGCGGCTTCATTGAAAAGCTGTGATCCCTGGCCGCCGGCTACAAAGGTGTTTTCCCCACAGCCTGACCCCTATTCTGGCCTCCTAAGGCCAGGGTCTGGCTGCTGGGAAGCTCCCCTGCCCCCTCCCGCCACTTCCCAGCCCTGGGCCTTTCGATCCCTGCCAACTGAGGAACTTATTCCACCTCCGCGGTGGAATAAGTTCCCTGTGCAAGCCGCCGGCCCTGGACATACAGTGCCGACATTAAAATCAGCCCTGTACGTCCAGGGCCAACAATCACCCACTGCCCATCCTAATGCCACCCCTAATCTTCCCCTTTCCCACCCCTATTTACCTTCTCTGTACAATGCGTGGGGAAGATAAATGGGGTCGGGAAGGGCCCGAATAGCGGGCCCTTCCATCCCCACTATTCGTGCCTCAAAATAATCCCTAATATGCTAGTGGGTTGTGGTTTTTACTTAACCGGGTGCTTCTTGTTCAGTATCTGAACTATAATTTTCTAGGAACAGTAGAGTTTTCAGATGTTTTCAGAATGGGCTGGAGAGCTGAATGGATCTGATCTGGGGGTGGGGCAGCACTTTCCAGAGGGTGGGGACCTACAGAGAGAATGCTCCTATGCAGAAAATCAGCCCACCCTTCCGGTGACTACTGCAGCCTTTCCATTGGCTGGGACCTACCACTTACTCTGCACAGTGAAGGGAAAGCACTGGCGAGCTGTACATCTATATTCTAAAAAGTACCCAGACAATTTAGACATCATTTTTACTAAGACAGCTACTTTGCAAAGTTGTAGAATCCTAAAACAATTTAGATCGTTGGCAATCTTAAATTCCTGAGCACATCTGACAAATCATTGTACAGCGCTGCGTGCGCCTGGTAGCGCTTTATAAATGCTTAGTAGTAGTAGTAGTAAATCTGGCTCTGCTTTCTCCCCAGGGCCCAGGCAACCATCAGTCAGACAAAGCCAGCCATTAGGCTGCAGCAGATAGTCAGCCAATAGGGAGCAGGGGGAGTTCAGAGCTTTAGTTAGAATACAGAAAACTTCCTTTCTTACTTGTCCTGCAGCTCTGGAGTATGGTGTTTTTGTTACAGATATTCAGATTAACAGGAGAAAATTTTGGGGGTGCTCAAGCACCCAAAGCACCCACAGAGCTGGCGCCTATGATCCTGGGGCCGACATCAGTATCAGTATCACGGTCAGTGGTCAGCTGATTTCGTTGATTCTGTCATCTGTGTAGGCTCTTAGCCTAGGGTGTGTTTTTCTATTTCATCTTTAGACTTTATTTTCATTTTAAAATGCCAAAAAGAAAGCGTGTTTGTAATGACCAACTACAAAATGAATACCTGTTCATTAAGAAACATTCTGGTGATAGCACGGTGTTTTGTAATGAATGCCGGTCATCCTTTTCAATAGCACATGCAGGAAAGGGTGACATTGTTCAGCACCTAAGGACAGACAAACACAAGACAGCAGATATAAGTGCTTCTTCAAGTAGAAACTGTGACTTCTTTTTCCCTACTAATACTACTGAACATTTGTATAGTGCTACATGATGCGCTGAATCCAAATCTGGTAACCAATTTGCTCCATCATGTACAGATTTTTTGCTACATTGGGTTAGCAGTTTGAGGTGAACGTTTCAGATTGAGTGCGATCGAGATAAAAGTTTCTTGGATGAATTCTTTATACTAATTGTTTAGTAGTTATTCAAATAAGAATAAAGAAAATTGTAACAAGGCAGCACATAAGAATAGAGTAATGTCAACAAAACACACTGTGATGGTAGCAAAATTGTCTGCACTTAAAACAGCCACATACATGTGCACAAACATTGAGCATATAAGAGCGAGGTTAGACACAAAGCAAAGCAAAGAAATGTGCAAAAAATGTTGTACAGGTATGTATGTAAGAATAGAAAACGCAAACCGCACCATTGCAATACATGAAGACAAACACCCGATGGTGTGAAAATAAAATTCTAATAAATGAGATCCGACACTGTGGTAATAACTAGCAAATTTTTATTTCAAAGTTTAGTAAAAACACGATATTTGTCAACACAGTTTAGATTTTAAAGTCATTCTTGGGTCAATCAATCTCCTGGTGGGCCCGTTTCTTCTTCCCCCGAATGCTTCTCTTGGTGCGCTGCTTGGCGTATTTTTCATCTGGGGTTTCCCACAGCAGCAACCAGCAGAAATCAGCCATCATAGTGGTGTTCCATCTTCCTTGGTACCTTCTCTCTGCGTCCTTGATGTCCTGGTGAAACCTTTCACCTTGTTCTTCACTGTACGCCCCCATGTTTTCGGGAAAGTAGTTCACATGGGAGTGCAAGAAATGGACTTTCAGGCTCATGTTACAGCCTTGTTCTTTGAAGGCATTGAGCATCCTGGCAACAATATCCTTATAGTTCTCATCCCGCCTGTTCCCCATGAATTTGAGAACAACATCCTTGAAGGAATCCCAGGTTTCTTTTTCCTTCTCAGGCATCGTTTCAGCGAATGCTCCATCTGAAATGAGTTTCCTTATATCAGGGCCAACAAACACTCCTTCCTTTAGCTTTGCTTTAGAAAGTCGGGGGAACTTTGAGAAGGGATTTGATGAATTGCTTAATGAGACCCAACTTAATGTGGAGAGGTGGTAATAGAATTTTATCACGAGGTAGCAAGCTCTCATGAAGAACGTTTTTCTCACCGGGTCTCAAATACTCCCGAATTGGCCAGTCTTTTTTCCCCCAGTGTAGGTCGCGGGCCCGGCTATCCCACAAGCAAAGGAAGCAGGGATATTTGGTGAAACCGGATTGCTGCCCTAATAGCATGGATAGAATTTTAAAGTCTCCACAAATCATCCACTTATGCTCATCATAACGAATTTTCTGAAGAATCAGGGCCAAATTCTCGTATTTTTCTTGGAGAATAACAGAGTGAGCAATAGGAACTGAAGCGAATGTGTTGCCGTTATGAAGAAGAACACCTTTTATGCTGTCTTTTGACGAATCAATGAACAGCCGCCATTCAGCAGGATCATACTTGAGTTTAAACGTTTCCATCACTCCGTATATATCGTTGCAAAATACCAAATCTTCCTCTTTGCTGAAATACTTCAAAAATTGTGTCTCGCTGTTGCGGTACCAATAAAAAGTTGTTCCTGGTGACAATAGATTTTTCTGTTTAAGCCGAGAACCTAGCAGTTGGGCAGCATCTTTTGGGAGTCCTAAATCCCGGACTAAATCATTCAATTCAGCTTGAGAGAAAAGTTCAGGTTTCGGATCTGGTTCAGTTTCAAACTCGGAAGTACTGGACTCATCGGGAAAAGTCATCTGATGAGTCTCATCATGATCAGAACCGTCCACACAAATATGATCCAAAGATTTTGGTGGTTCAGGCACAGGTACTTCGTTGCTATGAGGCATAGGCCTAATTGCTGAGGGAAGGTTGGGGTAACTTATTACGTTCTTATTTTTTAAGCTGTATCCCTTCACAATGCAAGAGCAAAAATAGCAGTCACTGCTGTGGTCTCTTTGTTCACGCCACATCATAGGTATTCCGAAACGAAATGCTTGTTTTTTACCTTTCATCCATAAGCGTAGATCTTCCTCACATGTCTTGCACACTTTGTGAGGAGCCCACGGTTTGTCTTGATCGCCTAACTTCAAACCGAAATAGGCGAAATATACTTTTTAAATAAATGCAGAAATGTTCCTCTGCCGCTTTTTCACGGTATATTCCCCACAAATAAAACAAAAACTGTCCGGAGAGTTGACGCAACCTCTGGCTCTGTGAGCCATCACAAATACACAGCACTGCAAACTACAACTGTAGTGAACCACTTCGGAATAAAGCTGGATTACGACTGAGCAAACAAAAGGTAATAATGAACTTGCAAGAAGAAACTGAAATTTGACAGGAACGTTCATGTCGCAACCACCGTGTTTGAGCGAGCGAACGAGGCGAGGCGAACAGGAAAGAACATGCGCCAGCGCGAGTACTGGATTTAGCCCCCCGCCTCCCAATTGTCCTGTTAATGTATAAAATGAATACAAAACACTCTAAAATATCATGAGGGAGTGTTTCTAGTTAGTTAACCATTACAACCTGTATTTTGGGCCAAGAAAATAAACTGCAGTCGGCTAAAAAGAAATTATGTGAACATTCTTTATATGGGTAAGAAATCTAATTTTGCAAGAAAACGTGACGTGATGGAACATTTTGGCTATTTTTCCTGGATTCAGCACCCCAAAATCTATAGGAATCAGTTGCAAAACTGGAGGCAGTTTTTTGGTAGTGTACCTGTGTAATGAATTCCAAAGTTTGATTACGTGTTGAGTGATAAAATATTTTCTCTTATTAGTCTTAAACAGGTGGCACTGTAGCTTCATTGCATGTCCCCTAGCCTTTCTATATTATGATGGTGTAAACAATCCATCTACGTTTACCCGTTCCACTCCATTCATTAATTTATAGACCTCTATCATATCTCCCCTGAGCCATCTCTTTTCCAGATTGAAGAGCCCTATCCTTTTCAGACTCTCTTCTTAGGAGTATCCTTCCACTCCCTTTAACATTTTGGTGGCTCTTCTCTGTACCTTTTCTAATTCAACTACAGTCAAACCTCGGTTTTCATTTGCCCCGGTTTTCATACGCTTCGGTTTTCAACGTCTTTTTTGACTGAGATTTTGTCCCGGTTTTCATACATCGCTTCGGTTTTCAACGTCTTTTTTTGACTGAGATTTTGTCCCGGTTCTCGTACATTGCCTCGGTTTTCGTAAAGTACAGTACTGTAAATACATACACCCTCGCGCTGCACACCGGTCTCTATACACTGCCAGAACGCTCACCCGGTCCTGGCAGCACTGCCCCCCGGACTCACTGATCGCCAGCGTGATGAGAAGCAAAAGCCAGCTGAGCACGTAAATGAAACACATTCTCGAGCCTGGTCAGAGTTAGAGAGGCGAGGATTGCGCAGAGAGGAAGGCCCCGATCTCGTCCACCGCCTGCCCGTTCTCTGGAGCGCTCCCTCAGGTTCGGAGGTAGCAGGGAAGAAAAGCTGTCAACGTAAGCAAGAGATGTTGCATGAATGTGGGAGGCAGTTCTTTCTCTTGCAGGGTACGTCTGAAGCTATATCATTAAGATTTTCTGCCATTCTGAAGCATTGAGCAGATAATGTAAAGGTATTTTAATGGGCTGAATCCAATGTGATTCCGAAGAGAGCTGAGCACAGCAGCTTGTCAGGGGTGGCTAAGGCCAGATGTTAACATACTGTACTGTACAGTACTGTACTTAGCTTGCTTTCAGTGATGTTAAATGTTCATTTATCCATTTCATTAGTCATTTATATTTATTTCTCATTGTTTTCTGTATGTAAAAATGTAGTTATTCTCTATAAAATGTATTTTTTGTGAATATGTTTGGGTGTCTGGAACGGATTAATTGGATTTACATTATTTCTTATGGTAAATATTGCTTCAGTGTTCATACGTTTCGGTTTTAGTCAGACTCTTTCGAACGGATTAATCATGAAAACCGAGGTTTGACTGTATATTCTTTTTAAGATAAGGTGACCATAATTGTACACAATATTCAAGGTGTGGTTGCACCATGCAACAATACAGAGGCATTATGATATCCTTTGTTTTATTTTCCATTCCTTTCCTTATGATAACTAGCATTCTATTTGCTTTCTTAGCTGTCGCTGCACACTGGGCGGAGGGTTTCAAAGTATTATCCACGATGATGCCTAAATCTTTTTCCTGGGAGGTGGTGCCTAATGTGGAACCTTGCATTGTGTAACCATAGTTTGGGTTGTTCTTTCTTAGGTGCATAACTTTGCACTTGTCCACATTAAATTTAATCTGCCATTTGAACGTCCAGTCTTCCAATTTATCAATGTCCTCTTGCAATTTTTCACAATCCTCTTGGGTTTTAACAACTTTGAATAATTTTGTGTCATCTGCAGATTTGATTACCTCACTTGTTATTTCTATTTCCAGATCATTCTTTCCAAGTGCATTCTTGATATAGTTGAGTCCAGTAGGCTAAGATCCAAAGTTTTGACATTGTTGACAATACCAATTGCAATTTTGGTGGTGCCGCTAGGAAGGTTAGTAGCAATATTTTTTACAAGCTGCAAAAAGATTTAGGAAGTAATTTAATTGTTGTAAACTGTGCAGCTCACATTGCTCACAATCATATCAGCACTGCTCCCTAATGCCTGCCATTTGACATTGAAGTTATTGTTGACAAGATAGTCAGACATTTTCACATTTATAATGAGTATTGAAGAACTTAGAGATGTTTGATTTTCTTGAGAGTGAGTATCAAAAGCTCCTCGGATACAGTAACACTAGGTGGCTGGCTTTACTACCAGCAATAGAGAGGTTAATTAAAATGTTCTAACAAGTGGAAATATATTTTCTGAGCAAGCCAAAATTCACAGTTATCATCAAAAACCTTTTAAAGAATGAATCAGCAGAAGTTTGGTTGTATTTTCTGCAGTCAGGCAGTGATTTTCCAAAATGTGACTTTAAAAATTGTGTCTCAAAAAATCTCAGTGATAAGGGAGGCTGGAATAATCAGTGACCTTAGAAACAAGTTAGTAACCAGGAAGAATGAAGTGTTTTTATTTAGACAGTTTTTTATACCACCTTATCCTTCAATCAAAGCAGTCCAACACAATTGGGGGATACATTTAACACACGGGGATATGAGACACATACACTAATACTTACAGAGAACATGGGCAATGGAGGGTTAAGTGGCTTGTCCAAGACCACAAGGAGCATCTGTGGGACTAGAAACCCCAGTCCTTCCGGCCCAAGGTTGCTGTCCTCTAGTGGGATTTGAACCCCTGACCTTCTGGCCTGAAGTACCTTGCCCCAACCACTAGGCTACTCCTCCCTCTTTTTGCCTCTGACAATCAGAAAGAAGATAAAAGATCTTGAAGAAGAGGGCAGAAGTAGCATTGATGAAGCAGATTTCAAGCAATCTCTGTCGTCTTTCAACAGCACATGCATTGATTACTTGGATCAGTGGACCACTCACTTCCAGGAGATTGAGAAACAGCAGTGGACTCTTCTTCAAAAACAATCGGAATGGTGTGAGCTAGAGTCATCTTTAGAATACATATGGAGGCCCATTTTGTTCGGGGCACGTCCAGGCCACCTGGACATCCAAAATCTGGATGGCCCGGAGGTAGCCCTGATTCCGCACTCACAGGATCTAGATATTCCCAAAGGGAGCAGAATTGGGGCACTTGGTGGGTCGGACATGCCCCGATTCTGCAGGCTCAACCATGCAGCGCCGTCCCCGCCTAACCCTCCTCATGCTCCTGCTGGAGCCCCGGTGCCATGGTATCCTGTTGCCATGGCACCGGGACACCATGCAGGAGCCCCACTGCCCTGCAAAACTTTAACTCTGCTTTTTCCCCGCCACTCAACCCCTGGAGAGGCCTGCCAAGGATGGGATCGGGTTGCGGGGAACCCCCTGCTGCTGTTCACCTGGTTGGGGGGTGTCCTCCATAGCAGGACACCAGCATCGCAGGGACTTATTCCACTTCCAAGATGGAATAAGTTCCCCGGCCATCTCCTCCATGCCAGATGTACAGGTCTGTGACCTGGATAGGCCCTGTACATCCGGGGTTGTGGTCCCAACTCTGCCCCACCCACTCACCTACCTGTCATCGCCCCTGCCTGCTCCCATCCAGAGCTCCCCGCACATCGGCACTGTACGTGTGGACTTTGGGGGCAATGGGGGATGTATGTCCAAACCATACAAGATCCAGCCTAGAATCAGTCATAAATGATCTGGAACTGTTTGATGAGTTCTCTTGCCTTAAATCATTTGTTTCTGAAGAAAAAAGTTCAAGAATGTAAAAAAAGACACTGCGGTTGATGAAAAATGGAAGGAGCTGTTTGGACACCTCAGAAGCAATGAGGTACCATATAAAACCTTATGCAAACTGGTTGAATTTTTTTATGTTTGCCAAGTTTTAAGTGCTCCATCTGAAAGCTGCTTTTCATTCATGAGCGAAGTGTGGTCTACAGAAAAACTCCCAACTGCATATAGAGACTCTCAAATGTCTAATGATTGTAAAGTACAATTTTGAGTTGAGTTGCCCGTAATTTTTTAATTATTTTAGTGAAAATGTTGCTACTTAGAAGAAAATTTACTCTGTAGAGAATTACAACAAGTAGGCCTGATTGGCACATTTGTAAATAACGTTATAAACCTAGTATATTGATTAAAATTTTGGGCTAAAATTAAAATTGTAATTACAAACTTATTTTTTATTTTTTCTTAACTTTGAACCTCCCGTATTTGAACTTAAAAAAGATGGTCAGGTTAGTTAAGGAATACCACAAACTGACTCCCCCTATCAAGGAAGACAATGTATAAGAAGTGGAAAGAATAGACAGACCTCTGCGGACAGTGGTGGCTCTGGTTTCCCCTCCCTCATCCCTCACTCTTCAATTAGCACATCTATGTTCTTAATATTTGGGCCCTAGGCATGTGTCCAGTTTGACTATGCTTTATTTCTGCCCTGAGAATAGCAGACATGAATCACGGCCTGGATCTCTTTATGGATAGTAAGAACCAATCAGGAGATAGGACTCAAGCATAGAAGAGAGAGAAAATGTCTTCCAGAAGATTTCAAGTGGTGATGTGGGGAGGGAAGGGGAAGTAGAGTGTGGAGATTTATTTGTTTGGGTTTAATCCACATCTTCTTTGTGGTAGCTCAAGGCAAGTTATATTCAATTATAGTAGATATTTCCCTGGAAACCAGGTTTAAACCCCGCTGCTACTCCTCAGGTACAAACCTAGGTTAGGAGCCAGGAAAAATACCTGCATGTAAGCACTGTTCCCTCTAAGCTGTGCGCGTGTGCGCGCGCACACACCTCGCCGAGCGAGCGCACATACTTTACAACAGAGCGCACAAAAATTACAGCTTTGATTCTGATAGAAAACACCACAGACGTCTTAAAATTTAAAAGTTATGATTGTAATTACTAGAAATTTCCCGCTTCATTTAGTAATCGTCTATTTTCATTTAATTTGATTAAAATCAATGTGGTGTACATACTGTATTCTGACGTGTAGCCAAATTTTAAAGTATATAACTCTGTCGTTATGTGGCGCACAAAAATTTAACCTTCCTTCAAAAGCTGCACACAGCTGATATTTTATGCGCACACAGCCTACAGAAAATTAGAGGGAACATTGCATGTAACTCATCTTCAGCTTCTGAGAAAAACATGAGCTGAATCCATTTTTCTTTATGTTTTAATTGCATTTAACTCATCCTTTCCCAGTACTAGCGCGAGGCGAGTTACATTCAGGCACGGTATGTATTTTCCTGTTCCCAGAGGACTCACAATCTAAGAACTAGATTGACAATACTGTGTTAATGCATTAGTATGCAATAAGTTTCATTTAAAGAGTTATTTTGGAATCACTTTTCATGCTATGGACATCTGAAAACAGGCATAGGGATGCCCAAAGCATGGAGACGTCTCCAGAGCCATTTTAGGAGCTGGTGCTGTGGCCATTCCCAGCGCAAGAATGTTCATGTCTGAATGGGGACGTGGAAGAAATGTCCTGGATATTGGCAGTCATGCCCAATGTTATACCATCTCCAGGCAACACTCTGGAGGGTATGGAGATGGAGCTACACTAATCTCCTTTATTTTATAGTACGTCAACAAACACTGACAGGGCATGGGGACTCATGTTTTTGTTTTGCTAAGCCACTGGACATCCCTTTATGCTAGCTCATATGAGATGGATATCCCAGCCCCACGCTTTCCTAAGGGGCATGTCTATGTGGCCACCGGTGAGCACTTTCATGTCGGGGACATTTACTTTCTTGAAACTGGCCAGAAAGATAGACGACCCTGGCGTTTTTCTGCATGTTTCACCGTGGACATCCTCGATTTGACTTGGATGTCCTTTCTAAAATGCCACTTTACATGCTCATTATTGCAATTGACTGAGTTATTAGTAAATAGGCCTCATCAATAATAATTGGGCCTGCATGTTAAATCACATTAATACTGTGCAATAGTGCACTTTATTACATTAATGCAGGTTAGAAAATCTAGCCCTAAGTTTTTATTTTCACTTCTACTGCAAAGATTTTGGAGGGTTTGACAAAGCACCCAATTTGCTGTGAACAAAAAGCCTGATTTCACCAGTTTAATAACATCCTGCTGCCATAGTTATGTTTGGAGCAAAGGTGGTAAATAGAGAAAAAGAGAAGGGTATACAAGGCCAAAAAAAGGTTCAGTTTGTGCTTGTTTGAACACAAGTTTCCCCATTGCTGGGCATTTTTGTCATGTTCATTTCACCTATTTGTGAGTCCTTTGCTTGACTAACACGTTTTCAAGCATGGACATCGCTTATATACATCTTAATTGTATACATGCATGCAAGCTATTTTCATGCACTTGAGATTTTTAGATGCCTAAAGGAACTGAATGAGTGCTCATGAATGCACACCTCTAGAGGGAGCTACTGAGCTCAGCCAGTGGCTCATTCCATGATGCTGGCATAGGAACCCTTGGAGCCAGAAAAAATCTCCAGTTTGTATCCTGAACAGATCAGAACTGAGAAGCATTAATAGAGTTCTTTCTACAGCCAGAGTTCATACATGCAGTTAGCTAGAATCTGGTTTTATTCTGAAGACTATGGGGTCTGTTTACTAAACGGCGCACTTGTACGGGGCGCACATGAGCGCTCTAAAAGAGGTATTTAAGTGCTCTTAAGCGCCCCGTACGAGTGCGCGGCACATTAACGGGTCCCGCAAGCGTGCGCCGACAACGCGCACATTTGCGGGACGGTAATGTGCGAAACAGGCGTGGAAAGGAGAAATGAGGGCGGAGGAAGGCCCCCTAGGGGCGGAGAGACGGGGTCAGTGGGCGGAATGTGGGAGGGGGGAGACTCGCCGCACAGGAGCGTGCCCGAATCTCCAAAGAAATATACCGCGAGTCCAACAGTCGCGTTAGAGGTGCTGGGAAGGGAAAGGAAACCGTTTCCGTCAGCAATGTGCAGCACAATACTGGAAAGCCCAAATCCGTGAGCAGTGTGTCCCATGTGCACAGATCAACCTCGTTAATTGCACAGGGCACTAACCACACGGGCGCCGCGCACCTTCGCGCATCTGTCACTCACAGCTTCCCGACGGAACGCCCACTCCTTCTACGGCACCCGCTCTGCACCGCGGACCGCACACCACCGGCCTTTAGTAAACAGACCCCTATGTTTTTCCCTGAAGCACAATTCCATAGAATGAAAGTAGTTACTTAACACTGTCAATGAAAACATTTTTTTTTTTACTTTCACTATGTCAATTGAATTTTAGGTTTTTTTTCTTATCCTGTGTATTGAGTTAAGCTGATCATTTATTTGCTATAGTTTCATCAATTGTAAATAATTTTGTGAATTTTATTTTTCTTGCTGGTTACATTGGGGGATAATTCTATAAGGATCCAAATAAATTTACCTGCCATTGGCGCATGTAAATCACAGTAGTTTGGTCTTTTAGGAAGTAAGGGGTTGATATTCCAAAGCCTTAACCAGCCGGCCAATGGAAGGCAACTGACCGCAATATTCAGCAGTTCTATCCGGGCGGTGCTGCTGAATATGACCAGAGACTTCCCTGACACTGTCCGGTGAGTGCAGGGGCAATCCGTGGGTGGAAGAGAGACATGTTGGCGCAAGCTAGCTAAGTCTCAGCACTTAGCTGGTTTGCCTGATTTTAAGCCAGGATTTAATCAGGTTATTTGAACAGAACAAAAAAGCTGGTTAAGTCCTGGCTGAAAATTAGGCAAATCGGATACGTGCTGAGAATTCAACAGGGATATTCAGCAGCAGCTCTAATCTGGTTATTGCCACTGAATATCCTGCTGATATTAAGGTGTCATGGCTGACTGTTGTGGCATTTGAACAATAGCAGGTCTGAATATTGGGCCCTAAGTGAGCATTTATGTGCGTAAAGCATGTGGTTTCGCTTTCCTCCAGGGCTATCAGGGAGTTCCATAGGATGAGAGGAGCACTATAGAAGCGATGGTAAAGCAGGAGATGCTCCTGATGAATGAAAACAGAGCCAAGCTTCTGCCTACTCTTCCATAGGCCGGGAGAAGATAATGGAAGAGGACTGCCTCTGGAATTAGCAGTGGCTTATGTGATGGAAATACAGCAAGGTTGCTGTACTACCAAGACACTTGCAGAGATGCAATGCAGGCAGTATCTATATCTATATATATGTGTTGTTGTTAAGTGCCATTAAGTCGGTGTCGACTCATGGCAACTCTCTGGATAGTTGTCCTAAATTGTGTTTGGTCTTCAGTCAGGGAGCTCATTGTTGACAGACTGGCATCCGTAGCTGCTGTTATTGTATCGATCCATCTCATTGCTGGCCTTCCTCTTTTGCGTTGACCTTGTACCTTGCCAAGCACTATGTCTTTCTCTAATGATCTCTGTCTTCGCATGATGTGTCCAAAGTATGAGTCGAAGTCCTGTCATCTGAGCTTCTAAAGAAAGCTTAGGACTGGTTTCCTCTAGTACTGACTGGTTTGTTCTTCGGGTAGTCCAGTATTCATTGCCAGCTCCATAATTCAAAGGCATCAATTTTCTTCCTGTTTATCTTTTTCACTGTCCAACTTTCACATCCATATCATGTTATTGAAAATGCCATGGCTTGAACAAGTCCAATCTTTGTATGGAGAGAGATATCTCTGCTCTTGAGAATCTTGTCTAGGTTCTTCATAGCCATTTTGCCAAGAGCAATGCATCGTTGGATTTCTTGACTGCTTGTTGCTTCTTTATTGATAGTTGATCCAAGTAGGCTAAAGTTGTCCACCATTTCAATTTCTTCTCCATAAATGATGAACTTATTCATTTTGCCAGTTGTCAAGATCTTTGTCTTCTTAACGTTAAGGTGCAGACCCATTTTAATACTATATTCCTTTATCTTGAGAAGCAAATGTTTCAAATCATCTTCACTCTCATCCAGTAATGTGGTATCATCAGCATAGTGAAGGTTGTTAATGAGTCTTCCACCAATCTTCACACCTCTGTTGTTTTCATACAGTCATGCTTCTCTGATGATTTGTTCTGCATATAAATTAGAGGTAGGGGGAAGTATGCAGCCTTGTTGTACACCTTTGCTGATTTTAAGCCATTCTGTTTCTCCTAGTTCCATTCGAACTGTTGCTTCTTTATCAATGTAAAGGTTATGCAAGAGAATGATCAGGTGTTCCGGTAAACCCATGCTTCTTAATGTGGCCCAGAGTTTCTCATGGTTTGCACAGTCAAAAGCCTTGCTATAGTCAATAAAATACATATAGATATCCTTTTGGTATTCTTTTGTCTTTTCAAGGATCCATCTCACATCCGTGATAATGTCTCTCGTTCCTCTCCCTTTTCTGAACCCTGCTTGCACTTCAGGCAGTTCTCGTTCCAGATATGGTTTTAGTCTCTGCTGAATGATCTTGAGTAGAATCTTGCTGGCATGTGGGATCAGAGCGATTGTGCGATAATTTCCACAACTAGTTGGATCAACTTTCTTCAGTATTGGTATAAACACAGATCTTTTCCAGTCAGTTGGCCATGAATTTGTCTTCCAAATTTCCTGGCAGAGCCTTGTAAGTATGATAACAACTTCATCTGATCGCTGTAATAACTCAATGGGAATACCATCAATGCCCGGTGCTTTGTTCTTTGATAAGGTTTTCAATGCTGCTTTGACTTCTTCTTTCATCATCAATGGTTCCTAATCATAAGATAAAGGTTGAAACAGCTGTTGGTCCACTTGATCTTTATGGTATAATGACTCTGTATATTCTTTCCACCTTTTCTTGATCTTCTCAGCATCATTCAACATGGATCCTTGAGCATCATGTAGCATTCCAATTCGAGGCTGGAATTTTTTCCTTAACGCTTGTAGCTTTAGAAAAAATGATCTTGTTCTTCCTCTAATAACTTCTGATTCTATTTCCTTGCATGTGTCATTGTAGTACTTTTCCTTGTCTTGCCTTGCTGCATGTTGGAAATCTCTGTTGAGTTCTGTGACTGCCTCTCTTTCTCCTTTGGCTTTAGCTGCTCTGCATTTTTGGACAATTTTCAGAGTTTCTACAGTCATCCATTTTGGCCGTTTTTGCTTTTTCACCTTATGTAGAGACTTATCGCTTTCTTCCAATACAACCTTCTTGATATCAACCCATAACTTTTCTGGAGCTCAGTCATTTGTATCTAAAGCAGCAAATCAATTTCTCAGGCAGTCTTTAAATTCCAGTGGTATATTCTCAAGGTCATATTTTGCTACAGTACATTCATGAATGACTTGCTGTTTTTCAACTTTAGCTTGAATTTGCATACTAGTAGTTGATGATCTTTACCACAAGCAGCTCCAGGTTTTTCTTTGTTGATGTTTTCAAGCTTTTCCATCATTGTCTTCCACAGATATAGTCAATTTAATTTCTGTACCATCCATTGGATGAAGTCCACGTATACAGTCAGTGCTTTTGTTACTGAAAGAAGATGTTTGATATGAATAGATCATTGGTCTTGCAGAATTATATCAGTCTTTCTCCAGCTTTGTTTCTGTTGCCAAGTCCATATTTTCCAACCACTTTGCCTTCTTCTTTGTTGCCATCTTTTGCATTACAGTCACCCATGACTATCAGGATATCCTGTATGCATGTTCTGTCAATTTCAGCTTGTACTTGTTCATAGAATTCATCAATGTCTTCCTCTTCTGAAGCTGTTGTTGGGGCATATCCCTGAATTAAAGTTGTAATGATGGGCTTTCCTCATAGACAAATAGAAATTAAGCGTTCACTGACTGCATTGTATTTTATTACAGTTCTTGCAAGTTTCTTCTTAACTATAAATGCAACACCATTTCTTCGTCTTTCATTTCCAGCATAGTAAACCATATGATCATCAGATGCAAAGTGCCCAAAACCAGTCCATTTCAGTTCACTGACATCCAACAGATCGAATTGTATATGTTCCATGTCATTCTTGACCACCTCTATCTTCCCTTGGTTCATGCTTCATACGTTCCATGTCCCACTATGTAAGATATCTTTGCAACTTCTGGCTCTCTTTTCATGCGCAGCTACATCAGCAGATCCAACCACATCATAAATGCTGGCTTTACTCTGAGAAGTCTTCAGCTCATCCCCAGTAGCCATTTGAATGCCTTACAACCTGGGGGTCTCATCATCCAGCACTATAGTGCAATTTGTTTTGTGACTATCCATTGGGTTTTCAAGGCAAGATACAGAAGTAGATTTGCCAAGCCTTTCTTCTGCACAGTTAATTCCAGTGTAGTTGCATTTGTCACAGAAGTATGATCCTCCACTTACAACAATGTCCCATTCTGTTACTGCCCAGATGGGTGATTTGTCTTAATCTGGCATCTCAGCTGAGACCTGTCTATCTTGGGAGACCCTGCCAGTAGCTAAGCTACTGATAACTTAGCTCTCAACATCACTGATGCACTCAAGACCTCACAGTGCGACAAGCTGCATACCAAGTGCCTGATGAAACTTTGGCCACTGAGTTTGGAATATAAGGGAAAGGCTTCACCAGGTAAGGAAGAGGCCTCTCCATTGCTTTCCTTTAGTGATGTTGGATCTATTGTCAGGGACAAGAGGGTCTTAGATTCCTTCTGAAGATGAAGGTGGAAAATTGTTGCCACATGAAGGCAATTTGGAGGATTGTCTGAATATAGGGAAGATTACCCTCCTTAGATGAGTTTGAAAATCCCCAATACAGTGTCCTGCGAAAGTATTCATCCCCTTGGTTTTTCTCCTGTTTTGTTGTATTATGTACAACCTGGAATGAAAATGGAGGTTTGTTTGGATGTTAGGTAATGGACTTAACAATATAGTCCAAATTGTTGAAGTGAAATGACAATAAAATACCTTGCATATATAAAAAACAAGCAAAAACTGAAAAGTTGTGAGTGCATATGTGTTCATCCCATTTGCTATGAAACCCCTAAATAAGATCTGGTCCAACCAATTAACCTCAGAAGTCACATAATTATTTGATTAGGGTCCTCGTGTGTGCAATCAGTGTGACATGATCTGTCATATGATGCCTGTATAAATATAGCTGTTCTGAAAGGCTCCTGACTCTGCAACACCACTAAGCAAGCAACATGAAGACCAAGGAGCACGCCAAACAAATCAGAGACAAAGTTGTGGAGAAGTATAGATCAGGGTTGCATTATAAAAAAATACCCATATTCTGAATATCCCACAGAGCACCACTATATCCATTATAACAAAATAGAAAGAATATGGCACTACTACAAACCTGACAAGAGAAGATTGCCCACTAAAATTCACAGACCGGGCAAGGAGGGCATTAATCAGAGATGCTATAAAGACACCAAGGATAACACTGAAGGAGCTGCAAAGATCCACTGTGGAGATGGGAGTATCTGTCTATAGGACCACTTTAAGCTATATACTCTACAGAGTGGGGCTTTATGGAAGAGTGGCCAGAAAAAAAGCCATTGATTGACGAAAGAAATAAGAAAACATGTTTGGAGTTTGCACAACAGCATGTGGCGGACCCCCCAAACACTTGGAAGAAGGTTTTGTGGTCAGATGAGACAAAAATTGAACTTTTTGGCCATTATGGGAAACGCCATATGTGGCGCAAACTCAACACTTTCTATCACCCCGAGAACATCATTCCCACAGTAAAACATGGTGGTGGTAGCAGCATCATGCTGTGGGGATGTTTTTCATTGGCAGGGACAGGAAAACTGGTCAGGATTGAAGGAACGATGGATGGCACTAAATACAGGACAGTTCTTGAGGAAAATCAGTTTCATTCTGCCAGGATTTGAGACTGGGATGAAGGTTTACCTTCCAGTAGGACAATGACCCTAAACATACTGCTAAAGCTGGTTTAAACGGAAACATTTAAATGTCTTGGAATGGCCTAGTCAAAGCCCATACCTCAATACAATTGAAAATCTGTGCCATTATTGATGATTGCTGTACACCAATGCAACCCATCTAACTTGAAGGAATTGGATCAGTTTAGCCTTAAGGAATGGATGAAAATCCCAGTGGCTAGATGTGCTAAGCTAATAGAGACATACCCCAAGAGACTTGCAGTTGTAATTGCAGCAAAAGCTGTCTTTACAATGTATTGACTTTGGGGGGTGAATACATATGCACACTTCCGCTTTCAGTTTGTGTTTGTGTCACAATAAAGGATATTTTGCACCTTCAAAGTCATAGGCATGTTGTGTATATCACATGGTGCTAACTCCCAAAACTCCATTTTAATTCCAGATTGTAATGCGACAAAACAGGACAGAGGGGGATGAATACTTTTGCAGTGCACTGTATGTTTGTGCCACTGGCTGATTCCCATACAGAGTGGGCACAAGTTGTTGGTACTGTATTTATCACCAATGCAGCACTAAAGGGGTTTACTCATAAGGTGAGATAATGAGAGGACTTGATCTCCATGGTATTAAGTGGAGTGGAGGAGTGGCCTAGTGGTTGGGGCAAGGTACTTCGGGCCGGAAGGTCGGGGGTTCAAATCCCACTAGAGGACAGCAACCTTGGGCCGGAAGGACTGGGGTTTCTAGTCCCACAGGTGCTCCTTGTGGTCTTGGGCAAGCCACTTAACCCTCCATAGCCCATGTTCCCTGTAAAATAGTTCTCTGTGTGCTGTGCTTTCCTGTCTAATCAATGTGTTTATACCTCAAAAAATTTCCTGTCATGATTTGACAATTTCCAATCTGTAATCAAACCGCTGCTGATCGCTGGAAGTAGCGGTATACAAATGTATACTAAATAAAATAAATAAATAAAATTAAGGATATAAGGATTTGGTCTACAGGGACTCTGGGGTACAGCCACTAAGGGTTGCTAGGAAGATTTCCTTGATGACTCCTTGATCATTGCTCAATGGCTTTTATTTTTTTTAACATCAGAAGCTGGATTTTGTGGTCAGAAGACAGGCACCTTGCAGGAAGAGCTAGAATATCTTCATTCAGGCTTGCTGGAACTGTGTTTATTTTGTAATGGCTCATGGTGGATGGTATCCAGAGCATGTAATCAGATTCAGTACTTGAGGTAACATGGATGTAGACAGTAGCCACAAGTATGTAAAATAAATATTATTCTAGTCTGCATTATACCTCGCAGCCTCCGGTCACTGCACACCAACCTATAAGCAGATTTGAGGATGAGATTGGTGTAATATTCCTTTTTATGTTGGTTGATGAGCTTGTTATATTCTTTTTGTTTGATTTGCTAGAATTCTTGGGTGATGCTTTTATTTATTTATTTATTTAACAATTCTTTTATACCGCGCTATTACAATCAGTGCGGTGTACATTGAACAAGAAATATACTACAATGCATACAAGTAACATTGAGTTTTACATTGAACAGGGAACTTCAACAATAGGACAACCGGGGGAACTATGTACAGAATAACTTAATGGTATATACAGTAATAAAACTCGTTTGGATATTGCAATGTGGTTCGCTAATAGGACTAGAGAGAAGGTTGATCAACTAGCCCTTTTCAGGTTGTATTGAGGTGCTAGTTTTGTTAATGTCTAGGTTGACTTCTGGGTAGCATTTTGTGAACAAGTGGTATTTCAGTGCTTTTCTGAATAGGATTAGGTTTTTGATAGCACGGATTTTGTGAGGTAGCGCATTCCAGTTTAGAGGTGCAAATAAGGAGAAGGCCCTGTTGGAGGTGGCCTTAGTGCACTTCGTTATTATTTTTGGGACTATTAAGGTGTTCATTGATGTGGTTCTCCTTTTTCTGTTTTCCAGGGTGCCATGGATAAGCTTGCTGATTGGCGTAGGGGGGTAGTTATTTAGAGCCTTAAAAGTAAGGACTAAAGACTTATATTGGATTCTGGCATGTAATGGTAACCAATGCAGTTCTTTCATGATGGGTGTTATATGGTCAGATCTTGATGAGCCGGAGAGGACTCTGGCGGCTGTATTCATGGCTAGGCAGAGCGGATTTAAAGTTGATTGAGGGAGGCCATGAAGGATGATGTTGGCAAAATCCAGGTGTGGGAGGACTAATGCCTGGAAGGTTGTTCGGAAGTCTGTGGGATCTAGTAGGGAGCAGAGGTGACGTAGCGATTTGATCTTATAATATATAGTTTTTGTGATGTTCTTGACATGCATTGTCATATCCAAGTGCTGATCCAAAGTGATGCCGAGGTAACGGATTGTAGCTTTTGATTTCAGCTCTATGTTGTTGACGAGTAGTGATGGAGGAGGTATGAACTTACGGTTCCTTGTGACAAAAAGAACGTCAGTTTTGTTGTGATTAATCCGAAGGTTTTGTGATAGCAACCATTCGGCTACAGCTTCAAAACAATTGATTATTGGGGAGAATACTGGATGTTCAATTGTGAACGGCATATATAGGAGGATGTCATCTGCGTAAGCGAGACATTGTACGTTAAAGGATCTGATCAAGTCACATATCGGCTGCATGTAGATATTAAACATTAGTGCCGATAAGGACGATCCTTGGGGTACTCCCTGTGATTGCAGGAATGGTTCTGAGGATGCGTGGCCTGTCTTTACTTGTTGCCACCTGTTCGATAGGTAGGATTTACACCATTCGAGTGCTGTGCTTTGAATCCCCTTATCTTTCAAGCATTGCAGGAGTATGTCATGACTCACAGAGTCGAAAGCGGCAGAGATGTCCAGGAAGATGAGGACGAAACCCTGTTGAATGTTATTTATTCCTGTTACCGGAACATTGAATAGGGTTGTAAGGACTGTGTCGACTCCATGTGCTTCCCTGAAGCCATGTTGAGATGGATCTAGTGGTGCTTCAGAGTCGATATGATGTTGGATTTGTTGTTGGGCGGCCTTCTCAATGATTTTTGCAAGCTCTGGGATGCTCGAGATAGGCCTGAAGGATTCAACCTTGGATGGGTCCAGTCTATTATTCTTCAGTAGGGGCTTGATGGAAGTGTGTTTCAGACTCTGCAGGAATGAACCTGTTGAGAAGGACTGGTTAAGTATTTTGCTCAATATTTGACTGAGGTCATGTCGCATGTCCTTGATCCAGCTGGCTGGACACGGGTCATTAGGAGCTGTACTAGGATTGATTGAGGCAATAATGTTCACAACCTCTCTGTTTGATACAGTGGAGAAGTTGTGTAGTGGCATTGCATGGGATTCCTTAGGTGAAGTGGAGGCGTTGTTGACATTTATGTCTGTGTTGGTTTTAATCATCTTTGATTGCAGGTAGTTTGCGTAGTCCTGCGGCTGAGGCATAGGGGGTTGTGCTGAGACCGGTTCTCCTGTTATGGACTTTACTATGCTGAACAATGCATGTGGTTTATTGATGGAGCGTTTTATTAAGCCTGTGTGGTAAGTTTTCCTGCTTTGTGTTATCTTTGCTCGGTGGGTAGTTAAGTATGAGCTGTATGCTGCCAGCGCCTCAGGAGAGTGAGTTCGTCGCCATTGTCGCTCAAGTTTGCGTAGATGGTGGAGAGATGTACGAAGGTCTGTGGAGAACCATGGAGTATGTTCACGTTTTCGAATTCTCTTTTCAGTGAGTGATGGGCAGGAGGCAGCTCTCAGGTTTTCATCCCATTTGGATATGAGATCATCTAAATCCATGGTTGTGTTGGCCATGAGAGGTCTGAGATTCTCTAGGACTACGCTCTGGTTGAGTGGTCTAAAGCGGGTTGTGTGGGTTCCAGATGTGTTAGAAGACTTTTGGCTTTTGTGGGATGTGTTAATGGGTATATTGAAACTGAGAAGACTGTGGTCCGACCAGGGTACTGGTATTACAGATAGTGCAAGAGTTAGGGGTATTGTGGCGTTGGAGAGAGGTGCGAAAATGAGGTCTAGTTTGCCACCCTTAGTGTGGGTGGGGGAATCGACATGCTGTTTGTAACCTAGGTCCTCAAGGGCATCAAGGAATGCTGCTGAGTGGCTGTCTTGAAGAGATGGGAGATTGAAGTCACCGATTAGCCAACTTGGTGAGCGTGAGATGGATGTGGTACATGCCTGCTCAGTTATAGTTGGAAGATCATCTGGTGAGGAGGAGGGTGCCCGATAGAAAAGGTTGATTGTACAGAGCTCATTAGCTATTGTGAGGGAGTCAAGGTAAGTTGAGCTAGAGGAGTTGCACATCTTGAAGTGTAAATCAGCTTTGGCCAGGATGAGGGTTCCGCCTCCTTTTTGACTAGATCTGTGGGATGTGTATATCACAAATCCTGGTGGCAGCATCTGATTCAGTAGTACGTTGTCACAGTCGGATAGCCATGTCTCCGTGATCATCAAGATGTCGAGGTTATATTGATGTATCAGGTCGATGGCTGCGGGCCATTTAGATCATACTGATCTGGCATTTATTAGTGCACATTTTAGTAGGCGTTGGTGATGTTGCTTCTCTTCTTGTATCCTTTTGATGGTTTGGAGAGGAATGTTGAGTAGATGGGAGTGGGATGTAAAGTTATTTTTTGCCGTAGTGTGGTGGGGGGGTGCTTGATTTGTTTCGCCTCGAATGTCATTCTAACCTACGCAGATCTCTCTTTGCTTTCCTTAACTCCTTTGAGTACCAGGGGGCTGATCTTGGCTTGGTGCCTGGGGGATCTTGGGCTTCTGGATTCAGGTGCTTTTTCAGCAGTGGAGATGATATTATTCCACTCCTCAATTAGGTTGTCTAGGTCATTGGAGTCTATGCTTAGGCTGGGGAGTTCTTCTTGAAGAACTGGTCCTTTTCGAAGCTCTTGAAATGCCTTCTGTAGACTCCAAAGCAGTGGGGCATGGTGGTGGTTTCCTCACCGCAGGAGAGAGAGACGTCTCCACATCCGACAGAAGCGACGAGTCCTCTGCAACCGACGCGACCAAGCCGGCTTGAATCTCCTGCACTTTCTCCGGAGGCACTTTTACAAAACGATCCATAGGACCAGAACTAGGCAGCTGAGGTGCAGAGGGAGCAACCCTCAGCTTCCCCTTCCTCTTAGGCATGAGGTTCACAGAATCACAACCGCCGCCATCTTGGATAAGATGAGATCTGGAGCGGAACCGTGTCTGTGTGTGGGGGCGTTAATAAGCTGAGTGTATTAGAGTGAGTCCATGGCTGACAAAAAGGTTTCTGCATCTTTGATGGAGGCAGACTTGAGACTGAAATCTCCTAGAACTAGCAGTGGTTTATGGGGAGCATTGCAGGCACAAACAGATTCCAGTGTGGAGGAGAGATTATCTGAAGAAGCATTAGGGGCTCTGTATGTGAGGCACAGGGCAAGGTGCATGTTCTCTATGATGATTGTGTTGCAGTTGATGTTGCTTGCAGTGAGTCTGGTTTTGAATTTTAGATAATTTCTTGCCAGGATTAGGATGCTCCCCTCTTGTGAGAGCGAGGACAGTTGAAAGCTATGTGGGTGGGGGGTGTGAGCTGGTTGAGGATAACATTGTCCGTGGGGGCAAGCCATGTTTCTGTGATACATAGTATGTTTATTTGTTGGGATTCAATATGGTGTGCGAGTGTGTTGATTTTGTTTCGTATGGACCTGGCATTAATTAGCTCTATGCTGATATGTGGGAGTTTGTAACTGTTTGCATGCAGTTTGTGTGCGGTAGGAGGGAGGGTCGAGCTTACTGTTGTAAGGTTTCTTTGGGTAGACCATTTGTGAGCTGCTTGGGGTGTTGTGTAGTAGTGTGGTAAAATATTTTGGTAGAGGGGTGGCAGTGGAATTGTGTTAGTGGAGAGTGGGGTGGTTTGTGTTTGGTGTAGGAGAAAGTGTATGAGGAGGATAAGAGTTGGGAGATGATTTGATGAAACCATTGTGAGGTTCTTTCTGTGAGAGTGAGGTAGGGAAAGTGGAGAATGGGAGGGGAGAAAGCTTGACTATGATGATTGGGTGAAGGCAAGGTGCTCTCTGGATAAGATGTTAATACTTGTCCTGGGATAGTAGAGCAGAGTTCAGTATCAAAGGTTCCACTGGGTTGTCTGTCACTATTTGCTGTTTATTTGCAGTGCAGCGCTGGGAGGCTTAGGTGGGTGGAGTTGTGAGGCTACCTGCTGGAAGTGCTGCTACGGAGTTTCTTGTACTTTGCTGGGTGGGTTGCATTCAGTTGCAGAGATATCTTCCCTTGTGCCCCACCGAAGGGCCATGCCAAAGGGCCATTTGGCGTGACCCTTTGGCGCAGGCCCACCAGGTGCGGGCGTGCCAGTTTGCAGCAGAATTTAAAGTTGTCCTTCCTTGCCCTGATTGGGCCAGAGCTGCAGGGTGGGAAGAAGTTCCTTTCCCGCTCTGCTGCTCAACCCCGATCAGGGGAGCTTAGCAGATGGTGGCGGTGAGGACGGCGAGGTCACTGAAGCTGTGAGCCATGTTGCAGCAAAATTTAAAGTTGTCCTTCCTTGCCCATATTGGGCTGGAGCTGCAGGGTGGGAGGAAGTTCCTTTCCCGCTCTGCCATTCAACCCCGATCGGGGGAGCGTAGCAAAAGGTGGCAGCAAGGTCGTCGAGGTCTATGTTTTATCCTTTCCTTTTATGAGCTGGCATTCCTTTTCCTGCTGTTTTTAACTTTTCATTTAGTTTTAACTTTGTACACCACCCTGATACAATAAGGGAAGGACGGTTTATCAAATGCCAATAAACATAAACATAAAGTCCCTTCTTTTCCTTTAGAGATCTTCTGTGCTTGTCCCATGCTTTTTTGAATTCAGATACCGTCCTCATCTAAAACTACCTCCATGAGATTTTGGTTGGGGATGTGGATTTAACTTGGGTCTATTCCAGTAGTGGCTGCAGGTGAATTGCAGGACTAGAAAAAGAGACTGCTACTTCTGGAGAGAGATCTGATATTGTGAGTATATACTTCTGGGAATTTTCTGAAAGGACTTCTTTGTATTAAAGCTAATTAATCTGTGAACCCAGTGTTTTTTGGTAAATCAGTCAGGGCCTAATAGCAGCAGTTTAAGTTTAAATTTAAAACACAGAAAAGAGGTTTCTGGTTAAATTTGGAACCCAGCAGAGAGCTTGTAGTTTAAATTTAATAGTCACTTTAAAACACAGAAGAGAGCTTTCTGGTTAAATTTAGAACCCAGCAGAGAGCTTGTAGTTTAAATTTCATAATAAGTAAGAGCCTAGCAGCAGCAAAGAGCTGTACTTTAAATCAAATCAGAATATAACCTAGCATAAAAGGCAAAACAGGGTCAGTACTCTTTGAGCAACAAATAATGTCTTCTAGAGACCTTTACAAAGAGGCCTTCTACCTAGGGGGCAAGAGCCCTGTGAAACCTTTTCAATAGGTATTAACACCAGGTGGCAGGTCAAAAGGCCATTTTGAAAGACTCCTTCTATCCAAGCAAGGACTGTTAATCACCCAGGAAGTTGGTCACAGCTTACCTCAGCAGCACAGGACAGGATACTGTATAGCAGCCCTCTTTTAATAGGTGTTATTTCCCTACCTCCCTCCCCAACACCCACCCATCCTTGGGATAATCGTAGCTTTCTAGGTACTTACACATCTTAAAGGAAAGGAGGTGCTCTCAGGTGAAGCTCGTTATCCAAATCAGTCATACACTAAGGACCTGAGATTAATTAAGCTTCAAGTGAACAAGGTATATTAAACGTATTAGGTACAGTTTTATTAGTATACATATCCATAGCAACCCTTAGTAAGTAAAGAACTTAGATCTAAACACAAGCTTAAAACTAAGATGCAGACAGCAGTCCAGCAGCGAGATGGGGGCTTTCCAGTCTTTTGCATTGAGTGTAACATGTATGATTTTCTCCCAGTTGGTGAGAGGTCTTACGTGTGCACTAGGTGCAAGGAACTCTTTGCTCTCAGGGAACGAATCCGTTCTCTAGAGGCTAGAGTAGCAGACTTGGAAAACATAAGAAAGACAGAGAGGTACATAGACGAGACCTGCAGGGATATAGTCCTGAAGTCCCACCTCCAGTCTGGAAGCATCCCTGTTGCCAAGGAGGAGAGAGGTCACGTGACAGGAGATCATCACCCTGGTGTGGCAGGAAGTGATCCTGTAACTAGGACCTGTCCTCCAGGTGATGTAAAACCCTCTCGCACCGAGGAAGTTTCTCCAGGGCCATGTGCCCATGAGGGAAGGGTTAGGACAGCTGTTATAGTTGGTGATTCGATCATTAGGCATGTAGATAGCTGGGTGGCTGGTGGACGTGAGGATCGCCTGGTAACATGCCTGCCTGGTGCGAAGGTAGCGGACCTCACGCGCCACCTAGATAAGGTCTTAGATAGTGCTTGGAAGGAGTCTGCTGTCTTGGTACATGTCGGTACCAATGACATAGGAAAATGTGGTAGGGAGGTTCTGGAGGCTAAATTTAGGCTTTTAGGTAGGAAGTTGAAATCCAGAACTTCCAGGGTAGCGTTTTCCGAAATGTTTCCCGTTCCACACGCAGAACCCAAAAGGCAGACAGAGCTCCAGAGTCTCAATGCGTGGATGAGACAATGGTGCAGAGATGAGGGTTTTGGATTTGTTAGGAACTGGGGAACATTCTGGGGAAAGGAGGGGCTCTTCCGAAGGGATGGACTTCACCTTAACCGGGATGGAACCAGGCTGCTGGCATTAACCTTTAAAAGGGAGATAAAGCTGCTTTTAAACTAGATAAAAGAGGAAAGCCAACAGTCGCCCAAGAGCACATGGTTCAGAAAAATGTATCCTTGAAGGATACTACCAAAAGCAGAGAGGTTCCAAAAAAGAGTAAAGTAGCCCAAATGCCCTCGAGTATGGAGCAGACAGAGCTTAAAGGTCCCAAATTACCCATGTCTACCAATAGCCAGATTAATATGAATAAATTACAGTCTCTAAAATGCTTGTATGCAAATGCTAGAAGTCTAAAAAATAAGATGGGAGAGTTAGAATATATAGCACTAAATGAGAGGTTAGATATGATTGGAATATCAGAGACATGGTGGAAGGAGGACAACCAGTGGGACACTGTGATACCTAGGTACAAACTATATCGTAATGATAGAGCTGATCAAATTGGTGGAGGGGTTGCGCTCTATGTTAGAGAGGGCATTGAGTCAGAAAGGATTAAAGTTTTGCAGGAAACAAAATTTGCTGTAGAATCTCTATGGATTGAAATTCCATGTAAAAAGGGAAGGCGATGACAGTGGGGGTGTACTATCGACCGCCTGTCCAGAATGAACAAATGGATGATGAAATGCTCAAAGAAATCAAGGAAGCTAACAAAATTTACAGCGCAGTAATAATAATGGGTGATTTCAATTACCCCGGTATTGACTGGGTCAGTGTCATGGCAGGACATGCTAGGGAGATGAAGTTCTTAGATGAAATAAATGACTGCTTCTTGGAGCAGCTGGTTCATGAACCGACCAGAGGGGAAGCCATATTAGATCTAGTCCTTAGTGGAACACCAGATCTTGTGCAAGAGATAAGGGTGTTGGGGCCACTTGGCAATAGTGATCATAGCATGATCGCGTCTGATTTAATTAGTGGAGGAGGGATAGTAAGGAAATCCACAGTACTACCTTTAACTTTTGAAAGGGAGACTATGATAAAATGAGGAAAATAGTTAAGAAAAAACTAAAAGGAGCAGTTGCAAAGGTTAAAGAATTACATCAAGCTTGGGTGTTGTTGAAAATTACTATCTTGGAAGCCCAGACCAGCTATATTCCATGCTTTAAGAAAAGTGGAAGGAAGTCCAAAAAACTGCCACCATGGTTTAAAGGTGAGGTCAGAGAGTCTGTTGTTGCCAAAAAAAAGCATCTTTCAGGAAATGGAAAAAAGAGCCAAACGACGAAACCTGGAAACAGCACAAGCACTGGCAAGTCAAATGCAAGGCATTCATTAGGTAGGCAAAGGGAGAATTTGAAAAGAAGCTTGCTGCAGAAGCAAAAACGCAAAATAAAGACTTTTTCAAGTACATTCGTAGCAAAAAACCTGTGAGAGAGTCAGTTGGTCCATTAGATGATAGATGGGTTAAAGGAGCACTAAGAGGCGACAAGACTATAGCGGAGAGACTGAATGAATTCTTTGCTTTGGTCTTTACTGAGGAAGATGTAGAGATGTTACCCATGACTGAAGTGGTATTTAAAGGTTCGGAAAAAATAAAGGAAATATCGATACATCGGGAAGATGTATTACAACTATTAGATAAACTGAAGAGTAGCAAATCACCTGGGCCAGATGGTATACATCCAAGGGTGTTGAAAGAACTGAAATATGAGATTGCAGACCTGCTATTAGTAATCTGTGAATTTTCATTAAAATCATCTGTAATGCCTGAAGATTGGAGGATCACCAATGTAACACCAATTTTTAAAAAGGGTTCCAGGGGTGATCTGGGAAACTACAGACCGGTGAGCCTGACGTCAGTTCCGGGAAAAATGGTAGAAACCATCATAAGGAACATAATTACTCAGCATGTAGATAGTCATGGCCTAATGGGAGACAGCCAACATGGCTTTAGACAAGGAAGATTTTGTCTTACTAATCTGTTATGTTTTTTTGAAGGAGTGAATAAACAGGTGGACAAAGGTGAGTTCGTTGATATAGTATATCTGGACTTTCAGAAAGCCTTTGACTAAAGAGTCATGGGATAGGAGGCAGTGTACTATTGTGCATCAGGAACTGGTTAAAAGATAGAAAGCAGAGGGTTGGGCTAAATGGGCAATTTTCCCAATGGAGAAAGTTGAATAGTGGAGTACCCCAGGGATCTGTGCTGGGTCCGCTGCTTTTTGACATATTCATAAATGACCTGGAAAAGGGAATAACGAGTGAGTTTATCAAATTTGCAGATGACACAAAACTATTTAAAGTTGTTAAAACCCAAGAGGATTGTGGAAAATTGCAAGAGGATCTTGATAAATTGGAAGACTGGGTATCAAAATGGCAGATGAAATTTAATGTGGACAAGTGCAAAGTTATGCACCTAGGGAAGAACAACCCAAACTATGGTTACAAGATGCAAGGTTCCAAATTAGGAACCACCACCCAGGAAAAAGATTTAGGCGTCATTGTGGATAACATGTTAAAACCCTCGGCCCAGTGTTCAGCGGTGGCCAAGAGAGCAAATAGAATGCTAGGTATCATAAGGAAAGGAATGGAAAATAAAACAAAAGATATTATGATGCCTCTATATCGTTCCATGGTGAGACCTCACCTTGAATATTGTGTTCAATTCTGGTCGCCATATCTTAAAAAGGATATAGCATTATTAGAAAAGGTTCAGAGAAGAGCCTCCAAAATGGTAAAGGGGATGGAAGGATACTACTATGAAAAAAGGCTAAAATAGTTAGGGCTCTTTAACCTGGAAAAGAGATGGCTCAGGGGAGATATGATAGAAGTCTATAAATTAATGAACGAAGTGGAACGGGTAAACGTTGATCGATTGTTTACATTATCAGAAAGACTAGAGAGGACATGCAATGAAGCTACAGGGTAAACTATTTAAGACTAATAAAAGAAAATATTTTTTCACTCAGCGTGTAATCAAACTCTGGAATTTGTTACCGGAGGATGTAGCAAAGGCTGTTAGTGAAGCTGGTTTTAAAAAAGGTTTGGACAAGTTCCTGGAAGAAAGGTCCATAAACCATTATTAAGAAGGGACCCAGGATATCAATGCTTGACCCAGTACATGCAATGTGGAACGTGTGTCTTTCTGGGGAAACTGCTAGGTACGTATGACCTAGATTGGCCACTGTTGGAAACTGGATACTGGGCTTGATGGACCTTGGTCTGACCCAATATGGCATATCTTATGTTCTTATGTTCTTATGCTTTCAGGTACAATATGCAATTTCTTGTCCTGAGTCCATAGAAGGTCAAATCGGCCTGGCTAAAAAATGATGGGGTGTTGTTAGGACTTTGACCCTGGCTGCCTCCTCCACTGCAATGGTAGAAAGTTGACCCTTTTTGAGACATTGCTCTTAAGGTTCCAGAGGGAAGTTTTCCCGCCCTTTATTTATTAATTATTATTAATATTTGTAAGATGCAAATGCATGATTGTTTCACAAGAACATTTTATTAACAGGGATCACATCCCCTAATACTTGGGCTTGGGGGAGAGGTTTATTCTGTAACTGCCGGGGGATATGTAAAAGCCCCACAACGTGGAGTGAAGAGTAGAAGGTTGCAGAAGGCCAATGTTCCTGAAATAAAGACCTTGCAAGTAGTTAGGCTTCCTTAAGGATTTGGAAGAACCATTCCCCATACTGAATCCACTCAAGGGACAGTGAGCTGGTGTCACTTTTTCAAGAGCTGAAGCTCAATACTTACAGGCTCAGTGGAGCAAAGCTTTCACACACTCCGAGCCTATTTGATGTACTGACTACTAAATCCTGTAGAGCCCGATGGAGAGCAGTGTTATAACACCCTGGCGATCAACCCTGTGCGCCCCCTTAGACATGCAAGAGGTCCTAGAGCTAGAGGGACAAGGGCCTCTACATTGTTGGCTCTAAGCACTACCCTGCTGTCCCATGAGAAATTGGTAGTAGAAGGGCATCGGTACCTCAATGCTAGGGTGAGATCCAACCTTGGAGGTGGATGGGTCTGTATCAACAAGAGTCAGTGCATTGAGTATTGGGGGATGGGTGGTCAATGACATACTTGGTAGACAAAAATCACCTAGAGAAAGACGATGCCGAAGACTGTTCCTACTGGTGCCTTCATATGAGTGATGCATGCAGCGCTTCACAGGACCAGCAGCCCTCCCTTTCAGCAGTGCTACTTCATGGACATAAGGGCCACATGGAGACCATGCTCTGATTTGCTGCGCCATGGCCTCACCACCCTGCATGCCACTCCCATGAGCTCTTGGCACTGTGCCATTTGACCCTACATTGTGATTATTTGGTATGATGCCTGCCGAGACTGATAAGGAGAGTGGTGAACATTGCCGAGGGATAAGTATTACACCAAGCTGAAGGGAAGCCCATAAAGACAGTGTAGGAGGTGCGCTGTAGTGCCTTGGCACCATACTGGGGAGAATGCCGGAAAAAGGTCAGATCAAGTGACACTCCCATGATGGTGTTGCATTAGCTGGCACTGCTGCAGAGTCTTCAAGCTGCAATAGACTTTGGTTCAGTGTCAATAACATTTCTGTATAGTGAGAGGCTCATGCCACCATGGTCACCTTGGGCACACTTCTGTGGGTCATTCTTCTTGGGCTCTGCAAGACTTCAGTCTTCTGTCTCTCATGGTTTCTGCTGTGACTGGGTGAGGCACCAGCTTTAGTGCACCTCGGTGTCCAGTCTGGGGCCTTGTCCTAACTTCCACAGCAACACGTGTGCACCAGGGGCTTCAATCATGGGGATCCAAGGGTGAGGAGCAGTAGTCAGTAAATTTTGCTGCCAGGCTGTGGGCTTAGGCGGAGAGAGATTCCTTGTGAGTGAGGGCCATGTCTCTACCTTTTCCCAGATCCATGTTGCTAGGTCGATGAGGTGGAAATATTTGGATGTCTCTTGCTTCTCCTGGGATGCAGGATACTCTGGAGAAATTGATCTCTTTGCCAAGAAGGCATACAAGGATCGTATAATAAAAAAGATATACATTATGGTAGGAAAAGAAAATAAATATAAGGAGAGCAGAGTGGTCCATCTACCTGGCAGGGCAGATAGAACAGACTGAAGCAGGATGCGGGATGGCCTTGTGGTGGAGGTGTTGGCACATGCTCAACAGGACCTTTTTAAAAAGGTTCTTCTGAGCTATGGGAGAGCAACGTCTGTCCTGGCACAGTCAGATGATATCACCCATGTACGACTGACTCATCCTGCTTGTCCAAGGAGAAAATACTATGCCAACCAGCATGTATTATTGACTACATTGCAAAAGGTGATAGGATACTTGCAGGATTAGGGTGGCTGAAGGCAGAACCCTGTCTATTATGACATGTCATGATAGGTGATCTAGTGATGGAATGCTTGACAGAGGTTTTGCTGGTATGTGTTTATACCTTTGCTGGCCTGTGTGGAAGAAGATTATATTATTATGAGGCCATGTCAGCAAAGCTAGAATTGAGGAATGCATGATGGGGGTAATTTTACCAAGTCATTTTCATGTGTATGTGTACATGTGTAAAATGGATCTCATAAAATTATGTCAGGCATAGAAGGAAGCGCAATGGCATGTATGCACATTTTTTTACTGTAGACATTGCTTAGTAAATATAGAAGTCTGTAAATCAGGCCCTTTGCATTAGATAACATCCACTAACTTGCATTAATACAAAATCCAAGATGCACTTTCCCATCACTAATTGTTCATCTCATCTAGAAAACTCTTTGCAGAAGATGACTATTTTAGTTTATTTTCAGAATTTAATCCAAATTTTCTTTTTTATTTGCCAACATTCTTGATCATTACAAAATATTGCTAAATTGTCCTATGTCAAAACACATCTAGAATTATGTTTAAAGAAATAGAAAACTTTCCCTTGAAACAGAAAACACAAATAAGAATAGTCTGCAAATTTTGCAGCTGAAACACTGGCATAAACTATGGCTTAGGTGAAAGACGGAAATCCATCATATGCACAGATTAACTCATCACCGACTTAAATGGGCTGTCAGTTTGGGATGGCTGTGCTTGGCAGGGTGAATTCAAATGCATGTAAATTTCCCTGGTGACTGACGAGTTAGTATGGTGGAAGCTGTCAAATGATGATATGTGAAAATGCATTAACATTAATTTATAATATATTTGAAAGGGGTAGCCCATATTTTGATAACATTTTCACAGACAGATGATTTGTCTGAGATCTGAAACTCTGACCTCATAATTTATTCTGCCAGGTGCTTTTTAATAATAATAATTCAGTACCCTGCATTTTAAAGAAGGTCCAAAATAATTAACAATTACCACATAAACTGGATAGAGTCCCAAGTGCCACCATTGTACAGAGTCAGTGTTCTGATAGTCTCGCTTGTCAGTTTCACTTGATCCTACCAAAAATGATTACGAACTTCCAAAAAACCAATTACACAGTTCATTGTGTTAGAAACTGGTGCTGTTCTTTTTAGCCACACAGTCTCTCTGCTCTCTAAACTGTTTGACCCAGTGTTTGCAACTTACAGCATTCATTCAGAAGGCATTTTCTTGGTTTATTGAGATAATCTCATCAGTTAAGGAAAGTAGCAGTTCTACAATTGTGGTGCACAGGTGTGCTGCTAACTAGCTTTCTTTGTTTTAATTTTTTCGACACTCAGGTCTAGCCTGGTGGTGAGAGCAGCAGAACCGGAACCAGGGAAACTAGAGTTTAAATTCAGTTGAAGGTCCTTGTGACCTTGAGCAAGTCACTTAAGCCTCCATTATTTCAGATGTGAACATCGGGGCCGATGTAGAAGCCCTGCACTTTACTATAGCTCAGCATTTCGCTGGCGATTTTCCCACGCTAGACTTGCTCTCCAATGCAGAAAGCAAGCAAGAGCAGGAAAATTTCCAGAAAAAACACTGTGCTAAAACATAGTGCCGTGGGTATGCTAATTGCATGCAAAATGATGAATATTTAATTGCTCCCAATGTAAAAAGCTGTGCTGAATCTTAGCAGTTTTATAACTGTTTTTTTAATGCTGGATCTTTATGCCAGCTTCCTGCAGGTGTAAAGGGCTAATTGGGGGGGGGGGGGGGATTGAGGATCATTTGAGGTGAATTTTGATACTTCATTTCCAATGATCTAGGAAATGGAAAGACTCCTGATGCTCCTGACCCAGCATTGAGGGGCCAGTGCCACCCTTGATACCGACTCTCACCCAGCACAAAAAACATTGGTGGCCCCATGGGCCCAACACCTTTATACCCCCCACTCCCTTCCCCCCAGCCTCTTTAAAAAAGCATTGGTGGCCCCATGGGCCCCAAAATCCCAAACCTTTCAAACAAGTCATTGGTGGCTCTGTGGGCCTCCACCTACCCTAGCCCCCCCCCCCCAGACCCCTTAACCACTCTCCCTTTAGACAGTCGGGAGGCAGGAGAAATTTGAACATTGCTCCTGCCTTCCTGCCACCTTCTTTCAAAATGGTGGCATTTGACCCTGCTTGGTGCATGCACCATCCAGAGGAACGGGGTTCAGTCTTTCAAATAAGGAAAAAATTCCTTATTGGGCAGACTGCCCCCCCCCCCCATGATGCATCCTGGGACACATAGTATGGGGTCAGCACTGGTCCCCTGAATGCTGGGTGAAGATAAACTTTTTATTCTCCGGGGACAGCCTGCCAAAAACAAGCAAAATATAGGGACGGCTAAAGCAGACCCCTGTGCACGAGTCTTTGGCTTACTCTCCTTGCATGCTGTTTGCTTACAGCTTTAGTGATGGGTTTCTGCAACAGCTTAGAACAGGGAAATACCTAATTTACCTGAATATAATTCCCCTTGAACTTCTGAAAAAGACATGGACTAAATCCAATTTCCTTTTGCTTTTCCTGCATATGTAGTCTTCTATTATATGGTTGTGCATAATGGAAAGTTGATCAAATCAACTCGGGTAAATAGAAGAAGACCAGAGGATATGTGAAAGGTGCAGATATATCTCAGTACATTAGAGGAAATCAATATATTTGGGCTATGTATGTGTTTTTATTTTTTTTCTCTTAACGCTTTTTCATTGTAAGAGGCATAATCAAGAATGGCCTAAACATAGCAGTTCGCTCTGTTTTCATGAAAGAACATTTTAGAAGTGGTATCCAGGTGCAATCTGGCACTTCCAGCTGAAAATGTTTCAAAAAAAGGCCTGGCACATCCATGTGGCACAATTTCAGAAAGATGGATGAACCTGATGTGGAAGTCATTGAGGAAGGCTACATAGATGTTTCCGCAATGATATTCCAGACAGGGGAGGTATCCCAACCTGCCTTTCTGCTAGTGGAAAAACAAAAACGAAAAAAACAGAAAAAAAAAGAAAAATAAGACATGTTTGAGATGAACAAAAAACAAGACAAACAAACCCCAATGCTGCAGAAAAAACCACCATTAAAGGAGGAAAAAAGACCTCAGTAATCTCCAATGTAAAAACAAAAGGAGTAGAGTCTGTCAAGAAGACGTATCAATGTCTAAATCAAAGAACAGACTACTAATCACATCAACGGTCTAAAAAAACCTCCATTAATGGTGTTTTTTTCTGCAGCATTGGGGTTTGTTTGTCTTGTTTTTTGTTCATCTCATGCATGTCTTATTTTTCTTTTTTTTTTTTTTTCTGTTTTTTCATTTTTGTTTTTTTTATTTTTGTTAGGGGTAGTAACTTTTTTGTTTTGATACATATATTGGCCCCTAGAGAATTCTTTTGATATATAGAGAATACTATGGAAGCTACTTCTCCTATTTGGCGTGAAACCCTCACTTTTTCATCTGACCAGGTACAAGAACTACTCAAACAACCTACTTGTTTTGGTCCTGTAGAAATTTCTGATAGTCCAACTGCCTGGTCAGGTTTGACCAAACTTTGGAAACGTCAAATTTGGGCAGAGTTACATCGAGCCACTTTAGTGGAGTATATTCGTCGTCAGCACATCCCGCGGGGATTTCGAGTGAAGAAGGCACCTCAATTATTTGTCGAAAATGATGAGTTTGTTGATAATTGGAACAAAATTTTGAACAAATGTGCTCTGGACCTAATGGTTCTCACGGTGAATGCTACTAAGTCCTTTAATGATGCCACTAGTGTTGAAATTGATCAGAAGCTTGCTACTTTGAAAGCTGAGGAATCTGAGGAAACGTTTGCCCTTCTACTGCGACAGTTGCAAATGCAGCTAGACTCTTTTCGTGAAGAGACAAAGACATTTAAACTTTCAAAGCTACATCGTGATGCCACGGATTATACCACTGGTTTTGTATATGCTTGGATGCAACCTGATCGTCACCGACCTGATCATGTCTCTTTTGATTATTCTGATGATTCTGCATTGTCTGATCAGCGTGCTTCAGGTCTGGAAGATTTTTTGGACCGCGGCAAGAGTACTCGCAAGCGCAGAGGTCGGGGGCGAGGACGTGGGAAACAGAGCGATGCCTCGGTACCGCTCCACCGCCCTTGGACCAGATCTCAAGCGACGGTGGATCCCGACGGCTTGTAGTCAATTTATCTGTTCGGGAATTGTCCGTGGCTCAAAATGATGTTTTGGAAAAGGGGTTGTCTTTTGTCCCCTGCACTTCGTATGATGCTTTTTCATCACGGCTTGAATTGGAGTCGTTGCTGCGTAAACTTCATTTACAAGCATTTTTTGCCAATTTGTCCACTTCTGCTCCTGCCCCTGTTCCAATGGTTCAATCTGGTTCAGATTTGGAACGCTCTTTCCCTTCATTGGGACCCCTTCAGCTTCCTATACGTTCAACTTGGGCTCCTCCTGGTCCATTACCTTCAACGCTACAAGTGTTTCGCGAGTTGGTCCTATGAGATCTATTGCAGCTATAATCTGTATCTCGTAAGAAGATTCATCATGGTTTATCTTTTTCACAGCGTCAAGAGTTACGCAAACTTCGAGGCTATAAGGATATCATTATTCGATGGGCTGATAAGGGGGGAGCGGTGGTTGTCCTAGACACGTCTCAGTATCTAGCAGAAATTCGATCTCAGCTGTCTGATGCTGCCACTTATCATCTGTTGCCACAAGACCCCACTTTGGAGCTCCAGGGAGAGATTAAGTAATTGGTCTCCCAGGCGTTGCATGATGGTTTGATTACTAATAAAGAAGCCAAATTTTTGAGTGTTTCTTATCCACGCACTCCACATTTTTATGTTTTGCCTAAGATTCATAAAAATTTCCATAATCCGCCAGGCAGGCCTATTGTTTCTTTACGTGGCTCTCTTTTGGAACCTCTGTCCATTTTTGTTGACTCCTATCTTAGACCTTTGGTGTTTCGTATTCCTTCTTATTTGCGTGACACCATGCATTTTCTGCAAATACTGGCTGCTGGTCATGATAAGGATTTACCACCGGGGTTGATCATGGCTACTTTGGATGTTTCTTCATTGTATACCAGCATTCCCCAGCAAGAAGCCATTGTCATCGGTCGGGCGAATTTATTAGCTCGTCAGGATCTCAGTCTTGCCAAAGTGGATTTTATCATGCAGCTCCTGGTTACAGCAATGACAAAAAATTATTTTTGTTTTGATGGTTCATTTTATCAGCAAGTGCGTGGAGTTGCAATGGGAGCCACTTTGGCCCCTTCCATTGCTAATTTATATATGGCGGATTTTGAACGTCAATGGTTAGCGGATAGTGTATATCAACCTTATATCCGCTTGTGGGTGCGGTATATTGATGACGTGTTTTTACTCTGGATTGGTAGCGTGGATCTGTTACTGGAGTTTCATAGTTGGCTGAATGGCTGTGATCCCCATATTTCTTTTTCTATGGATCACAGCACCACAGCCATTCCTTTTTTAGACGTTTTGATATCACATCGGGGTGATTTTTTGGCTACCACCGTCTATACTAAGCCCACGCATCGGATGTCTTTTCTCCATTTTGACAGTCTGCACCCCTATCGTTTGAAAGAAAGTCTGCCTTTTGCGCAATTCCTTCGGTATCGTCGGAATTGTTCTACTGTGCTGGACTATAAAGAACAATCCCGGATTCTGCAAGCTTCTTTTGAGTCTCAGGGGTATCCTGCCCCGTTGGTCCATCGTGCCCGACTTCAAGCTCGTTTTAATGATCGAGATTGGCTTCTTGTTCCTCGGACCCGTTCTACAATGCCAGATTCTCCATTTGTGCATTTTGTTACCAAGTACAACCCTCTGAGTTATCAAATTTCGAAGATCATTCAGCGGCACTCTCATGTTATGCGTCTGACTCCAGGCCTTCAACGACACCGTATTCGCTCAGTGTATACCAAGAGCTCAAATTTGAAAGATATTCTCTGCCCTTTGGCTTTCTCCAGCACTTTACCTGCACCTTTGGAACCAGGGGGGCACCATAGTTGTGGTCATTGCTCGGTTTGCTCTGTGATGGAATCCTGTACTAGTTTTTCTTATCAGCACCGCTTTGTTCGGCTGTGTCATTCCACGTCCTGTGAAAGTTGTAATGTGATCTACTTTCTTCGTTGCCCTTGTGGCCTAGGCTATGTGGGAAAAACTAGCCGGGCTCTGCGGACCCGTTTGATTGAGCACCGTAGCCGTCTTCGCCACATGGTTGAGGGTGCCCCTCTAGTGGATCATTTTCAATCCTTGGGGCATGTTTTTGAGGATTTGAAATGTTTAGTCATTACTCAATGTACTCCTTCTGTGTATGGAGGGGATCTGCAAAAATTGTTATCTCGATTGGAACAACGTTGGATTTTTTCTCTTCAAACCATAGCTCCTGCTGGTTTGAATGATTCAATTGAGTGGAAAAGCTGTTTGTGAACATTTTGGCAGCAGTTTGGTCTATTCTTTCAGGGAGGGTGGGTTTTTGGGTATTTTGGCTTTGTCCCTGTCTGCAAGATTTTTTTATTCATGTTTTAGGGAGTTTGGCGCCAGATTTTTTGAGCCGGCTTGAGTTTGATTGGCTCTGATGTCCCGACCCTGCCTTCTATATCTTGTGACGGCGCATGTGTTGGCGTCTAGAGAGGCGGGCCGGCAGCCATTTATTGTTACGGCTCGAGTTCGCATTCTGGCTGCTGTATATAGTTTTTCTATCTCCCTAATTCCAGCTTACAGGGTATGTGATTGATTTTTGATGCCTTTTTCTTCTTATTGTGCCTTGTGGATTAACTTACTTTTTGAGAGGGTTGAATCCGGTGTTTTGTATGTAAGCATGAGATGTCTTTTTCTTTTTCTTTTTTTTCAGCTCCGGTGAATTTCTTTGAGAGCTTGTTTCTTCAGCTACCTGCAGTACCAGCATATAGAGTGTGGAAAGTGACTTTATGCTCCCTGAAGAAGCCTCAGAGGTGAAACATCTGATGTCGGGGCTCCCTGCCACCTCTGTTCATCACTGATGTCAGCGTCTTCTTTTGCATCTTTAACATCATTATTGTTAGCTGATCTTTCTCATAACATCTGCAGATAAGTGTTCGGAGTTTTTCTATTTTTGTTTTAGTTTAAGGACTGCACCATGCTGTTCTGAAAGCCTGTTGGAAGCCTGCCTTTATTTTTATGTATTAGGTTTGGCTGGAGGTTTTTTTAGACCGTTGATGTGATTAGTAGTCTGTTCTTTGATTTAGACATTGATACGTCTTCTTGACAGACTCTACTCCTTTTGTTTTTACATTGGAGATTACTGAGGTATTTTTTCCTCCTTTAATGGTGTTTTTTTCTGCAGCATTGGGGTTTGTTTGTCTTGTTTTTTGTTCATCTCATGCATGTCTTATTTTTCTTTTCTTTTTTTTTCTGTTTTTTCGTTTTTGTTTTTTTGATTTTTGTTTGGGGTAATAACTTTTTTGTTTTGATACATATATTGGCCCCTAGAGAATTTTTTTGATATATAGAGAATACTATTTCTGCTAGTGGAGACATTTGGCAGAGCGACAACCACAAAACAGGTTTCTCTAATATTGGGAATATTAAAGTACCATCTCCTCTAGAACCTCTGGATAACAAAACAAACACTTTTCAGATGTATGTTTGTGCCCTGGAGCAGATACAGACTTGGATGAGGGCAGAGACATGTGCTGCCACTTCTGAAATTGAGCATACATATCTAAGGTCTTTGGAATGACTTGCCACATCCTCGCTCTGTCCCAGATGGATGGCCCCCAAGTTGAGGGTATCTTATAACCATTTTGTAAAATGTCTCTAGGAACATCTCCATGATCTGGATGTTTGTGTATCTGTTTTCAGATGTCCAGAGCACAAATAGAGCTTCTAAAAGGATCTCAATAGCATCTAACTCCCATAAATAGTATAGAAGCTAATTCACAAAGCTGTGGTAAGTTTTTAATACATTTTTAACCTTACTTCTCATTTTATTCAATTGGGTGATCCACTAATACCAGTGGTTTTCTGTATCAAAACTTACTGCAGCTTTATGAATTAATTTCTTATGTTATTACTGTTGCTTTGACATGATGAAACATGTTAACATAGTATTTATTTATTTACCTTTTCTTATATACCATACTATTCTGCATCAGTGTGGTTTACATTGAACAAGGCATTATAACTTGGAGATAACTATTTTACAGGGAACATGGGCTATGGAGGGTTAAGTGGCTTGCCCAAGATCACAAGGAGCACCTGTGGGACTAGAAACCCCAGTCCTTCCAGCCCAAGGTTGCTGTCCTCTAGTGGGATTTGAACCCCTGACCTTCTGGCCTGAAGCACCTTGCCCCAACCACTAGGCCACTCCTCCACTCTAGCAATGTCATGCATGATGGCAGATAAAGACCAAAATGGCCCATCCAGTCTGCCCAATAATGATATGTCACCTTGATCAAATCTCCTAGTCAGAGATGTATTGGCCTGGTAGCGCTATATAAATGCTCAGTAGTAGTAGTAGTAGTAGATTAGTCCAATCAAAAGGTGTCACCTATAGCATTTTTGTAAGCCCTTATTTCTTCATGTCCAAGTGGACTAACATAATAGCTTCACTATTTATTTTATAATTTTTCAGGAAATGACAAGGGAGTATGGCTTTCATATTCAAGAAGAAGAAATGGCTAATTTTCTTAGACGACTATTGCTATGCAACCAGGAGCTTGTTTAGCTGTGTAGTACAAAGGAAAAAAATCTCAGCCTGTAGGTAGAAATTCTTCTTCCATTCAACAAAGAGAAGAATACTATATACCACCTTTTTATGAGTAAACTCTTTGAGTGAGATATTTAGCTGACTGCAAACGTACAACTTTATACAGAAAAGTTATCTGTATGAAGTAATACACTTGATGACCTATTTTGCATAGGTCGTCTAGGTAGGAAATGAGCCATCTAAGTCTTTTGTAAAATATATATGAAAATTCTGCCTGAGAAATATACATGAAAGTACTGCATGTACAGTGAAAACCCCTATTTTAGGAAGAAAAACATTCAAAAAAAGAACAGCACTTACACATGGAAGCATCAATTTTGTAACCTATGCGGGTAGGTGCTGGTATTTATACATGCAAGTGCTGGAATTCACAAAATGGGATTTCTGGAAAGAGTCAATTGAGAAAGTGAGTGAAAAAATTTATATTCCATATTGTCCTGCTAGATCAGTCCAGACATGTTGGTTGCGTTTCCCTACCAGCAGATTGGTGGAGAAGGAGAGCCAATGAACTGCCCAGGTTTCAATGACATCACTCTCATGCCCATATTAGTCTGAGCCACTAGAGGGCACTTCGGTATTCTTCTGTCTCTAGCAGATGGTGGATGGATTTTCTCATCTCTGAAGAAAATCTGAACAATTGAGAGGAAAAAGATTGGTTTCACTTGTGAATGACCACCTTGTGGGTGACTCTCTCACTTGAGCGTGATGTGGGAGGCTCCACAAGACTGGGGTCTTTTCAGTAGCCATAGGAAGTGGGAAAATTGGTTCAGTTCTGTGCTGTTATCCTGATAAGTACCTGTTGAGCAGCTAGAATATTGGAAGGATTTGGATTTGGAAGAATTCAGCAGCCACACACAACTTCAAAGCCCCCTCCCTCCTCCTCTGTCCCCCTGCTCTCCCCCGAAGACTGAAGATGGCTCAGAGGTACTGTATGTGCAAACCTGTTTATAAAAAAAAAAGAAGAATTTCAAGGGACAGAGAACAGCATCTGAGGAGTAGCTCGGAGCCTGGCATGGTATGCCCTGCCTGAGGCTTCCAGGGGATACATACCAAGGCTTGACTTCTTCATTGTCCTTATTGGGGGCTCCCAAACTCATTCATTTTGGAATGTAAATTGGGATGGACCACAGATTACCATTGACTCGGCATTGGCTTCTCCTGCCTTTTCCAACGCACGCTGTTAACGTTTTCGGTCTTTGCGTGTCTTACGCCCCAGCGGTTCCAGCCATGCGCATTGCTGCCCAAATACCCTTTAATACATGCTCATGCACGTGCTCCATTAGTGTGCACTTTTGTGTCTTCACAGCCTTAGCACGTGCAAATGTTTGCCTTGCCTTAATTCTATTTGTCTTCTTCCAGGAAGCATTGTTAGACCTGTGACAAGCGAAGAGCCTCTTCAATGGATTCATCCTGCATGGCAGCCTCTGACTTTTCATTCATGGGCCTGTATCCCTTATTCCAATGAAGGGATCTGGTTGACCTGGCATTTTCCGCCTCAAGGTAGTAGGTGACTGATGGTGCTGTGGAGAAGCTCCCCCGATCGGAGAGGGAGCGCCTGAGTGGGAAATTGTCCCGCTCAGAGGCTCCTGTCCAATCGGGGCAGTGGGAGACCATCAATAAAAGGAAGCACTGTCGGTGAAGAAGGCAGCAGGCAGCAGAGAAGCTCCCCCAATCGGAGAGGGAGCACCTGAGCAGGAAATCGTCCCGCTCAGAGGCTCCTGCCCAATCGGGGTGGTGGGAGACCATCAATAAAAGGAAGCACCGTCGGCGCAGAAGGCAGCAGAGAAGCTCCCCCTGATCGGAGAGGGAGCGCCTGAGCGGGAAATCGTCCCGCTCAGAGGCTCCTGCCCAATTGGGGCAGTGGGAGACCATCAATAAATGGAAGCACCGTCGGCGCAGTAGGCAGCAGGCAGCAGAGAAGCTCCCCCGATTGGAGAGGGAGCGCCTGAGCAGGAAATCATCCCGCTCAGAGGCTCCTGCCCAATCGGGGCAGTGGGAGACCATCAATAAAAGGAAGCACCGTTGGCGCAGAAGGCAGCAGGCAGCAGAGAAGCTCCCCCGATTGGAGAGGGAGCACCTGAGCAGGAAATTGTCCCGATCAGAGGCTCCTGCCCAATCGGGGCAGTGGGAGACCATCAATAAAAGGAAGCACCGTCGGCGTGCCCGTGCCTAGTGGGCCCGCGCCTGAGGGCCTCGCCAGAGGGCCCTTTGGCGTGGCCCTTAGGCGGGGCACAAGAGAGAAGCAAAACACAACGACATAAATGGAACGGAATAGGCCCTCTACAGAACACATGGGAGCCGCACAACAGAACAACTGAAACAACCCAAACCAACAAGAGAAGCTAAATGTAAGTGAAACAAGCAAAGAGACAGCCCGGAAGACAACATGCAGACAGCCTTGTTGCTCCCAATCAGCCTCCTCATCACACAGCTCCTCCGACTGCACACACCCAACCTCCACCTGCTCACAAACACCCCATGGCTCCCCCCAACAGAATGGATATACACATACCCGCAGGTCAATCATGGAAACACACATAGGACAAAAATGCTCAAAAAGCAAACCAGGCGAAAGACCAACACTCATACAACAGCAAGAGAAGCACACAGAACAACAAACACCCCAGTAACAATCTCAATAGAGCCCATAAACGCCATATCCATACGAAACAAGCTCAACACAATAGCTGACCACATAGATGACCGTCAGCCCGACATACTTTGCATCACAGAAACATGGCTCATCCCCACAGACAACGTACTACTCAACCAATTAGTGTCCGACACATACTCAGCATACAACTGTCCATGAACCCACCGGTGAGGAACAGGGGTACTTATCATCGCAAAGAGCAGCCTGAAGTTCAAAGCACGAAGTACCACAGAAACCCATCAATACAACACCATCACTGTTGAGAACAAGCAGATGGCACTATACCTCAGCTACAGAGCTCCCCATGCACCACCCGATGAACTAGCCTCCATACTCAAAGCAGTATGCACAACCAGCTCTAAACACAAACCCACGCTACTACTAGGAGACTTCAACCTCAAATCCACCAACACCAAAGATGCAGAAGTGTTCCTTCAAGCGATGAGTTCCTTTCAATACACCCAAATAATCAACACACCAACACACAGACACGGATCTTCACCAGACCTCATCTTCACACCCAACTACCTAATAGACAGAGGACTCATCTCAACCCCCACCATCACACCAGTACCATGGTCAGACCACCACCTAATTAAAATAAATGTGGTGACACAAGGATGAAAACAAGACGAGAACCCGGACAACCCAACCACGCAAAGAAGATTCAAGAGCTTCGACAGGGACCAATTCCTTCAGGACACTATACCGCACCTGAATTCAGAAGCAGAGGATCCAGAAGCTCAAATCAAAAACTGGAACAACATCATAAACGCCGCCGCCAAAGCCACCGAACACAGACAAAAGAAAACCCGCCGCAACAAATTACATCACAAGCCATGGTACTCAAAAAGCATACGGAGCATAAAGAGGGAACTCAGAAAGTTAGAACGGTGATGGAGACACAACAAGTCAAACAATACACGGGAACTATACCTAACAAAGCAAAAACAATACAACGATCTCATCAACCAAGCAAAGAGTGAATACCACACAAACATTATACTCACATCCAACAACAAACCTAGAGAGCTCTTCGAAATTGTAAGAACCCTCACCATGGAACAGAAAGCAGAAAGTAAAGTCCAAATAGACCCACAAACATTTGCAGACCACATCCAAGAAAAATTCCACTCAGCCTTACAACCAAAGTCAAACGCACCTACTAAGCTAACCACACCCACGAAAACATGGGACACCTTCAGCACCCCTTCCACCGAGCAGCTCTCTCACATCATCACCACACTCAATGCAAGCATGGCTCCAACAGACCCATGCCCAGTGACATGGAACAAAGCCACTAAATCACACTTCATCCACACCATACACAAGATGGTGCACAGCTCTCTGACCCAAGGAAGCATGCCAAACCAACTAAAGCTCGCCACAATAAGACCTATCCCGAAGAAATCAACACTCGATAAGAACGATCCAGCAGCATACAGGCCAATCTCAAGCATACCACTACTGGCAAAAATAATGGAGAAGGCGGTACAGCATCAACTACAAGACCATATTGACAACCACGCCCCTCTGGACATCAACCAACATGGTTTCCACCCCAACCACGGGGTTGAAACACTCCTGTTATACCTCTTCAACAACATACTCTGCCACATAGACAACCGCAAGAACGGAATACTAATGATATTCATCGACATCTCACCAGCATTTGACACAGTGGATCACAGAACTCTACTGCAAAGACTACAGAACATTGGACTACAAGGAGCCACGCTGAAATGGTTCCAATCATACCTAAAAGATAGACAGATACAGGTCAAGATCGGACCCAACACATCACGACCCATAAACGTACTGCAAGGAGTACCACAAGCATCCGCCTTATCAGCACTATTATTTAACATCTACATCCAGCCAATATACGACATCATGAAAGAGCACAACATACAGTATACAATATATGCTGATGACATCATGATATACACACCTATCACAGTTGACAACCCAGACTACTCCAAGATAACAAGCTGCCTGATACACATGACCAGCTGGTTTCAAGACAACAACATGACCATAAACTACAGCAAGACCGAGGCACTAATCATCACCCGAAACACCGACTTCGTCCCCCCACCCAACATCAAGATAAAGGACACAACCATACCAATAAAACCGGAAGTAAAATACCTTGGTGTGACTTTGGACAACGAACTGAATCTACAATCTCACATGAGCAGAACCACCAAAAGCGCATACCACAGAATGAAACTAATCCGACGACTCAAACCCCTCCTCACCCCAGAACACTTCCACACAGTCTGCCAGGCCCTAATAACCGCACTGCTAGATTTCTGCAACCCAATTTACCTTGGTCTCCCAAAACAAACACTCAGACCACTGCAATTGGCACAAAATACAGCAGCACGCTTAATATCCGGCACAGCAAGACAAAAACACATCACACCAGTCCTGAAAGACCTACACTGGCTCCAGATCACGCATCAAATACAAGACAATCATAAACATATTCAAAATCAAACAACAGTCATCAGCCCACAGCTTACAAACACTCATACAACTGGACAGAAGCATACGACCAAGGAGGAAGGGTACCGCCAACCGCGTCAACACATCAAAAGATCTCACCAGGGTCTGCAAAGACACCGCAGAACGAGCCCTTTCCCTGGCTGCACCAACAATTTGGAACAACCTCCCAGACGAACTTCGACTAACAACAGATATCAAAGACTTTTGGAAGCAGTTGAAGACTACACTATTCATTGAACACTATGGTGACATCACATGAACTACTCACCATGCAAAACCACCCCTGCCCCATGTACATATGAATGTATAATAGCGCACTATGTAAATAGCTCAAATGGAATCTACGAAACACTACCACGTACACACACACACACACAGTATCACTGCATGAACACACCTAAATCAGTCTTATGATTGTTTGCTGTGGAGACCGCCTTGATTAAAGGAGAAGGCGGTATAGAAATCCTTTTAAATAAATAAATAAATAAATAATCCGATCTTGAGTTCTGGTATTTGCGCTTCTGGCTGCTCCCCTTCTTTGGAGGGCTCGGCTTCAACTGTGTCATCTGTGATGGGTATAATTCTCATAAAGGGGAGCGCTCTGAATCTGGGTTGTCCTCTCTGGAATTCTTTTCCTTCTTTGGCACACCTGGTCTTTGGCATGAAAGCTTGGATCCTGCAGCCTTTGAATTCCCTCATGCTCAATCATGTGAGGGATGGGAAGAGTGTAGAAGCCCGGCTTGAGTGCCTTCTTTTAAGCGACTCAGATGGAGATTGTCTTCTGGAGATGTGGGTTGGCTGGGGTCTGTCTGAGACTTGGACTTCAGTCCTGGTTCTCACGTCTCGTTGAGGTTGATATTAAAAAAAAAAAAAACAAAAAAAAGCATTATAACTGTTAGAGGTTCATGTGGTGGCTGGCATTTTATGCCTGTCTTGGAAGGGGGATCTGCCCATATTGGCTCAAGTTTCTTCCTTCTGGTATGTGGCTGATGCTCCAGCGATGGAGCAGGAGCCACAGGTTCCCTGCTTCTACAGGTGGTGCAGATATTCCCGATAGTCTTCCCATTTTCGGAAGTATTCAAGAACATGTTCTGGTCAGAATGGGTTCTTATTGATTTCCTGCCTAAGGGGATGAAGGAGTGTACAGGGAGGTGAGCTGTCCCGGAGAGGAGTGCATCGCATGATCTGGCACGCCCAAGGTGATGGCATAGATCACGGTGGTCACGAAGTGGACCTCCACTCCCATGGAGGTCAGACTACCCTTAAAGGACTTTATGGATAGAAAGAGGGACTCTACTGAAGAGTCAGTTTGCAACTACAGCTGCTATTCTCCAGTTGACGGTGTGCACAGGCCTGACACCTCCAGCCCTGCTTCTGAGGATTTAGTCTCTCCTGCTGGGTGATGCCACACCTCCTTTTGAGTCAGTTACTGCCTTTCTTATGATACCATATATGTTCTATCACTCCTGGTGGCTAGAGTTATTCTCCTGTTGGCGGTGATGTGGCATTAGATATGGCCTTGCCATTAAGCAGTGGATATTTTATTTATTTTATTTATTAGAACTTATATACCACCACTTCCAAAGATCAATGGCGGTTTACAGAGAACAAAACTGGAAATTTACATTATAACTTTGAAAAACTTATTTACAAAACAAAGCGTGATTGTACAGCTTAACAATTTGCATAACTATGTACAATATGGAGATGTTGTATAACATATGTGAAGGTGCGTGAAAGGGAGGGGATGGGGAAGCAAGGGCTATCAAGGGGGCTGGGAGATTTGGGGCAGATTGTTATTGGTGGAGGGACCATAGTATTCAACAAATAGGTGGGTTTTGAGCTCTTTCCAGAACGTTTAGAGGTCTTTGATGGCTTTGAGGTTGTCTGGTAATGAATTCCAAATGGAAGGGGCTATGTAAGAGAAGGCTCTATTGCTGACAGTTTTGTTGTCATTGTGGATGTGGATTTGGATTACACAGGTACACTATCAAAAAACTGCCTCCAGTTTTGCAACTGATTCCTATAGATTTTGGGGTGCTGAATCCAGGAAAAATAGCCAAAATGTTCCATCACGTCACGTTTTCTTGCAAAATTAGATTTCTTACCCATATAAGGAATGTTCACATAATTTCTTTTTAGCCGACTGCAGTTTATTTTCTTGGCCCAAAATAGAGGTTGTAATGGTTAACTAACTAGAAACACTCCCTCATGATATTTTAGAGTGTTTTGTATTCATTTTATACATTAACAGGACAATTGGGAGGCGGGGGGCTAAATCCAGTACTCGCGCTGGCGCATGTTCTTTCCTGTTCACCTCGCCTCGTTCGCTCGCTCAAACACGGTGGTTGCGACATGAACGTTCCTGTCAAATTTCAGTTTCTTGCAAGTTCATTATTACCTTTTGTTTGCTCAGTCGTAATCCAGCTTTATTCCGAAGTGGTTCACTACAGTTGTAGTTTGCAGTGCTGTGTATTTGTGATGGCTCACAGAGCCAGAGGTTGCGTCAACTCTCCGGACAGTTTTTGTTTTATTTGTGGGGAATATACCGTGAAAAAGCGGCAGAGGAACATTTCTGCATTTATTAAAAAAGTATATTTCGCCTATTTCGGTTTGAAGTTAGGCGATCAAGACAAACCGTGGGCTCCTCACAAAGTGTGCAAGACATGTGAGGAAGATCTACGCTTATGGATGAAAGGTAAAAAACAAGCATTTCGTTTCGGAATACCTATGATGTGGCGTGAACAAAGAGACCACAGCAGTGACTGCTATTTTTGCTCTTGCATTGTGAAGGGATACAACTTAAAAAATAAGAACGTAATAAGTTACCCCAACCTTCCCTCAGCAATTAGGCCTATGCCTCATAGCAACGAAGTACCTGTGCCTGAACCACCAAAATCTTTGGATCATATTTGTGTGGACGGTTCTGATCATGATGAGACTCATCAGATGGCTTTTCCCGATGAGTCCAGTACTTCCGAGTTTGAAACTGAACCAGATCCGAAACCTGAACTTTTCTCTCAAGCTGAATTGAATGATTTAGTCCGGGATTTAGGACTCCCAAAAGATGCTGCCCAACTGCTAGGTTCTCGGCTTAAACAGAAAAATCTATTGTCACCAGGAACAACTTTTTATTGGTACCGCAACCGCGAGACACAATTTTTGAAGTATTTCAGCAAAGAGGAAGATTTGGTATTTTGCAACGATATATACGGAGTGATGGAAAAGTTTAAACTCAAGTATGATCCTGTTGAATGGCGGCTGTTCATTGATTCGTCAAAAGACAGCATAAAAGGTGTTCTTCTTCATAATGGCAACACATTCGCTTCAGTTCCTATTGCTCACTCTGTTATTCTCCAAGAAAAATACGAGAATTTGGCCCTGATTCTTCAGAAGATTCGTTATGATGAGCATAAGTGGATGATTTGTGGAGACTTTAAAATTCTATCCATGCTATTAGGGCAGCAATCCGGTTTCACCAAATATCCCTGCTTCCTTTGCTTGTGGGATAGCCGGGCCTGCGACCTACACTGGGGGAAAAAAGACTGGCCAATTCGGGAGTATTTGAGACCCGGTGAGAAAAATGTTCTTCATGAGAGCTTGGTACCTCGTGATAAAATTCTATTACCACTTCTCCACATTAAGTTGGGTCTCATTAAGCAATTCATCAAGTCCCTTCCAAAAGATGGTGAGTGCTTTCGGTACCTTTGCTCAAAGTTCCCCGACTTTCTGAAGCAAAGCTAAAGGAAGGAGTGTTTGTTGGCCCTGATATAAGGAAACTCATTTCAGATGGAGCATTCGCTGAAACGATGTCTGAGAAGGAAAAAGAAGCCTGGGATTCCTTCAAGGATGTTGTTCTCAAATTCTTGGGGAACAGGCGGGATGAGAACTATAAGGATATTGTTGCCAGGATGCTCAATGCCTTCAAAGAACAAGGCTGTAACATGAGCCTGAAAGTCCATTTCTTGCACTCCCATGTGAACTACTTTCCCGAAAACTTGGGGGCGTACAGTGAAGAACAAGGTGAAAGGTTTCACCAGGACATCAAGGACGCAGAGAGAAGGTACCAAGGAAGATGGAACACCACTATGATGGCTGATTTCTGCTGGTTGCTGCTGCGGGAAACCCCAGATGAAAAATACGCCAAGCAGCGCACCAAGAGAAGCATTCGGGGGAAGAAGAAACGGGCCCACCAGGAGATTGATTGACCCAAGAATGACTTTAAAATCTAAACTGTGTTGACAAATATCGTGTTTTTACTAAACTTTGAAATAAAAATTTGCTAGTTATTACCACAGTGTCGGATCTCATTTATTAGAATTTTATTTTCACATCATCGGGTGTTTGTCTTCATGTATTGCAATGGTGCGGTTTGCGTTTTCTATTCTTACATACATACCTGTACAACATTTTTTGCACATTTCTTTGCTTTGCTTTGTGTCTAACCTCGCTCTTATATGCTCAATGTTTGTGCACATGTATGTGGCTGTTTTAAGTGCAGACAATTTTGCTACCATCACAGTGTGTTTTGTTGACATTACTCTATTCTTATGTGCTGCCTTGTTACAATTTTCTTTATTCTTATTTGAATAACTACTAAACAATTAGTATAAAGAATTCATCCAAGAAACTTTTATCTCGATCGCACTCAATCTGAAACGTTCACCTCAAACTGCTAACCCAATGTAGCAAAAAATCTGTACGTGATGGAGCAAATTGGTTACCAGATTTGGATTCAGCGCACCAAAAAACGTAAAAATCAATCGAAACATTAGAGGCAGTTAAAAAAAAAAATGTTTAGTGTACCTGTGTTTAGTGTATTTTGGGAGCATGTCCTCCTGGTTCTTGAGTTGTTGAGTGGGCTAAGGAGGGAGTTGAGGAAGGATGGGGAGATTTTATTATATAATTTGAAGGTAATTATGAGGTATTTGAATTTGGCCCTCATTGGAATGGGCAGCCAGTGGAGGGAGTGGAGACGTGGTGTGATGTGGTCGGAATAGTTAGCCATGTATATAATGCATGAGGCTAGGTTTTGAGCTAATTGGAGTTGATGGATGGTGTTTTTGGGTAGGCCATACAGGATACTGTTGCAATAGTCAAGGCGGGGTGTTATCAGTGCTTGAAGGACTGACCTAAAGTCTTGACTGTCTAGTAAGGGATGGAGATGCTGTAGCACTTTTAATTTGAGGTATATGGTTTTTGCGGTGGCTTTAATGTAGGGGACCATGGAAAGGGATTGATCTAGGATGATTCCTAGATATTTGATTTCTTTTTTAACTTCCAGCTCTGACTTGCATAGGAATAGTTTTGAGGGGGGGTTGAAGTTTTGATTCTGGGTGATGAATAGAACCTCTGTTTTCTTCATGTTGATTTTTAAGTTGTGTAAGTTGAGCCAGGTGGATAAGTCAGTCAGGCATTCTTGGATTTGAGGGCAGATGGAGTTGGTGACATCCCATTTTATACCACCTACAGTGGCTCCCAATCAACTCTTGAATCCACTTCAAAGTAATTATAAACATATTCAAAATAATACACAACATCTCAGCTGACAGCCTACAACCACTCATAAAAACCAACGATAACAAAAGACCAAGAAGAAAAGGAACCTCAGACACCATCTGCACACCAAAGGAATTTGTTAAAACAACCCAGGCCACATCGAGAAGGGCACTCTCCCTGGCAGCGCCCGCTTTATGGAACTCCCTCACAGACCACCTAAGATCTACCAAAGACCTCAAGGACTTCAGAAAGCTTCTTAAAACTGCTCTATTCACAGAACATTTCAAAGACCTCACCTGAACTGACTCCTTTCTGAAGTACCTTCAAGCCAATATCAGACCATGACCAATAGCTCACCTTTTTCATGATTCCATCCTTGTATATATGTATATTACACATTATGTATATAGCTCACCAACAAATCAAGCACACTGCGCCACACATCCTAAACCCCCACTGCATACTACAGACCACACAATAATTTCGATTGTTTGATGTGCCAAACCTCTTTGATTTTAATGATAAAGCGGTATACCAAATCCGTCTAAATAAATAAATAAATAAAATAAATAAATACTGGATGATACAGCATGATGTCATCCACATAGAGGTGATAGTGTGCATTGTGTTTTTTGAAAATGTGGCATATTGGTTGCGTGTACAGGTTGAATAGAAGTGAAGATAGGGAGGAGCCTTGGGGAACACCTTGGCTTTGTTTGAAAGTTGAGGAGGATACTGTGCCTATTTGGACCTGTAGGGTGCGGTCAGAAAGATATGATTTGAACCAGTCTAGGACAGAGCTTTGAAGGCCCAGTTGTTGTACTCTTGTGATCAAAATGTGGTGGCTGATGCTGTCGAAGGCGGCAGCTATGTCGAGAAAGACAAGTAGGAATGCTTGTTTGGTGTGGTTTTGTCCGCGGTGAAGTTTGTCCATTAGGGTCAGTAATAAGGTTTCTACACTGTGGAAAGACCTAAAGCCATGCTGTTGATCGTCTAGTGGAAAATTCAGGTCTATGTAGTCTTGTAATTGGATTTGGACAGTTTTTTCAATAATTTTTGCCAGAAATGGTAGGCTGGCGATAGATCGGTATAAGTTTGGGATATGTCCTCCAATGCTCAGCTAACTTAACTGGCCTTAAGGAAAAGCTCCCTTATGGGGCTGATTGGAGAAGTTGGTGAAAGACTTGGCTGAGACTTGCCTTCCAGAGGATAGACCAAAAGGGCCTGGGCAGCAAGTAGGGTTATTTCCCTCATTGGCCTCTTCCTGCCCATTGCAGGTGCACCGAACTGACTTCTGGAAAGCCTTTTTTCTCTCCTTCTGTATTTCAGTCCCATAAGTAGTCCTTTTGATGGGGCTTGTGGGCCCAGAGACTCGGTCCCCTCCAGAGGGGATTCCTCCCATTCATCGCTATGAAGGTTTTGTGGCTCATTCCTGAATGGTGTCTAGAATCCAAAGGGTGCTAGACACCATTCAAGCAACTATATCCTGCACTGCAAGCAGCCAGTCCCAGAGGCATTTGGCGTCTCTCCACATGGTTTGGCAGACATGAGTGCTACAACATGGGTCATATTGGACAGGTTTTTGCGCCTGAAGGCAGTAGTGCCAGTGCCCTAGCCAAGTGGGGCAAGGGCATATATTCCATTTCTTTAGGATGCCAAAGAAGGTTGTTTCTTTCTGACCACTGGCCTCTAGGCAGTCAATGCTCATTTGTCCAACTTGAGCTTCTGAATGGGAGCTGAGATCTGTGGTTTCGACGATGCACCACAGAGAATTCCTAGAGTCTCTGGTTTTGGCTGAAGCTTATTTTCATATCCCAATCCAGGAGAATCAGCAGAGATGTCTGCGTTTTGCCATGTTTGGTTCATACCTTTAGTTTGCTGCCCTCCTTTTGGTCTCCCCACTGCCCCAAGAATGTTCTCCACAGTCATGGTGTTGGCAGCTGCAGCGCTACAGCGCTAAAGACTATGTGCACACCCATTTTTGTTGACTGGCTCATTTGAACCCGTTCTCTGTTGGCCTCTCAGGGTTTGGCTCCAGTAGTGTCCTTTTGGTAGGCCTCAGCTGGGTGATCAATCGGGGAAAGTATTTATTGGAGCCTTCCCAATCTCTGGAATTCCTGGGAGTCTTCCTCCGGAGGAGAGAGTGCAGAGATTGTTGGAACAATTTGAGGTATTCTGGTCTCAACAGGCTCCCAGGGTATTGGAATATCTACAGGTTCTCAGCTTGAAGGTGGCAGCAATCAAGATGGTGCCATGGGCATGCTTATGTGAGGCTGCTCTGGCAGCCCTTCCTAATTGGAGTTCAAGCTCAGGCTTCTGCTCAAGCTGGGAGTGAGAGCCAGCTTGAAGTAGTGGCTATGCCCTCATTATTTGAAGAGGGGCACGCTGCTGGATGATCATTTGTGGATTCTTCTGGTGATAGATGCCAGTCTTGCGTGATGAGAAGCCCTTGTCAAGAATGAATGGCCCAGGGCTGTTGGAGCTGCAAGCAGGTTGTGTGGTCCATCAGTCGTCTTGAAGCAAAGGCTATTTGGCTGGCCCTCCTGCACCTCCTGCCTCTGGTCAAGGACAAGGTAGTGCACGTGTTCTTCAGCAATGCCACAGCAGTGGAATATATCAACTGCAAAGGCAGCATGTGGGGTTCAGGAGTGGCCCTGGAGATGTTTCTCTGGTTTGCCTGGGCAGACATGAGCCTCCTAATTATTGCCTCAGCTCATTGCCAGGGTGGTCAATGTGGAAGTGGTCTTCTTCCATCGTCACTCTTGATTCCGGAAAGTGGGAGTTGAGTCAGGAGGCATTTCATATGCTTCTCTGATGTTGGGGTCATCCTGTGATGGAATTAATGGCATCCCGCTCCAATGGCAAAATGTCCATTTCTTCATTCACCACACGGAAACTAGGGTCCAAGGGCATTGTTGCCTTGGTTCAGTCCTGGACATGAGAATGCCTGCTGTATGTGCTTCCTCCATGGCTGCTGTTTGGGCATGCACTTCGACACATAGAGTGCCATCCAGGCTGGGTTGATCTAGTGGTGTTAGATGGGATTGCTCAGGGACCTGAGGCTGTTCCTGCACATTCCTCCTCTTCATCTACCCCATTTTGGGGCCAGTTGCATCAGGGGCCATTTTTCCTGGATATACTAGCTCCCTTCTTGCTTATGACTTGGCTCTTACAGGGAGTCAGCCAGCGAGTAAGCACTATTCTCCTGCAATGGTTTCCGATCTGCTCAAGCCTGGAGGGTTCGACCAGCCTGGCATATGTGCGAATCTTGTACCTCTTTGAGTGTTGGTGTGGCACATGATGGCTTGTTCCTAAGTCTGCCAAGGTGCTGGTTCTGTTGGCCTTCTGCAGGATTATCTGGAAAAGGTTTTCCCTTGCCTCCCTGAGAGTCCAGGTGACATTCTTGTCCTGTTTCAGAGGTCTGGTGATTTGAAGTCTTCAGCCTTGCACCTGGATGTTTCACATTTTCTTCAAGGGGTTCAGCATCTGCATCCTCTCCTTTGGTCATTTGTCCCTTCCTGGGATCTCTAGTGCTCAGGACCCTAGTATTGGAGCTCTTTGAGACTCTGAAGTGTACTACTCTCAAGGGTTTGACCCTCAAGACTATTTTCTTAGTTGCAATTTGTATGGCAAGGCGGATTTCCAAACTGCAGCCTCTCTCTTTTTTGCCCAAGGCGATAGCTTCCTTTCATGTGAACAAAGTGGTTTGCTTGCCTTCCTTTCTAAGAAGCAGTACAGAAGGAACAAAAGGATCATTGTCTTGTGGATGTCCAGAGGCTGCTTTTCCGGTACTTACAGGTTACTAATTCCTTAAATAAGTCCACTCATCTTTTTGTGTTGTTTTTTGGCCCGCGCAAGGGTGTCTCAGCAGCCAAGTCTGCCTTTGGGTGCTGGATCAAGGAGGCAATTGCCTCTGCATATCTGTTATGAAAGCAGCTGGTTCCAGAGGTTTGCATGTCCATTCTACTTGGTGTAAGGGTCCTCATGGGTGGAGTTTGATAGTCCCTTCAGATGTTGTAGGGTGGCAATGTGGGCATCACTTTCCAATTTTTTGTCAAGCATTTCTGCTTGACTGACCACACTTGGGCAGACACAGCCTTTGGTTCAAGGGTCTATGAATTGTTGTGTCTTCTTCCTGCCCACTGGAGGCATAACTTTGGTATAAATCACTTATATGGACTGGTCTAGCAGGACAATATAGAAGGAAATATTTTACTTACAGATGATGCCCTTTCCTTGAGTCCTGCTAGACCAGTCCAAGACTAATTTCTGGTACTGTGTTTAGTCTCTTCTATTGTGGCGGTACCATGGTCTGCTATGATTTATATGCTTGGCTCTGCAGGTCCACATCTTACTGACAGCTTGCTGTTCAATTTCTCCTGTACATAGTTTCTCTACTGTTTGCTTCATCATTGTTGCTCATGTTGAGGTTGTGTACGGTTTGCCATGCTTTCCAACATGCTTTAGGATGAATACTGAGGTGCCCTCTAGTGGCTTAGGCTGATAAGGGCATGGGAGCTATGTCATTGAAACCTGAGCATTTTATTGGCTCTCTTCCACTAATCTGCTGGTAGGGGAACACAGCCCACTTGTCTTGACTGGTTTAGCAGGACTCAAAGAAAGGACGTTATCTGGTAAATAAAATGTCACCTTTAGTTTGCTGTTTTGATTCTAAGAAGGAAAATAGAATATAAAGGGGCCAACATTTAGTAGAAACTACAATATAACTTTATCCAGATACTCAACAGGCTTGGGGGAGGGGGGGTAGTTATGAAGTTGTGTTAAGGGAATAATACATGTTTTTTTGCCAAATAATGCATGCTAAATGGAAAAAATTATGTATTATCTTACCTTAATGTACTGTATGTTACTTTACTGCAATGTCAATTAAATTATAGTGAGATACAGTGTGCCAATATACAGGCAAAGCATCTCATTATTATGCAAACTGAACAATGTGGCTTGCTTATAATTTTAAGATGGAAAGAAAGAGATTCTGGATTTAACTCTTACCCTTTTCTGGAGTAACTCAAGGCAAGTTACATTCAACTACAGTGGGTATGTTCCTTTTCCCAGAGGGCATGTGGATACTGAGAAATTGCAGGAGGACCTTAAGACTGGAAGACTGGGCATCCAAATGACTGACGAAATTTAAGGTGGACAACTGCTAGGTTCCACATTAGAGTCACCAACCAGGAAAAGGATTGAAGTATCATCATAATAATATGTTGAAATCTTCTGTTGAGTGTGCAGTGGTGGCCAAACAAGCAGACAAAATGTTAGGAATCATTAAGAAAGGAATAGAAAATAATACAAGGAATATCATAATGTCTCTATATTGCTCCATGGAGCGATTGCACCTTGAGTATTGTGTGAAATTCTGGTCTCCGCATCTCAAAAAAGATATAGCTATATTAGAGAAGGTACAGAGAAGGGCAACCAAAATGATAGAAGGGAAAGAATGACTCTTCTATAAGGAAAAGCTGAAGAGGTTAGTGCTCTTCAGATTGGGGAAGAGACAGCTGAAGGGAGATATGATAGAGGTCTATAATATCCTGAGTTGATTGGAATGAATACAAGCGAATCGACTGGTACTAAATAGCGCGGTATAGAAGAGACATTAAATAAATAAATTAGAAAGTGCAAGGACTAAGGGACAAGATATGAAGCTACACAGTAGTATACAAGTATTTAAAACAAATAGGAAAAATATTTTTTGTCTCAACATATAATTGAGCTTTATAACTCATTGCCAGAGGATGTGGAAGAAGCAGGTAGTATTGTTGGTTTAAAAAAGGTTTGGACAAATTCCTGGAGGAAGTCAATAAATTGTCATTAACAAAGTCCAAGAGAAAACTGCTGCATACCTCTGGGGATTACATAGCATCAAACAGGTTACTTGCGACCTAGATTGGCCACCGGTGGAAACAGTTTCCTTGTCTTGATGGAGGATTGGTAGTTCTTATAATCCAGGTTTCTATCTGAGGCAATAGAAGATTCAGTCACTTGCTCATGATTACAACGAGCAGCAGTGAGATTTAAACCCTGGTTTGCTGGTTTTCAGACTGCTGCTCTAACCATTAGACTCCTCCTCTACTCCATTAACTACTTTGTTCATGAAAAAATAACTGCAGATTTGAGCTGGCATTATTTTTTTCCTCTCCTGGAGCATTGGGCTGCTAGCACGTAGTCCGATGTTCCTGTGGGCCAACTTTAAAGGGATCAGTAATTTTCTAATAGTCCTGCATACCTCCCATCTCTCCACCAACAAAGAACTCCCTGATCAAACCCATTTCCTCCTTCCCCTCCCTCTAAAAGACCCTTCCCACCCCCTCAAAATGGCAGCCCACCCTATTCCACAGACTGACCAGATCTATCACTAATGTCATGTTGGGGGGGGGGGGGGGGAGGGGGACATTCCACAGCAGCTCCTTCCCTTTTGCCATCCTGGGTTCAAAGTGGTGACTCTGACTTCTAGTGGTAGAGTTGTACTACTACCAGTAGGGATCAAGATGCCAAATAAGGATCTACCTATTTATCAGCTTGACCCCTAGCAGTAGTAATGCAAACTACAGCAGGGTCAGAGGTGCAATTTTGAATCTGAGCCAGCAACATGACGGAAGTGATTGGGAATCACTTTTGTGTCTTCCTGCTAGATACCAGGGATAGGCCTGATAGGTCCATGGGGGAGATTAGAGTGAGGAGAGCTGTTTGGAGGAGTAGGAGCAGTGTTAGGTGATGGCAAACAGAGCAATTGCCCTGGGCTACCATTCCACAGAGGCCCTGAGCGTACCTCAAGCTGAAGCCTAATGGTGGCCTTTGGGGCCTCATTACCAGTTTCTGCCCTAGTGCCCTAGTTCATGCCTAACAGTGGCCCGGGGCAGGGGAGTCTTCAGGCAGTAGGAGCTCTCTTGGTGGGATGTCTATTGGGGGAGCTCTTTTTTTTTGGTGTGGGGATTGATGATGGACATAACTACTAGAAAACCTCTTTCTCCTTTAAGATACTGCTTATTACAGCTGTTTAAAATCATCTGCATAAACTTGCCCAGACAAATATAATCTACACACGTGCCTTCCAAAATTTAGGCATGGGCATTTACACCTGACACGGGGCAGGCGTAAGTGCTCATGCTAGTGTGTGTGCATTGGGGTCCACTTATGCCAAAGGGGCTACACACATGCTTTATTTTATAGAATTGGCATGCCACACACATAAATGACTTCAAGTAACTAGAGAAGCCACAAAAGGATTTTATTTTTTTAGTCAAGGCAAAAATAAGAGATAGGGATTAAGGAAAAGTGCTGTTGCAGTCCCTCGTTTAAAGCCATGGTCGAAATAAGCACTTTTATAAAACCTATGTATGTCTCAGAGCTGGTACAAAGGCTGATGGGGAAACTCTTTTAAATATATATGCATTCCCATTATAACATGTGAACAAATGTATATTTTTTCCGACTGCCCAAACCACACTCAAACCATGCCCCCCCCTCGAAGGTTCTGCATTCTGTGGCTCTACACATATAACTAGCAACTTTCTGAAGATGTTTCCAAAATGACTGCCTTTGTTTTGGTCCCACTATTGTGACTAATCAGTCCTCTCAGACGTTGTCTGATTATACTTGCAAAGATTGCTGCGGTTTCTTTTCCTGATAATATCTGGTAGTATATACTCTTTTCACATTGTCCCAACTGGTTTGCTTTTTGATGAGACAAATCAGTCTTTATGTTAGTGAGACAATCCACTATAGACACCTCCTTTTTTAGCCGTATACTGCTGGGGGAGCATACTTTGTATTACAGTTTATTTCTAGACATTATGCAGCTTTCAATGCTTGACTGCTTGACATTTTTTAGATAATCATTTTTAATTAAGCTTTTCCATTGTTTGCATAAGAACATAAGATATGCCATACTGGGTCAGACCAAGGTCCATCAAGTCCAGTATCCTGTTTCCAACAGTGGCCAATCTAGGTCATAAGTACCTAGCAGTCTCCCCAAAAGACACATCCTCAATGCTTGTATTGGGTCAAACAGTGATATTCTGGATCCCTTTTAATAATGGTTTATTGACCTTTCCTCCAGGAACTTGTCCAAACCTTTTTTTAAACCCAGCTACACTAACAGCTTTTACTACATCCTCCGGTAACAAATTCCAGAGTTTGATTACACGTTGAGTGAAAAAATATTTTCTCTTATTAGTCTTAAATAGGTTACCCTGTAGCTTCATTGCATGTCCCCTAGTCTTTTTATATTCTGAGGATGTAAACAATCGATCTACGTTTACCCATTCCATTCCATACATTAATTTATAGAACTCTATCATATCTCCCCTCAGCCATCTCTTTTCCAGGTTGAAGAGGCCTAACCTTTTTAGCCTCTCTTCATAGGAGTAGCCTTCCATCCCCTTTACCATTTTGGTGGCTCTTCTCTGTATTTATTTATTTATTTATTTACATTCTCTTATATACCGCGCTATTCTGCATCAGTGCGGTTTACATTGAACAAACTGAAATTACATTGAACAGGGCATTATAACTTGGAGATAGCTATTTTACAGGGAACATGGGCTATGGAGGGTTAAGTGGCTTGCCCAAGACCACAAGGAGTGCCTGTGGGACTAGAAACCCCAGTCCTTCCGGCCCAAGGTTGCTGTCCTCTAGTGGGATTTGAACCACCGACCTTCCGGCCTGAAGTACCTTGCCCCAACCACTAGGCTACTCCTCCACTCCACTGTACCTTTTCTAATAATGCTATATCCTTTTTGAGATACGGCGACCAGAATTGCATACAATATTCAAGGTGTGGTCGCACCATGGAATGATACAGAGGCATTACAATATCCTTTGTTTTATTTTCCATTCCCTTTCTTATGATACCTAGCATTCTATTTGCTCTCTTGGCTGCTGCTGCACACTGGGCGGAGGGTTTTAACATATTATCCACGATGACACCTAAATCTTTTTCCTGGGTGGTGGTTGCACTGGATATGTTTTGCTCTTTTTTTGTTTTAGTATATGCTGCTCTGTTAGCACTTTCTTTTAAGTGCTTGCACATTCTGTAAGTGTGGTACGTGTTTATTTTTCTTTATTTTTAATTTTTATGAATCTTCTTGTTATGTACATGGAATTTTTATTTATATGCTTTTATGTATATTTACATTTTTGTTTTTATGGCTTATGTTTTTATATATTTTGTATGCAGCCTTTTTTTATTTGTGTTTTTTTGGATTATTTGTTAGACCCCTGAAGAAGGCTTCATTGCTGAAACTTGGCCAAGTCAGGCTAAATAAAGGAACTTTGTACCATAAGGCCTGGTCATTCTCTGCTTCCTATGTTTTTGAATGATTTATCTGTGCAGATTGTCCTTCCTTGTTTGCCTTTCGTTTGGACTCCTTTGTTTAATAGCCATGTCAGTGATAGAAATAAAATTTAATAGTAGACAGAGAATGCAGAAGCCAATTGGTCTGTTCATTTTTCCAACCTGCTGCAATAACATAGACTGTATTTGATATGAAGTTTTAAACGTCTTGCCTCAACTAGAGATCTCTTTGCATACCCCATGCCTTCCTGAATTGTGTTAGCAGTTTTGGCTTGACCACCTCTGTTCGGAACTACTTCGTGTATTCACCACTCTTTCTGTGAAGACATGACATGAAAACAATGAGTACAGTAAAGGAGCAAAGAGAAATCAATATTTAAAAGGATCTAGCCAGCTAAGTAAGGACTTAAGCAGTGTGATCAAAGCCTTTGAAAACTGGCTGTGCTAACTAGTCAATTTTAGCCTTTTAAATATTGCTAGGTCACTAAACTTAGGGGCATTTTTGCTAAAGGGTGCTTTGGTGTTGCAGCTAACATGCCAATAGCACCAAAAGCATGGCACATTAGGTGCAACCCCATTGTGTTAACTGTTGGGAACATGGAAAGCCTGTTTCCAGCAGTTAATGCAGAGTCCTCTGCCTCAAGAGGCATATAAAAGCGCAGGCGCACTTAACTCCACCTACTGGCATTAGGGGAACCCGCATTAATTACAAGGGTCACAGTTAGTGTGTGGTATTAACCCCAATCTGCCCCTTTACCACCCCAATGCACGATTCACATTTAGTACGGAACTTGGCCTACACTGTCATGGCCCCACTCCAGCTGTCAATTCATGTCCTAGTGCACCTTCAGTACACTCCAGAACACATGCTGACAGCTAGCACCCTTTAGTAAAAGACTCCCTTAGTCTGTCAATTTCTGGATAGAGGGTCAGGGTAATAAGAGAAAGATGGATGGCTAGGGCTAATTTTCAGTGCTTCTGCCCAAACATTCCTACCCCTCCGTCATCCAGTGGGCACCCCCCTGTGCTGCTGGTACCCCCCAATATGCTGGCGTGCTATGTGCCACGATGAACCCCTCCGACCCCAACCAGACCCACAGAGACAGCGCAGCAGACTTACCCTTAAGCTGGTTTGCCGCAGTGCCTCATGCTACAGAGGCCTGTTGCTCTGCTCTCCTGGCCAGTCTCATGCATCACGAGACTTCAACTGAGAGAGCAGAGCAGCTGGTCCCTGCAGTGCAAGGCACCACGACAAACCAGATTAACTTTGTCGTGTTGCCTCCATGGCGACGGTTGGTGGTGCAGAAGCAGGGCTTTATCTTAAAAAAGGATGTTGCCCAGGAGGAGCCACTACTAATTAAGAAAAGGGCCGGTTTCCCGTACCTTAGAACTTCCCCCTCAATCCCAGGACTCTAAAAGGTCTAAGGCCTAAGGTCTAAGGCCCAGTGAGAGGAGGAGAGAGGCAGAATAGTAAATACAGGCAGACCTGACAGCTGACGGTATACATTTATTCATTGCACATTCAGCGAAGGAATCAGTTTCACACAAACCATTTCTTCAGGGGATTCTCATCATGTATTCGCCTGCATACAAAAAGAAAGCATGGTCTCATAGGCAAATGTTCTCAATCACTGTAGCAAGATAGTCCCTACGTTTCTCTTAATCAATAATAGCCATCGCTGAACTGTATCATAATTCCATACCCATATCAACAATACTCCTCTGAGTAACGAACTGAACAGAGGCTCCAATCATTCAATGTTGCCTGTTGCCTATTGAGAAAAACGCCGCCGCTGCAGGCAACATTGAATGATTGGAAGCTCTGTTCAGTTCGTTACTCAGAGGAGTATTGTTGATATGGGTATGGAATTATGATACAGTTCAGCGATGGCTATTATTGATTAAGAGAAACGTAGGGACTATCTTGCTACAGTGATTGAGAACATTTCCCTATGAGACCATGCTTTCTTTTTGTATGCAGGCGAATACATGATGAGAATCCCCTGAAGAAACGGTTTGTGTGAAACGCTTGGGCGCCTTAGACTCACGGCATCGGGATTCATGAGAGCCATTTACAACAATTTCTTAAGAACCAACAGGAAGAACAGCAGCAGCCACACTCAGCAGAAACAAAACCAAACAAACAAAGAGTGGCAGGTTCACACACAACACCTTTATTAAACAATCATAAGGTGGCCAAAACCCAACACAGGACCGTGTTTCGTGTTGTACTTCATCAGGGGTTGTAAGGGCACACTAAAAACATTTAAAACCATGATTAAATAAATGTTATAACAATTATGTTTAAAAATATGAAATTATAAAAATATATATTAAAAAAAGAGGCTATGACATCATGACATATTGTAAAATGTTTTAAACCAAATACATTGAAAAACTACATCAATGCACTATACCATGAGCAAGGTAAAAAAAGGGGACTCATAAAAATAATTGTACATATGTGGAAATACACTAAAACACATTAAAAAAATTGCAAGTCCTTGACACAAGGGCTAATAATACCTCTGAAAAAACAAGGATGAGAGTTGTAATATAATAAACCAATGCTGAACAAATTATCTATAATGACGGAAAAATGACATGTTAAATGGGCACTTTCTTATTAAGAAATCTACATATCAAATTCAATGGGAAAGGTTATCCCTAAGATTAACTAAAACATGGGCATAGCATCACTTTTTTTAAAGAAAATTTTAAAATGGCATATAAAATAATCGTTGGCTAATAGAAATTGTCCATATCAGTCCCATTTGAATAATATAAACTACAAATAATGTAACATATTAAGAGGTAAGCATAACGATTTTATGCTTCCATTCACATTATTTCTTTTGTAAATGTTATGTGTCAAGGACTTTAATCACATTTTCATTGTGTATTATGAAATTTATCGCTACCACACACCGATAAGGTAACATCCTTGACTCACTCCTGCTTCTCAATTGTCCTCCTCATTGTTAGTGGTTGTATTTTTCTATGCCAAATCTATTAATCTGTCCTCCTCATCCTGTTTTGGTTTCTTCTTTTGTGTTTTTGGGTCGAATAAGTAGATTTTATGAGTTTGCAATTTTTTAAATGTGTTTTAGTGTATTTCCACATATGTACAATTATTTTTATGAGTCCCTTTTTTTTACCTTGCTCATGGTATAGTGCGTTGATGTAGTTTTTCAATGTATTTGGTTTTAAACTTTTTACAATATGTCATGATGTTATAGCCTCTTTTTTATATATATTTTTATAATTTCATATTTTTAAACATAATTGTTATAACTTTTATTTAATTATGGTTTTAAATGTTTTTTTAGTGTGCCCTTACAACCCCTGATGAAGTACAACACGAAACACGGTCCTGTGTTGGGTTTTGGCCACCTTATGATTGTTTAATAAAGGTGTTGTGTGTGAACCTGACACTCTTTGTTTGGTTTTGCAACGATTTCTTAAGGACATCATGGAATAAGAAAAAGAGACTTCTGGAACAGAATTGCATTAAGCCTGAGATGAGAGCCACGGAGACAGCTAAGTACTAGTAGCGCATAACTTATATTTGAAATGACAATCATTTTATGAAAAGATCGCTCTTCCGAAACAAAAAACATTTTTGAAGTGGGATTGAGAAATTAACATTAATAACATTTAAAAAAAAGTCAAAAAATTAAAAAATCTAAAAAATGCAACATAGGAGGAGCACGTGGGAGTAAGGTCATTGATGTTAACTACAGCGGTTGATAAGGAAACTTGTGAAGCCTTGATTTCACGCTGTGTTTTTTGACTGAGACCTTAACATAGTAATTTTTATCTTCCTACATTGGAGGACATATTCTGGTTTTCAATAATGTATTTTCCACGTTTCGAGTGGTGAGTTATGAGCAGATAACTCTTTAGGAATTTTTTATTCATTAGGGACAACATGAAAACCCGAACAGTGTTTGGCCCACCAGGACCGGAGTTGGGAACCTCTGCCCTAGAGCAGTGGCCAACAAGGGCATAAACACCCACACCCACAGGCTCCACTCTCCAAAGCCTCATGGAGAGTCAGGCTGTTGGGCCCTGCGTGCAGCAGCATCTCCCAATACTAGCACTTGCATACCTTAGCAATGCTGCCCTAAACCTGGGAATACGTTACACATATATCAAAAGGTTGCTATAATTAATGGCAGATAGCAATTCCTAAGTTAAGCACAATTTGCTGATAGAGCTGCATCATAGCAACCTTTCTGACATCTGTGGAGTGTGTTTCAGTTTTGGTTTCCGACAGTGTTTACCACACCGAGTAGTGACCCCAACAGTATTGCATACCATAGCCATGCCTGCACTGTGCCCAGGACTGGTGTGGTGGCCAGGGCTGCCAAAAGCCTCTATATTTGCAAAATGCTGGCATAGGTGTGGGAGTGTGTGTCTGTCTATCCAGTGTGTTGTGGCTGCCTACACCTTACTCAGCCCACACTGCTTGCACTGTTTCCAGTGTTAGCCTGCCAATGTGCATAATGAGGAGCAAGGTACTGTGGGTATAGCCCGGACAGGGTGGCCTGGGCTGGGACATTGTAGTCGACAATCCTAATAGGTCAACAAACCTCAGAGTAATGTAACAGTTAAGCCACAAAAGTCCAATTACTCCAATAATATGCAAATATTTCCCAAACAAATCTCCACGTTTCCTATCTTGTTTGGATTTTTGAAACCGGGTCTCAGACTAATAGGGAGGAGCTACAGTGATAACAAAACCACTCATTGCTCCTTGTTCGCATCAATGACCCGTCTTTATGTTTTCAATTCACTAGATTTAAAGTTTCATTCCAAGTAAACAATGGAACAGTATAAAAGTCAGGCTTATCTTTATATTGATGTCCCAACGCCAGACTCAGCGCCGCTACGTTTCACGAAAGCTTCGTTTCTTCAGGGGCTTACAAGCCGACTTCAAATGTTATCAATAATTTCAACTGCTTTCACCCGAGACATGCACCTCATCAGGTACAAAAAACGCCGCGCACAGACAGGGTGGCTACAGCATGTCCTGCTGGGAGGTCACTCTCACCCTGACGGAGCAGTGACCACGGCATGGCTAAGTTCCCCCATAGTGCTATCTAGTATTTCTCTCAAGTGATGTTTATGGGTTCTTTTTTCTGGGGCCCAATCACTGACATAGCTGCTTGGTTTGTGTGTGCATGTGTGTGTGCATGCGCATGCGTGTGTGTGTGCGTGCTCACATCCCAGTTTTGGGTGCATGCATCTTCTCCAGGCACATGGACTAGCTCGCAGACTGTCTGCAGTTAGTATGTGTATGGCTGGAACATCTTGCAGGGTGCAACAGCTGGAGAATGTCAGATAGTGGTGGGGGGCAGCTGAGCATTTCCAGGCCTACTGTCTGTCTGCCATTGCCTTATGGATGCTTACAGGTCTGCATTTAATGCCCTGTAGGGTGCATGCTCCCCAGCAGGACTGGGGTTGATGGTCCCCTCTACTGCCACCAGTGCAGGGATGTAGAATGTGGATTTTGTTGGGCGGGTTGGGTGGTGCTACATAATCCGCCTATGGGTCCAAACATCCCCCTTTACTTAAATCATGTGACCATGGCACCCACTCAGGATATGCACTATTCTGGGTGCATCATAGACTACAAGGGTCAGACATGACTGGGAAATACAGATGGACACAGGTGTAACCTAGGTGTGTCTGCAAGGATTACCTATCACACACTGGCACTGATGGCAACCTACAGCATAGCCTATCTCAGCTAAGTTAGGTGCTGCGGACCTGGTGCTGGGTGCCCCAACCTGCCCTCAGGATGAGCACAGTACCCCCACAATGTGATGGTCTGTAGCTACTCTGTGCCAGTAACACACATGGTCAGTTCCCCCTACCAGGCCGAGGTGCTGTGGGGGTGCATACCCCATCTTGTGATCATCTGTAGACTGCTGATCTGCATGTGCAGTGCATCATGGGTACGGGTGGGTTAACCCTATCCTGGTAGCCACAGCAGACAGTTTGTGTGGTGACCTGCAGCCCTTCTGTAGCCAGCCAGGGGCTTGTTAGTAACTATAGAGATGCAGCCCACTGGTTACTTCACTGACTGTAGAGGCAGAGGTCATGGGTTTGATCCCACAGTGGTGTTATTTGAGAGGGCTGTCTGAGGCATTTCCTTTTTTAATTTAAATTAGTGCTGCCAGCAAAAACACCCTCACAGTGCTGTAACCTTAAGGTGCCTCATAAGGCGCCCTATATGGCGCCCTATAGGGAACATTATAAGGTGCCTTGGCAGACAGTGCACTTTATAATGTGCCCTCTGGAGTGCCTTATAGGGCGCCTTATGCGGCACCTTAGGTTACGGCACTGTGAGGGTAATTTCCAACACAATCGGTACAGTCTGTTGTTAATAAAACATAATGTGTCACAAGTACAATACAAATTTAAGTGGGGTATATATAAAAAACATCTGTGCATGAATGTGCCGTAATACTTGGACATGCAAGGAAAGAAACGTGGTAAAACAACAGATAAAGACCTGTAAACACGTTGCTGTTGCTAATCAATAATGATGCCAAATCCAAATGAAAAGGTATCACAAGCAATTGTGTTGAAGACCTGTATTCACGACCCACCAGGTTATACCACAATATAACTAAGGAAGAGTGGAAGGCCATGCTCTCACTTAGAAATAAATAGAAGATCATTATTAAACCAGCTGATAAAAGTGGGGCATTAGTAATCATGGACAGAGAGAACTATATTAGTGAGGTCGAGTGCCAGCTCAAAGATACTACTTTTTATAAACACCAATTTGGAGATCCTACCTCTGCCTTAAAAAGAAGTGTAGATAATATACTCAATATTAGCAGAGATATAGGTTTCCTGACTCCACACGAATTAGATTTTTTAACTTTCGCCTTTCCAGTCACCCAACTATCTATATATTGCCAAAGGTACACAAGTCATTGCCAAATCCTCCTGGCTGTCTAATTATCTTAGCAATTGGTTCACTTTTTGAGCCTCTCTCTAAATTCCTGGATATCTTTTTGTGACCATGGGTATCATGGGCCCTGTCTTACGTTAAAGACACCACAAATATGATTCATCTTTTAAAGGATTTTAAAGGTTACCATGACTACTTAGGTTTGGTACTAATGTTTTGTTACAGAGACCAAGACCCACTCAGACTCCTACTCATGTCTTTGTCACCTGGCCACTTTGGCCATTAAAGAGAACTTTTTCAGTTTTAGGGGGTTGTTTTACAAACAAATAAAAGGTCTTCAATGGCCCCTGACGTGGCCAATTTGTATGTCATGGATTTAAAAAAAAAAATTTAACCAATCATCATTTGCATTCCAATGTATGCATGTTCCCTGTAAAATAGTTATCTCCATGTTATAATGCCCTGTTCAATGTAATTTCAGTTTGTTCAATGTAAACCGCCTTGATATCATGAAAGACGGTATATAAGAAATGTTAAATAAATAAATGTGGAAATGCTACATTAATGATATAGTTATGCTGTGGGAGGGTGACTTGGATACACTTCAGGATTTTCACTGTTGGTTGAATTCCCTGGATCGTAATCTTCAATTTGAGATGACATATAGAACCAACAAAATATCATATTTAGATATTCTCATTGGTAAGGGCCTTACTGGTTTTGAGGCAGATCTGTTTAGGAAGCCCACAGATCACAGCAATTTACTGCATTATACAGTTACCATAACAAGTCATTAAAACAAAATTTACCTATGAGTCAGTTTCTTCGTATTAGACGCATTTGTTCACAAGATGCCACTTTTGAGTTCCATGCAGCACAGATGGCTGAACGTTTCCATAGTAGATGCTATTCTGAAAGCTGCATTGTAAAGGCTTATTATAGATCTATGAATACCAGCCATGAACAACTATTGAGTAATACAGTTGTCAAAAACATCATTTGCACTTTAACCTTTTCGAACCAGTATGATGATATTCTGAAGATTTTACTGGAGGAGAGGAACATTTTGACCATCGTACCATTTTTAGCTAATAGTAGTTTAACTGTTGCATACAAAAAAGAACCAAAATTTAGCCAACATCCTGGTCCCTTCGACACTGTCTGTCTGTTGTCCTTGAAGTAAAACTGTGGGCTATTATAAATGCAACAAATGTTCGGCCTGCGATCACGTGCTTACGTCAAAAAGGTTTTTTACTATTCCGGGTTCTCAGCATACATTAGAACTAATGGATTTTATGAATTGTGAGTCCACTCAAGTGATTTATTTAATTGTGTGCCCCTTTGGGCTGATATATATTGGCAAGACAGACCACATGATTCAAACTCGTATCATCGAACACCGCAATTGTTTAAAATGGAAGGTTCAAGACAAGCCACTGGTCGCCCATTCGATAGAGATTGAATACACAATTGCAGAATTGAAATTCATAGTTATTAGAAAGGTGCATCCGCATTGGAGGAGTGGCGATTTGGCTAAGACTTTATTAAGTTTGGAGTAGAGGTACATCTTCGAGCTCAACACTATTACTCCCAGTGGCTTAATCAGGATTTCTCTCTTTTTTTTTGTTGATTGAGTTCTTTTCCCTTCTCCCTTTTTCCTCTCCTTCTCCTCCCCCTTCCTTCTCCTTCTTCCCTTCCCCATTCCCTTCCTTTTCCTCCCGTTCTGCCTCTCCCCCTCCCCCCTCCTTCCCCCCCAATTCCTCCGCTGCCTCCCCCTCCCTCATCCCCCCTCTTCATCCTCTTCCCATTTCTCCCATGAAATACAAGAGATCACAGAGAGAGGAAGACAGGCATCTATATTTTGAAAAACTTAGAGAAGCTAGTAAAGTAGTCAGGAAAGCAAAGGTACAAAAAGAAGTAGTCATTGCAATAAAAAGTGGGGATAAGACATATTTCAGATATGTTAGTGAGAGGAGGAAGGGCAAAAGTGGTATTGTCAGACTCAAGCGTGAAGGAGAGGAATATGCAGAAACTGATGAGGATAAAGCAGAATTGCTTAACAAATATTTCTGTTCTGTGTTCACAAATGAAGGATCAGGAGCAGGACTTCAGAAAACACCCACAAATAGCAACAGAAGCGACGGGGATCTCAAATGATTTTCAGAAGACTGTGTTCGTGAAGAACTAGCTAAACTAAAAGTAGACAAAGCCATAGGTTGGGATGGGATACATCCAAGAATACTGAGGGAACTTGGGGACGTCCTAGTAGCTCCACTGTCTGAACTTTTCAATGCCTCGCTGGAGTTAGGAGTAGTGCCAGAGGACTGGAGAAAGGCACACGTGGTCCCTTTACACAAAAGCGGACATAAGGATGACATTGAGAACTACAGGTCAGTTAGTCTAACCTCTGTGGTGAGTAAATTATTGGAAAGGCTACTAAAGGAGAGAATAGTGAGGTTTCTGAAGTCCAATGTATTGCAGGATCCGAGGCAGCATGGATTAACCAGAGGCAGGTCTTGTCAGACAAATCTGATAAATTTCTTTGATTGGGTGACCAGGGAGTTGGACTGAGGGAGAGCTCTAGATGTGGTGTATTTAGATTTCAGTAAAGCATTTGACACCATTCCGCACAGGCGACTTATAAACAAACCGAGCACCCTAGGGATGGACTCTAAAGTTATTGACTGGGTTAGAAATTGGTTGAGTGGGAGGCAACAAATAGTATGGTAAATGGAGCTCACTCTGAAGGAGAAGGAGGTTACCAGTGGTGTGCCACAGGGATCTATCCTTGGTCTGATTTTATTTAACGTTTTTGTTAGTGATATTGCGGAAGATAAGGTTTGCTTGCTTACGGATGATACCAAAATCTGCAATAGAGTAGACACACAGGAAGGAGTCGATAACATGAGGCGTGATCTAGCTAAGCTTGAAGAATGGTTTAGAATTTGACAGTTGTAATTTAATGCTAAAAAATGCAAGGTCATGCATTTAGGCTGCAAAAATCCAAAGGATCTGTACGGTGTACTTCTCTCCACAAAAGGAGAGTGGAACCTGGGCGTAATTGTGCCTGACGATCTTAAAGAAGCTAAACAGCTAAAAAAGGCAACTGCGAAAGCCAGAATGATGCTTGACTGTATAGGGAGAGGAATGGCCAGCAGAAAAAAGGAGGTGATAGTGCCTCTGTATAAGTCTCTGCTGTGACCTCATTTGGAGTATTGTGTTCAATTCTGGAGATCACACCTTCAAAAGGATATAAGCAGGTTGGAGTCAGTGCAGAGGGTGGCTAGTAAAATGGTTTGAGGTCTTCATTATGAAGCATATGAGGACAGACTTAAAGACTTAATATGTATACTTTAGAGGAAAGGCGGGATAGGGGGGATATGACAGAGACATTTAAATATCTCTGTGGCATAAATGCACAGGAGGATCTCTTTCAATTGAAGGCAAGCTCTGCTAGAAGGGGACATATGATGAGAGTGAAAGAGGATAGACTCAGGAGAAATATGTGGAAATATTTCTTTACAGAAAGAGTGGTGAATGGGTGGAATAGTCTCCCAGTGGAGGTGGTGGACAGGAGGACAGTATCTGAATTCAAAAAAGCATTGGGCAAACACAGGATCTCTAAAGATAAAAAGGAGACTATTGTAGTTGTTACAGATGGGCAGACTAGATAGACCATGTGGTCTTTATCTGCCGTCACGTTTCCCAGGGACCAGGACATCCCTGTCTCATCACCAAAACGTCATGGGTGTTCACTGTCACATCTAACTTTAGACCTGCTCCGAGGCATGCACCGCAACGAACAAGCATCTGAATAGTGCATGTTTTATAGGATGTAGAGAACAAAGCACTTTAACATCCCCAATACTCAGTACCATGACCTTTCTGTGATCAGGGGAGACATCCTGATCCCTGGGATTGCCCTAACCATGCCAATTCCATACCCCCTTTCAGATTTGGACGTCCTCACGCTGGGAGAATCCCCACAGCAGACATCTAAAATGGCTCTGGAGACAATCTCTGTGTTTGGACCTTTCTGTGTCCATTTTTGGACATCCAAAGCAAGAATAGGGCTTCTATGTGTGAACTTGGCCCATGCTCTGCCCAGACCGCATCCCCAGCTGCTGGTAAATGCCTTTATGCCAAAGTACCTACTGTATGTTTACCCTGGCCAGTATTCTATAAGAGGTCATTTTTAAGCATATGTGGCCATATGCATGTGGGAATAACTTCTAAAGCTATACATTCTGGAGTGCCTATTGCTGTAGCTCACTACCATACTGTTTCATTATGGGACCTGCCAGTTTATGTCACTGGATTTCTGTTCTTCATTTACCATTTCCAAGCAACTTGATTTAGTGCTGCCAGCATACATTCAGTAAAATCGATTTTTTTCATATCTAAATACTGAGTGGTATGTTTTCTAAGCTGGGTCCACAGTCAAGGCATGCTATTTATAACTAGTTCCCATGCTATTCAATGAGACGCAGGGGTATGTTTACTAAGTTTAACCTATACAGGAGTTAGTGCAAAATGAAAACCACGCAGACCCATCAATGCGATATTTTAAAAAATGTGAGATATGATGCCAAAATGTTTGCTCCAGCAATTAGTATTTATTTATTTTTAGCTAATACAATATATATTCCCCCTTAGATAGTTTACCTACAGCGCTATAATTCCCGCTAGAAGATCGTGTCCATATCCAGAGATCCTCCTGGTTTTAGTAAGTCCATCTCTATCGGATGGGTTATTCTATGCTGCCATCAGCACTCTTGGACCCAATTCAACTTTATAATCATCAGGTTTTAGATGAAACAAATTTATTTTGGCATCATATCTCACATTTTTTAAAATATCGCATTGATGGGTCTGCGTGGTTTTCATATTGCACTAACTCCTGTATAGGTTAAACACCCATTGTGCCTTTATTTACTCAATAACCGTTTTGTATTGAGATGTATTACACCTTGTGATAACTTTTTTCCATCAGGCTCCTCCACAATTGATACTTTGGCTATTTGCCGTTTTACACTCAATATATGGGAACTTGCCTATGGTACCTGTTTAGTGAGTACCGATTACTTATATTGTTTTTTATGGTTTTATATGTTTCTTAACATGGTTAAGTTTTGAGTTTAAATATTTATCTATTTATTTTTTAACTATTTATTGTTTTTAACTTTTTGAGGAATATGTTTTATCAATCTCTAAGTCCTCATTCTGCCCTGCGTCTAATGCTTCTTTAATGTCTATGTATTCTAGTTATTATATTGTTGTCCATGATTTCTTTTATGTTATCCTGTCAGTTTAGTTGGACTATTTAATGCATATACAGATAAATACCATTATATATGGCACTGCTATGTTACATTTTGTTAGTTCCTTTATTATGTATGCTTTTATTTATTTATTTATTTATTTGATTTGAGTGTTCATAAGAAGTAGATACACTATCCTTTTTCATCATGCCCGGGTAGCTTTAACTTGTCTCTTTTGACGGTTTATGTTATATTCTTTTAAATGATCTTGGAATATGTTTTTATTCTATGTTTTAACACATGTTTTTATTATATGTTCGTTTGTAAGTCATTTTAACCCCCTGAGGAAGGCGTCCCGCCGAAACGCGTTGGGGAATACTAATAAAGCCACTGTGTCATCACCACTCTTGCTCTCTGTGTTTCCTTACATAGGCAAACATAACATGATCACAACACAGAACACACTGCATGTTGGGGACATTTTGAATTGGAACCGCAGACGAGGGTGTCACATGGATATGGTCATGTCCATGCTCATGTTACACAGGCGTTTCACAGCTCCACCCCATGTGCATCAGTGTTCGTGTACAGAGACCCAACAGGAAATGTCTATAAGACAAACAGGAAATCATTAACATGTAAAGGCTGATGTCATTCACAAAAGACCAAAGGTGCAACCTACCGTGTGTTTGCAGCAAGTGTATGTTTGGGATCCCTGAGGCACTCAAAGGTCATAACATGTCACAGTGAAGGGAGAAGATGTCATCAAAATGTTTAGAGTCACCATTTCCCCATGTCCAGCCACTGTCAATGCATGTCCACATTATAGCGATATCTGTGATACACGAATGCTGTTGTGCAGTGGTCTGTCAGCACACAAGAGATAGGTCAGCTCACAACGCTCAACACATGTCCACAATGTCCACAAGGTAAACAGCATTAAGGTAGAGATAGCACAGTCCCCACCGCTGCTCCCCAGGTGTATAGACCCCTCACACCACATGATAATGCAAAATGCCTGCATGCTGTATCATCACACAGCCAACCCAAAAGCATCCACCCACCCAGTATGCTAACGTGAGCATTGCAGCAGTAGCATACGGCCTGTATGTGCACAATTGGAGATTAGTGGAGATAAAGGCCTGTTAAATGCAATGATACCCTGCTGTTGGCTGATGCTACAATGTTAGGGAAGGTTGTCTGTGCATTCCACCACCCAAACACCTAGGACCTGCACACACACGCAGCTCTGTTGGACGTGTCCCAGAGACAGTGTTGGAGAAGACAAACTGGCCAGGAACACAGGTGGATATGTGTGCCAAAACAGCAACATTTGGGGTATGGGGGTGCAGGGAAAAGAGGTGAACAACAACATATGTACATTATGACAGATCACTGCAGACATGTGCTCCCCCTGACTGTCATCACAGACAAAGTAGCTGTAGGTCCACCTACCCCAGACTACTGCATGTTGGATGACGTACAGTCACCTGCCAATGCACCACAGTACCAGGAGGGTCACCAAGTATGTTCTGTGGATTGAGAAACACAAGAGAAACATACATATGTCATGTTGGAGCTGTGCAACACACACTGCACCTTCACGTCCACAGCTCCCAGACCCCCCAAGATCCTTAACAGACTGACTGTTCCATATCACACTGTACAGATTTGTTTTATGTTAAAGTTATCACTGAAGTTTGTGTGTGGCAAACAACAAGGGTCCATACTCTGTCTGTCCCCTTCCTCACCTCTCTTTTGCTGTAAAAAATGTGGAACAGAATTATCTCCTTGCTACTGTGTCCCTGCTTGGCTCTAAGCATGCAGTACTATCCTGTGTCCCCCATATCGCTCCCAATGCCCCTTCAATGTGTGACCTGGTGTCTCAATGTCATCTGCTACACCGCTGTCAGTTCCTGTAACACAGGGAAATATGCAGGAGCCCCATCCTTATCCTCTATCCATATACATTTTCCTGGTGTGTATATCTCATACCTTGACTTACATTAACAGCTATGTGCTGATGTGTTGCAAATATGTCTCTCCACGCCTGAGTTATGTCTGCCTGACATTGATGGCTGCATGTCATCCCACTGTGTGTAAGTGTTAATTGCAAAGCATGGATATCCTATATGTGCACCTAATCCCTCCCCTCCCATCAGAGCGTCTTTGTGTGTGTGTCCAAAACGTCCTCTCTCTAGGGTCCGCAATGTAGGTGTTGTTTTGGACTACACTCTCCTCCTCTACACACATACCCAGCTTGTAGTTGAGGCTTGTGGTTTATGTCTAGTTGTCATCAGCTATATCTCCCCAGTCTTCCCTGAAAACACAACTAAAACCCAAATCCCTCCCCCCCCTAATCAGCTCCTGGCTTGCCTACTGTAACCTACACCTTGCTGATCTGGCCTTGAGTCATCTCTGTTTGCCTGCAAAGATGCAACACTGCACTGCATGGCTATTCTACAGCCACACACATAATGGCACTAATACTCCCCCTGTCAGGACACCTCACAGGTTCCCTATCCGTTTCCGCATCCATGTCAAGGCTACGTGCTGACCTATACATACAGGCACACTGTGGTGTTGCAGTAACCTCCCCTACTGTTCTAAAATACCAGTAAACAAACTACTACTCATCATGTATATAGTGCTATGTATCACATGTAGCACTAGACAAAAACAACTAACACACAGTCCCTGCTCATCAAAGCATACCAACCACACAATCAGCTCATATTACAAAATGTTAAACACACACATCTAGACAACTGGCCCATCTATGGTCTGCTCTCCTACTGTTTACTCCATACTACATGCCTTTCACCTTGCTGCACCCAAAGCATCAAACTAACTACCTGTGGCTGTACAGCAGCCCCTATCCCAATCAGCCACATATCAGGTATGTCAGTGTAACACCTCCCACAAGCCTAAAAATACAGACACACATAATCCACCTCTACCAGCTGTTGTGGCCTGCTCAGATCTTCTGCGTTTCAGTCATGACTAGATTGTAAGCTGGGATGGCCAGGCAGTGTCTGTTACATGTCAGTGCAGTGTTGCATCTTACTGATATTGGTATCAAGATGTTAACTAGTGGTAGCAGTACACACATATTGAAACAAATGTAGGTGACAACATATGCAGTACTTACATGAGAAGACCTCCACAATCAGTTGCCGCCTGACTGCTGTGCCCTCATGTGTGTCACCACGGGCACATACAGGAGGGCATGTAGGATCATCCTCGAGATCCTCATTAATTTGGACAGGGATATGGTGCCTGAGAGCAATGTTGTGCAGGATGCAACAGGCTATAATGATCTCTGCCACAGTCTGTGGTCTGTATTGCAAGGCCCCGCCTTTCCTATCCAGACACCTGAAGCGACTCTTTAAAACGCCAAAGGTGCACTCTATGACAGAGCGGCTGGAGGCATGGGCCTCATTGTAACTCCTCTCTGCACGTGTCTGAGGCTGACGGACGGGGGTCAGCAACCAGGGGCGATACCCATATCCTGCATCACCTGCAGAAAGAAATGTAGAACGTTAAAGCAGGAGCCCATGCCCACATAAATGGACACAGGTATGTACGTGCAAACCAAATGCATGACACATCCTGACATATACATATAACAACACATGATGGGACACCACAACTATGCATCAGCGTGTGAAGTTATGACACACAAAACAAGGGGTAGGTGTATGGATTGCCATCAACATAATCTGTAACCACAACACAAATGCTACCGTCCATTCTACCATCATCACACACCACCATAGCAAGGTAGAGCTGGAGGGCACCACCCCCCCCTAACGTTAGAGCACACACAGACAGATGAGACACACACACATGTCAGAGATGAAAAATACACACCCAGCAATATACAGTCCTCATACTGTCCAGCCTCAAATTGTCTGAAGAGTGCCGAGTGATACAAGATATAGGAGTTATGGGTGGACTCTGCAAACCTAGGGATCACATTCAGAATATGCATATTTGCATCACATATAACCTGAACATTCAGGGAATGATAGTGTTTGCGGTTGCGGAACACTACCTCCCTGTCTCTAGGCATGACCAGGGCAACATGTATGCAATCAATAGCTCCCATCACGTGTGGTATCCCGGCTAACGCCTCAAAGGCCTGGTTCAGGGTCCCCCACTGTTGCCTAGTGTTGGGAATGGCAATGTAATTCCCCACCTGGCTGATCATGGCACGCAGTACCTGGTGGAGAAAGTGTGAGAAGGTTGGGCGGCTCATGCCACCCACTGCGGCCACAGATGACTGGAAACAGCCAGAGGCAAAGAAATGTAGGGCACCAAGGAGCTTGACCAAACCTGGTATGGCATGTGACCGACCAGTCAGGGGCTCGAGGTCAGGTCTTAGAGCCTCATAGAGCTTCCTAATAGCCCCCATGCTCAGGCGGTAGAGGGAGTTGACCAGGTCCTCATGCATGCCCTGGAGCTGGGCCCTGGGCCTGTAGAGGCGAGGCTGGCAAGCCTGCACCTCTGCACGTCTCCTGCACTGTGCCCGCACAGCCCCTGCCTGGCCTGCCCCCACAGCTGCAGGTCTGTGTTGCAGCGGGACTACACTCATGCCCTGTGCTTCAGCCCCATGGACACCATCTCCCCCATCAGGCAACCGCAGCCCCTGCTCACCTCCCACCGCAAATGCAGCAAACACAAAGGCCGCCATGAACTCCACCCGACCAACTCTAACTCACTCAAACACAGACACTCACCTCACTAACCAAGCCACACACCTTTCCCACCACACACAAACCCAGCCACACAATACAAACACCACTCACAAACCCAGCCACACTCCATGATACACCTGCTTCAGACTCTCTCCTTGCTTCACCGACAACACACGCCTTCTCTCCCTCGCCTACACAAACCCCTCAATGTGATCCAGGTATGCAGGTGTATTTATAGGGATTTCTTATGTTGCGCATGCACAGCAGCACTAGCGCGGTGGCTGCGCATGTTGCGCATGCACCGCAGAGATGTGGTAAATGCGTTGTGCGCAGAGTGCGCTGTGCATGAGCGTGAGACATGCGCATGTGCTGCATCCTGTTACGCGCATGCGCTGTGCCTCATGCGCACACACAGCACATGTGTAATGGTGTCCCACACACACACCTTCCATGCCTCTGCGGCACATGCACAATGTGCGCAGCTGCCATGCTAGCGACGCTGCGCATGTGTAACACGCGCAACATAAAAACACCCTATAAATATACCTGCACACCTGGATCACGTTGAGGGGTTTGTGTAGGCGAGGGAGAGAAGGCGTGTGTTGTCGGTGAAGCAAGGAGAGAGTCAGAAGCAGGTGTGTCATGGAGAGTGTCTGGGTTCGTGAGTGGTGGTGGAGAGTGTCAGAGGCAGGTTTGTTGTGGAGAGGTGTGTGGCAAAGCAGGGGAGAGAGTGAGGGGGGAGGCGAGGAGCAGGTGAGAGAGACACGAGCTGAGCTGAGGAGCAGACATCAGGGAGAGGAGGGGGGAGGCCAGAAGCAGGTGTGAGGTGGAGCTGAGGAGCAAAGGAGCAGGTATGTGTGACAGGGAGGGAGAGGGCACAGAGGGCAGGGAGATGGGGAGACAGGAGATGGCAGGAGTGGAGGGGGGCACCTGTTCAGCAGGACCCAGAGCCGGCAGGGAGTGTTGGGCCTGTGGTGGTGGCTGCAGGCCCATCGGGTGTGTCCCAGCCCACACAGGGGCCACCCAGTGCCAAACAAAGGCGGATACCTGTGCCATCTGAGGAAAGGAGGAGGGCTGTTAGGTTCAGCCAGCAGGAGAAGCACATCCTGCTGGCCAGTGTTATGGAGAGGTATGATGTGCTGTATGGCCGCCTGAGCACCAGCACCACTGTTTGCACACGTATATAAGTGTGGGAGGAGATCCAGGAGGCCGCAGCCCAGGCAGGGGGGCTGTCCAGGGACCTCAATAGCCTTGGGAAAAGGTTCAATGATATCAAGCGGGGTGTCCATGCCCACATGGTGGCAGAGAGGAAACATGCCATGGGTACTGGAGGGTGTGGTCCCTTTGCCTCAACTCTGACACCCCTGGAGCAGGAACTGGCAGACTGTCTGGGCCCCATCTACCTGCGAGGGCTGCTGGAAGCGCTGGACACAGCCCATCCACAGGCAGGTAGGTCAGAGATATGCTACACATGTAAACCACATGGCCCAGTACATGCCTGCCATGAACGGGAAGGTGGGGGGGCCTATGTCCTGAGAACACGTGTGCCCTAACACAGGCAACTGGGGTCCACATATCTAGCAAAACATGGCTGTGTAGGTACAGGGTGGGTGTGACAGGTACCTGGGGCTGCTTGCACGACAGCCACAGTCCTGGACGTTTTACAGCACTGCACAGGTATAGATATGTGACCTGCGCTAACTCATCCTTGCTGTGTACCTTGTTCTACCCCCCAGGTGACATTCATGCCATGGAGACATATGAGGAGGGGAATGTGCCGGCGCCAGGGGATGCCAAGGGGCCAGAGGCCGCTGAGTCCGGGGACGCAGACGGCACTGGCGGGGAGACCCCAGGTAACATCGAGCTGGCCGAGGCAGAGGACTGGGCGGTGGATGCTAACGCACAGGTGGGGGCCAGTAACAGCAGCAAACAGGCTGTGGAGGATGCAGAGTCAGAGGGGAGTCCCCACAGGATGCAGGCACCAGGAACATCACGCATGCAACACACCAGCATGGATATAATTCTTGCAGAGCTGCTGGCTCATACTGCCTCTGGAAAGCATGATAAAAAAGGTGGGTAACAGAATACACAACAAGCCCTCTGGGGGCTGATGGAACATCCACAATGAGATTGCATGTGCCCCCTAATCTTAGGACTCCATAGCACATAGTTCTGTATGTGTAGTGGGGGTGGGTGTCATGTGCACTCCCCCCCCTTGTATCATGTGCCATCTGGTGTCGTCATGATAATGGGCCCATACATCCGCCTACTATTCACCACAAAATACCCCATGGAGACGTGCAGTGGTACACACCTACCCCAGATCACCTATACAGTTTACCCGTCGAACCCCACTCCCTGGGTAGTGTTATGTAGCAGAGATAGTCAGGGTACTCAGTACTGTGCGTCAGGTTTAGAGTGAACAGTGCCCCACAGATATCTATCTGTGTGCCATGAATTCCAACATTATCCAACCTATCCCATACGACCAGTGCACAGATACAGCAGTGACACAATGAAGTGAGACACAGTACCATGTGTCATATCTGTGATCACCACAACCCCCAACGAGATCATTTGCTGGCCTGTGGATGGGTCATGGGACACACAGATGTAAACATGGTACTGCGCTGCTAGCCATCACATAAGTGGTTGTTCTGCGGACTGGTGTGTTTGGATATGCCAGACATTTGCATGAGTCACGGTGGGGGGGTGCAACACATGTCTCACACATCACCTTGTGTCTCACTCACAGCCACTTGTCAAGTTCTGATGGGCATTCAGGAGAGGATGGACCGGATGCATGCCACAGCTGAGGTGATAGTAAATATATAAGGATCACTAGAAATAGCCCCTATGAATTAAACAAAACAGTTATTTTTATATAATTTCTGTCGGAGCTGAGCCGTAGGAGGGATGTGAGTGATCACAATCCCCCACCAGACTGCTAGCTTCTTTTATTATTAAAGGTCCTTAACCTGTTATATCATTTCAGTGCTTTAAAAAGGATTTTCAGTCACTTATCTCAATTTTTTCTTCGATATCGTCGCAACAATCGCTCTTCTTCAGAAAAATGAACAGCACGACGTGCACGTTTCGGGAAAAGAACCCCTGTGTCAAGTGCTTCTTAAACTTCCATTTAAATAGGCGAACAGAACAGAACACCGCCGTCTTCGCGGCTGAGGCAAAACACCTCAGCCGCGAAGACGGCGGTGTTCTGTTCTGTTCGCCTATTTAAATGGAAGTTTAAGAAGCACTTGACACAGGGGTTCTTTTCCCGAAACGTGCACGTCGTGCTGTTCATTTTTCTGAAGAAGAGCGATTGTTGCGATGATATCGAAGAAAAAATTGAGATAAGTGACTGAAAATCCTTTTTAAAGCACTGAAATGATATAACAGGTTAAGGACCTTTAATAATAAAAGAAGCTAGCAGTCTGGTGGGGGATTGTGATCACTCACATCCCTCCTACGGCTCAGCTCCGACAAAAATTATATAAAAATTACTGTTTGTTTAATTCATAGGGGCTATTTCTAGTGATCCTTATATATTTACTATTTTGAGTCAGTATCACAGCTGAGGTGATGGCAGTGGCACTACTGCAGATTGCAGATGCTCATGAGGCCATGGCTGGGCGTTTGCAGCAGCCAGCCACAGCCCCAGAGGCAGCACCAGCGGAGCCACAACAACGGGGTTGCATGGGCCATGGTTGCTGTGAATGTGGGTGCCCACGCAGGTCCTGATTGGGGGGATTGGGTCACTGTGTGCAAATAAAGAAGACAAAACCTGATTATACCTATGTGCCCGCTTCCGGTGTTTGACACTGTACTCCTCTGAGTACCCTGTCTCCCATATTGTCAACATGGTCGCATGTGCCTCCCCAGCTCCCCTAGGGGTGTGGCATATGCACTACCGCCAATCAATGCACAGACCTTATACCATGTCCTGTGTGCCAGGAACCTTGCCATGTGTGCACCCTTCTACCTATGCGTGGGGGTATATCCTACCTCTCCAGTTAGGCAGTAATATGTATATGGTGGTACATGTATGTTTTACAGATCGGTCAGTCTCTCACACCCCATATCCTCTCCAGTGCCCCACCCACATGTGTGCCATTCCCTCTGACCCACACCAGGGCCTACATGGCTGTTTAGCTGTAGATGTTTGTGTAAGACACAGGCAGACATAGGTAACTAGCTACAGTCAGGTGTTTACTCTCCCCCTGTGCCTGTAGTGAGCCTTTGCTCCCCCTCCAGACCAACATCCACCTGTCTTGACCTCAACAGCTATCCCCCTGAGCAGCTCCTGGGTGCAGCAGTCAATCTCATCCTTCCTGCCACATACCTGCTGCTGGCCGTCCCCACTATTCCCCTACGAGCATGGTGCATCAGATATGGTGCTCACACATCACAGGCAGCATGTATGTGACCATAGCTGTCGGGACACACTGCACATTGGCACATCACAGGGGCACCATGGGACACAAACGTCTATGCACATGGGCAGCCCCCACAACTACATGTGGAGACGGTCCATGTATGTTACCCATGTCTACCATGCATACACATAGTGATCTACACACATGTCCCATGCTTACGTTCACAGTCTGTCTGTAAGGGAGACACATGACCATTGTGATGTAGTAACACAACTGTATTTAAAAACATATTTACAACAGGTATTATATACCAAAGCCCACATGTTGGGTTCCGGGAGACAGGACAACACAGGGCATGTGTGTGGGCGCCACAGGGGCCATCACAAGCTCCTGGGATGCTCATCAGAGGATGGCTGTCGAGATGCAGTGCCCCTAAACACCACATGCTGCATCTCGGCAGCCATCCACTGATTGGAGCCTGCCAGCCACCGGATGGTGCGGTCTTGAGCCCGCAGGCATTGCACCACACCTTCCATTGCCACATACAGGTCCTGGACGCACCTGCCACCACATACATACAAGGTGCCGGGTGTCTGTGTGGAGGCATGTGCGTGGGCCCTGTCTGTGGCAATGGGTGGCGTAGCTACACCCAGACGGGCACCATCGCCACACACATGCGGCAGCTGGCAGGGACCCACAGTGCCCTGTGCTGCCCTGTGTTCCCTCCCCCCTCCACACCCCCTCCTCCCCACCTCCTCCCCCCAGCACCTCCCACCCACCCTCGCCACCCTCCATGCTCTCCTCCTCCTCCTCACCCCCCAAAACATCACACACACTCTCACCCAACCCCTCCCACCATGTCCATGTCCCCATCATCATCTTCTGCCTCCACCGCCTCTGCCGCCTCCTCCTCTGCCACCTCCTCCTCCTCCTCTGCCCCCTCCTCCTCCGCCTCCTCCTCCTCCTCTGCCTCCTCATCCTCCTCCTCTGTCTGGTGTTGTGCTGTGGGGCGTGTTCTTGTGTGCCCTGATGTTGAGGGGCCCTCGCCAGCAGGAGCATCCTCTGTGGGGGATGATAGTCATTAGCACACTATCATGTGAGTCACATACCACATGTACATAGTTTGGCCGCGCACAGGCTGGTGGGCCACTGTGACATTCTGGGCTGAGCTGCAGAGGCCGCAACACTCACCTCCACTTCGTGCCATCGCCCCCCTCTGGAGGCGGGCAAGGAGCTCCGAGCAGTGCAGCCACAACTCCCGACCCTTTTTCCATAGGTCCTCTACCTGGGAGGGAAAGCAAAGGGTGGGAGCATTAATGACCTATATATCTCTGGTGGGTGCCCTACACATATCACACATCTCTGTGAGCAGCATTGTGCTGCTCCTGCTCCTCTGGCCAATGTGTCCTCTACTAACTGTTGCCAGTGCCACCTGCATGTGTGGCTGTGGGTCTGGCCATGTGTGCAGTGCCACCTATGTGTACTGTGCGTAACACCCCAGACACCCCATACCCTGTTCCTACACTCTCCTTGCATGACATGGCAGCACCATGCCACGTGTGGTTTGGCCATGCTGGTGTCCAGGGGAGGTCTTCCCTAACTCCCTGTGTGGTCTGGAAAACACATGTGTGTTTGCTTGACCTACACACATCATCTGACACACCGCCATGGCACCATGATATCCTACCACGCATGGGTGATGTGTTCTGACATAGAGTGGAAGGTGGGTGGCCCTGTGCACCTTGCCAGGCGCCAATACCATGACACTTGGCTTTCTAGTATACCTCTATGGTCATGACTAGGGCCTCCTGTGATTAGGGCAGTTGTGGCTGACTACAACAGGAGCATGGCCCACCACACCTAGCTGGCCTATTAACATCTGTGCTCCTATATGGGGTTATGGCAGAGCTGTGAAACCTCAACAGGTGCATGTACCCTTACACCAGCATCTATAATGTTCCTCTGCGATCAGGTATGGGACTCCTGGGGAGTGGGCAGATGTGTGACCTGAAACTGCGTACACTTTAATGATATCTGGATTTGTTACAGATTTTTGTAATCAGGTATCAGGGCTCCTGGAGGTGAGGTGGTTTAGAGCACATCCACAGCTGAACCTACCATACCATCAGGATCCATAACAGACGTGTGTAATGAGGTCTGGGCCTCTGGGGAATAGGGCAAATGTGTGACGTAACCCGGCATAACCTACCACAATATCTAGATGCCATACCCACCTTTGCAATCAGGTCTCAGGACTCCTGGGGGTAGGGTGTCTTAGCACACTTCATCAGCAACATAAATCATATCACCAGGATGACTGACAGAAAACTTTGAGCAGGTTTCAGGACTCCTGGGGCTAGGGTGGATTATAACACATCAACAACAACATAAACCATACCACCAGGTTGACTGACAGACCACTTTGAACAGGTCTCAGGCCTCCTGGGGGTAGGGTAGATTATAACACATCAACAGCAACATAAACCATACCACCAGGGTGACTGACAGACAACTTTGATGGGGTCTCAGGCCTCCTGGGGGTAGGGTGGATTATAACACATCAACAGCAACAGGCAGATGTTTAAACTGCAAATGCACACACAACCATACCACCAGGGTGACTGACAGACCACTTTGAGCAGGTCTCAGGACTCCTGGGGGTAGGGCAGATGTTTTAACTTGCAAATGCACACACAACCATATCACCAGGGTGACTGACAGACCACTTTGATGGGGTCTCAGGCCTCCTGCGGGTAGGGTGGATTATCACACATCAACAGCAACATACACCATACCACCAGGGTGACTGACAGAGCACTTTGATGGGGTCTCAGGCCTCCTGGGGGTAGGGCAGATGTTTAAACCTGCAAATGCACACACAACCATATCACCAGGGTGACTGACAGACCACTTTGATGGGGTCTCAGGACTCCTGGGGGTAGGGCAGATGTTTAAACCTGCAAATGCACACACAACAATACCACCAGGGTGACTGACAGACCACTTTGAGCAGGTCTCAGGACTCCTGGGGGTAGGGCAGATGTTTAAACCTGCAAATGCACACACAACCATACCACCAGGGTGACTGAAAGACCACTTTGATGGGGTCTCAGGCCTCCTGGGGGTAGGGTGGATTATAACACATCAACAGCAACATAAACCATACCACCAGGGTGACTGATAGACCACTTTGATGGGGTCTCAGGACTCCTGGGGGTAGGGCAGATGTTTAAACCTGCAAATGTACACACAACCATACCACCAGGGTGACTGACAGACCACTTTGATGGGGTCTCAGGACTCCTGGGGGTAGGGCAGATGTTTTAACCTACAAATGCACACACAACCATAACACCAGGGTGATTGACAGACCATTTTGAACAGGTCTCAGGACCCCTAGGGGTAGGGCAGATGTGTGACTCTCCAACTGCAGAACCTACCATATCAGCATGCTGTTTACCAGACCTGTTTAGGCAGATCTAGGGGCTCCTTGTGTTAGGGTGTATTTTAACACATCAACAGCAGCAGCTGCCATAACACTAGGCTGACAACTGGACCTCTGTGATCAGGTCCTTAGCCTCCTGGGGATAAGGCAAACCACTTTGATGTGATAAATAGGTGGTATATCACGTGAGTTTAACTAAAAAACATAAATGAGATAGAATGCCTACATACAGCAGCATACACAGCTACAATCAACACTGGATATGTATATGGATGTACTGACCTGTCCCCATACACTTACCTCACGTGGGTAGTCAGCAAGACGATTATAATGCCTGGTGACACGGTCCCAGGCCCTCCTTACACGCCCGAGGTCCTGCTGCTTGGAGGAGCCAGGGAATAGTTTCCTCTGCCTAGTGCAGATCAGCCCTGCAAGGTGGCGTAGCTCCCTGCGGGTAAAAGCAGGCTTTCTTGAACGAGTCGCCATTTTCAGCAATGCCTTGCTCACGCACGCACGTCGCATATGTGCGCATGCGTGCCTCAACACGCACAGCCGTGCATCATTAAGGCGCGCTAGCAACGTGCCCATGCCTGTGCCATGGCCGGTACACAGCAAACGGTGGCACCGTCAATGTATATAAAGATCTATGCTGCAGACATACATTGCAGTGATGTGTCTGACGTTTCTTAATACAATTTGTTTATTATGCATTTATCTTGATGTTGGCACACTGAGGTCTTGAACCCATCACCACTGGCTGTGAGGGCATTGTATTAACTGGTGTGCTATGCCTTTTCACATAGCAATGGCTGCCTACACAGTTACACCAGGTCATCTACATTCACTTTCTACTCTGCATACCAGGCTAGTGTACGGACACAGCTAGGGCACGTTACATGGCACCTTGGTTTGGCCAACTGAGCTGCAGGTGTTTTAGGATGTGCACACTGATTTCAGATCTATGTCAGACTGCTACATGCATAGACAGCTGTATCCTCCGACAGTTATACAGACGGACGCACTTTGTATACAGCTCACCAGCTAATATAGCAACCTGCAGCCCACGCCACTCTTCCAACATAACCACTGCATGCAACTGGCCACACTTTTGGACATATTGTCATGTGGTAACATGCTCTGATGTGATGATAATACACTATATCCTATACATCCTGATACATCAATATACAGGCCCACTGGGGTATCGAACCCATGACCTCTCCCACTGAGGTCAGTATATTCACCAGTGTCCTGTAACAATATTGGTTGTAATTAAACTATGGCTAGCTACTCAACCAATGCAGGTCAGCAGACACACTGTCTGGTGTGGCTACCAGGATAAATTAGCACCAAGGGTACCCATGATGCAATGCACATGCAGATCAGCAGTCTACATCTGCTCACCGGATAGGGGTTTGCAACTCTGCAGCACATCTACTGGGTAGGGGGACCAAGCATGCATTTTACTGTTACAGTGTGCCTACTGACCATGCCATTGTGCGTGTTCTGTGATCACCCTGAAAGTAAAGTCGTGGGGACAGCACCAGGTCCACAGTACCCGGGATGTTTGCAGTAGGTTTTGCTGCAGTTCACTATCACTGCCAGTGTATGGGGTATTCTTTGCAGACAGCCTAGGAAGGTTTCCATGTACATTCCTATGTGTCATTGATGAGTAGCCCATGTGGACCAGGATGCTCGCAACATAATGCATATTGAGTGAGGTTGCCATGGACACCTGTTTTTGGAGCAGGGGTGTGTCTGGACTCACATGAGGACGATATATGGAGAAAGCCCACTCTCTATGGGTCAGGGTAGGGAACATGATCTGGACACAACAGACACACACTATCATTATTTCCAATAGGGCCAGTTGAGCTAAATGATGACAGACTGTGGGTTCAGAAACCCCCAGCAACCCCCAGCCAACTAAGGAACAGAAAGCTGATACAGATCTGAACATGGAACTCAACCACTGGCAGTGCAATTGGTCAGCTAAGCTGCCCCCCCACCACATTGTGACATTCAACAGCAGAGGGCAGTCAGTGTGCACCTGCTGCATCCTGCAGGGTGTTGCAGCCATACACATGCTAGCTACAGACAGTCTGCTGCCACATACATAGTGCATGTTCCAAAAGGAACACTGAGCGCCCTTGTGTGTGATCTGGTGCACACACCACAGAGCTATGTCAGTGATTGGGCCCCAAAAAAGAAAACCCATAAATATCACTTGAAAGAAATGCTAGCTGGTACTATGGGGGAACTTAGCCATGTCGTGGTCACTGCTCAGTCAGGGTGAGAGTGACCTTCCAGCATGACACACTGTGGCCACCCTATCTGTGCAGATGGTGGTCAGGCACTACAATGTCCCAGCCATTGCCATGTACCCTGTGCAGATGCCTCCTGCCCAGGCTGCCCTGTCCGGCTCATGCCCACAGTGCCTTGCTCCTCATTATGCACATTGGCAGGCTTACACTGGAGACAGTGCAAGCAGTGTGGGCTGAGTAAGGTGTAGACAGCCACAACACACTGGATAGACAGACACACACTCCCACACCTATGCCAGCATTGTGCAAATATAGAGGCTTTTAGCAGCCCTGGCCACCACACCAGTCCTGGGCACAGTGCAGGCATGGCTATGGTACGCAATACTGTTGGTGTCACTCCCCGGGGTGGTAAACACTGTCAGAAACCAAAACTGAAACACAGATATCAGAAAGGTTGCTATGATGCAGCTCTATCAGCAAATTGTGATTAACTTAGGAATTGTTATCTGCCATTAATCATAGCAACCTTTTGATATATGTGTAATGTATCCCCAGGTTTAGGGCGGCATTGCTAAGGTATGCAAGTGCTAGTATTGGGAGATGCTGCTGCACACAGGGCCCAACAGCCTGACTCTCCATGAGGCTGTGGATAGTGCTGCCTGTGGGTGTGGGTGTTTATGCCCCTGTTGGCCACTGCTCTAGGGCAGAGGTTCCCAACTCCGGTCCTGTTTGGGTTTTCATGCTGTCCCTAAATAATATGCATGAGATACATTTGCATACCATGGGAGCGGCGCATACAAATGCAGCACCGGCATATTTATTAGAGAAAGCATGAAACCTGAATGGTGTTTGGCCCTCCAGGACTGCAGTTGGGAAACTCTGCTCTAGGTATTGCACATGTTTATGGTGTCTGTGCTCTGTAGGGTAAAATGTAGGCATTTCAGGCATGTTTATGTTATCTGCAATAAAGGTTCCGTCTTTATTACCACGGTTTAGTACTGGGTAAAATATGGGGACTGGGTTGGCAGGAGCCACAGCTTGGACTTGAACTTGTGACTTTCTCATGAACACACTGGCTGTGTGTACTGCACCACACGGACAGCTCATTCCCTGGGTATACCATGACTGTTCGTCATGTATTATCACGCAATAACATCACTTATCGCGTGATAATACCATCGCTGCGACGTTAGGACGGTTTAGTAAACATATCCCTAAGACGGTTTAGTAAACATACCCCTAGGACATTTTAAAATCTTATGTTAATCATAACGGCTTAAACATTATAATCTCATTGTTTGCAATTGGTGACTCCAACTACTCTGAATCAAAATTTTGAAATGTGACATTGTGATTTAAAAAAAAAAAAGGTTCTGGATAAACAACTCAGTAGCAAAGGACTTCATAAAATATGTATAATATAAAATTGAAACTTAAGTGTCAAGTTTTTATAGCAATCTATCCAAAGCTTGACAATCAAAATAGCTATTTTTAAAAATTTAATGAGATATAATAAGGACTGAATATACAATAAGCTTAAGCATCTTAGAATTAAGTGAAAACATAACAGGTCCATTATATTTTCATACAAAAAATGTCCTATTTGCAGAATACATAATAATCTATTTTTAATTAAATCAGTGCAAACTGTTTATCACCTACAAATGTGCATTAATGTTTCATGCTCTTTTTCAGAAGGCTTACCTAAATGAAAGCCTGTTTAGCAGAAAAAAATAGCAACTTGATATAACACATTTGGCTTTCCAACTGCAGTAAATCTTCTTTTTTTAATATTTTTACCAAAAAGTCTTTCATATATCTTGTGCCGGCTGTAGTTCTTGTTTAAGTGAAAATATTATGTACTGCTGCTACTGCCACGATGTAGATGACAGGGACTTTTCAAGGTTAAACTGATGAAATTGTAAAATGTCAGAGTTTTTTGCTCTTGGATACATTACACTTTTTCAAGCCTTCATTTTTTTTCAAATATTTTCCACTATCTTATGATTAGCCTCATCGTTTGATTCAGTTCTAGAAAGTTTTAAAATGAAAACATGAAAATATTCACTAAGGAGGTCATTCCAGAAACTGAATAAGGGTTTGTACTCATATGTGCAACGAGGACGTTTATCTGCCAAAAAGATCTATGAGTGTATTCCAGCACATAGCGCCCGTGGTCATTTATCTCGCTAACATGGAGATCTTAGAATTGTCTGGGAGGGGCGGAACAGGGGTGTGGTTTGCCACGGAGATGTAAAAAGTGTATTTAGGAAAGGCCTGTGCACGTTTTGTGAGGTTCCCACAGACATACCTGTCGGAGACATGGAATAAGGCCAGTACTTAGAAAATATTATGCTGTGTTTGTATAAAGGTGGTGAATGGTCTGTTCTGAAATGGTGGACTGCAGTATGGAAAAACACCACAAGATGCCTTTATAATGAACAGAAATCAGAGGTGCAGGAATCTTATAAGCTAAAGAGGCATTATTAACTACCCTGAAAGAAATAGTCAGAAGAGCAATAGTGATTATTCTGGCCATGTTGACATTTGCTATTTCTGCTAAAGGAGATAATCTAGGGAACCCTAACAATTCCTGTGTCCTGAAAAATGGGACTGTTGATGCAGGAATAATATGTGAGTAAGCATGGAAAGGATTCTTGTTTGGGTGATAAATGGAGATCATATTTTTAGTCCTTGGACTCCATGCTATTATGTTATAGTAGCTGTTATTTATAGGTTCAGGGCATCTTTTTGGCAGAAATATGTTTTTTGTGACTGGCAGAGTGTGTGTGTGGTTTGAGGGTTGCACGGCAGGCTTTGGTGTGCTCATCTGCAGTTCAGGGGGGACATGAATGCCTGGCCAGTACCTGGACTGTATGGATGACCGCAGCATCACCAGGTGCCAGTGTGATAGGGCAGAAAAAAATCATAAAAAGATCTCCATAACTTTTAACATTTTCAGGTACCGAGAAGGCTAGTAGTGAGCTTATGTGATTAGGTGTTCTGGGTCACACTTGTTTGTGGCCTTGAGTGGGGTCAGTGTTAAAGTATTACTGGAAAATGAAGGTCTTTATTCTCTTTCTGAAGTCTGTTAGATCTGAGAGTCCTCTCAGACCTGTGGATAAGATGTTCCAGATAGTGGGGTCATAGAGAGAGAATGCATGGTTGCATGTGGATTTTTGGCTTTTGATTTTCTGGGTTGGAATGGAGAGGAGTTTAGGAGATCTGTGTCTACAGAGTCTGTTATTCTTGGGTCTAGACAGGAGGGGCTGCAGGCAGGGTGCAGATTCATTGTGTATGGCTTTGAATGTTGTGATGAATGCCTTGTATCTTATTCTTGCAGAGACAGGAAGTCAGTGAAGATGCCATAGAACAGGGGTGATGTGAGCATGTCTAGGAGCTCTGTGGATTATTCTTGCTGCAGTATTTTGACATTTTGACATGCTTTGTCATTTAGCTATGGAGAACCTTTTGTGATTTTTTTCTGGAATATGTTTCATAAAGTACTCTAACAAAATCATATATTGTTGGCAATGTGATAGGGCATCCATACATCTGCTGTGCCATGCACTGGGAGACATGACTGATGTGCCAAAATTCCCCAGATTGTTCCATGAGGCCTACATCCTTATCCAGTCCAGGATCTATGAGAGCTGCAAGAGTGGTGATATACCTGGAGGCTGGCTACTTGGTATGATGGCACCTGAATCTCCTCTTCCATGCCCACACAGGCCTGACCAGGGGAGCACTGCCACAGAGCAGACTGTGGGAAGGCAGGGAGGGTTGCCCCACAGATAGCAGATGTATACAGGCCAACTTAAGCCAGGACAGGGAGTGGACATTCTATGGGACAGGTGCAGCCACATGTTAAGAGCTGCTTTGTAAAATGCTGGTACCCAGATATGTGGGAAATAGATGCCATAGCCAGACAGTCATAGTCATTTGAAGAGCATTTTTATGTCATTAAACAATACAATGCATCCTTTGGGGAACTGCAAAGTTGAATGAGATTTTTGTGAAGTTGGTAAGGGTCCATACTTAGCATTGTAAAGACTGTTTTTAAAGATGACCAATGAAAGAATAACTAAGGATTTATTCTACTGCCATGTATGTTTCAGATGGAAGGTATGTCATGAGAAAATATCACTTTCTACTTGCTACCTGTGTTCACTGAGATAACTTTGCACTGTTCTAGGCATGCAACATACTAGTATATATAGTCTAGTTTGCATCAACATTTATGGATCATCATTACTTATGTGTAGTTTGCATCAGCACAACACTATCAGTGAGAGGAGCAGCTTAGGAGATGCACGTTTTAATAGAGGAGGCGTGGCCATTGGAGACGTCCATGGATATATGATGGAGATGGGCAGGATGAGAAACGTCCATCTTTTCAGAATACGGTGAGCGCGGGGATGTCCAAACCATTTACTGCATATACCCTTGTCTCGTTATAACAGTGGGGCCCATGTTTCTCCACAGTGGTTTGCTCGTGCCATGCCAGAAACACCTATGTCCCCAATTCGGGAACAGAGGGTGCGTCTATGCCTATGGCTGTGTAATTAGGATGAAATTGGTCCGGTTTTTTATTTAGACATGTCTGCTGGCCAGACGTGAATGTTATGAAATTGGCCTCTATGAGGTCCATTCACTAAGTTGAAGGCAGGAAAGGAGGTGGTGGTGAACAGCTATTTAAAAGATTAGTTCAATAAACAAAATTGAATTTAAAGGTTAAGTAGAGGCTAAATAATGGCAAATTGAGTAGTACTCAGTGCTTAATGAGGTATTTGGGGCTCAGGCTCGCTTCAAGCTGTGGATGGCAGTATCAATCTCATCACAATATGCGTGATCCTCAATATCTCTTTTGCAAAGTCACTTTTGTGATGTTAATCCATAGTGAAATAGAGACAGGAAAAGCTTTAATGCATGGTGCATCATATTGATGCAATTAAAGTCTAGAAGCAGATGCAGTTTCTGAAGCCTCACTGGGTGGTTCAGGGATAGAGCCTGCAGACTGTGATTAGTGTGGAGTCCTTAGCACACACTCACCAACAAAGATGCAGTTAGTACAGGTATACCTACCAACACCTCAGTGGGTTGTTTTAAGTGCACCCATGTTAATTGTGGCAAATTGCTTAGGACAGGTGTTTATTTATTTAACTGTTTTTATACCACTTTATCATTTTAGTCAAAGCAGTTTATATTGTAACTTAAACTTGGTAATGTACATTAAACAGGGACATTGATAACTTGGATTTTTCTGAGGCAATGAAGGGTGACTTGTCCAAGGCCACAAAGAGTGCTAGTGGGAATTGAACCCTGGTCTCCTGGTTCCTAAGCCAGCACTTTAATCATTAGGCTACTCTTCCAGTCAATGGATAAGCACTGAATCTAGGCTAACTGCATGGAGACATGCTGGGCATGACCCCATTTGTTCGTATGAGTCCAGTGCAACTCTGTGCTAAGTTTTGAGGCTTAATTTTAGTAAGCATGAAAGGAAGGTGATTAGCGGTGTGCCCTAGGGTTTGGTCATGGGACCAGTACTGTTCAATATATTCATGAGTGATATTGCCAAAGGGCTGAATGGAAAAGTCTATCTTTTTACAGATGACACCAAAATTTGCAACAGAGTGGACTCCCCTCAGGGAGTGGGGAACACGAGGAAGGATCTACAAAAGCTGGAAGAATCGTCTAATGCCTGGCAGTTAAGATTTAATGTGAAGACGTGCAGTGTCATGAACTTGGGAAGAAGAAATCCAAGGTAATTGTATGCGATAGGGGGCGAGAGATTGATGTGCATGGACCAGGAGAAAGACCTTGGTGTGACTGTTTCTGATGATTTCAAGGTGGCAAAACAGTGTGACAAGGCAGTGGCAAAAGCCAGAAGGATGCTGGGTTGCATACAGAGAAGAATTACCAGCAGAAAGGAAGAGGTACTAATGCCACTGTACAAGTCGCTGGTGAGGCCTCACTTGGAATATTGTGTTCAGTTTTGGAGACCGTATATCGCAAAGGGGGAAAGTATGCAGCCTTGTCTTACACCTTTGCTTATTTTAAACCATTCTGTATCTCCTTGTTCCGTTCGAACTGTTGCTTCTTGATCAATGTACAGATTGTTCAAGAGTACGATCAGGTGTTCTGGTATACCCATGCTTCTTAATGTGACCCAGAGTTTCTCATGGTTTACACAGTCAAAAGCTTTGCTATATTCGATAAAGCACAAATAGATATCCTTTTGGTATTCTTTAGTCTTTTCAAGGATCCATCTCACATCCGCAATGATGTCTCTCGTTCCTCGCCCTTTTCTGAACACTGCTTGCACTTCAGGTAGTTCTTGTTCCAGGTATGATTGTAGTCTCTTTTGAATAATCTTCAGTAGAATCTTGCTGGCATGTGGGATCAGAGCGATTGTGCGATAAGTTCCACAGTCAGTTGGATCACCTTTCTTTAGTATTGGTATAAACACAGATCTTTTCCAGTCAGTTGGCCATGATGCTGTCTTCCATATTTCTTGGCAGAGCCTTGTAAGTACGGCAACAGCTGCATCAGATTACTGTAATACTTCTATGGGAATGCAATCAATGCCTGGTGCTTTGTTCTTTGATAAGGCTTTCAATGCTGCTTCAACTTCTTTCATCACCAATAGTTCCAGGTCATAAGGTTTAATTTATATGCAGAACAAATCATCAGAGAAGCAGGATTGTATGAAGACAACAGAGGTGTGAAGATTGGTGGAAGACTCATCAACAACCTTCGCTATGATGATGATACCACATTACTGGCGGAAAGTGAAGATGATCTGAAACATTTGCTTCTCACAATCAAAGAACATAGTCTCAAAATGGGCCTGCACCTTAATGTAAAGAAGACAAAGATCATGACAACTGGCATAATCAACAGGTTCATCGTCGAAGGAGAAGAAATTGAAATTGTGAATAACTTTAACCTACTTGGATCAACTATCAATAAAGAAGCAACAAGCAGTCAAGAAATCAGACGATGCATTGCTCTTGGCAGAATGGCTATGAAAGACCTAGATAAGATTCTCAAGAGCAGAGATGTCTCTCTCCATACAAAGATTCGACTTGTTCAAGCCATGGTATTTTCAATAACATCATATGGATGTTAAAGCTGGACAGTGAAAAAGATAGACAGTAAGAAAATTGATGCCTTTGAATTATGGTGCTGGCGGCGAATACTGTGTATACCATGGACTGCCCGAAGAACAAACCAGTCTGTACTAGAGGAGATCAAACCTAAGCTTTCTTTAGAAGCTCAGATGACAAGACTTCGACTTTCATACTTTGGACACATCATGCGGAGAGAGAGATCATTAGAGAAAGACATCATGCTTGGCAAGATAGAAGGTCAATGCAAAAGAGAAAGGCCAGGAATGAGATGGATCGATACAATAACAGCAGCTACGGGTACCAGTCTGTCAACAATGAGCCGCCTGACTGAAGACCGAACACAATTTAGGATAGCTATCCAGAGGGTCGCCATGAGTCGATTCCGACTCGACGGCACTTAACAACAACAACATATCGCAAAGGATATAAAAAGACTGGAAGCGGTTCAGAGGGAGGCAACCAAAATGATTTGGAGCCTGCGTCATAAGACTTATGAGAAGAGACTTGAATACCTAAATATGTACACTCTAGAGGAGAGGAAGGACAGGGGAGATATGATTCAGACCTTTAAATACTTAAAGAGTATTTATGGACAAACCTCTTCCAAAGATGGGGAAGCTGTAAAACTAGAGGGCATAACATGAAGCTGCAAGGGGGTAAACTGAAAGGCAATGTCAGGAAATACTATTTCACTGAAAGGGTGGTGGATGCTTGGAATGCCCTCACGATGGAAATGGTGGGGACAAACACAGTGACAGAATTCAAAATGGCATGGGACAGACATAGTGGATCCCTTCATAGCAACAGGATAAAATCAAAATAAGCATAACTGTCTTTTATATCTGAACAAATAGGGGTGACCTAAACGGAGTGGTGGGTACACCCCTAAACAAAGGCATGGGGAGAGGTAACCTGCACGGAGTGGCAAGTGTACCTACTCTTACCGCCTTGCTGGGCAGACTAGATGGACCATACTGGTTTTTATCTGCCGTCATATACTATGTTATTATGTTAAGTGCATAACTTTGCACTTGCTCACATTAAATTTCATTTCATTGCCCAGCCTCCCAATTTCTTAAGGCCCCCTTGAAATGTTTCACAATCCTCTTGTGATTTAACAACTTTGAATAATTTTGTGTCATCTGCCAGTTTGTTGACCTTACTTGTTCCCATTTGCAGGTCATTTATAAATATGTCAAAAAACAGTGGCCCAATACAGATCCCTGGGGCACTCCACTATTCACCTTTCTCTATTAAGAAAATTGGCCACGTAGCCCTACCCTGTTTTCTCTCTTTTAATCAGTTCCCAATCTACAATAGTACACTGCCTCCTGTCCCATGACTTTTTAATTTCCTCAAATCTCTCATGAGAAACCTTATCAAAGACTTTCTGAAATTCCAGGTACACTATGGGCCCGATTCCATCTCAGACGTCCTGGCCCTCCGTGCACCCATTTGAACTAGACGCACAGAGGTAGTCGTGATTCTGATCCCATGGGACATGTCTAGCCCCGCAAGATCAGAATCACAAACAAGCTTGTACATGCAGGCCGAGACCTTGATTCCATCTGGCTTGCATGTACAGGCCTTCCGTAGCGAACTCAGCCAGTGCATTTCAATGGAGCCATGGCATCATGGCGTCCGGTTGCCGTGGCACCACAGCTCCATTGAAGAGCCCTGATCCCCGACTGCCAGCTGCAAAGGTGCTTTCCCTGCTGCCTGACCCCCCAATCTGGCCTCCTAAGGCCAGGATCGGGCTGTGTTTAAGCTCCTCTGCCTGCTCCTGCTGCTTCCCAGCCCCGGCCTGCCAGATGCACCCGACTAGGGAACTTATTCCAACTCAGAGGTGGAATAAGTTCCCCATGCAAGCCACTGGCCCCGGACGTACAGGGCCAACATTAGAATCAGCCCTGTATGTCCGGGGCTGACGACTGCCCCTTTCCCGCCCCCATCTACCTTCCCCGTACAAAGCGCAGGGAAGGTAGACGGGGTTGGGAAAGAGCCTGAATAGCGGGAATGGACATCCCAATGAGTGCTAGTGAGAAATGAACCCTTGTCTCTTGGTTCCTAAGCCAGTGCTCTAACCATTCACACCTTCAAAAATAAGAGTGTAAGGGTCCATGGATTGGAACTTCAAAGGAAGAGGAATCTGAGAGCTCATACTGGAAAGGCTATGGGTGCCACAATGAGAGGGGTGCAAGAGATGAGGTTCGCCTAAGGCACCTCATATCCTTGCACCTGCCCTGCTGCTCCCACATATAATCACCAATGCTTATACGTAGACGTTGTGGGGGATGGCATTCTTTTTTCCTAAGTGCAGCTTTGTAAAACTACTTCCTCCACTGAACATGCTAACAAATGCACATACATTTGCCAGCTTTTCTCTACATATTTTACAAAAAGCTCTATGTTTGGCAGAGTCTCACGTAAAATACCCAGGGGAGGGGAAATATGAACGACAAGTTTGGACATTCCAATTCCCCTATTGATGTGCAATGCAAAATGGGGATTTTGGTCTGAGAGCAGTTGGTATGAAAGACTGGGAGCTGGAATCCCACAAAAGCTATCCTTCTGTTGACACATTCAAATCAGACAGCTTACATAAAAAAGAGAGAAAAAACAAACCTTCTAAATATTTGTCCAAGGATCCCTTCAGGACCCTAACCATTCCAGCATGCTTTGTGTGTATATTCATTCAATTTTTAGCCTTAGCAGTAGCTGCATGCCATCTTGATGTAACATCCCCCTTATTGGATGGTTGTTTTGGTTCCTGCCTACCCCTATGTAACCCCAGTGAACAGGATGTAAGATGTGGTTGTGAATTTATTTTGGTGGTTGTGGTTCTGTCTGCTGGATGTCTGTTTGCAAGGCTTCGTCTTGAGCAGAAGTGAAGGGGATATTGAATGAATTTTAGAAGACTGTGTTCATGAGGAACTAGCTAAACTAAAAAGAGTGGAGTGGAGGAGTGGCCTATTGGTTGGGGCAAGGTACCTCAAGCTGGAAGGTCAGGGGTTCAAATCCCACTAGAAGACAAGCAACCTTGGGCTGGAAGGACTGGAGTTTCTAGTCCCACAGGTGCTCCTTGTGGTCTTGGGCAAGCCACTTAACCCTCCATTGCCCATGTTCCCTGTAAAATAGCTGTCTCCAAGTTATAATGTCATGTTCAATGTAATTTCAGTTTGTTCAATGTAAACCACCTTGATATCATGAAAGGTGGTATATAAGAAATGTTAAAAAAAAAGAGAAAGCAATGGGGCCAAATGGGATACATCTGAGAATCTTGAAGGAACTTGGGACATTCTAGCAGCTCCATTGACAGACCTTTTCAATGCCTCTTTAAGATTGGGAGTGGTCCCAGAAAACTGGAGAAAGGCACATGTGGTCTCTTTGCAGAAAAGTGGAAATAAGGATGATGTTGAGAACTATAGGCCAGTTAATCTGACATCTGTGGTGAGCAAATTAATGGAAAAGCTGCTAAAACAAAGGATTGTGAGGTTTCTGGAATCCAATGGATTGCAAGATCCAAGGCCGCATGGGTTTACCAGAGGTAGGTCTTGTCAGAAAAATCTGATTGAATTTCTTTGACTGGGTTTCTAGAGAGTTGGACTGAGGGAGAGCCCTAGATGTGGCGTAGTTGGATTTCAGTAAAGCCTTTGACATCGTTCCACACAGGCAACTTATAAATAAATTGAGCACCCTAGGGATGGACCCTAAAGTGATTGACTGGGTTAAAAATTGGTCAAATGGGAGATGACAAAGTGTACAGGTAAATGGATCTCACTCTGAGGAGAAGGATGTTTCCAGTAGTGTGCCACAGGGATCTGTCACTGGGCCAAATCTTTTAAACATCTTTGTTAGTGATATTGTGGAGGACTGTCAGGTAAAGTTTGCTTCTTTGTGGATGATACCACATCTGCAATAGAGTAGACACCCAGGAAGGAGCAGATAACATAAGGAGGGATCTAGCTAAGCTTGAAGAATGGTCTAGAATTTGGCAGCTGAGATTTAATGCTAAAAAATGTGGGGTCATGCATTTGGGCTGCAAAAATCCAAGGGAATGGTACAGTGTAGGGAAAGAAGTACTTCTGTCCATGAAAGAAGAGTGGGACCTGGGAATGATTATTTCTGATGATCTTAAAGTAGCTAAACAGGTAGAAAAGGCAATGGTGAAAGCCAAAAGGATGCTAGAGTACATAAGGAGATGAAGGGCCATCTGAAAAAAGGAGGTGATAGTGCCTTTGTATAAGTCTCTGGTGTGACCTCATTTGAAGCATTGTGTACAATTCTGGAGACCGCACCTTCAAAAGAATATAAACAGGATGGAGTTGGTGCAGAAGTTGGCTACTAAAATGGTCATTATAAACCATATGGGGACAGACATAAAGATCTTAATATATATATGTTAGAGGAAGGATAGGGGAGATATGATAGAGACGTTTAAATACCTCCATGGAATAAATGCACAAGAGGAGAGCCTCTTTCGATTGAAAGTAAGGTCTGCAACGAGGTGGCAAAGGATGAGGGTGAAAGTGGATAGACTCAGGAGTAATAGGCAGAAATATTTCTTTACAGAAAGAGTGATAGATCTGTGGAATAGTCTCCCAGTGGAGGTGGTAGAAAGGAGAACAGTATCCGAATTTGAGAAAGCATGGGACAAACACAAAAGATCTCTAAAGGGAAAAAAGGGACTATAATATTTAATATGGAAGGTCAGACTAGATATATTGTCTTTTTCTACTGACATATTTTTGTTTCTTTTATTTTAATTTTTGTTCAGTGTGGAATCAACTCTTGATTCTTGCATTTGTCCACCTGTGAAGCGTGAGAGCCAATCAGAGGTCTTACCTATCCTTTAGCCTAAGTATCGAAGAGAGAGCGGAGATGCGAGCTTGATTCCCAAGCCTTAAGAGGAGTCTGCAATAATGGAGAAGACTTTGCCTACTGCAGAAGGTATAGTGGGAAGTTTTCTTCCCAGTACTGAAGGAACCAAGAGGGAACTAGGATCCCAGTAAAGAGGGAGAAAACCTTTCTGTCTGCTAAATCACTCTACGAGCCCAATAAGGAAAACCTCTACCTATTGCAGGACATCCAAGTAGTCAGATTGGGATCACAGATGCAGATACCTAAGGTGATACAATACATGTTACCAAAGACTATGAATTTGCTGAACAAAGGACTGTAACCTGATATTATTCAATTCATATATTCAGAGAATTGGAATACCCAATTCAGTGGTCAAGAGCTTCTTTAATACTATGCTCTAAAGGCCTTGAAGGGATTTCTCTCTTTTCCCACCATGAAGAATCTGTTCCCAGTCAATAAGAGTGTAAATGGGTGAGAGAAAGAGTGGGAGAGACCCCAGGAGAAATAATGCTATGAATCGATCCCTAAGGCATATCTTGAATTTGACTTGAGCCAGGAACAGAAGGGGGAGAAGAATTTCCACAGTAACACACCAGAATCCACAAAAGCGCAGAGAAATGCACGGCCACACCAATAAGGATGTTGAATAATCACCCTTATTCAGAAGATCCGACTTGGCCAAGTTTTGGCCTTGAGGCCTGCATCAGGGGTCTAAAATAGAACAAAAAAGTTAAAACCAACATACATTTTACATTCATATGTAAATACTACTACTACTATTTAGCATTTACATAGCGCTACGCACGCAGCGCTGTACAGAAATATAAGCAAAAAGACAGTCCCTACCCGTCAGAGCTTACAATCTAGTCAAGACAACACAGAACGATAGACAGATCGGGAAAACAATTATAGTGACACGGAACAATAGTTAATTCGGGATAAAGCAAAGTATGGGGTAAAACAAAGTATGGCAAATACAATTCAGGCAAAACAAGTATGGCTTTACAAAAACCAAGTATGGCATTTACAGTTTTAGGCATGACAAAGGACAGGAGTCAGGTTAGGACAAGGGTAGGACAAGGTTAGGACAAGGGTAGAAGTCAGGATCTGAAAGCGACAGTGAAGAGGTGGGTTTTCAACCTGGACTTGAAGAGGGCCAGGGAGGGTGCCTGGCGTATAGACACAGGTAGGTTGTTCCAGGCATATGGTGCAGCAAGGTGAAAGGAGTGAAGTCGGGAGTTAGCGGTGCGAGTGGAGGGTCTAGATAGAAGTAATTTGTTAGAAGAGCGAAGTTCCTGAGAGGGGATATAGAGAGAGATGAGAGATGAAAGGTAATGAGGGGCTATAGAGTGAATGCATTTATAGGTCAGGAGGAGAAATTTGAATTGGATGTGGAATTGGATAGGGAGCCAGTGAAGTGACTTGAGAAGAGGAGTAATGTGGGCATGATGAGGCTGGCTAAAGATTAGTCGAGCAGCATAATTTTGAATAGATTGAAGGGGAAAGAGATGGCTCACAGAGAGACCAGTAAGGAGAAGGTTGCAGTAGTTGAGGCAAGAGGAGATTAAGGAGTGGACATGGGTTTTAGTAGTGTGTTCAGAAAGGAAGGGACAGATTTTGATAATTTTGTAGAGAAAGAAGCGGCAGGTCTTAGCTACATGTTGGATATGTGTGGAGAAGGAGAGAGAGGAGTCAAAGATAACTCCCAGGTTGAGGGCTGAGGAAACTGGAAGGATTGTAGAGCCATCCACGGAGACTGAGAAAGGAGGGAGAGGAGGGGAGGAATTGGGGGGAAAGACAAGGAGTTCAGTCTTGGCCATGTTCAGTTTCAAGCAATGGTGAGACATCCAGGCAGTGATGTCAGAAAAGCAGGCAGAGATCTTGGTCTGGATTGCTGGAGAGATATTAGGTGTAGAGAGGTAGATTTGAGAGTCATCAGCATAGAGATGGTATTGAAAGCCATGGGAGGAGATAAGCGTACCAAGGGAATGGATATAGAGAGAGAAAAGGAGCGGACCCAGGACAGATCCCTGGGGTACACTAACATGGAGCGGGGTGGGAGAGAAGGAGGAACCACCAGAGCATACACTAAAAGAGCGATGGGAGAGGTAGGAGGAGAACCAGGAAAGTACAGAGCCCTTGAAACCAAGCGAGGAGAGGGTGGCCAGGAGAAGATTGTGGTCAACAGTGTAAAGGCAGCAGAGAGGTAGGGAAGGACGAGGACGGAGTAGAGGCCCTTAGATTTATCCAGGAACAAATCACTGGAGATTTTTGTAAGAGCCATTTCAGTGGAGTGTAAGGGACGGAAGCCGGATTGTAGAGGGTCCAGGACAGCCTGAGAGGTGAAGAAGTCAAGGCAGCGGTGGTGGACTGCTCGTTCAAGTAGTTTAGATATGAAAGGAAGGAGGGAGATGGTTCAGCAGTTAGAGGGACAGGTTGGATCGAGTGAGAGTATCTTAAGGAGCGATGTGACCACGGCGTGCTTGAAGTCTGTGGGGATAGTTGCAGTGGAGAGTGAAAGGTTGAGAATAACAGAGATGGAAGAGACAATGGTGGGGGAGATGGGGTTTAGGAGATGGGTGGGGATAGGATCAGAGGAACAGGTGGTGGATTTGGAGGAAGAAAGAAGGAGTGCGGTTTCCTCATCAGAGATCGTAGGGAAGGAGGAGAGGGTAGCAGAGGAAGTATGGATGGGGAGGAGAACTGGGGAGGAGGCGAGGTAGATGAAAGAAGTAGGGAATTGGAGGGTGATCTTGTGTATTTTGTCATGGAAGTAATCAGCCAGGGTTTGGGCAGATAGGGAGGGCGGGACGAGGGGCGGGGGCACCTTGAGAGAATTGAGGGTATTAAAGATGTGGCGAGGATTGGAGGCAAGAGAGTTGGTCAGGTGGATGTAGAATTCTTGTTTGGCAAGTGCTATGGCTGACTGGAAGGAGCCAAGGATGAATTTGAAGTATATAAGATCTTCCAGGGAGCGGGATTTGATCCATGCACGTTCATCAGAACGGGCACATGTGCGTTAATATTTATTTATTTACATTTATTTATTTACATTCTCTTATATACCGCGCTATTCTGCATCAGTGCGGTTTACATTGAACAAACTGAAATTACAATGAACAGGGCATTATAACTTGGAGATAACTATTTTACAGGGAACATGGGCTATGGAGGGTTAAGTGGCTTGCCCAAGACCACAAGGAGCACCTGTGGGACTAGAAACCCCAGTCCTTCCGGCCCAAGGTTGCTGTCCTCTAGTGGGATTTGAACCCCCGACCTTCCGGCCTGAAGTACCTTACCCCAACCACTAGGCCACTCCTCCACTCCATAGCATAAATAATAACATCAAACATAAAATATAAAGTATATAATATATATAAAAAATATAAAGTATATAATATATATATATATAATATATATAAAAGTTATGGAAACCAACAGACAATGACACATTTATATAGAGACATTTACCAAGAAAGACCATAATGTAGTCATAATCTTTTGTTCTGTTTTAGACCCCTGATGCAGGCCTCAAGGCCGAAACTTGGCCAAGTTGGGTCTTTTGAATAAAGGTGATTGTTCAAAACCCTTATTGGTGTAGCCGTGTTTTTCTCTGCTCTTTTGTGGATTTTGACTTGAGCCTACACAGAAAGCAAGCTAGTGAGAAGATGTTTTTAAACTTCAAAACAGCCTTTTTCATTTTCCACTGCAGTGACCCTTATAATCCATAACTATCTATAGGTGCCCTTTACCGTATTAAGACACTCTTCTTATTGTATATAAGCCATTAAGGTACATTATGAATGTCCAGGATCAGGTATATTAAAGGGTTTTTACCATTTTGCACATCTAGGAAAGATGCTGAGTACCTACGACCCTATATTTGAAGCTCTGCTGGCTGCATCAGGAACAGAGATGGTTAATAAGGTGCTATTTAATGTACAATTATCTGTTGTAGTTATCAGTAACTAGAAATTATTACAGAGAAAACAAATTCTATTTCATAAAATATCCACAAAGAAAATGTGTAATTTAACAACGCATTGGTTTCCTCTGGTGAGCTTTACGTTTGCATTTACAAAGATGCATTGTGCAGGCAAACGCAATATATCTCATGGAATATTATGTTAGAAAAAAAATCAATGATAATTCTCAAAGCTGTAAGATGTATAAATGCAGTATATTGTCTTCCATGCCTAAGCCCTAAGGATTTACCTTTTCAAATCTATATAGTCTAGAACAGAATGAAAAACAAATAAATTAATAATTGGTTTATTAGAGAGGATAAGGTGTATACTTCACAATACACTAGACAAATAAACAAGACTTCCTTGGTACCTAGAAATCAACTACTAAATTCAACAAATAAAACTGAGTTTCCTTTCTGTTTTACTATCCAGCGCTTACACAGCCTCTGAGAAGAGATGTTAGAAACCATTACAAATTAGTAGAAAATTCAGAATGACTTCAGGAAAGAATCGCATAATCTTAACAGATAGCCTCTAATAGAAAAATAGAAAATGATGGCAGATAAAGATCATAAGGCCTATAGAGTTTGTCCATCCATGTCATGGGGGGGGGGGGGGGAGGGAAAGGGTGTTCTGTATATTTTGTGAAGGAAAAAGGAGTTGGAGTTCAAGGAAAGTGAAGCTTTTTTTTCCATTTCTGGCCTGCAATGGGCTGCAGTCTGTCACCGCAGTCTGATTATGGGGGTCTTTAGGCATCTTCTCTGGTTACAGAAAAATTCATTCTGGTGAATTTGCAAATGGTTCTTGGTGGTGTTAAAGGTTAAGGAGATTTGCTGGAGTACTAGCCTGGTGCAGGGGCAGCCCAAGGGGGCTGCGGGGCCATGTGCGGAGACTCGGTGCAGGGCCTCATTTGCATAAGGGACCTCATTTGCATACATATTTGCATAATGTTACCATACACTAACTTTTAGTAAACATGCCTCTTAATGAGTGTATGGATAAAGAAAGACTAAAAGATCTCTACATTGCTATAATCTAGTGCCAACCGCCAAGCAGATTAGGAACTACTACAAACACTGCCCATTTAGAACCCATAGCAAACCCGCCATATCCTAACAGCACTAACAGGACTCACAAAGCACCATACCCTACCTATCAAAAGGAAACACTGCAAATATGAAACCAATACATTTCAGAGAACAACAATACAAGACCTACTGGGGAAAGAGAACAAGTGGCAATGTCAAATAAGAATTACATAAACAGAATACCTCCGCTCAGTTACACATGCAGAACATAGACCATCACCAAACAAGGAATCACAATTTAGAAACAGGAAGACAATAATTAAACTGGGAACCCCAAAAGCCAAACTTGGAATGTACAACAACACTGTAGAAATAAAACTATAAATTAATTTCCTCTGGTACTAAACAAAACACACACGTTAATGATGCACATTTCCCAGAGCTGACATATTCCAGTTAATACATTCAAAATAAAGAGATATTTTTCTACCTTTTGTGCATTTTTTTTTAGTTGCAATTGCTCCAGCCACTTTCTTCTGGTTTCTTTGTGTCTTCTGCTAACTCTCCATCGTTTGCTGTCCATTTGTCCTTTCTTCTATCTTCTAGTTTTTTTTCATTCTCTCTCTACATCTGCTTTAACATACTAATCTTTCTCCTTTTGCTCTTTTCTCATTCCTATTTCATCCACTCAAATTTTACCCCTCCATCCTCAATCCCCACTTACTCTCCCAATATCCGGCCAATTGTAGATTTGTCTTCCCTCCCTCACAAAATATTTTTCCCTCTCCATTTCACTCTCCCAGCTCCATCCCATTCTAATCCTCCCCCAACATCAGCTCCCTTCTAGTTCCAGCCCCACCCAGCATTCGCTCCCTTCTAGTCCCCACATCAGCGCATTTCCAGTCCTAGCCCCCCATAAGCCCATTTCCAGTCCTAGCCCCCCATAAGCCCATTTCCAATCCTATCCTAGCCCCACCATCAACCCATTTCCAGTCCCAGCTCCCCCATCCATTTCCAGTCCTATCCGAGTCCCTCCATCAGCTCATTTCCAATCCCAGCCCCCCATCAGCCCATTTCTAGTCCTTTCCTATCCCCACCATCAGCCCATGTCAAATCCTAGCTCCCCTCCACTCAGCCCATTTCCAATTCAAGCCCCCCATGAGCCTACTTCCAGTTCTAGCCCCTCCATGACTCCATTTCAATCCAAGCCCCCACCATAGCCCATTTCCAATCTTAGCACTCCCCAACAGCCCATTTCCAGCCCTATCCTTGCCCCTTCATCGGCCCATTTCCTGTCCTAGCTCCCCCCACTCAGCCCATTTCTGATCCTAGATCCCTCCCCTCACAGCCCATTTCCATTCCAAGCCCCCTCCCCATCAGCTATTTGCAGTTCAAGCCCCCCACTTCCACTCATCCCATTTCCATTCCAAGCCCCCGTCCCCATCAACTATTTGCAGTTCAAGCCCTCCTTCCACTCAGCCCATTTTCAGTCTTAGCCCCCCCAGCCCATTACCAGTCCTAACCCCCATCAGCCCATTTCCAGTCCTAGCCCCCCCATAGCCCATTACCAGTCCTAACCCCCCATCAGCCCATTTCCAGTCTTAGGCCCCCCATCAGCCCATTACCAGTCTAACCCCCCATCAGCCCATTTCAAGTCTTAGCCCTCCATAGCCCATTACCAGTAGTAACCCTCCCATCAGCCCATTTCCAGTCCTAGCCCCCCATAACCCATTACTAGTCCTAACACCCCCATCAGCCCACTTCCAGTCTTAGCCCCCCCATAGCCCATTACTAGTCCTAACCCCCCCATCAGCCCACTTCCAGTCTTAGCCCCCCCATAGACCATTTCTAGTCCTACCCCCCATCAGCCCACTTCCAGTCTTAGCCCCCCCCATAGCCCATTACCAGTCCTAACCCCCCCATAGTCCATTACCAGTCCTAACCCTCCTCCCCCCATCAGCCCAGGTGGATTTAAAAAAAACAAATCGGCTGCGGCTGCTGCTGCTGCTTCCGCTGCCACCGTGGCAGTGGCAGAATCAAGCGTCCCGCCGCAGGGCCCTCCTGCCCGGCAGAGCCTCCCTGCAGCATCAGCTCCCAACCCGAGTCCCAAAGCGCGGGCTTTCAGAGCCACGAGAGTTTCATTTTCTCGCGGCTCTGTTAATTTCCCATCAGCCCCGGCAGGCTTAACAGAGCCACGAGAGGTCAGAGAAGCTCTCCATTCACGGCTCTGAAAGCCCGCGCTTTGGGACTTGGGAGCTGATGCTGCAGGGAGGCTCTGCCGGGCAGGGGGGCCCCGTGGCAGGACGCTTGATTCTGCCACTGCCATGGCGGCAGCGGCAGCAGCAGCCATTTTTTTAAAAAATCTACTTGGGCTGATGTAGAATGTTTTTTGCGCGGGGCCCCCTGAAACGCGGGGCCCTCATTCTTGCTCAATGGACGGGCCGGCCCTGGCCTGGTGCATTCTACAGCAATGTGTAGCTAGGGAGCTGAGAGAGAGGGTACCAAATATGCACATGAAAAAGAAAATGAACCTCCAACGATATGAAATTAAAATGAAACAAAAATTGCCCTGCTGCACACCCCTGCCCTATAACTCCTTCAACAAATCAGTGTGTTTACCATGCCTCCCGTTCAATCGTGTCTACAGAGCAAGTAAGCTTCAGCTCCTGGATTTGAATTGTACTAATCAAACTTCTCCTTGGTGTTTCTGCATTTTGAGCTTCCTTTCAGATACGAAGGCACCTTTTATAAATGACGTCCAAGTGCAATCTAGGTCGTCCAAACCAGAACATCTGATACAAAGCAGACACGTCCAAGTTCAGGTACAATTTCACAAACATGGACATGCCTGCTATGGACGTGCATGAAGATAGACGTCCCCGGAATAATATCAAAGACCTGGGGGCACTTAAGACTAGACTAATGTTTACAGTAGTGGTCTAGGATCAGGGAAATTGAGATTTGAATCCCACTACTGTTATCATAATGATTGTGGAGAGTACTGGGGATGTTTTACTGCCAAGACAAGCACTTTCCTGATTCTTGTTCCTGCCTGGAGCAGGTCTAATCATGAGTGAGGTAACAGATGTCCCTGACATTTCTGAAATCAAATGGGAACACCTAAGTCCATTGCACCACCCGAGACATGTTGCCGCCACACGTCTGCCTACTTGGCCATATCCACACTGGAGACATCTTTAAAAGCCATTTGTAAAATGGCTCCAGGAACATCTGTGGGATTTGGATGTCCACATGCACATCTTTGGATGTTGAAACTGTAACTAAGGCTTTTAAAATGGCCCCTCGCAGCATTCCAGAGAACTCCTAGAGGGGAACCCGTGCCTTTTTGTCCAGGGTTGCCCAAACTGCAACCTAGTCAAGTTTTCAGGATTTTTACAATGAATATGCATAAAACCTATTGCATGCATGTCCTCCATTGAATGCAAATAGATCTCATGCATATTCATTATAGTGCAATCCTCTGTCTGTGTGTAACCCTAGCAGTCTCTGCACCTCATTGCTTGGCATTCAGTGGTCACAACCATCCAAGAGCAATGCAGTCTTTCAGTCTCTACTCCTGGGAAATAATATAGTGGGTTCTTTGAATGGGACCAGTTTACACTGGGAGGCCTTGACACTTAAATTTCTACTCACTCCTTGTCCCTTCTCAAAATGCAAGAGTCTAGTCCAGATTTTGTGTTCTGAACTAGGAGTTCACTTAAGAACTTTATGGCCAATGATACAATGATACAATAACAACTGGCAGAGGCAAAAAAAAAATAGTTAGAGTAACTATGGGGTATGTTTACTAAACCGGGCTAACGGTTAACCCGGGCTATATGCCAGTAGGTCCCATATTATTCAATGGAACCTAGTTGCAGATAGCCCGGGTTAACCGTTAGCCCGGTTTAGTAAACATACCCCTATATTACAGTTAACAGAGATAGATCATTCACAAGGGACCCACTGTCACAGAATATTTCAGCACTACACCCGGATGTCTTTGCCACATACCTACAGAACAAACAAACTGCCTACAGTCAAACCTTAATAACAAGCCAGCCACCACCGAACACTACAAGAAACGCTCAGCTGTGGACCTCATTCGAGGCAATCTCAGAAGAGCTCCTTGACCAAATCATAAAAATGCTAAATACCACAACATCCAGGGCTGGCCTGCCCACTAGATGAGCTAGGCAGCTTCCTAGGGCGGCCAGCCTGGTTGGACGGCAGCAGAAACAGCACACTTGGGTGGCTGCTGCCCCCACCCCCCAGCTGCCGCTGATTCTGTTTGGTGGGGAGGTGGGCAGCATCAGCTTTTGGAAATGCTGCCACTGCTGACCTCCCCCTCCCGAGATGGAATCGGCGGCAGCTGGGGGGTAGCAGTAGCGGCAGCAGCTTAGGGGAGGTGGTGTCAGCTGAGGGGTCATCAGCAGGGGGGGGGGGGGCATGACCGGGATTTCTGTCTAGGTGGAAGAAGTCCTTGGACCAGCTCTGACTACATCCCCTCTGGACCCATGTCCTACTTCATGGATAAAAATAGCCAGACAAGAACTATTCCCCATACTACTCTGAATCCTAAACTTATCACTCTCCCAAGGTTATATGCCTAACCTAAAAATTACCTCTATCAGACCCATACTAAAAACCCCCAAAGCAGACACTAACTTACCCTCCTCGCACAGGCCCATTTCTAGCATCTCCCTCTTAGCGAAAATAATAGCTACAAGACTTCATAAACACCTCAGTCCCCTTCTACACACACCAACATGGTTTAGACCAAATCACAGTGTTGAAGCACTGTTCACATCACTGATAAACACACTACTCAAAGGAATGGAACAGGCCAGACAAGGATTCATCCTCATATTCATAGATATAGCATCTGCATTCACCGCCGTAAACCATAATAAACCTTTAGATCAGCTGAAGGACATCGGAGTAAGCAGCACCCCCTCTCATGGTTCCAGTCTTATTTGACAGAGTGAATGCAACAAGTAAAAATAAAAGATAAAGCCTCCAAACCGATTAAACAGCAGAATGACAAACCCCAAGGATCCTCTCTCTCAGCGTTACTTTTCAATCTGTACATACAACCAATTTGCAAACTCATTAAGAGCCGTAACATGAACTACCACTGATGGCTGATGACCTAATGCTATATGCCCCCTTCAACACCAAGAATCCTGAATTTTCACCTATACAATCATGCTTCAAGGCAGTCATAGGCTGGTTAAAAAACCACAACCTACTAATCAACTATAACAAGACCGAAGTCCTGATCATCACCAGAGACACATCCTACTCACCCCACAAATGATCCAGATCAATGATATCACCCTCCCCGTAAAGCAGGAAGTCAAATACTTTAGGGTCACATTAGATCAGCGACTGAATCTTCAAACACATATTAAGAAAATTACATCCTCCGCATACTACAAAATGAAAATCCTGCATAACCTCTACCATCTGTTAGACTACAATCACTTCCAAACAGTTTGCCAAGCCATAATCACCCCACACTTGGACTACTGTGATTCAGTTGTACAAGGTCTCCCAAAACATGCTCTCCACCCTTTGCATCTAGCCCAAAACATTGCAGCCTGACTAACCATAAGGAAGCCATGACAGGAACACATTACTTCAGTACTCAAAAATCTGCACTGGCTAATCCTACAAGCTCGAATTAAATACAAGGCCATTATGATCACCTACAAAACTATACTGAACCGGATGGCTGACTGCCTACATGCTCTCATTCGGAAATCTACAGACACTATAATTAGAAGACAACAAAACCAAAACCTTCTCGCCATACCAACCCATAAAACAAAAAGCTCCCAACCAACCTGCCTAAGAACTTTCTCAATCTATGGTCCATCACTATGGAACTCACTCCCAGCTAACCTAAGAGCAATGAAGATATCCCAGATTTCAGAAAAAAAATAAAAACTTACCTCTTCACGGAATACTTTGGTTCAGACACCTAATCATCAATTGGACAACAATATATTAGCTAAGCTTTGACTAAGTTGTAAATAATTTTATGCCCCACTGACCTTATCCCCTCTAGTTTGCCGTTTAATGTTCCAACATTAAAAAGTACCATCGTACCTTGTTTTTTGTAAAAGATGTTGCGTTTAATGTAAATCGCTTTGATAAATCTTGAAAGGCGGTATAGAAAAAATGTTAAATAAATATTTGTTGCCAAGCAGGTTAATTCTTTCACTTCTCACTTTGTCTTGTATAACTTTCTCCTAGTACTTTTTCTATGGTGCTGGAAATTTACAGTATTTCAGGATTTTCCACCCGTTTACCATTACCATTCTTTGCTGTTCCCTAAGAGGATACCTCAATACCCCCCCTACCCCCTTCTGCTCTAATAACCTCTTTCAGTGTACCTTAGCAGCTGTGCAGGTACAGGTCCTTGATACTGCCCTGTGTTTACTCCACAATAAATACTGTCAGAGACAACATTTCCAGAGGACTTATCTATATTGATTCTGAGAGTCAATTGCTTTATTACAAAGGATCCACCAGAGGCAGACTATCTTTAAAAATGGCATTGTCCACCAAAAACAGATGACACCATCACCAGTATGCTTTTGGCAGGAAAAATCTTTATTGTACCAACTACGTACAATTTTCTTTACAATAAAAAAAACGTTATTATTTTTTCGAAATGAGGAATACCAATAGAATTTAACTATAATAATTATTTATTTTCTGCACACTCTAGAGTTGCCAGCTAAAACACTACCCCAGTGGACTTGGGCTACACTTAGGGGTATGTTTACTAAAGAACATTAAGGGTGCACCAGTTAGCAAGCATTAACGGCAGAAGTAAGTATGTTAACATGCAGTAAAGGCCAGGGTGGGGAGTAGGCGTGCTGATGGTAAGGGCGCTTGGCTCCACTTATTGGGCGCTAACAGGATACCAGGCTGTAAGGTGCCAAGCATGCACCTTAATGCCTGAAAATGGCAGTCACCTTATTGCAGGATAAAAGAGCCCTTGTGAAATCACATTTTAAGTGATGGATGGAAGGAAGGAAGGGAAAGAGCTGATGGACATGCCATATCCATATGTATCCTACATGTTAGACGGTAAGTGGGATGATAATGTGGAAGGCATTTGTACTGTATCAGTGGGGGGTGCCCAGGTAATCTCCTGTAATGTCATTGTGTGGCAGAGGATTGAGAAGAAGGGTGCCCTGGAGGAGCCAGTATGGCAACGATGTGGCCATTAAAAGGATGACTGGGCAGGAGCAGTGATGTGCGCAGATCAGTCAGAGGAAAGGTGTGACTGATACGTCCTAATGATCAAAATGTTCCTGGGTGGGCCATGGTCTAGCCACTAGCAGAATAATGATGGGCATATGCTGATGGATGGATGGTGGTATATGAGAGTGTGGTATAGTCTTGCTGCCCCGATATACCGGATGTGACCGCACAAATGCAGTTGTAGTGTGTGTGAAAAAATGGTAGCTGTGCCACGGGGAAGTTCCAATACCAGCTATTTGGGTGTGACAGCTGCCTCAGCTTTTCTAACCATCATACAATCTTCCAGACACATGTGCATATAACAACTGGACAAGCATCTCTCATAATGGCCATATGGAACAAGTAAGGACATGTGATGATCTCTGCAGGTGGCCATCCCAGGAGTGGGGCGTGCCTGCATGTACTGCAGACATATGATGGAGCCAAAGATGTTCAGTCCCAGTTACGATGAAATAGTCCAATCATGTACAAGTCATGTGTCAGACACATTGCAAGTGCCACAGAAGAGCCAACAAAGTCATGCTGTCAGATGGGCATGACTGAAATGTGCATGTTTGCAGACCCAATGTGCTATTGTAACACATAAAAAAGAACAATAATGTGTGTCCTCTAGTCAATACAGACTCCAGACTGCTTCTGGCAGTATATTGAAATGAGTCTCCCACTGCCACAAAGAGAACAAAGGGGTTTCAGACCCTAGTGTGTCACTATAGATGACTGGGGAAATAGATGGAACAACAAAAGGCTATACTGTGTTGATGGACTAGATCTCTCTGCTACAAGGAAAAGGATCCTGTGCTAAATTCAGGCATTATGTGGACAGGCATTTAAACTAGGGAAAGGAGTTGATGGATGGAAAAGAACAAGTTCTGTATGTCACTCCCAGCAAAAACATAATAACATTGGAATAAGCCAACCCACACATCAATGCCAAGTGGGAAGAGGCATGTAAAGCAAAATCCATGCAAAATACAGGCAAGCCAGTCAACAAATTCTGGAAAGCAATGAGCACAAATGCTTGAAATCTAACCAACAAGGTTCCTGACCTGCAAGCCCTAATGGTGGAAAAGGACTTGGACATTGTGGCCATTACAGAAATGTGGTTTAATGAGTCACATGAATGGGATATAGCCATAGCTGGCTATAATCTATTTAGAAGAGATAGAGAGGGTAGAAAAGGCGGAAGAGTAGCCCTATATGTCAAAAGCAATATTAAAGTTGCTGAAATGCAGGGGACGTGGGGAAAAGAAGAAGCGCTGTGGATTATGTTGGAAAGAGGAGATGACACTGTCATCCATACTGGTGTGGTCTACAGGCTTCCAACTCAAACCAAAGAAATGGATAGCGAATTGATTATTAATATTGCAAAGATAGCCATGAAAGGGGAAGTGATCATATTGGGTGACTTTAATCTACCCAATGTGGATTGGAGTATATTCCTTCTGCAAAACTGTAAGGAAGTAAAAAAAAACGTGTATGCCTTCCAAGATGCATGACTTAGACAAATGGTGATTGAACCGACCAGGGAAAGCTCAATGCTGGATTTAGTACTCACCAAAGGAGATAGCATGTCGAATATCTGGGTGGATGCCCATATGAGCAGCAGCGATCACCACACGGTGTGGTTTGAGATAAAAAACAAAGTGGAGTCCAATCACAGCAAGCTCAAAGTCCTAGCCTTCAAAAATGCTGACTTCAGTAAAATGGCCAAGTGCCTGAAGGAGGAGTTGGTAGGATGGGAGGGGATAAGGGAAGTGGAATTGTAGTGGGCTAAACTAAAGGAGGCAATAAAAGGGGCAACAGATACATATGTAAGGAAAATAAATAAAAGCAAGAGGAAAAGGAAACCTATTTGGTTCTCCTATTTATTTATTTATTTATTTATTTATTTATTTATTTTACAGTTTTTATATACCGCGCTCTTTGGTATCAGCGCGGTTTACAGATAACAAATTTCGCATTAGAACAGTCCTTTGCTTACATTATAACAGGGTCAGTAACCTGGAGACAACATGGTAAATATACAAGCTATATACAGAAAGATATATTACCTCTGGAAATTTACAGTTTAAATTACAGTCCTAAAAAGTGACTGCACAAATAAAGGCAAAAAACACAGCTTTCACAAAATTCAGAAGTTCGCAAACAGAGGAACACAGAAAAGAATACAGGATCAAACTAAAAGAGAGAAAAAGAAAAATAAGAATAGCAAAATCCAAGGCAGAAGAAAAGATGGCTAAAAATGTGGTGTGGTGCAAAACGTTTTTCAGGTATATTCGGGAGAGGAGAAAAATCAGAAGTGGAATTGCAGGACTCAAAAGTGCTGGGAACGAATTTGTGGAAAGTGACATTGAAAAAGCGCAAATGCTAAAAAAAATACTTCTGTTTTTACTAAAGAATATCCTGGAGAAGGTCCACCTGTGATTGACAAGTGTACAAATGGGAATGGAGTAGATACCACACCATGCACAGAAGATGATGTGTTAGAACAGTTTGCAAAACTGAAAATTGACAAGGCCATGGGACCGGATGGCATACATCCCAGGATACTGAAAGAGCTCCAAGAGGTTCTTGCAGGACCATTAAAGGATGTTTTTAATAAATCCTTGGAGACAGGAGAAATTCCACAGGACTGGAGCAGGGCTGATGTGGTATCTCTTTACAAAAGTGACAATAGGAAAGAAGTGACAAACTACAGGCCGGTAAGCCTTACCTTGGTGGTGGGAAAAGTAATGGAGTCCTGAAAGAGCGAATAGTGGACTTTCTCGTAACCAACAGGTTGCATGATCCGCGGCAACATGGTTTTACCAAAGGACGATCTTGCCAAACAAATCTGATTGAGTTATTTGACTGGGTGACCAGAGAACTAGATCAAGGACATGCAAAGGATGTGATCTACCTAGATTTCAGCAATGCCTTTATACTGTTCCTCATAGGAGGCTTATCAATAAACTTAACAGATTGGAGATGAGTCCCAAGGTGGCAAACAGGATCAGAAATTGGTTGACTGACAGAAGACAGAAGGTGATGGTAAACGGAACCCACTCGGATGAAAGGAAGGTGATTAGCAGTGCGCTCCAGGGTTACGTCCTGTGACTGGTACTGTTCAATGTATTTGTGAGTGATATTGCTGAAGGACTGAATGGAAAAGTCTGTCTTTTTGCAGAATGCCACAAAAGTTTGCAACAGAGTGGAATCCCTGAGGGAGTGGAGAACATGAGGAAAGATCTATAAAAGCTGGAAGAATGGTCTAATGCTTGGCAGTTAAGATTTAATTTGAAGATGTGCAGTGTAATGCACTTGGGAAACAGAAATCCAAGGGAATTGTATGCAATAGGAGGCGGGAGGTTGGTGTGCATGGACCAGGAGAAGGACTTCAGGGTGATTGTTTCAGAGGATCTCAAGTTGGCGAAACAGTGTGACAAGGCGGTGGCAAAAGCCAGAAGGATGCTGGGTTGCATACAGAGAGGAATTACCAGCAGAAAGGAAAAGGTATTAATGCCACTGTATAAGTTGCCAGTGAGGCCTTACTTGGAATATTGTGTTCAGTTTTGGAGACCATATCTTGCAAAGGATATAAAAAGACTAGAAACGGTTCAGAGGAAGGTGACCAAAATGATTTGGAGCCTGCATCAGAAGACATATGAGAAGAGACTTGAAGACCTAATTATGTACACTCTGGAGGAGAGGAAGGAGAGGGGAGATATGATTCAGACCTTTTAAATACTTAAAGAATATTAACAAACAAACCAACCTCTTCCAAAGACGGGGAAGCTGTAAAATCAGAGGGCATAACATGAAGCTGCAAGAGGGCAAACTGAAAGGCAATGTCAGGAAATACTTTTTCACTGAAAGGGTGGTGGATGCTTGGAATGCCCTCCCGATGGAAGTGGTGGGGAAAATACAGTGTCAGAATTCAAAGCAGCTTGGGAGAGACACAGTGGATCCCTTTATAGCAACAGGATAAAATCAAAATAATTATAACTCTCTTATATACCAACAAATAGGGGTGACCTACACGGAGCGGTGGGCACATCCCTAAACAAAGGCTTTGGGAAGGGTGACCTGCACTGAGCGGCAAGGGCACTTACTCTTACGGCCTGGGTGGGCAGACTAGATGGACCATACTGGTCTTTATCTGCTGTCATATACTATGTTACTATTAAGCTACACCTCCACACTCTTCTCCATAGCAGTCTAGAATCAGAGACTGCAGGTCCCTAACTGCAATGGCCTAATCCCAAGACATGAAACAATGTGGCTGGCACATCCTGAGACAGTGGTAAACCACACCTAGGGCCTGCCTGCTGTGGCACACATACAGTACAGACTGCACTGGACACCCAGTACTACATCCGCATAACAGACACACAGCTGAAGAATAGATCTCTTGTCCAAAGGCCAAGTCCCATGTGAGGGCAAGATGCCCGTCCCTCCACTGTACCTCCAATGCCAAACAACAGTTGCAAACAGAGATCTGCTGGGCTGCAGTGTGGCACTAACCCCTGAGGCAGCACATGTGCAAGGCATGCATTCCCTTGTGACCTGCTGTACACTGAAAGATAGATACATCTGCACATATACCTAATTCAAACCTCATTCATGACCCTTGAGGTCCATGGCAGACCATCCTTCCCTCTTCAGGGGGCCATGCACACTTTTTCTACCATAACAGAAGACATGCAGGCACTAGGCAATGCTCCAGTGATTACAGCCACCACTATAGCTGCAATTGGGGATCTGTGCACCGGTATTGGTTAGCCCCTCCATTACCCATGATGCACCTCACAATCTGAGCAGCTGTATGCAACTTTTGCCTCTGGGCAGTTTCTCCAAATGGGTTAGTTTTGTGCATAAAAAAACTATATAATAAATAAAACTAACTGCACAAGGGTTGAACTAAAACAACCACAGACCAACACCCTTGACCCTATTCCTCTCAATACTCCAATTTCTAAAACAATTCTATATCTTCTCAAATATTGTTATTTACACTTTAATAAGGCACATAACAACCTCAGGATGGTCTTACCCCGTCATGTGGCGAACAAGTCACCATAGGGTTTAAGAGCAGGCACTCACATCATGGGTTACTGCCTCCATACCTTTAATGCAACACTACATATTACACCATTCACCTAAACTACATATATAACACAACCTAATCACCAACCAAAAAACACTTATTGAGATTCCCAAAAAAACAACCACCAAGGGTTACAAGTGTCTGCTTTTCAACACAGAACCAGAACGTTTAATATTCTTCAATTATATTTTCTTAAAAAAAGAGAAAGAGAAAAATATCCTCTTCAGACTGCAGAATTTATACGCCTTTCAATAGAAATTTGTTCACTTATCTGAACAATCCAGAAATCTGGCTCATGTCAGCAGACAGACATCTATTTCTACTGCAACAGTCTAGTCCCAAACGCCAAACTGCAAAGAAAATACGCCGTTCTGGCAAGAGTATAATATCTCCGACAAAAGCTTTTGTTTCGCCAATCAGGCTTCTTCAGGGTTTCTTAACAACGATATCATCATCTCACATCTTCCATGTCGGATACAAAGTACCTCTCCACTCTCACTTCTATGGCGTCTGACGTCAATAACATTTAAAAAGCATCATAGCACATGATTCGCTCACAGAAAGTGACGTGTTGTCTACCTAATACCTTCATTCGAACCATGCTAAAGATTAACTCAATAACTAACCTTAGTAAAAACACTTAAAAAAAAACTAAAAAAGAGGAAATCAGACCGGAACTCCACAGTCACCCAGCTAACGGCTGAATATAGAATCTCCAATCTGCTCGATCCAAAGGGATCTCAAGATGTCAAGTCGCATATTAATTTCCATTCATTCTAAAGCAGCAATTAAATAAAAAGTGTCCATTCTATTTTGTCATTCAATCCATAAGGATCTAAAGTATTCAAATCATATATCCATCTCTATTCTTTTTGCAGCAACAAACGTCCTCTGTCCCCTCTCTATAAAGGAATATATTCTAGAACCGTGCAGCATAGATCTTCAAAAACATGATTGCAGGAAATACAATGTTGAACAAGAAACGTTTCTATTAGGTAGACAACACGTCACTTTCTGTCAGCGAATCATGTGCTATGATGCTTACTAAAGCATCTTAACATCGCAGCAGTGGTATTATCGCTCGATAACGTCACTTATTTATTTATTTAACAGGTTTTCTATACCGCCTTTTCCTTAAATCAAAGCGGTTACCAAGACACAAGAAGGGAGAACAGAGGCAGGGAGGCATACACTGACTAAACTATACAGTGAAGGTAAAATTGGGATACACAACATCAAGGAACTGTTACAGATAAACACGTTACATGCAGGCTATAATAATAAAGACTTGTTAGGTGTCTGTGCCATAGTGCTCAATGAAGAGTACAAACTTCAGTTGTTTTCTGAACTCCTTTAAATCATCTATGGATCGCACATCGGGAGGGAGAGAGTTCCAGATAAGTGGGGCCGATAAGGAAATTGCCCTTTGTGTAGTACATTGGGGTGCTGAGAGTGTTTGATATAGTTTTTCTTCTTGGGCTGTTGTTATTCTGGAGTAAGAGATTATGAAGGCTAAAAGCAGAGCACTTGTGTCTGATCTTGAATATATTAATTACCATCTTATATTTGACGCGCTGGCTTATTGGAAGCCAGTGGAGCTCTTTGAGAGTAGGGGTGATGTGATCTTGAGATGTTGAGCCAGCAATTATTCTGGCTGCTGTATTCTGAGCCATCTGAAGAGGCTTATGTGAGTGTTTTGATAGTCCGTAGTAAATAGGATTACAAAAGTCCAGAATAGGAGTTATTAAGGCTTGGCAGACTGACCGGAAGTGGTCATATGAGAGTAAGGGCTTGAGGCGTCTAATCACTTTCATTCTATAGTATGCACTCCTCACAGTCTTTCTGATATGTGACTGGAGGGTTAGTCCTTTATCGAGGGTAATTCCAAGATATCTAACTTCGTCCTTGACTGGTATTGTAATATTGTTGTATTTAATGAAAGGTGGGGGGTTGAAGTCGGTGTTTCGAGTGACAATAAGTGCCTCTGTCTTATTGTAGTTTATGGCAAGGTTATTGAGTGTGAGCCAGAAAGACATGTTGTCAAGGCAATTTATAATCTTGCTGTAGTCGGGGCTGATGAGATCAATCGGTGTATAAATCATAATGTCATCTGCATAAATCGTGTAACTTATTTGATGGGCTGCCATAATTTGACAAATTGGCTGGATAAAAATGTTGAATAGAAGGGAAGAAAGCACAGATCCCTGTGGTACTCCTTGTTTGATATTTGTAAGTTGTGAAGTGTTGGTTCCAATTTTAACCTGGAACTGCCTGTTTGTTAAGTAAGAGTTAAACCAACTAAGGACAGTACCAGAGATATCGATATTTTCCAATCTTGATAGGAGGATAGTGTGGTCAACTGTGTCGAACGCCGCTGATATATCTATGAAGATCATTATAGATCCTTGCCTGTAATTATCTATGGTCTGGGTGATATCATTGAACAGATATAGCAGCAGTGTTTCAACTCCATGGTTGGGGCGGAAGCCATGTTGATGTAGATCGAGTGGGGCATGCTCGTCAACATGGTCTTGGAGTTGTAGCTGTACTGCTTTTTCTATTACTTTGGCTAGGAGTGGTATGCTAGAGATTGGCCTGTAAGCTGCTGGATTGCTCTTATCCAGGTTGGTTTTTTTGAGGATAGGCCTTATTGAGGCTAGTTTAAGTTGTTCAGGCATTGTTCCTTGAGATAGGGAGATGGATACGATGTTGTGTATATAACTGAGGAAGTTATGCTTGGTTGCTTTGAGCCATTGAACTGGGCAAGGATCAGTAGGCGCAGTGCTGGTATTGAGAACAGAGATAATATCCGAAATTTGTTTGATTGAAGGAGTGTGGAATCTGTCCCAACTTGTTGTTGTTGTTGTTGTTGTTGTGATGGAGTTGTGGCGGCGTTAAGGCACACTAACGCTGTGAAATACGGCTCTGAAGGGTGGAGTAAGGCTTTCCAGAGGGTGGAGAGAAGGGGTCAATGGGCGGAGAGTGGGAGGGGAGAGGCTCCAGGCACACTGGCGCTGTGAATTCTGGGTCTGAACACTAATGCCAGTGAAACCCTCGCGTTAAGGCACATTTGCAGGAAAGAGAAACCATTTCATTCAGCAATGTACAGCAAAGCCAGGGAAACCCAAAAACGTGATAGTAGTGATACATGTGCACAGAACAAAAAGGCAAATAAACATATAAAATGACCTGAACCACATTTAAAATCCCAATAACCAAGCTAGCCAAAAGCGATATTAATGATAAACATAAAGCAACATGACTGACAAAGCTAAAAAAATAAGGTATCATGTTTGGAAGGGTCTGTTCTCTGTCCCCCTACAAAGTGAATGATCCCACGTTGAAATAGTGCTGATCAGGGTTTATTCACGTCTGTATTGGGCAGGTTTGTTATGGCGTGCACATGTGCAGTAACAGCAGGGTGGGCATGTAGGAAACGGCAACTGTACAGATGCTGGAAATGGGATATAGAGGGCTGCAGGTGGCACATGCTGTGGACCAACTGGGGCACAGTGCATGTTAGGCAGATGCCTTGGTGGCACATAGGAATGCTGAAACTGTAAAGCAGCAAAACAGCAACTGATAAGGGTCCAACATGGGCACAAGTGTGTGTCCCACAGTGTCACAGGGGAGATTATCCAGCAGGTACCCCCAAGGACACATAACATTGGCAGGCGGTGTGTGTGTGTGGGGGGAAGCACGTATGTCCATGTAGGTGCCCCTACCCAAGAACCCACACCATAGGCAGCTGCCTACCGGCATACTGGATGGCCTGGGACTGCGCACCACCAGCACCACCGGCATAATGGCAGCTCTAAGGATGCACAGTCTTGGCATACACTGATTCTTGTAAATCACTTCATAGGCATGGAGGCGTTTTCGTGTTTGTACATCCAGTTTTTCAAGATCTTTAAGAGGACAGTCCACAATCCCAAAGCTGAGAGTACAGGAATTGCCAGCTGATTGATAACTTGTATCTTATTCTGTGATGTTAAAGCACTTTTCAATAATGATTTTAATCTTCTGTAGTATTTTTACTGATATTTTCTTTCAGTAATTTCTGCTTGAGTGTCGTTCATTCCTCCTTTCTGGGATACTTTTGCTTGGGGCAGTTTCTCCAGATGGGTTAGTCTTCCACATACCAATATATATAACTGCCTAAGGGAAAACTATTCCAAATAATCAATATATACCACTAAATATACACCACTAACTTCAAAATTACTACTATTACTGTTATAAACTTAAGGAGTGGAGGAGTGGCCTAGTGGTTGGGGCAAGGTACTTCAGGCTGGAAGGTCAGGGGTTCAAATCCCACTAGAGGACAGCAACCTTGGGCCAGAAGGACTGGGGTTTCTAGTCCCACAGGTGCTCCTTGTGATCTTGGACAAGCCACTTAACTCTCCATAGCCCATGTTCTCTGTAAAATAGTTATCTCCAAGTTATAATGCCCTGTTCAATGTAATTTCAGTTTGTTCAATGTAAACCACACTGATGCAGAATAGCACAGTATATTAGAGAATATAAATCATAAACTCTATTCAATTTGGCAATAGCAACCTCAGGATGGCCTTACCCCTACATTTGGCAAAACTAGTCACCATAGGGAGATGGCAGACGCTCACATCATAGGTCTAAAGCCTTATTATTTTTACCAATTATAAATATTCTTTAATTCAATTCAAATTCACCTCAAATCGATATATAAAACAACGGAGAATTTTCGATATCAGTGAGAATAAGCAGTGCTCAACTATCGATATGTGCTGGACTCAGAAGATGCTCAGATAAGTGAATATATATCATTATTGAATGTATTGATACGCTGAGCTTTGAAAATTCTCCTTTATCTTGATATGGATTGCATCTCGTGAGTTCCGGTATTAGGTATATATTCCATATACCACGTAGAAAGTACAGAAACTTTCTTTTAATTTTGTTTGTGTGTAGTTTAGATTTGAAGGATCCTAAAAAATACTTTTGTGGATATATAATAATTGAATTGAGGTGAATTTGAATTGAATTAAAGAATATTTATAATTGGTAAAAATAATAAGGCTTTAGACCTATGATGTGAGCGTCTGCCATCTCCCTATGGTGACTAGTTTCGCCAAATGTAGGGGTAAGGCCATCCTGAGGTCGCTATTGCCATATTGAATAGATTTTATGATACTTTAAGTTTATAACAGTAATATTAGTTTTCCACATACCATGACAGTCATGAACCTCACTTCTAAGCCAGCGTATGTGGAGTATAATCTTAGCTTCTCAAATCTACTGCAAAGATTTGGCGTAATACTAGCATCATGCCAAAGAGAGACTCTTGCTGGAGTTCGTAAGATGTAACATGTATGGGTAGTTTGTCAAGATGTGCTTGAAAATTCTTCTTTATCAAGCCGATGGCACCCAACACGATGGGAAATATTTGCCCATATGGAGATTGCAGCAATCCATCACATTAGTTCTGCAGGGACATTGTGTGCTTCCTGCACATAACAGCTGCCACATATGCAAATGACCTTTTTCACCAGTCACCTTAAATGTGAGGAAGGGCACACATCACCTGGTCCCCAGAGCAAGCACTGCAATAAATGGGAACTCTAGGCCCTGCAGCAGATCTATTGCACTACTAGCATGCTGTAGGTATTGCCTGCAGTGTGTGATAGCAGTCATATGGTATTCTGTACAATTTCAGCATGTAGGAGGGGTGTGTCTTATCTGACCCTTGTGTCCAGGGACTCTCCTATAACACCTCCTGTCATTCCCTAAGGTTGTAGCAGCTGTTTCTGAGGAACCTGAATGGAGTGAGTGTTGTTTAGGCAGGAAGAGGGGTGTACTGACACCAACCAGCAGGGTCTGCCAAGACCAGAGTAATTAGTGGGTTACTAATAGCTCAAGAAGAGCTGCTAGTCTATCTTTCTGAGAATTTTAATCAGCTAGATCAATCACAGGCAGCTTGCATATGTTGGGCAACACTGGTCTGTGCCCAATCTATATACTATATACCAGGCATTGATCATACCTCATTTTGATTACGCCAATGCCATCCTTCAAGGCCTGCCCCTATCCACCCTACACCCGCTGCAGCTCGCCATGAACGCTGCAGCAAAGGTCATCCATGGAGCCCCCAGAAGCGACCACGTGACACCTCTGTTGATACAATTACATTGGCTACCTATCCAGGCTAGAATCGTTTTTAAGACTCTGTTACTCACTTTTAAAGCCATTAACAAGCTCTCCCCTGAATCAATAATGGCCCTCATCCATACCATATCTCCTAATAGAGCAAGGAGATCCACAGCTACAAACACCCTAAAAGTCCCGAAAGCATTAACAGTTTGCACTTCATCTACAGCCAACAGGGCGTTTAGTATCAGCGCACCAAGATGCTGGAACGCATTACCTCCAGATATCCGGGCTATTAAGGGCCTTACGCAGTTTAGGAAAGCCCTCAAGTACCATCTTTTCAATAAGTACCTCATAGAACCCAACCTCACCCACCGAGACAGAGATGCAACCCACTAAGCAAATATATGGTTTCCCAACAACATGCCAAGAAAGATTCTCTAACCCTTAGTGGTGCATTTGTTTCTATAGAATTCATGATCATACAACCTTATGTAGCAATATTTGTAAATAGTTTACAAGCTTATGTAGCAAGTTTTTGTAAATAGTTTACCCCTGTTATCTAAGTTACTTGCCCTGTTATCTGTAAACTCATACATGTTAACTGTACTGAGCGTTTCTGTTCCATGTAAACCGCGCTGATGCCGAATAGTGCGGTATATAAGAGAATGTAAATAAATAAAATAAATAAATAAAATCTGCTAGCTATCACCCACTGCATGTTCACATAGCCACTATGAAGACATGGATTTTGTACAAACAGCATAGACATCTAGTAGCCTGGCTAGTAACTGGAGTACAATAATGACCCAGCACCCATATCACTACAATTTAACCCTACATAGCGCTATGTGGATACATAGCCACGACATGGCCTCAGTTTGGTTAGAGTGAGAGTGGCCTCCTAGCATGAAATGATATATATACCTTGGCCATGCTTGTGGCAGACCCACGTTAGGATGACTCAGCCATTTACCTAACCTCTGCATCATATACATCCTGTGCAAACAGCTCTTTTTTGGGCAATACCCAGAATCCTCTGTTCTTCATTTATGTACTCTTTTATTTTGAACTTGGGGACAGCTTATCTAATGCAAAGCCCAGTGGAAAATGGGCCAGAGACAGGCTGGCCCACATGCTGGCCCACAATAGCCTACATCTGTCACATATCCAAATACTGTGTCCCCCTACACAGCTTGTGGCAGTGAGCAGTGAACATAGTGCCATGCTCTTGCCATGGACACAGTGCAGCACATGCACTCTCCCACACATCCAATACGGTTCCCCCCCCTCTCCTGGTGCACATGGCTTCATGGCAGGGTGGAGATGGGGTTACATGTTGGTACAGTTGCTGGCTAGACATGGCCACCTTTCCCTACCTCTTTATACCCTATAAACATCCCTGTGGCTGTCACACTTGGTGGCCATCGAGAGTGGGTGCAGCTTTCATGCAGCACCTCTGATGTCATACATGAGTAGGCCCTCATAGCTGCTCTGCATGTGAACATAAGCTGTGTCCAGCAATGCTGTCTATCAGGGGCACATTCAAAACATGAATGGGACTGTTACTCCAACCCCCACCCCAACATTGATATCTGTGTACCACTGTCACAATCAGGCAAACCAATGCATTTGTTCTCTGCATGTTGTAGTTCTGGAGTTATAGGTAATATGCTGCTGAATGCAGTGGGCAATGATCAGTAGAAAGTGCTGAGATACAATAGTGTGTATTGTGGGCTGATGTGCCAAAGACAGACCTGCCTCTCTGTGCATACTATACATGGAGCAAAGAGACCCCCAGATTGTACTCTGTGACTGCAGTTGAGGGCACGGGCAAAGTGCATGCAGCTTCATCACAGGCCATATGGGAGCTGCACAGCAGGGTCATTTTGGGAGGTACGTATTGGGGAATGCTGTGGGGATGTACCTTGATGATGGTGTGACCGGGAATGCATTTGAGAATCACAGCTTTGGAGACAACATGTGCATAGGCAACACAGGCAACACAGGCCAGCCAGTGATACCACAGATTGCAACTACTTACTGTAGCCTAACCTTCGGCTCCTAAATGGTGTCTCTCACAGTATGTGGAGTTACCAAATAGCTGACTTGCTGCAAGTTGTTTGGGGGGGGGGGGGGTGATAAGTATTTGGCCTTATACAGATGCCAAAAAGCTGTTTTGTGACAGTCTGCATTCAGGCATACAGAAATAATATACATGTCTAGGAGTTACAGTCCTGACATTTATTTATTTATTTGGAAACTTTTATATACCGCCCCTTCCCAAGATCAGGGGTGGTTTACATGGAACAAAGGAAACATACACAGAACATTATGCAAAATTGCAACTATTTACAAAAATAGTATAAACATAAAAACTATTTACAACTTGCAACATAACTTTGCACCATTTACAAATTGCATCATAACTTGCAACATAACTTTGCACTATTTACAACTTGCATCATAACTTTAGGGTTCAGGATTGGAAATAGTTAAATATTTTTGTGTAAGGTGAAACAATGTTAGCGATTCAGTGGGTGAGTTGTACTTGTATGGGATGGGTAATTAGGTAGGCTTGTCAGATCGTGCCGGGGGGGAGGGTCTAGATCCGAGCAATGGTCTAAATTATAATAATGTTGCCTGAATAAATATGTTTTTAGTTCCTTTCAGAACATTTGAAGGTCTTTTATCTCCCTTAGCTGGGCTGGGAGATTATTCCATTGAATAGGTACTACATATGAGAAAGCGCTGACATTCTGGCCAGTCACATTCACAACACTGACATTTGACATGATATAGTTATGTTTAGTTCAAAAGTAGGGAGAGAGGCAGGCACAAATGTATCAGTCACCACCTCGTAAGGAGAGCCATACAGCATGGCCATCACATTCATGCACAGTGCGTTGCTGCAGCTCAGTCTTCTGCACACAGACACATCAACCTGCTGTCCAAAAGAGGTGCAAGTTGGCATTGTTACTTGCCCATTAGGCCCCTTTTAATGTTCATCCATTGTCCATACCTGCTCAGTGTGCAGGTGATATTGGCACACTCTGAAATGCTTAGCTGTTATCATGCAGGAACTATTAGCATGCTCTGCCATTCAGGGTGCAGATTCTCAGTGTGGCAACTGAGTGTAGGGAATCATACTGGATGAGATGTTGAGGGTTGCACATGATGATCTGGAAATATAGATTGAAGGTAACACAACTGGACATGGTATTCCTGATCTACAGGCTGGTCTTGAACCCATGACCCTTCTCTCTCTCTCTCTCTCACACACACACACACACGCCACAGAGCAGCCATATTGGGGGGGGGGAGGGCATCAATTCATGGGTATATGTGGTCACTCTCAGGATATATGAGGACATGAGTTGGGGTATGCCTATGTCTGTCTAGGTCTCTGCAGACTCTGTAGCATACTTGTCTGCCAAGATATGTTAGGCAGGTGTGTGAGAGGGACATCTTGTTAAGTTTGTATATTGCACAATATTGATATGCTGCTGGTTCCACTGACATTAATGTCTTACATATGGGATCTGTCCAGCCAGAGGAGCAGGCCATGATACATGAACACACACATTCCAGACCATAGCTGACCTTGCAGATTGACCAACATACCCATTTCCTGGTGTGTGCTTTTGGGCCAGTAATGGACAGATCTCATATTTTGAAGACCACAGTAATGAATTTAGATTCACAGGTGGCTTAGCTGGCTGTAACTGACTAATTATTCATGGAGAGGTCACTGTTTCACATACAGGTGAGGGAGCAGAAAGGTAATTTTCCCTCTGACATTGACTGTTAGCATATTGTATAGTAGTCCTGCCTCTGTGGCATCTTTTTTGCCCTACATGCACATATCCACCACTATGTGCAAGTGGTGGGCATCTTGATCCCAGGGCCAGGCCATCCAATAGGTGATCTATCCAGGTGGCAGATTCCACCAATCATGGTAGACAGCATGCTGCCCAATATCTCCCTCCCTGCAAGTGTGGCACAGCCGCCATATCAGTGCAGCAGGCAACCTTATTACAGTAGTGCACATGCAGCTAGTCACAGCATGGCACTCCTGCCCTTCTGCAGTGGGGGAGGTGGGCATGGGTGCTGCTGCCTTAGACCTCAGAAAGCATGGAGCTCCATGTGTTCCGCTGTCCCTGACGATGACATGCTTGCCATGCCACTGACAGTGGAAACAGCAGCATTGCACCTTATATGCAGGGCTGTGACACAGATTTCTTTGGCACCAGCCCACAGCCACTGTGACCCCCACCTCCATGCTCCCACAATGCTCATATGGCAGCATGGTGGCAGTGGCAGTGTTCCAAATCCTTTTGGACTGCACTAGCATGTATATGTACATCCTAATCAGCCGCCTTGTCAGTCTGGTGGGCCAGCCAGCCACACTGCATCAATCACATGACACCCCCTTTTCCCATTTTCCAGCAACTACATGCTGCCCTTTATGAATGGGACACCATGCTGTTCCTGCCAATGGAGTACTACTATCACTAATTGAGGGCTACAATGGGATGAGCACATTGCATACATCTAAATAGGCTCTATCATCCCAGAACTAGCCCTTAACGTGAGCTTGGAGATGGCATTGTGGTTCCCAGAGCCAGCTCCTCTACAGCACAGTGACACATTGACGCCCACTCTCCACCTCCTTTTCTCTTAATGCTAAGGGACAGGCTATCACATGTTAATCCAATGATATCAGTGCTTTTCACAGCGTTAACTGCTCCATAGGTGCTGATAATGCCTGTTAGCAGCACCGTTGCTCCCTCACCACTATTTAGTAAACATACCCCTTAGAAAAACAGGTGAAAGCACATTTTACAAAGGAAATCAAAGTGCAATTTGGGATGTCCAAGCCAGGATGTCCAAAAGAAAGGCAGGCACATCCAAATTCATGCATATCACAGATGTGGACATGCCCAATATAGAGCTGCATGGCCATCTACACAGATGTCTCTGATATAGTATTCAATGCTGGAAGTGAAGGAGTAGTCTAATGGTTGGAGCACTGTTTTGATAACCAAAAGACCAAGGTTCAGTTGCCACTAGCACTCCTTGTGGCATTCGGCAAGTCACTTAACCCTCCATTGCCTCAGAAGAAAGGCTTGGTGATCAACTTCTGGTCACACTGCCAAGAAAACCCAGGAGCTGCTGGGTAATCAGAAGTCAGCATTGACTCAGAGGCACACATTACATTTACCAGGGATGTCTAAGAAAGACACAGCAATGGTGCAAACACAAGATAGGTTTCCCAACATTGCAATTGTGGAGAGTATGAAGGATAGTGGAGTGCCAAGTGCTCTACATCCTCCATATGCTTTAGAGCCCAACTGAGCACTTTCCTGATGCCTAGTCATGCCTGGAGCAGGTCCAAACTAGGACACAGTCGCAGACACCCCTGAGGGATCTGAAATCAATCAGGGACATCTACATCTGTTGCCCCATCTCAGACACACCTCCATCACACACCCCTGCCTACTTGGATATCCCCACTCTGGAGACATCTTCAAACACTGTTTATAAAATGGCTCTGGAGACATTTTTGAAATTTGTATGCTCGCATGCATGTTTTCAGATTTTCAAATCACGAATAAGGCTTCTAAAATGACCGCCTTATGCACTGAAAGAAGAAATTGTACTATGAAATGTGGAGGCAGGAAAGGATAATATTCCTAAGAACAAATCTGATGCGGCAGTATAGCTCTTAGATAGTAACTTTATCTGAATTACAACCGGAATAAAATAATAATTTATTACGCAGGTCTCGCAGACAATGATTTCATTACTTTTCAGAGATGAATGGTGGAGTGAACTTTGCCAGATTATTTGAACATACAACTCCAAGTTAAGTTGGAATTGGAATTTATTAGTTGTCTTTCCAAACCCCAGCTCAAAGCAAGCAACAGTTCAGGCACTGCAATTATTTTCCTGCCCAAGGGGACTTACAGTGTAAGTTGTTTCAGAAACAACAGAGAGTGAAGTGAATTGTCCAGGGTCCCAAGGAGCATGACTGGGAGAAAAAGATTTGAACCCTGATTTCCCTCATTCTTACCCTGCTGCTCGAACTACAAGGCTTGTTATTATCTCAGATATTTGTATGAACGGAGCTATTTCCTGTGCCCAGCTGGTTCTGTGTACCATGTTCTTCTTCTCGAGATGGTGGCTACTTGTTTTTGGATGTGGTGTCCAAAAATATCTAATTGTGAGTAAGCAAACAGCTCATCAAAGTTGACGTTAAAGGGACATAATCTACTTTTAATGTGTTCCTTTATTATTTATGGATCCTTTGGGAAACCTTTGCGCATATTTTTGAAAGAACGCTGTAGAATAGTCCCCTCTTCAATGAGATCAAACTCAGGAAAGCCCTGGCCCAGGTAATTCCAAGTTAATCTACCCTGTTCATTGTAAGTGCGTTATTTTTGCACAATCCCTGTTATATGTAAACCGTGCTGATTTTTAAGAGTGCGGTATATAAGAACAATAAATAAAATAAATAAATAAATACAACTCTATATGAGTTTTGGCAGCTGGAAAGATATACTGTGACCATATTTCTAATACCTGGGCTAAAGCTACATAAATTTTGCCGGCTACCCATTTACTGCAGGCATGGTGCTATAAACATATGGTGTAATATGACATTCCCTTCCCTTGTTTATAGTTACTAGTAATAGAAACTGCCTTCTGGTAAATATAACGAAAGATGCTTTTCCTGCATGTGCTCTCAACCCGTCTCTTGTTTTCTATTCATTATTCTGTAATTGCTTGGCATTTACTGGTTACTTGGCCTTGTTTGCACAAATGATTGCCACAATTCCTTTGCAGGCTTTTTTTGTTAACCTTCTTTTTTCATCAGCTTGAACCTTGTCTTAATGTGCGATGTCTGGAAGGCCTTCAGAGAGCTTAGGACATTTCTGTGGCAGGTGAAATTTTCTGTCCAGGAGCCCTTCTAACAGGCAGCATCAGCTGCCTGAGGCACATTGTCTTCACACTCTTTTGCTCCATAGCTTTAGCTTATTCCTTTTCTCAGAAGAGCTCCTTCGAATGTCTACACACCGGCAAACAAAACAGATGGGGTGGTGGAAAATGAATAATTAGCCTCTGCACCACTGAGTTCAAGCTAATACTCTGAACCAGGTATGACATCAAATCATTTCCAGTGGGACAACAAATGTCATGATGGAGATGAGAATTCTTCAGATGCCTCTTGTCAGGAGCAAACACGAGAAAGGTTTTAACTCTTCCAGTAGTCTGCAAGTCCCAAAGGTTGTGTTTGTTGGCTGCAGAATGGAAATCTCTTTTCTCAGCACTGCAATGGCTTCTACCAGCACAACTAATCCCTTAGGGCCCAGCTTCCCTACTTCAGGCCTAAAGACATTTTTTTTTCTACAAAGTCTTGGCATGCATAGTCTATTTGTGTCTATTATGTAGGAAAATATATCTGCTTCCAGAAACAGTTTGTGTTTGTTGGCTTTGAAATGGAAATTGTTTTAGTATAGCACATGCTTTCTGCCACCAGCAGAAGTTATCCCTAAGGGTTGATGTTTCAACCTAAGGCCTCAAGACAAAAAGTCAAGCAAAGTACAAAAAAAAAATCACATCCTATATGTGTCTATTACACAGAAAAAATGCTGCTAGCATGGTCTTGTCTTCAGTGATGGCTGTCTCTAGAAAGTACTACAATCCCCCTGGTTGAAGCATTTATAAAGCATGCTATTTTCAAGCTTTGTGTTCTCTCCTGCAGTCATAAAAGGCAGACTTCAAATCCACGAAGCTGGAATTATCAAAGTGCTAAATGTTGCAGAAACAGAAAGGATCTTCTATATCCTTATACCAGACCAACGTTTTCAGTAATATATCAAAACGAATGATGGTGTTTGCCACTCCTCAAGATTTATAGCTCATTTCAATTTAATGCAAACTTATTTTACCTCTTCTGAACCATCAGATGTTCATGTATTTATTTTTATTTATTTATTTAATCATTTTATATACCGCTTTAGCCAGGTAATCAAGGCGGTTTACAGGGAACAGGCTTCAAATACTGCTCTGGGCAGTTTACAGCAAACAGTTTATAAATTAATAGCAAACGGTTTATACATTTACATTAAACATTTAACTGGAACTGTATACAGTTTCAAGAAATGTTTTAACTAGAACTATATACAACATTGAGTGGCATTATGACATTGTAATTGCTATTTAAATAATTTTAAAGGCCAAAGTTGATGGCTAAGCGGCTTGTGTATCTAGTTTTGATGATAATATAAAATAAAAGCTAATATGTTACTAAAAATAAATAAATACAATTTTAAAAACCCTGGATTTGTGGGTAGGGTTGTTAATATTGCAAAAATATGCATGTTATCTATGTGAGGCAAGTTGAATGGTAAACCCACATGCACCAAACTTATGAAGGGTAACAAAGTTGTTTCAAGTTGATTCAATAACCGGTTTTATCGGCAGGGAAGCAGATGCTCAGAGTAAAAGGGAAGATTAACTAGGAAAGATCAGTTAGATGTTAATTTATTTTATTTATTGGTTAGGCTTGCTATACTCCCATCAGAGCGGTTTACAATTAAAAATAGATTTCGGTCTATTTTAATACATTTAAATGTTCCTCTATTGCCCATTGCGTAGGGAGACTAAGGGATCCTTTTACTGAAGTGCAGTAAATGTTTGCACTTATCGAGCATTAGGAGCAAAACTCAATGCGTGCTGTGCAGAAACCAGAGCGTGTACAGCATTCCTCCTGCAGTTACCACATGAAAAGGTCCTTTGCCGTGTATTCAGTTTGTTTGCAATTAGTACTGGTGCTCTTAATGCTTCCTCCTGAGGTCGTGTTAAGTGCACCCATGCTAATTGCAGAATTGACAGCAAGCATGCAGTAATTACCATGCACTAACCACAATATGCAGTCCATGCCCACTCTCCACCCCATCGCATGCTAAGCGGTTACCATGGAATTTTTACTGTGCTGGCTGCTTTTAACACAAGGTAGGCATTACCGCGAGTCCATGTTAACGATCACGGCTTGTTACAATGTTTTCAAAATGAGAATAAAGTAAACGTTAATCTTGAAAATTAAACTATTTTCGATGCATTTGGAGACTAGAAAAATAAGAATGGCAAGCGGTGCACAGCTTTAAAATTTCACTGCAAACATTTCAGCTTCTCATATTCCTCTCCCTAGTCCTTCCTGCTACTGCTATGCAGTATTCCCGATACAATAATCACAGTTAATACGTTACACAGCTCACTAGAACAGAAGACATACTAAGTAGGTTAGGGCGATATGAGCTGCAGACTCACTGAAATATTGACTGAATATTTATTTGAAAAAAATTCAAAACATATTGGTAGAAACCAAAGGCTCATCCAAGACTGGCATACTTCTTACTTTAGCAGCACCAAAGCTCTCACTATGGTGCCATGTGTGGTTCTCTACTATCTACTGAGTTCTATAGTTGTCAATCTTAAAGGAATATTTAAGAAATAAAGGAGGAATAGAAAAATAAAGGGCAGTCTATATTTTCCAATGAGGCTTGCCATAGAGTCAAATGGGAGAAATCCCTTTGAATACGGAACCCATCTCATCAAACACTGAACAGGTGCAACATATTGGTGATGTTTTCCTCCTGTGGAAAAAGAAAGGAAACAATATTATGTAGAAGCTGTGATGTCAGTGCAGTCTAAGTTCAAGAAATAAAAAATGCTTGCCCATAGAATTATTTCCATATCACCTCATTTGCATAGGAGGTCATTCTGAAGCACGAATAGCGGGGATGGACATCCCAATGGACGTCCATCCCCGCTATTCGTGCTGGCTCCTGCCCCTGTATAACTTCCCCGCCAGTTGTGCGGGGAAGTTATATGGGGGCAGGGAAGGGACGGCATGGGGACAGAGAGTGGGCGGGCAGTGGGCAGTCACTGTCCCTGGATGTACAGGGCCGATTCTAATGTTGGTCCTGTCCGTCCAGGGCCAGCGAAATGGCCGGGGAAGTTATTCCACCCCCGGGGTGGAATAACTTTCCTGGACATTTCACTTTTGCTGCTTCAGGGGACGGAAGGGGCTGGGAGAGGACAGTGTTAATTCCCCACAGCCTGACACTGGCCTTAGGAGGTTGGATCGGGGGCCAGCTGTGGAGAATCAACATTTTGGGCAGGTGGCTGGCATCACAGCTTTTAAATGGAGCGCAGTGCCATGGCAACATGATGCCATGGCACCGCGGCTCCATTTAAAAGCCCTGGCTGAGTTAGCTGGGCAGTGCCTGTACATTCAGACCGGGACTGAATCACAGTCCCGGCCTGCACATACAGGCTTGTTTGCGATTCTGATCCCATGGGGCTAGACTGCTCCGCGGGATCAGAATCGCGATCTCTTTTATACGTCTGGGTCAGCCCGGACGTACAAAGGAGATGTACATCAGGATTGGAATTGGGCCCATAGTCTTTGAAACACACATTTATCCCAGCTCTCTACAATGTGGAAATTCTCAGCATCCGCACAAGTGTTTTTTTTTTTATACCACCTTATATGGTAATCAAGGCGGTTTACAAAGAACAAGCACTCAAACAGTTTACATCGAACATTTAGATAAATAACAGTTGAAATTTAAAGACAGTTGAACTTATATACAGCAAACTATGTATAGGGAGGGGGATGGAGGATGGGAGTGATGGGAGGATTGCAGAGTTGGGCATGCATGAGTGTTCCCCTGGGTTGTTGAGGGAGTTTGAAGCTTTGGGGGGTAATGCTCAGGTATAACATGTTCCTTAAATAGGAACGTCTTAAGATCCTTGCAAAATTTCTTTAGCTCTTGAGTTTCTCTTATGTTGCTGTGGATTTCATTCCACAGGTCAGGTGCATAAGTGGAGAAGGCTCTGATGTGGGTGTTCTTGTTTATGCAGGTTATTTCTGTTGGGAGATAATCGAGGAGGTTGGTATTACATTTCCGTCTCGCTCTGTTTGGGGTCGGTGTATGGATGAGAGATTGTAGGAATGTTTAGGATTATCCATGTAAAGCCTTGAAGATGATCATTGATGACTTATATTTGACTCTGCTGTGTACAGATAGCAAGTGAAGGTTTTGCAAAATGGGTGTGACTCTTTTTTCTATAGGTAAGGTTGAGTGCTACAGTGTTTTGTACTAGTTGCAGCTTGTGGAGGGCGTGTTTGGGGAGGGTTTGGGGAGGGCATGCTTCCAGGGTAAACAGAACCATCAGTAGCTTAAAGAATAACATGTATGAAAATCTCATCTCTACCATCAACACATCCTGGTTATGAGGTAGTGACATGCCTTATTCGGTTGATAAAGCACATCTTTCAGTGCTAGGATGGCCTGATAGTTCCGATATTCTTAATTAATGGTAAAATAGCATTGAAAAGAAGGGGCTATTTAAAAAAAGTGCTCTTTCTGTCCCCTATATAGTATACTAAGGGGTATCTTCAACAGAGGAGATGCTGAAAATCGGACAACAAACACTGTGGCAGTATGGCTACAACATGCTGTTAGCATTTGAAAATACCAGCACTTATATACACAAGGCTTTGCGAGAGCTCTTAGGTGAAATATCAGGACACTATGCAAGCTCTTCAGGATGATGTACTTGTAGTGGCTCTGCCTTCATTCTCAACTCTTCTGCTTCTAAAGCTACCTTTTCTGGAGAGAAAAGATTCTTGAAGACACAAATAATATGCAAAATTCAGCATATAACAAAGATATTGCTAACTTTCACTGGCACAAGTGTTAGAAAAGCTCTGGTGTAGTCTATAGTGCAAAATCTGCTTTTCAGTAGCCCTAAGGTGTTCCCTCTTAGGGACCATGGAGGAAATGATGGATTCAGAGAGGAGAAATGGAGTCATTTCAGCAAGGGGAATCCATGATTACCTACAGCCAGAATACTACAATAGTTCTAGAACTTAACTATTAAAACATCGTCTCCGGATGCCAAGCACAAATGTAGCCATAGATGAGGTCTATCGTTATATATGGTTATTGCGAGAAACTTGGCCACCATAATATTTGGCCCTAGTGAGCAATAGTCACAGCAGACCTGAATGTTCAGACTGTGACAATGCTTGCAGTTCTGCTAGATGGTTTCTAAAATGAGACAGGAAGCTATCTCTACATAAATGTAATTAACAGTCTGGATGACAGTAGGCGCAAGCTGCATTAAAGGTACTTCTTTACATTTGCCTTGTCTCCTTGTTAGTAGAGGGAAACTGTATGTAACAGACATAATGAGGTTTATTGAGTCTGCCTATTACGCTTTACAAGTCCTTCTTTTCCATAGAAACAGGCTGCTCCCAAAGTACTGGATTACCAACGTGTAATAGCTGCTAATTGCACTTGGAGATGCTTCTAAAATAACTCCCATCATCAAAGAGGTTTCTCCGTTGGCTTCTGTATCTGCTCCAAAAACGAGTGCAACCGATAGAAAAGTTCTTGTTTTGGCCAAGGCTTAACACAAGGAATCGAGGGGTTTAATGCCCTTAATCCCCCACTTTTTATTTTTTTCTTCTAAGAATTAAAAAAACTCTAGTGGTTTTGCTGCTTAGTTATTTCGCCCTATTTATACATGTGCATGAAGGTCTTTTTTGCACATGGAATAGGTCTTTTATAAGTTTACCCCAGGGGTTGCAAGCATAAAAGTATGCCCAGTAGCAAGAAGGTGCATGCTTTCATTTGACCTGCATGTGGGTGAGTTATGGGGTGTGGTTTGGGTGGAGCGTGGGATGAGTTGTAATTTCTGATAAGTTAAAATCTAGCTTCAAGTTACCTGCCTTTTCTGCCACTTACCCCTTGCACTTTATAAAGATACTTAGGCGCCTATGTGTCTTTATAAAATAGGCAGAAAATAGGTGACCTGCTATAAAATTACCCCCATGGTTTTCTGAAATGAACTCACTATGGGGATAATGTTATAAAGCCCTTAATGTGTGCATCTGTCATTTTACGTGAGTTAATGGCAAAAAGGTCTGCGCGTTACCATGAAGGTGTGTACTTTGCCAGTAGGCATAGCTAGGGTACCAAGGACAGAGTTTGCAAGTATTGTAACTACTACTACATAAGAACATAAGATTTGCCATACTGAATCAGACCAATGGTCCATCAAGCCTAGTAGTCTGTTTCCCACTGGCCAATCCCGGCCCTAAATACCTGGCAGGATGCGAAAAAGTAGACAGATTCCACCATAGCTCAGGGATACGAAATGGATTTTCCCCTATCCACTTTAATAATGGTTTACAGGTTTTTCCTCCAGGAACTGGTCCAAAACTTTTTTAAACCCAACTACACTAACAGTGTTTACTACTACTGCTATTTGTCATTTCTATAGTGCTACAAGGCACACATAGTGCTGTACATAACTACCTAAGTCCCTACTCACAGAGCTTACAATCTATTCAAGACAAGCAGAAATAGGGGTAGGTGGCCCTTGAGGGAAATGAGTAAAATACGTTTGGATGTTAAACAAGAAAATAAGGAGATCTGATTCGAAAAGCAACCTCAAAGAGGCGGGATTTTAGCCTGGGTTTGAATACAGCACAGCGCTTACCTAAACTCTGTGATGCTGCACTTTGACCAGCAGTTTCTGCCCCTCCAATGGAGACTAAACATCTTGTCAAAGCACAGTATTGAAGGGTTTGGGTAAGCTCTGTGTTTTAATGTCATTAAGCTGCTACAGGTCCTGGAGAGGAGTGGCAGCAGTGTTAATGGGACATCTTGAAAATAGTGCTTTAGGTGACCGCTTAATTTACCTAATGGGTAGCATTGGCCCTAATAGGGCCAGAGATGGAGCCTAATATACTGACTCAGGTAATATATTCCAGGCATATGGTGCAGCAAGGTGGAAAGAATAGAATCTGTAGTTTGCAGTAGAAAAGAAGGGCTCAGATAAGAGTGATTTGCCTGATAAACAGAATTCCCAAGGAAGGTCATAGGGAGAAATAGAAGATGAAAGCAGAAGAATGGCACAGTGAATGCATTTGCAAGTCAGTGAACTATATGCGGAAACAGATGGGGAGCCAGTGAAATGACTTCAGGGATTACATGGATGTAGTGACATTGGAGGACGATTAGCCATCAGCTGAGTTTTGAATGGATTAATGGGGAGAGAGATGACTTAATGGGAGATCAGTGGGAGGCAGGTTGCAATAGTCCAGATGGGAGGTGATGAGAGAGTGGATAAGGGTCTTGGTAATGTGTTTCAAAAGGAAGGAACACATTTTGTTGATGTTATAGAGAAAGAACCATAAGGGTTTAGCTATTGTTGGATATGTCTAGAGAAAGAGAGAGACAAATCAAAGATGACCCCAAGATTGCAAGCTGAGGAAACAGGAAGGATGACAGTATTATCCACAGATACAGAGAAGGGAGGAAGAGCGAGGTGGGTTAAGGGAAAAAGATAAGAAGCTCTGTCTTGGCCATGTTCAATTTTAGACAGTGGCAGGACATCCAGGTAGCAATAGCAGACAAGCAGGCTGAGATTCGGGCCTGAATTCAAGGTGAGATTTCTGGTGTAGAGAGTTAAATTTGAGAGTCGTTGCAAGGATGGTACTGAAAACCATGGGAGATCAGGGCATCAAATGAAAAGTAGAGAGAGAGAGAGAGAGAGAGAGAGAGAGAGAGAGAGAGAGAGAGAGAGAGAGAAGGGATCCCAAGACAGAGCCCCGAGGTACACTGATTGAAAATGGTCTTGGAGTAGAGCTCCACCAGAGCATACACTAAAAGTACAATGGGACAGATAACAAGAGAATAAAGACAGAACAGGCCCCCAAAATACGAGTGAGGGTAGGGTGTCAGGGAAAAGGTGGTGATCAACAGTGTCAGCAGCATCAGATACAGTAGGTCAAGAAGGATGAGGATTTAGAAAAGGCCTTTGGATTTGACCAGGAACAGGTCATGAGAGATTTTGGTAAGGACTGTTTCTGTAGAATGTAGAGGGCAAAAGCCAGATTGCAGTGGACCCCGAATGGCTTGAGAGGAAAGAAATCAAGACAGCAGCAGTGAACTGCTTGTTTGAGTAGTTTTGAAGAGATAGGACAATAACTGGAAGGACAGCGAGGATCTTGTGAAGGCTTTTTGAGGAGAGATGTAACCAGAAAATGTTTGAAGGCCACAGTGGAAAGCAATAGGTTAAGGATATGACACATGGAAGGGATGTCATGGAGAAGACGGAACTTAGTATTTGAGAGGGAATGGGATCAGAGAAGGAGGTAGTGAGTATGGAAGAGGAGAGGAGAGAAGATGTGCAGTTTCCTCCTCAGTGACTTGAAAAAAGGAAGAAAGGGTGGCAGGGAATGAAAGGAGGATTTGGGAATGAAGCAGGGAAAGGGGGTAGATGGAGGTGACTCAGTGGAGAACTCAAGACTAATCTTGTGAACCTTATCATGAAGTAGTTTGCCAAGGTCTGGGCTGAAAGTGAAGGAGGGGTTGGAGGCAGAAGCACTTTGAGAAGAGAATAGAGTGTGTCAAAGAGATGATGAGGATCAGAGGCAAGAGAATTTGTTAGATGGACATAGCACTCTTGCTTGGTGGGTGCTAAAGCAGGCTGGAATGAGGCCAGGAAAGTAGGTAGCAGATTTTGGGGATCAGTCAAAGTTGAGGATGTGGAATGGGAGTAGTAAAAGCATCCAAAGCAGAGGAGAGTATAATGTTATAAACAGAGACTGCCTCATCAACAGACTCAAATGATATAGTGGATGAGAGAAGAAATAAGACAATTGTGGAGAGAGATGAAGGATCAATAGCCTGAAGATTCCTAAGTGCATTGGTGGAAATTGGACAAAACTGTGGTGGAGTGTGGTTAAGAGTGAAGGTTAACAGATGATTATCAGACAGGGGAAGAACTGAAGTGGAGAGGTTTGAGGGCAAGTAGCTGGAAAAAAAGAAAAGGTTGGGGCAGTGGCCATACTGGTGAATATAGTTGCTTGGAGGTTGAATGCAGAGGTTTAGATAAGGAACTGTGAACCATGAGAGTCAGAGGGATCATCAACATGAATGTTAAAATCCCCAAGAATCAGGTAAGGGGAAGATGGTTAAAAAAAAAGGAAAGTCAGGAGTCAAAATCAGTGAGAAAGGAAAAGATGGACTTGTCAATAAATGATAGTTACCCAGAGAGGTAGTGGAATAAATAGGCAGATAGAGTAGACATCAGAGGAAAAAAAAAGGAGTGAGACTGCAGCAAAAGGAGGAGTTGAAACTGGCAGGAAGAAGAGAGGACTAGCCAAATATTTATTTATTTAACATAATTTTATATACCGCCTTTTGAGTTATACATCATAACACTGTCATTGCCAAAGGCGTGAGGTATATGGGAGAAAGGGTAGCCTTCATGACAGAGGGAAGCAACTGAAGCAGAGCCTTCAGCAAGAAGCCAAGTCTCAGTTAGAGTAAGAAGATATAGAGCATTAGAGATAAAGGGATTTTGAATGTAGTTAAGTTTGTTGGAGGCAGAGTGGACATGAGAAAAGTAGAAAAGAGGGGGGAAGGAAAGAGTTATGAATAAGGTTTGAGGGATTGTGCAGGGAGTGTAAGAGATGCCAAGGGGGAGGCTGGGATTGGGGTTGATATCCCCAGATGAGAGAAGGGGAAGGAGCAGGACTAGGAGAGTATGGGGAAGAGAAGGGCAGCAATGACAGTGATGAGGGTGGGATGCTTTGCCTTTCCTCAGAGTTAGTTCTTGATTTTTATTTATTTATTTAGCCAGATTTGTATACCACCTTATCCTTAGGGCTGAGACCTGATAATATTACTTATTCTGTATGTTGCTTATTTAAGGGTCTTGTTTTTATATTGTGCTTTTATGTAGATTTTATAGCAATTGTTTTTAAGTGTTTTACGTTGCTATGTTCTTTTATTATTTTATGGTTTATGGTTCATCATAAAAATATTATAGACCTACAGTCTATAAATTATGCAAAATAAAATAAAATAAATAATAATGCTCTGAGAGAGAGTGAAGATGGCTGAACAAGAGGATGAAAGTACTGAAGCTCAAGAGTAGATGATAGGGTAGAAGACAAAATGGTTAGAGAGGTAAAGAAATAGGGAATGGATGATTTGGACTTGGGGTTTGAGATACATGCGTTGATTATAAAATACCTTAATCTACTTGTGAACTTTAAGCATGTTCATTTACATGGGTGTAAATGCCTGTGCTTGAATTTAATGTGGGGTCTCTACCACTTATTCTAGTATTTTATAAAGGCAAACTCTTTCGTCAGCTCTCCCAAATGAACCTGCTCCTGGCTATTCTCTGAAGCTCAGCAGGATTAGGTTTATCTGGTGCTTTAATGGGTGACAACCTCAGAACAGAAGTGGCTATAAACCCACTGTGTGGAAGAGAAGCCTGGCAGTCCACGTACAGCTATACCTAGCCAAGAAAACCCAATGGTTGGGTTGCCAGGAATCAGTATTGACTTAACGGCATGCATTACAGGGCCTTACATCTTATTCTCCAGAGATGTGAAAAGGTTTATCTAATGAATTGAGGGTTTGTGTTGATGTTCATGGTTATTGGAAATTGTTGAAAAGATATATTTAGAGATGTTTTTGGTATAGAACCAAGGTTTTCAAACTAGCCCTTGGAACATATCTAGCCAGTCATGATTTTAGAATAACAACAAGAAATATGCATGAAATGGATTTGCATGTATTGCCTCCATTGCCTGCAAATCTCTATCATGCAAATTTATTGTTGTTATCCTGAAAACACGACTGGCTAGGTATGTCTTGTGGAGTGGGCTGAGAACCCCAGTATAAAATAAGGAGATATTTTGACTGTGATGTTGATTATTAGGCCTTACGATTTAATTTTTTTTTTGGAATTCCACTTTGAACATTTGACAATTAGGAAGAGTGTAAATGCCATTAATCAATAAATAAAATGGACCTAACAGATGCATTTTGCCTGTTTTAATGTAGATACCCTGTTATAAAAACACAGTCTGTGGAGGCCATTTTGGAAGCCCTGTTCATGCTTTGGGTGTCCGAAAACAGGCATAGAGATGTCTCCAGAGCAAGGGTTCTCAACTCAGTCCTCAGGATACACTTAGCCCGTCAGGTTTTCAGGATAACCACAATGAACAGGCATGAGAGAGATTTGCATTCAATGGAGGCAGTGCATACAGATTTCTCTCATACCTATTCATTATGGTTATCCTGAAAACCTGTCTGGTTAGGTGTGTCCCAAGGACTGGGTTGAGAACCCCTTCTCCAGAGCCATTTTAGAAGCTGGGTCTGTGTGTGTCCAAGTCTGGAGGTGCGTCTGGGGTGCTCCCAGGAAACTAGATGTCCCCACTTGATCTCAGAAATGTCACGCATTGTGTATAAGTTTAGACCTGCTCCAGTCACTTGAAAAGTGCATGTTTTGCCTAAAAAACATTCAGAAGGTGTAGAGGAAAAACACATGCCATCATAATCCCCACAATAGCTTCAGTGGGACTGGAACTCTAAATGCTCCATTCCTAGGCCACTACTCTAACCATTAGACTATGCTTAGATATCAAGTTGGTGCATGCTATTCTGGAGATGTCTGTGTAGACACCCTGGCAATCATCCATATTGTATATGTCCACATTTGTGAAATATTATCTGCACCTGGACATGCCAGCTTTTCTTTCAAATGTTCTGGCTTAGATGTCCCAGATTGTACTGGGACATCCCTTCTAAAATTTCCCTCCATGTATATAATTGGTGGCATTTTTATGTAGAAGCTGCAAAATTGCAACTTCCACATATGGCACCCGCTGTACATACTAGCAAATACCTGCCGTAGCTACCTCTAAAAAAAAGACTGAACTAAATGGGCCCAAGTTTTGAAGGGCATCTACACGGTTTACAGCCAAGTAAACAGCACATACAAGGTTAGTGCCATTGAATATCCCCTCCTAAGTGCCCTGATGCTAACCAATTAGCATTGGGGCATGCTGGGGGTGTTCTGGGGTAGAGCAGAGGTGGCTGACAAGGCACATAGCCCTTCCAAAATTGGCACAGTTGAATATTTTGTTTTAGTGCCATCAAGTCAGGGTTGACTCATAGCAACCCAGCTACCTCTGGGTTTTCTTGGCAAATATATCACCAGAAGTAGATTGCCAACCTTTTCTTCCAAGGCAATGGAGGGTAAAGTGACTTGCCCAAGGTCACAAGGAGTGCCAGTGGGAATTAAACCCTTGATCCCCTGGGTACTAGGCAGTTGCTCTAAGCACTAGGCTACTCCTCCACTCACATTATGCCTTAGGGTCCTGTTAATCTGTTGTTTCACTGTAAACCACTTTGACTAGTAGAAGGGCAGTATAAAAAGAAGTTTAAGTAAATAAATAAATAATGTATTTTAGAAGAAGCTCCACTTTCAGCAAAACCTTTTGTAAAATACTTTAGAAATGTGAAGGTCCTGGGGGGCGGAGCCTGATGCCGAGCAGAGTGGACGCTTAGCGCGGTGGCTCCGGGGAGATTTCGACAAGAATCCGGATAAAAGTATCTTTATAGTCCCGCAGGACTCCTGAAATTTAGCACGGTACCTTCCTGATGGCGGGCCCTAAGCCGCAACGGCTGGACTACGCTAACGCATCGACTAGCAGCGCCAAAAGAACTAAAACGGAGCCCGTCTCCCCACATAAAATGGCGGCTGCACGTGAGGGGCCCGATGCACATCTGGAGCTTCTAACTGAAATACGGGGTGTCAAGGAGCTAGTGAAGGCGAATGGTGCGTCTCTGAGCTCTGTACATGAAGAACTTGCAGGGCTGCATAGTAAATTCGAAGGCCTATCGATGAGACAGGACAAATCGGAGGCGCTGATATCCGCTCACGAGACACGACTGGGGAAATTCGACAAGCTGGAGAAACAATTAAGAGCGCTGCAGCGCGAGGTGGAGGATGGCAACAATCGGGCGCGGCGTAACAACATTCGAGTGGTGGGTCTGTCTGAAGGGGCAGAAGGCAAAGATATGCGGGCCTTTCTTTACAAGATGATCCCTGAGGTCCTACACTGCTCTTTTGAGAAAGACTTTGAAATAGACCGTGCTCACCGCGTTCCATCCCACAGTCTGCCGCAGAGCTCCAGACCTAGGCCTATTATCTTCCGCACGCTTCGATATCAACAAGCTGCGCAGATCCTGGAGTTAGCGCGTGCGCGCGCGCCGATAGAATATGAAGGGCGTAAACTCTCCTTTTTCCCAGATCTTGCTAAACCTACTGTTAACAGGCGCAAGAGATTTCTGGAATACCGGCCTCGGCTGCAACAGCTGCAAGCACGCTACGGCCTTCTTTATCCTGCAAGAATGCGTGTCACTCTCCATAATCAGACACGCACCTTTGAAGAACCCGATGCGCTCTCTCAGTATTTAGAGGAAATGGAAGCTGCACAGATGCGCTGAGACTCCTTGCGGGGGTCGCTTGGACAGAGACTTATAATATCAGGGTCTAGAGACTCCGCATCTCTGCTTTTGAGTTGCAGAGGGCCCCTCGTTGGTATCATCGTTGGTATCATCCCTGTTAAAGAGTAGAGAAGACTTCTTTAGATGTCAGGGGATGGGCTCTATTTCCAACTTGTGTTTTCGTGGTCGGGGCCGTTAGCGGCAAGGGCCCGCCCCTCTCTCCGAGTCTCCTGGGCCAGCCCTGCCGGCTTGCGCTCACCGGTAACTGTTCAGGGTTTAGCCTCTCCTACAGGGTCTGTAATTGTTTGTTTGCTAGCTGATTTTAAAAGTTTAGCTAGGAGCCTTCACTTTTCAAGCCATCAATGGATAAACCATCTCATATTCATGCTTTTTCTTCTGTTATGCATTCAGTATCTTGCTCAGGCCATATGGGTCAGTTTAACTATCGACTTCAATGACTCCTTGTAAAATCGTCTCTTTCAATGTTCAAGGTATAAATAGCCCGGTAAAGAGAAGGAAAATCTTAGACTATGCCCGTCGAGAAAGGGCCGATATATTGATGTTGCAAGAGACACATTTAAATATGAAGGAGTCATTGAAGCTGAGTATGCGGCCCTTTGAGGTCCTTGCGTATTCCCCAGCCATCAAGAAACATAACGGGGTGGCTATACTGGTCAGGAAATCTCTTAAGATCAATGTGCTCTCTCATTGTTCTGATGCTGATGGGCGCTGGACTAAGGTTCACCTGCAACTGGGGGGGCTTGAGGTGGTTATTATGTGCTTATATGCTCCCACTACTGATAATTTAGACTTTTTTACCGCTGTTGCGAAAGAATTGCATGGAGACAGTGGGAAGCCGATCATTATAGGTGGGGACTTTAATCAAGTTCTAGACCCGTTAATTGATCGGCAACCTCCTCGCTCCACTAAGAGATCTAAGGGACAAATTTTCCTAGCATCAATGGCCCAGGAGCTAGCTTTAGTGGATATATGGCGATTACAACATCCACAGGAGCTGGAGTTTTCCTTTTTCTCTGCCCCACACACGTCGCAGTCCCGTATTGACTTTTTCCTTGTTTCCAAAGAATTAGTTCCAAATATGGGCCCTGCTTGTCTCCATTCAATTCATATCTCTGATCATGCACCTATCTCAATAATCCTAAATGATGATTCCCTGCGTAGTGAGTCAGGCAATTGGACTCTTGACAGGTCCCTCTTAGATGTCCCCGATTTTCAGGCAGAGGTTAAAGTGGCCATCGCCGAATACTTTCAGTTTAACTCCCCGTCCGATACTTCCGGTTGGGCCTGGTGGGAAGGCTTTAAAGCCACGATTAGGGCGGTTATTACCAGTTTTAGTATACGCTTGAAAAGACAACGTCAACGGCAACTGCACGATCTTGAGCTGCAGATTAAGGCGGGAGAGCGGGTATTGACGCGAAGAACCGACCCCTGTATTTTGATAAGACTTCAGCGTCTTAGATTTCAATTTAATGCTATAATGACCACTGAGGCCTCCCTGAGTATTCGGAGGCAACAAGGGAATTATTATCGAGAGGGCAATAGGGCTAGTAGGCTGCTAGCTACGGTATTGAAGGGTAAACGGGAGGCCAAAAGGGTCAGTGCCTTACAGCAGTCGCGGGGAACTGACTTGATTATCAAAGACTCCGAGATTGCGGAAGTCTTTCGCGATTATTATATCCACTTATACAGCTCAGAACGGGACTTCGTCCAGGAGGGCTTTGATCAGTTAGTCCACGGTATACAGCGCCCTATCCTCTCAGAGGCGCATCGAAAGGATTTAGATGCTCCTTTTACCGAGGTGGAGGTCGGGAGAGCAATAGCCTCAATGGCCTCAGGTAAAGCTGCAGGGCCCGACGGGCTACCCGCCGAATTTTTCAAATGTTTTATGAAGGACCTAGCTCCTCATTTAGTCCGGTATTATCAGCTGTTGTCTTCGTCGGGACAACAAACGGGTGCCTTCGCGTCTGCTAATCTGGTAATGTTCGAGAAGCCAGGTAGAGATCCACAGCAGGTGGCTAACTACCGTCCCATCTCGTTGCTCAATGCCGACTACAAGATTTTTGCAACTGTTTTATCTACTAGGCTCGCGGGGATTATTCCGCTATTGATCCATCCAGATCAATGTGGTTTCACGGCGGGCCGCTCAACTGCGGATAATGCACGCATTTTATGTCATATTTTGATGGGAGCTGATGGGATGGGGACACCTTTAGTCGGTCTTTCTCTGGACGCAGAAAAGGCCTTCGATCGTCTCGAGTGGCCTTTTCTTTTTGCGATCCTTCGCTGGTTTGGTTTCGGAGAGGCTTATCTCAGAGCTTTGGAAGTTATGTATACTCTCCCTACTGCACGAGTCTGTGTTAACGGCGTAGCCTCGGCCCCTTTCACGCTGCAGCGTGGCACCCGCCAAGGATGCCCGTTATCCCCTCTGCTCTTTAATTTAGCGATGGAGCTTTTAGTCCTTCTCATACGTCAGAGTCCAGATATACAGGGTGCATGGGTGGCGGGGCAGGAAACTAAGCTTTCGGCTTATGCGGATGATCTCCTTCTTTTCACATCGCCTGACTCCATTCCGAGGATATTGGAGCAAATAGAGCATTATTCGCGATATTCTGGATATAAAATAAATTGGTCAAAGTCTGTTGTTTTTCCATTGAACAAATGGGTCCACAAAGAGAATCTCAGCGACTATCCTTTTATATGGGAGTCAGGCGCTGTGAAATATTTAGGGGTTCATTACTGTTATCCATTTGAAGAAACGGTCAAACGGAATGCTGTTGCGATTTTGGCGTTAGCCCGAGAGTTGACCGTGAAGTGGTCTCCCCTGGTGCTCTCCTGGTGGGGTCGGTTAGAAACGGTGAAAATGATAGTTCCCAAAGTCAATTATATTCTAGAGATGCTCCCTTGCTATTTTCCTCCCCAGATGTATCAGCAACTCGAACGGGTCCTTTTGCGGTTTCTGTGGAAGAACAAAACACCGCGAATTGCAAAAGAGAAACTGAAGCTTTGCCGGGAAAGTGGCGGTGTTAATTTCCCTAATTTTCAATCTTATCATCATGCCTTCCTTCTCAAACAAGGGTCTCGTTGGCTTGAATCTCCGACTGCTGGGCGGCCGGTTTGGGTTACTTTAGAGGAGCGGTTACTGGCACCAATACCGTTGCAATTTGTCCCAGGGATGCAGTTCACACATACATCGTCGATTCCCGAGGTCATACTTGCTACGCTTACAGCTTTTCAAGTCTTTATTAAGGTCAGTGATTCCGACTGTAGTTTTTCGAGCTAGGCTCCCCATTTGGAACAACCCAATATTTAAAATTCAGAAGAAGTCTTTTGCTTGGAAATCTTGGTATCAGCGTGGGATTTGGACGGTGGGGCAAGCTACAGGTAGCTCATAAATGGAAAGATTTTGGGTCACTTCAGCAGGAATTTGGCCTCCCGCTTACTTGTCTTTTTCAGTGGCTTCAACTTCGGCATTGCTTGGTGGGAGCGGGAATCGATCCTGAGCAGGGGCTTGGGACTGCTGGGGTTGTAGAGACCCTGCAGGACATTGCGAAGGCGACGGGAATAGTGTCGCAACTTTATAAGCGCCTAACCCTGTTCCCTTCGGCTTTGATGCAAAAGGTACAGCAGAGGTGGGAGAGGGAAACCGGGAAGAGGCTTTCGGAACTTCAATGGGAGAAATTTTGGTCCAAACAGGTAAGAGTCACCAGGTCAGCCTCTATCACTCAAACCCTATATTTTTTCGCTCATAATTGCTTTTATACACCGGTAAAGCTCGCTCGTTGGGATAGTACCCTTAGTCCTCTTTGTTGGACCTGTGGGGCAAAGGTAGGCACCTTGCTACATATAGTATATGAGTGCCAAGGGGTGTGGACCTATTGGGCCTCGGTTTGGAAGCAAATACAAATTATCCTGAAGTTCCGGGAGCCTCTCTCTTGGCAAATTATCGGCTTGCGCTCTGCAGCAGATATTCCTTCTTTGCCCAAGGAAGGTGCCTTTTTGTTAGACTTTATGGTGGGAATAGCAATTTGTATGGTTATCAGTAACTGGAAATCTACCGCTCTTCTTAGTGTCCATGAGTGGTGGAATCGGGTTTGCTTGGCGAGCCAATATGAGCAGTTCTCTGGTAAAGCTCAGCTCCCGTCTGGGAAGCAATGTCTTAAATGGCAATTATTAAATGATTTTGTTAAGTCTGCTAAACTGAATTAATGTCAAGAACCTAGGCTCTGTTTTATTTTATTTTATTTTGGAATGTAAAAGTTGTTGATCCCGGCCCTGTAGGAGAAGGCTGGGGAGAGTGGGGGTGGGGGGGATTTAGTTTAGTTGATTATTGGTGTTTCTAGTTATGTCTGTTTTGTTCTGTTTGGAAAATGAAAATAAAGCAATAAAAAAAAAAGAAATGTGAAGGTCCTGATCTGACTGTTCCATTTCACACAGAGTGCCCCTATATAAAATGGGGCTTCATGTATACAAGAAGTAAATTTCATATAGACCATGTAGTTGCAAACTAAACTGATGGTTTTAGTGTGTGTCCCTTATACAAGTCTTCAAAAAGAAACCATCTGTGCTGTCTATTTAAAACATTTACTGGAGTAAATTTCACATGTTAACCATTTAAATGTACTTTGTATTATATAGTGGCATACCCAGCATATTTGACACCTGGATTAGATCATATTTAACACCCTCCTTCCTCTATATGACAAAATTATTTTCAGTAATAATCATGAAATGAAACGAATAATAACAATGGCCAGAAAAGAAACTCTGACAATGAAAAATTGCTTTCATTGACCCTCATATATGTAATCATGGCAGTAAAAAAAATAAAAATAAAATAAAATATTACAGTACAAAAAAAGGAAAAGAATAATGAATTCTCAACCGTTATGAACTTACTCTCATAATGAATGCCTGTAGCTGAGTCTGTATGTGTCGGGGCCCGACTGTATAACTGGGAGTTCTCTGAATTAACTTCCATGTAGAACACAATGTTTATTAAAGGATAAGTAATAAAACTGTGCTAATTTGAAGCTTAATAAATATTATTAAAACTCAACAGTGACCGTAGCAATTGTTTAGAACTTAGACCAACAAAAGATTTTTTCGGGAGGAGTATTTTATCACTGACATTGTTTAGAATTGCCGGCTCATGGTGATAATAAAAAGCAGATCAACCTTTAGTTGATTTTATTATTGTTTCTAAATTCTCTACAGACAATGCATCCCATTATTGCCTGCACCTGGGGTGGACTGTACCCACTGCCATGCCCTTGGTATACCACTGTTTTGTACATTTTTGTGTAGGTGACAGTGATGGTGGGGCTGGGGTCAAAATAAGCATACAGATATTTAAAAAATTGAAGTTTCTTCTGCTGTTTTCTTTCCCCAACCTAAACACACTCACAGGACCACTGTTTTTTCCTGATAGCTAAATTACTGCTACTACTACATGGAAATGGAAGGGGATCCAATGAAGTGACTTGAGAATAGAGGTTCAATGAGTATAATGGGACTGGTGGAAGATTAGCTGCACAGCTAAGTTCTGCACAGATTGAAGGAGAGAGATGACTCAGAGGGAGACCAGTAAGGAGGAGGTTGCAATAATCTAGATGGGGTTTGACTAAAGAGTGGATAAGAACCCGATTCTAGGAGGGGAATAGCGGGGCAGCACGTCCTGCGGGGACATGCCTCCCTGCTATCTGCTCTGGCGGTATTCCACCTGACTCCCCTGCTGCACGCACAGAGCCGCTTTCTGTGCAGCAGGAGACATGGGCATGATGAGGAGGGACGTGGGTGGGGAGTTGGTGGGCCAGATATCTGGCCATACAGGGCCAATTCCATTGATGACACTGTATGTCCTGGGGTCACTGGGGGATGGCCTGGTTATTCCACCTCAAAGGTGGAATAAGGGCAGGCCGCCCCCTGATCCCACCTGGCAGTCCTCCAGGGGAGCACGGTGGCCTACCACCAGAGCAGAAGGACACTGGAGCGGTGTCCTGCTGCTTGATCCAGACTCTGGCAGCCCCCAGGCAGTAGGGTACGAGCTAGGGGACTACAGACCTGTGGGGTGGACGTCCTGCTGGCCATGTTGGGGCACTCTGGGTTGTTCTGGGGCCCAATTATGCATGCCATGGGAATGTTTTGCTCCCGCATTACAGAATCAGGTCCTAACGGACTCATCCTGCTCGGGGCCATCCGGATGGCCCGGATGTGCCCCTTTTTGAATCGGGCTCAACATGTCTTAGTAGCGTGTTCAGAAAGGAATGGGCACATTTTATTAATGTCATAGAGAAAGAAACAACAGGTTTTAGCAATCAATTGGATGTGTGTGGAGAAGGAGAGGGAGGAGCCAAAGATGACCCCAAGGATGCGTGCTGAGGAAACAAGAAGTAGAAGAGTGTTATCTACAGAGAAAGAGAAAGGAGAAAGGGGGGAGGAGGGTTTAGGGAGAAAAATAAGAAATTCAGTTTTGGCCATGTTCAATTTCAAATGGAGGTGAGACATTCGGGCAGTGATTTCAGATATAAAGGCAAAAATTCGGGCCTGGAGTGTCGGGGAAATATCAGGTGAAGAGAGATAGATTTGAGAGTTATCAGCATAGAAATGGTATTGAAAACCATGGGAGGAGATGAGAGCACCAAGGGACTGGGTATGGAGAGAGAAAAGTAGAGGACCCAGAACAGACCCTTGGGGTATAGTATTTGAAAGCAGTAGAGGAAGAACTGCCAGAACAAACACTGCAATGGGAGAGATAAGAAGAGAACCAGGACAGCACAGAACCATAAAACCAAATGAGGACAATATGTGGAGGAGAAGGTGGTGGTAAACAGTGTCAAAAGCAGCAGAAAGGTCAAGAAGAATGTGGATTGACTAAAAGTCTTTGGATTTAGCCAGGAATAAGTTGCTGGAGACTTTCGCAAGAGCTGTTTTTGTAGAATCTAACGGACAAAAGCCAGATTGTAGTGCATCTAGAAGGGCTTGAGAGGAGAGAAATTCAAGGCAACGGCAGAGAACTGCACATACAAGAAGTTTGGAAATGAAAGGAAGAAGGGAGATGGGTCAATAAGACAAGCTATAGATCCTGTGCATATTTTTAGCTGGATTTTAGGAGATCACTTTTCAGTTAGGCCATTATACTGTACATGGGTAAATTCCTACCTACCCCTAGTAAACATGTTTGAACATTGCTTTCTCCAAGAACAGATATCTCAAGGCAGCAAATAAAAGCTGAGTATTTAGGTATCTAGGTACAATTGTGGTCAAGATTATTGGCACCCTTGCATTTTAGGTATGTTGTGTACAATATCTTGAGAAATAATTGGAAATATTCAAACTGTATGGCATCATAATATTTTAATATGTTCAAAGGTATAGAACAACAACTAAAAAAAGATGTCTGTACAATGTAGACATTGTAATTTTTGAGAAAAATAAAAAAAATATGACCTGGACAGGATTAATGGCACCCTTCACTGCCAAGGGTTGTGCAACCAAATATTAGAGATGACAGCCTCCAAACTTTCCTTGTAGCCATCTATAAGTTTTGTACATCTATCTGCTGGTAGTTTCTCCCACTCTTCAACTGTGATTTGTTCCAGCTCATGAATGTTTCCAGGATTCCTTTTAGCAATACCAGTTTTCAGCTCTTTCTGAAGGTTCTCAATTGGATTGAGATCAGGATTCACTGCTGGCCAGTTTAAAACAGTCCATTTCTTCCTTTTTAAACAAAACATTTTTTGTACTTTTGGATGTATCTTTTGGGACATTGTCCTGCTGGAGGACCCATGATCTTCGACCCAGACCTAGCTTTCTGACACTAGGTAACATATTTCGCTCCAAAATACCTTAGTAGTCCTCTGACTTCATGATTCCTTTAATACATTCCAGGCCTCCAGTTGCTGAGGCAGCAAAACAGTCCCACTAATTTTGGAACATCCACCATATTTTTCTGTAGGAAGGGTGTATTTTTCCTTTTAAGCTTCATTTCTTCGCCTATAGATGTATTGCTGGTCTACATTGCCAAAGGGCTCAAGTTTGATTTCATCTGTCCACAGTGGGTTTGGGTAAAGACCAGGCGTGCCTTTTTATGTCTGTCTTTGAGCAGTGGGGTCCTCCTTGGCCTTCGCTCATGAAGTCCTTCTTTGTTTAGTGTGCAGCATATGGTGCAGGTTGAAACCACCACTCCAGATTGCTCCAGGTCAGCCTTAAGCTCTTTGGATATTGTACATGGTGTTTTTCCAACACTTCTCACTAACCTTCAAAGACTTTTTGGATTAAATGTTTCTCTTCCTACCAAGTTCTGGTAGGTTCTTGACAGTTTCATGAATGGAAAATTTCTTAACAGCATTGCAAACTGTAGACACAGGAATCCCAAAGTCTTTGGAAATGGCCTTGTACCCTTTGAAGTTTGATGTTTCGTACTAATGGCTTTTCTGATGCTCTCAGGCAGCTCCCTTGTCTTTGCCATTGTGAAAATGGAACAGGGAGTGAATGTGGACATTTTAAACATTAGAGTCATCATTCTTTGGTTGATTCAAGTCATGTGAGTACTGACGATCACTGGTGTGTCTAATTGTAATGCAATGGGAATGTGGTTCTTCTGTTCAAACTGATTTGAATTGTTTATAAGGATGCCAATAATCTTGTCCAATCTTAGCTCAATATGGACTTGTGCTAAAATAGATATCCCATAACATGACTCACATCAATTCAGCACACAGAAATTGGCTCATAAATAATACTTGTTTGAATTGTCAGACTTATTAAAGCAAAGTTGCCATTGATAAGCTACTTCTACAATTTAAAGTCCTTTTTTCTACTTTTTTTTAAAGTGACCATATGCCCAACATAAATCTAACAACAATAAAAGTGCCTTATATGCACAACGGGAACATCTTTTATTACCTTCTGATAGTATACATAAAAAGGATAATGGGGGGGGGGCAACACTAGTGTGTGTGTTACCATTCATTGTGAAAGCTCCAATGATAACGGCATTACTTTCTAAGTACTGGAATATCTTGCAATCAGATGTGTGCTTTGTGGACTGCCCTATTGTGGCATATCGTAGGGGATGAAGCATTGCCAATTTTGTGACAAATTCGGTGACATGGGATATACCAATCGCTCCAGTGGAAGAGCCTTTGGGTCAATGTGCTTGTGGCCATTGCGATTTTTGTTCTTTTACAATTGAAGGGACAGTGTGAATTTGCCCATTCAACCAGTTAATCATGCAGTCTTGATGGAACATTTCTTGCCAACAGGCATTTATTGTATATGCCATTAATTGTCCATGTGGAAAAACATACATTGGGCATACAAGACGGCCTATAGTGAAGTGGCTGTGTGAACATAAGTCTCATTCACACATGAAGAATGAATCTGCACCACTAGTAGATCATTGCTTGGTTAATATCATTCCTTTTCTGATTTAACTTGGCATGTACTAGATTATATATCCCAGCATTGGAGAGGAGGGAACCAAGGAGAAAAAATGAAATATCGTGAACAGTTTTGGACATTTACCTTAGATACAATTCATCCTAAGGTTTTAAATTTACAGATCGATTGGAATACCTTGGTATAGATTGAGTGAATGTGATGTCATCGGTAGACTGACCACTCAAAGTAGATGTGGGTGGAGTTAAAAGCCATATGAAAGAACGCCGCGGCCATTTCTTGAAACAACCAGAGAGCTCATGGAAGAAACGTCATGGTGAGGGGTTTGATAATGGATATTTCAGGTGAGTTCTGCTTCTTGCTCTTTCACTGAATATCTCTATTTGGGACCTTGTGAATAACTTTTAGAGTGTTTCAAATACATCAAATTGAAGCCAAGTATTCCTTTTTGTATTAGACTATTAGTAGATATCCATGGAGTCTTATTTATTTATTTATTTCTAGCTTTTCTATACCGCGCTATTTGACATCAGTGCGGTTTACAGTTAACAATTTTGCACAAGGCAGGGGAGGTGCCTTGTGCTTACATCGAACAGGACATAGTAACTTGGATTCATAACATTGAACTATTTACATCTGAACAATGACAGATTACTAGTGTCGCTTTTACATTCTTAAAGCTGTTGGGTGGTTGTGTTTGTACAAGGTGTAGGAGTACAGTTGGATTGCAATCGGATTGCTATTCACCGCACTGGTGCCCAAACCTGCTGGGCTGAATCAATCCTTTGTGGAATTAGCAGCAAAAACGTAAACATTTTAGAGCAAGACTGATGATTTGCTTGAAATGTTTCATAGTTTTTAAGAGAAAGTCTCAGCCTATTGAATTTGCTATGTTCATTTTCCATTTTAGAAAGACAACTACTATTTAAGTATCGAGATAATTTCCTTATAAGGTGCAATTCACTCAAGCGATAAGCATCTATTGAGAAGGGTTCATCCGTTTGCCTATCTGTCTGTATGCAAGTGTGTGTTTTACTTGTGGTAACAAAGCCATACATTCTCACAGGGAGAGGAGCAGCTGCTACAGTGTTTGCCAGGGGACCCAACCTCTGACAGCACAAGGACTGTGGAGAACTGCCTTAATGGCAAAGAAGTAGTGGTCTTCTGGCACAAGGATTTTGAGAGCCACCTCAGTAGAGAAGAAGTGGTATGGCTACTGATGGGACCCAACCTTTGCCTGCACAGGGACTGCCGGAGAACTGGGAATTCCAATAGGGAAGCTGTGCAATAATGGAGGTGCCCATAGAGGGAGGAAAAGAAGGTCGGAAATAGGTATGGTGTGTGAAGTGGGAGAGGGAGGGAAGGAAGCGTAAAAGGTAGGAGGGAAAAAGATTAAAAGGAAGGGGGAGTTAGGTTGAAAGTAGAAGTGGGGATGGAAGAGAAGGAAGAAAGAAGAGGTCCACCTCCAACCCCCACCCTTTACCCCTCACCCTCCAACACATAGAAACCATTCACCCTCTCTGTCATATTCATCATCTCCCATCCCACATACACATAAGATACATACCCTTTCTTCAACTCCCACCCATTCTCATCCCTCACACATGCACACGCTGCTCATCCACTCTTGCTCACTCACACACACCCTTTACCTGCAGCCTTCACATCCCCACCTCTACTTCTACCCCTACCCCTATGCCCCCACCTTGTCCCTATCCCTCTCACACACATATGCATGCTCAAGCACCCATCCTTATACTCTCCAGATGAGACACAAATATACAGTACATGCAATGCCACTTTTGCACACTTCATACAGGTCCCTCATGTAGACAGCCACACAGCCTGGCAGGTATGCCTCCCTTAAGAGATTAGTGAGATTTTCCTCTGGATAGAGGAAATTAGTGAGAACATACATTTTGATATGTATGTTCTCACTAATTTCCTCTATCCAGAAATGCACCATTTTGTTACGCTATAAACATGTACTTTTCAATTTACATTTTTTCCTGATTTCATATTACAATTATAAATCCTATATCCTAATTACTTAAATTTGTAAAATAGCAATGGAACTAACACACAGACTAGCATACACTCATATATGTATGCAGGTATATATGTATTCATATTCATATACGTACATGACTTGGAGGAAGAGAGTTGCATAGGGCAGAGTTTACTATCCTCCACGTCTGGAGGTATTGGAACACCATTGGGGCATACACATATTGCAGAATGGAGTCTAGAACATATACATGGTCAGCTCTGCTCTTCAGATTCATGTAGTGCAAAGCGTAACCAACCTGTGTGCGACAAGGGACCACCACTCTGCACCTACATTGCAAACTAAGCATCAGTTCTGAAAAATTTACTAGTTCCTCTATCAAGCTGAACAGTTGCATTCCTAGCAAATATATTTTTGACCTCTCCCTCAGTCATGGATAAACCCTCCTGACAGCTGCTTTCTTGGCTGCCACGCAGCTCACGTTCAGTTAGAGAGGAGATTTGGAAGCTGTGTGGTGAAAGAGACTGAAAGGAGCTTTGATTGTGAACGACAAAAATACAAATGTCTTCAAGGGACTTGTGTGCGAAACTATGGTAGCTGCCTACATACACTGCCATGGCTTCTACAGGTAACACATAAAAATATGATGAAAGAGATGGCGTTTGCCCTTTGGTTAGTATGTGCAGTTCTTTAATTTTCCTAAGCGTTGTGTGTGAATGGATCACCTTCCCTGAATTTAGCAGGTTTTACTGTACTTTGTATGCATCTCTACTTCTGGCAGCTTACTAGAATAATTTCTGTTTGATTTCTTGAGCACATTTTATGGTGAAAACAGCATTTGGCATATGCTCAGTTTTCCCTGTGTGCATGAAGTCACTGAGGAGCGTGCATATCCTTAAAGGGATAATGGCAGAAGGCTGGACTACTCTGGGCCTCACACTTTGCGGGACCCCATGCTGCCACGGTATCTCCATCTTCAGCATTACAATTTCTGCCATGGCATGGGTGCAGCTGTGACATCAGCATTTCAGGGCCTCCTTCCAACCCATCTGTACAGGACCAGCACTGCCCTTGGGTCGATCTTGGGTACAGGGTTTGTAATCCACATTAAGTGGCCATCTAAATGAAAGCACTGAGGTATGTAGCCACATTCAGGGATCTCTTTGAATGCTTTGAATACAAAAATTGTATTTGTGGGTATATGAATAGCCATTTATTTGGGTCTGATTTAAGAAGGATTTTTCCATGGACACAGAAGGACATATTCACTAAACTATGTTAAAGTTAGCACAAGGTTTAGAATGCAGTAAGTGTGTCATGCTAAAAGTTAGCACGAGGCCCCATAGGCATTTTGGGTGCACGCTAACTGCAAATGTTGCCATTAGTGTCGGTGCATTTCATGACATCTCAGTGGGCGGCATAAAGTGTACCTACATCTTGGATTGCATGGTGCCGTGCGTTAGCAATGTGCCAATGGCAAGGGGATGGGTGCACATGCTCCCTGAAATTGATGCTGGCCTCTACACTATATTCGAAGGCCAAACTTGCGCTACCAGTGTACATTTTAATAAAGATGCACCAGAAGGAGGAAAATTCCTTTCTGAATAAGTTCTGAATAAGCTCTCTACTAGCAAGACAGTTATGCCAGTGCTTTTTAAATAAATGTTATGAATGTTATATGTATAGAGGCAGATAAATTATGACAAATATCTGTATAAAAACACAGACGTCCGATTGCGAACATTTAATCTGCATTATTCGTTTGTCTAAATATAAATTCATTTCAATGGTTTCCTCTTTCACGGACATGTGCTCTTTTTCACACTGTAAAAGGTCAGTGTTGAAGACTGCTCTTTTCTCAAGAAAAAGACACAATAATTAGAGAATGGCACTAGAAGCCAAGCCACACAGTTCCCCCTCTCCCCCCCCCCCCAACTGCCTCAAACAATTCAGTCAGAGACAACTGCAAGCCTTTTGTAAACCCTGCAGCTTACATGTGCTTGTTGGACCTCTGACATTTGCACCGTGGTTGGTTCTTCTTGGATTAAATTCACCTAGGGATTTTTCTCCTCTGCCAGCAAGGCTTACACTGGCAACGAATGCAAGGAACAGAACTGATCTGCAGCCCAAGGAAACAGACAACGGTGTTAATATTGCACTTCCCAAAGTGGCTCGTCTTAATGTATAATCATGTAGCAAATCATGTATCTATTTGTATTATTAAATAAAGACTAACATAGTTGTACACCCAACAGAGCATAAGGAATGCACAAAGGATCATGGGTTCCCAGCATTCCCTGCTCCCTCTTGGAAAGCCGCTGACTCATTCCCTAAGCAATCAACGTTGTGTGCCATTACAAATGGGATGGTTAATAGGCCTGCATCCATTATCATTAGTGCATCTCAGCACGCAGGTACATGATGGGTCTTGCCAGCGCGTTTGCTCCAGCTCACTGAGCCAGGGGCCATGCTCCATTGCAAATGAGGATGAGGAACACCTGCTCCAGGGTTTTTCAGCAGGACGGCGTCATCCTTCACATCTCATGCAACACTTGTTCTGTCAGAATGCAGCGCTGGCACAGGCCAAGACAACGGCTTGCCAGGCATCCGACTAAAGATTATAGACTTCCCTGTGGTCTTCTGACGAAGTTCGTCTTTGAAATGATTTTTTTTTTAAATGAACCTTTTAAAAAATTTATCACTTTCATAATGAGGTATTCAGCATTAGGTTGAGGGTTTAAAAATAAAGCTAAAAGAAAAGAAATTTCCTTCAGAAATTAACTTTGCTTGGTTTGGCAATTAGAATGGGATACTTAAATATTTAATGTAACAGATAGCTTTTTATTCACCCTGCATTACATTGGCTGCTTCGCTGTGTTAATGAAATGCATATTTTCTTTATACATTGCTTGGCTAACCCTTTTGTTTAGTAGTTCGCGATCTGATTTTCTTTTGTTCTCTTGTCACTTGAATAAGTTAAACTGTCAAAAAATAACCTTCCGTCCAGTGAGTCCTCAGTGCTTCTTCTCTACCCCTCACTTCCATTTCCCAGCATTAGAAATACAAAATAAAGTGTTAGACCACACTTCGGGAGGATTTTTACAATAAAAAAAGCTGTTTAAATATAGACCTGCTCTTCCCTCTCTTAAATAGTTTCACAGAAGAATTTTAGCAGGGCAGACTGGCAGAAGTACAGAAGGCAGAAATTTTGCTTTCCAAGAGGCAAACTTGAAAAACAAATAATCAGGGTCATACTACAGCTTGCTTTGAACCATTTCTGACTGAGGCAGCCCATGCCGTTGGACTCCATACAGCACTCAGCCATATCATTCAACCTTCCTTTAACTAAAGCCTTGAAATGATGCTGCACCTATTATGAAATGCCTGAGAAAAAGGCCTTTTTTGCCATGCAACCTAGAACCCACCAATTTATAGTGAGTCCTTATCTTCTCGTTACCTGAAACTACACCGCAGCAAAACAAATGGTACAACATGACTGAAATGCCTGAATTATTTCCCCCTTCCTTACAGTTTTCAAAGGTCTTTAAATAAAAAAAACAATAACCTAAACCAGTTAAGGAATCTGCTATGTTTAGGCTTTGCAGTGTGGTTTAATACAGTGTCAAAAGTCAATTTTTGAATGATAAAATTAGAGCCAATCAGAACTTGTCTAGGTGTGAGCAAATCCATGAGTATGATCAAAAACGTGTCTGTGTTTCAGGAGTACATAACAAGCTGCAGGGAGGCACATCTGTAAATTATACAGGAAGCCTTCTTCAGCGACTGATTCATCCTGACAGTTTTACTGGAGTATATGAAAATTAGTATTAAAGATGTGATATGTAGGCTTCATTCCAGGAATTCCAATCTGGTTTCAATAAAATGGAAATACTGATTGGAAGTGAAGTTGCCTTCCGGTTTTGCCGTTGGCTATTATGTGTTCATTTGTGAAACGAATGAATTCCACAACTATTTTTAATATTCACTTTATGAGTTCACTTCCCACACTGGACACATTGGAATGATTAAAACCAGTGCTGCCATCCCGTACCAGAATCTTTCATTTCTAGCAGCCAAGATGCTGAAATTAAATGAATTCTCCTGTTTAGTCCATCTTTTTATGCACCGAGTTGCATCAGTGCATACCTAGAGTAGAATATGAATAGGAAAATAATATTTCCTTGAAAAGACATCAGGATGAGAACAAAGGATGAGAGATTTGTGATGAGCATAGTTTGCGCTTTTGGTCCTTGTGTTTCTTGTATTGCACGTTTACTTGGTCTTTGCATTCTTATCTGGTGCAGCAATACTCTCTAAAGGAATTTTGAAAGATAATTTTCATATTCGAGAAGAACAAAAAATGTCTAAATGCTCATTGGCTCAGAAAAGGTTTGTGAAAAGTCAACTTTCCAAAGTAGAGAAAACAGACTCACTGATAAACTTTGATTTTGATATTTGCCTGTATCTAAAACAAAATAAAAGGAACCATTTATTAGAAACTTATTTTCCTCATGAACCTTTACCACCACTTTGAACAGATGCCATCTTGGTATAATGTGGCAGATAAAAATTTTAAATAAAGATTAAAGCTTTTGGGGTTGTCTAGAATCAAGTGTTTTAATACTTCAATGGCTAGATTTTGGTATCTTCTGACTTTCCCTATTTAAAATATAAAGGGACTGATTCAAGCACTTGAGATCAAATGATTATTAGGTGCTTATTCACTTGGAAAGGTTGAATTGGCTGGTTTAAGTAACTACGTATTCAGCCTTGATAAATAGCATGATGGGTAACCCTGTATCAGTCATGTAAAAAGTTGATATTGTCCACTAGAAATTGAATAGAACTAAAAAAATGGCATGTGAAAACATTTGCAAGACCTGCTATAAATTTTCCTGAGAAAATGTGCACATTAGAAAATAAAACATTTTCTACAGTGGACTGGTTTGGCTAAAATTTTCCTTTACCCAATGACCCAGAGGATCTCTCTTATGAGATGAGTCAAAACAGTCTGGGCCTCATTTACTAATATGTCTTAATCAGTTAATGTGCGTTAATGCATAATAACACACATTAATTTGATTTAATCTCATTAATGGTTAATAGGCCCCATTGACAATAAGGGACTTGGGTTATTTAATGTATTTGCTTGAAATGACATTTTCCATGTTGTTTCTATCAGTGCTGGCTCAAGGAGATGAAGCACTGGCCCTAGGTGAACCTCATCCCTTGTGTTCCCCCTCCCTCCCACATGGTGCACAGCACCGACATCAGCAGTAATAGCCGCAAACAGTCCCACAGAGATTACCTTCAAGCTTCGGCACTGTGGGCTGTTTGATTCCACTGCTCTCCGATGCCTAATGCCAACTTCCCATGCAAACAGGAAGTTGGCAATGAGAGTTGGAGAAGGGTGGAAACAAACAGCCCTGTAGTACTGAAGTTTGAAGGTAAGTGCCGCGGGCCTGTTTGTAGCTTTTGCTGTCGCTGTTGGTCCTGGAGAGGGCTGACAGTAGTGGCAATGGATGCTACTGGAGGGCTGGCATTCTAGATGACCACCTAGTTCACCTAATAGTAGCAACGGCCCTGGTTCTATCTATCCTTTTTAACCTGAAATGGCAGGAAAAATATAACTTTTGCGCACTATTGAATTTACCTCCTGAAACAAAACAAAAAACCTAAACAAAATGGAAAAATCCCATAAACGACATGGGCAAATAAACAAAACAAAAATTTTAGGCTTGCACATCCTTGTCATTAAGTTGTTAATACATGTTAGTAAACGAAGCCCTCTGTTTTAACTGAAGCTCTTTCTGAATACCAGTTCAGAATCTCTGACTCACTGGCAGAGTTAACAAGTTACCCAGTTCCAGAAGTGAGATTTTTTTGTCAGTTCTGCTTTTAAATTTGCATTGCAATGTAGTATGGTATTTATAGTCCTGGATTTTACCCGTTGGAATCAGTGCTGCGGGTCCCATAGTGCATCAGGATGAGATTGTCAAAAATCCAGGACTAGCTTAAAAACTCACTCCTGGAAATGGGCAACTTGGCAACTCTGCATTGGGTGAGAATATAGTAATCCATAAACCATAATCAAAACCAATCATGATTGGGAGACTCATAGATCACAATACATCTGTATCACATTGTCTGAATGATCAAAACACCACTGAGAAAGGGTGCAGAGAAATGGTATCTTCATGTTGTACCTTATGCTTTCTACCTACCTATGTGAAAATTCTTACTGCACATTAGTAAATAAGGACCACTATTGCAGAGATTCTTAGTTGACATTTTGAATGCAACAGGATGTCCACCACCTTCATAATATATATATATCCTCAAAATCTGTCCACTGATATAATATTCAAAAAGAGAGTGACGAATGTATTTGGTTGATTTCATGTACAGCGAGCTGTCCAAAGAACTATAAGAAATGAGAATATATTATACTGGGAAAGTAAAACATAGTAACATAGTAACGGGAAGACCGCGGGGCCACGTACCTGGAGGCCGCAGTTAACCGGGTGGGCGGCGTGGTGCGTGGCCCCGGCCTCGGCGTGAGGAGGGGGGAGCTGGAGCGGTGTGGAAGGCGTCATTTAAATCCATTGGCTCCCGCGGGTGTGTGAGGAGTGCGGGAGCCAATGGGTTGGCGGCAGGAAGGTGGGGGGACGGTGCGAGACGGGAGCAAGCCGGCGAGGCGTCAGTCCTGGTGAGCAGGGGAAGGTGACTGGCGTCGGTGGCGAGCTCCGGGGTTTTTTTGTTTTCAGCAGTGGAGGAAAAGAGGATGGCAGTGGCGGTGTGTCTGGCGGGAAGGAGGCTGCTGTGCGGTACACCATCTTCTGCCGCGTGTTGGGAGGAGCAGGCTGCCGGATAGGACTTCGATTGTTGGATGAGTGCTGAGCGTGGGGGGTGCAGCTGTGGTGCTCAGGTGAGTAAAACGCAATGGAAGTGAATGGAAAGGGGGAATTTGTTGCCAGGGCAGGGAGTGAGGACCGGCTGACTGTGCTGGGAGCTGTTTTTTTAAAAGAAAAAAAAGAAAAATTCTTCGAGGAATTAAAGGGGGAGGCCAGGATTGTTCTTTCAGTGGGTGTAGCATGCCAGCACGTGAGGGCTCGGGGGCCAGGGGGAGTAGGGGGTCGGGTTGATGGGTTGATGCAGCAAAGGGAAGGCAATCTGGTAGGGGAGGGGGGCACTGGGGCAAGGGGGGGATGGGGGTAAGAAAAAGGGGGCACGTGGCGGGGGGTTGGTCCACGCGATGAGGCTCATGAGAGGGGTGGAGCCTGTGCAGGGGGCTCGGGGGGCTCAGGGGGGGTCTCCAGGGGGGAGGAGGTGAGTCATGGTGCTGATGCATTCCAGGGGGTGGCTGGGTGTGGGAGGGCTTTCCGGGATGCGAGGGAGGATGGGGGGTTGGCTGGGTTAGGGCCTATCCCTCTGGGGCCGGCAGGGGGGTGCGGTCGGGCAGGCCAGTCAGGAGGGACTAGGTGTGGGGGGCCCGTGGGGCTGGCCTATGATACCGGGCGGGTTTTATCCTGCGGCTTGGGAGCACTGGCGGGGAGGGGGGCAGGGATCCTCCAGGGCCGAGTGACCGGGGGCTTGGCAGCCGCCATGGGCCATGGCAGGTTCCCCCACCGTGTTTTCTTCTTTGTCTCCACAGATGTCATCTGGACAGACGCGGTTGACTGGACAGCGTGAAGGAGATGCAGTGCGAGGTGAAGAGATCGACGTGGTGGCAGCGAAAATGGGCAGGTGGCGGAGACGAGGGGAGAGCAGGAGGAAGTGCTTCAGGCAGACAGCGGGCTGCTGGCTCCGGATGGCTCCGCAGGGTTGTCTCGGCTCAGTACTCCGGCAGCTGGTGAGTTGCGAGGGGGTCAGGGAGAGCTGGACGTTGGGGGGGAGGCCCAGGGGGGGCAGGGGGCAAGGCGAAGAAGAAGCGTAGGCACTCCCATAAGCGTCATTGCAGGTCGGGGTCCTCTTCATCGTCTGATGATTTTTCGTCATCTTCGGGATCAGAGACCAGAGAGCGAGCAGCGGGTAACGTGTGTGTGGGGGCAGCAGTATCGGGCGGTGTGGGTCCCACGCTTGCATCTTTTTCAGAATTATGGGAGGGGGTGCCGCGGAAGCTGCATCGGAGGATTCGGAAGAGGCGGTATATAGATATCTTTAAACTGTTGGAGAGTAGGAAGCGGTCGGGCGATAGTAAGCGGAAAAGAAGGGAGGATGAGAAGGCGGGGAGGGTCCGGAAGGCTTCGCGCAACGTCATTAATTGGACGAGGGCCTTCTTGTGGCTGGCTAGTGTGTGGGGGCATCATTACCCGGGGCACTATGGGATGTTGCTAGCTTACGCGGACTCTATTCTGGAGGCAGCGCAAACTCATGATGGTTGGGCGTGGCTCAACTATGATGAGAAGTTTCGGACAAGAAGGAGAAAAATAAGTTGTTGTCCTGGGGAACGCAGGGCATCAACTTATGGTTGACGCAGATGGCAGCTAGAGGGGGTGCTGGGAGGGGGGCGGACAGAAAGGGGGTGTGGGGTCCTCGGCTGGTACGGGGCTGCCCTTTCGTGGGGGAGCGGCTCCTGCGCCGCAGAGCACAAGCGGCGGAGGAGCCGGGGACCTATGTTGGCAGTTTAATAAGTCCTCCTGCCCTTTTCCGGATTGTAAGTTCCGACATAGCTGTTCCGTCTGCGGTGGGGGGCATTTGGCCATTAAATGTGTCAAGAAAGGGGCCGTGGTTGGCCCCTCGTCTGCTCCCAAGCAGTAGGGACTTGATGGGCCTGGCTCCGATGCCAATTCGGGTCGAGGCGCTTAGGCCTTGGCTGAGGCGGTACAGGAGGCGAGGGGATAGGGTGGTGCTAGAGGAGGGGTTTCAGTATGGGTTTCCAATACCGGTGGAGGGCAAGGGGGAATCGGAGGGGGCTCGGAACTCCCCGTCGGCAAAGCGTTTTGTTCAAACTGTTCGGGACAAGCTGGCCGCGGAGCTGGAATTGGGCAGGGTAGCCAGGCCTTTTGCGGAACGGCCATTCGCTCGCTTTGTGGTTTCTCCGTTGGGCTTGGTTCCCAAGAAGAAACCCGGGAGGTACCGATTGATTCACAACTTGTCTTTCCCGGTAGGGTCGTCTGTCAATGACCATATTCCAAGGGAGTTGTGTGTGGTGCGTTATGCGTCCTTCGACGAAGCGGTAAAGTTAGTGCGGAGATGTGGGCCAGGGTGTTTGCTGGCAAAGGTGGATATTGAATCCGCGTTTTGTTTGTTGCCAGTTCACCCCGCTTCCTTTCATTTGCTGAGGTTTCATTTTGAAAGGCATTATTATTTTGATAAGTGCATGCCAATGGGTTGTTTGGTGTCCTGTTCCTATTTTGAGAGGTTCAGTTCGTTCATGCATTGGGTTTTGGAGGAGACAGTGGGATCTGCGAATGTGATTCATTATCTGGATGATTTTCTATTCGTCGGTGAGGCACAGTCGGTGCAGTGTCAGGAGCTGCTAGATGGGTTCGTGAGTTTGGCCCAGGCTTGGGGCGTCCCATTGGCGGCGGGAAAGATGGAGGGCCGGGCGAAACGCATCACATTTTTGGGGGTGGAGTTCGATACGATGGATATGGTAGCGCGGTTGCCGCTGGAGAAGGTGTCTCGGTTGCGTGTGCATCAGGTGTACTTAAGCTGCATCATCACATTAGGGTGTCGAGGAGTATGAGGGCTGACCTGGGGGTTTGGGATAAGTTCCTGAAAGGCTTTAATGGGATTGCGGTACTGATGGAGAAGGAAAATGTCTACCTTCGATGTGCAGCTATTTACTGACATGGCTATAATGAGGGAGTTGGTGCTAGCCTGTTTGAGGTTGAATGTGGTGGTGAGGGCCCGTCATGTACCGGAGTGTGCTAACAGGGTTGCTGATGCTCTTTCACGTTTCAACTGGGACCTGTTCCGGAGATTGGCACCAGAGGCGGACACCGTGGGAATGCTGGTCCCGGAGCACTTATGGCTGAATGGCCTGCAGACATGCTGAACCTATTATGGAGCTCCGTTTCACCGGAGACTTGGCAGGCTTATTGTAGAGGCTGCGATAGTGTGGTGGACTTCTTAGTGGCCCGGGGCTGGCGACAAGGTCCTGTCACAGACCACCTCATCGGCCTATACATCACGGCGGCGAAGGCGGTGGGAGCGGCGAGATCGACGGTGCGGGCGCACTTGGCGGGATTTGCCTTTTTCTCCAGGGCGGTGGGGTGGGAAGCATCCAGCTGGGGGTTCCTGGCGCGCCAGCTGCTACTGGGTTGGGAGTGGGCTCACCCTTTGCAGGGCGATAGGCGGCGGCTGATCATGCATGAGTTGCTCGGGAGGCCGTGCGCTGCCTTGCCTTTGGTGGCAGCGTCGGCGTATGAGGTCATGCTTTTTAAGGCAGTCTATTGTGTGGCTTTTTTTGGGGCCTTCCGGGTGGGGGAATTGGTGGCGGCGTCCAGCATGGCAGAAGGAGGGGGGGCTTTGCGGGTTCAGCATGTGCAGGTGTCCAAGGAGGAGTTGCGCATACGTTTGGCAAGGTCCAAGATGGATCAGAGGGGCAGAGGTGCATGGATGCGCTTGAGAGCCGTTGGTGGCTCTCCAACTTGTCCGGTGGCTGCTCTTGGGGCCTACCTGCGGGTGAGGCCGCGGGGGGTGGATTTCTCTTTATACATGAGGATGTGCGCTGGCTGACGCGGTTTCAGTTTGCGGCAGTCCTGCGGATGACGCTGTGCCAGTTGGGCTTGGATTTGGGTGACTTCGCGCCTCATTCATTTAGGATTGGTGCAGCCACTAGTGCCGCGGAGGAGGGCTTACAGGACCAGGAGATTCAGCGGATAGGCAGAAGGCGATCAAATGCGTTCCGGGGGTATGTGCGCTTATGAGGGGAAGTGTGCAGAACGGCTATTAACTGTGCATTTTCTTTTAGATGGGGGCAGGATTCCATGTTGCTGCAGGATGATCGGCCATTCGTTCGTGTACTGGGCTGGTCAGCGAGCAGCTACGAGGCCTCTCGGGGCAAATATCGGATTGGATGCCTCTGAGGTGACCGTCTCATGGCTGGGCGAGCGCGGTCTTTGCTGGATGCAGCTCTTGCCTTTGCTTCGGCACCATCAGCTTGTGAGGGGATCCCCGGCGTTGCTGTTGCTGCATCTCGGAGGCAACGACCTGGGTACTTGGACCGTCAAGCAGCTGATCAGGGCGGCAAAGAGGGACCTGGCCGAAGTGTTGTTAATGTTTAACGCTGTGTTTTTGTTATGGTCTGATATAATTCCAAGGCCTGCTTGCTGGGGCCACCGGAGGTGGTCTCGGGGGTTGATTAAAATTAATCGGCAAATTGGCCGATGGGTGTGTGAGAAAGGGGGATGGCAGATTTTGCATCCTTGGGTTGAGGTAGATTGTGCTGGCTTATATCGGCCAGACGGAGTACATTTATCCCCGGTCGGGATGGATTTGCTCCTGAATGATTGGCAGGAGGCTTTGGAGTATGTGTTGCAAGGCGGGGTAGCTGGTCGCAGCTTGGTCTTTGGTGGGGGGGGGCTCAGGGACGGGGGTCCCTGAGCCTGTGGCGGGATCCTGGAGATGTCCGGGGTCCGGAGCCTTGGGGGGATGGAATTGTCTGGGGGCCGGTTCACGGCGGAAGCGGGAGGGAACTCACTTTGCTACTCAAACGGCTGGTGAGGGTTTGTCCCGCTGCCGGAACCTGAATGAGGAAGGTTTTGGTTGTTGCTAGTTTTGTTTGGATAATGTTATATGGTTAATAAAGCTGCGACCAGTTGGATGCCCAAAGTGTTGTGCTGTAGTTATTTGTGGGTTGGGATGGTGTTTGGGCTGGGGTGGGAGCACCAGGTCTGCCGTACCCCGGTCACATAAAAATGAGGAAATAATATTGAACGAGATTGCCATAGTGCTGATAGCTACCTGGGAAGACTGTCTGGCATCACTGTTATCCTGACAGGGTACAGAACCTGAAATCCCTTCCTGCTAAATCAGCCAAAATCTGAACTCATGTCCCTTCCCACCCAATCACACAGCATTTGAGTTCTTTCCCTTACAACAACACAAAAAGTGAACACGTTCTTCTAATCACACAGAAGGTCAATCTGCTTTGCAAAATATTACATTAAATTTTCTTATAGAAGTGTTGGCAGATTGCTCTCAAAACGTGTCAGCAAAAATGAAATCCCCTCTTTCAGCATTATTCATGGTTATCTTCTGGTTTATGCACCGCAGTCCTTTGCACACCAAAAATGGCAGACAGAAGGCATTTTGGATAGAAAATGTGCTTCTGCTAGTTCTTGCAGTATGTTCTGAATCAGATACAGTAGCCTTTTTTTCTTAAGATGCTGTTGTGTGCGTGTTTCTAGTTTGTCAAAAGGAAAAAACTCTTTGGTTCATCTACAGTAAATATTGCTAACTACTAACTCATAAAACATCTCAGCTGGGTTTATTACTTTTAACCATCTTTCCAATTGCGCTGTAAAATAAAGGCAGATGCCATTTTAAAATCTTATTATTATCAAGGGCCAACTCCTCCAGCGGCACCTGCTTAGCAGCAATCTGCTTGTTTATAGCCTTCTTTTATGGATGACAGTTTAAGAAGCCCGTTCTTTTGGTAGAAAGGCGCCTTGCTAATGTACAGTAGAAGTGGTGGTGTGCACAGTAGGTGAGCTCCTTCTCTCATCCCGTGATATTGAGACAGGGTCGCAGGTTCACCTGTGATTTTAGCTTGACAGCTTCGCCACACACATCAGGCTCTGCCAAATGCTTCGCCATTAATTTATGATTTAAAGTAATTAACTTTTGCTGATTAAAGTAATTATTTCAAGTGCATTGCACTCAGGCCCAAATGATGCACACAGCCCCCTCTCCAGTTTAAGCTAGCAACATGCCAAGTGCTTAAAAGCTGCACCAGGGAGCTTACAGTGGCTTCTGCCAGTCTAACAGATCTGCCATGTTTATGGCAGACTTGTACTAACTGCTCATTTTAATGCCGAAACCTGGCAGGACATTGACACAGTATGAAACCTTCATCTGGTAAACAAGACAAGCTTCAAATTGGTGGCATCGAGGACAGTGAAAACTGTTTAAATGAATCTTGCCTCCAGCCTTCCAGAGGTATTATGTTTTTGTTTTTGAGAATTCTTTGCCCAGATTGGCTGTTAAACAATATACATTTTTATCCAGCCTTAAGCAGGTATTTAGCTCTCTTTACTCAACTCTAGTCCAAAAAAAGCATCTCTTTGCATTATCCCAATTACTGTAGGAATAAATTAAAAGAGGAAGTCTGCATTTCATTTTTGTTCTAATAATAAATGCCATTAGTCCAAAAAAACTTCACATTAGACTCCAATCACAATTATTTTACTCATCTCTTCATACAAGCAGCTGTTTTGTTCTGGTGTCTGCGCTGATATTTGAAATACACTGGGAGGCAAATGAGGGATAATCCTATATAGAGGCAGGAAAATGCTTTAGTATCTGCTTCCTCCCACCCTTTTACCAGTTTCTCCAAAATATTCTCTTAATTTCCGAACACTTGGTGAAGATGGAGCCAGAAGGCTCTCTTCTTGGTTTGTAAAAATGTTATTAGTACTTAGGAAGGTAGAAAAAAAATAAAATGCAATATATTTAAAATATCAAGCATAACTCTTTCTGGGTTCTTCACAGTCGGGGGGGGGGGGGAGGTTTCACTATAAGAGGTCTCACATATTCACTGCAATTCAATCAGAGAGAAACTTCTGTTTCAGGGCCATAGATGTCTTATTAACTCCTTTTTTTTTCCAACAGAGTTCTTACTGGATGGGTGTACTCTATCACAACATAAATTTTACTGAGAAATTTCTGGGAAGCCAGGGTTCAAATCTCACTGCTACTCCTTGTGACTTTGGGAAAGTCACATAGGCTTCCATTGCTTCAGGTTCAAAGTGAGGCTGTGAGAACTCTGGGGACTAGGAAATGCCTACAGTAACTGAATATAACTCATTTTGATCTACTACTGAAAAGGCAAGTCCAAAAAAATAAAATACATTTCTTCAATATTCAGCTGACCACCACGGACAAATGCGGTTCTGGGTAGCGGATGCTGCTGAATATCTGGTTTCAGTGGGGGCAGTAGCTGGATCTCTGGATAGAGGCAATATTAAGCTCCTATCCCAATAGCGAGACTGCATAAAGTTAAGCTTGCTTTATTGGGTCTAACTGGCATGTTTACTGTGCTACTGGGTAACCTGGGTTTCAGTACGCCAAGTGTACCATGGTAAAAAGTACCACGCCCTGAAAATGTGACCATGCTAAAAATCCTGTATTACCCAAATAGTGCAGGCTGGGTGAGAGACTAGGTGGTTCTTGAGTGGAGCATCCATACTGTGGGTAGCGTGGGCATTGGTGTCCACTCCTCACTAATGTAGCACTCAAATGGTTTGACTCATACCTCAACGGAAGACAGCAACAAGTCAAGATTGGAGCCAACTCTTCATCTCCGTTCCCATTAACACAAGGAGTCCCTCAAGGATCCTCCCTATCTGCCCTGCTCTTTAACCTCTATGTCCAACCTATTTGCAAGGCCATCGCACAACACGGCATTCAATATGCTCTATATGCCGATGACATCATGATCTACACCCAAACCAACTTAGACAAGCCTGACTACACACCTATAACCAACTGCCTCCTTGATCTATCCTGATGGCTATCCAACAACAACCTCAAGATCAACTACAAAAAAACAGAAGCTCTATTCGTCTCGCGCAACACCAACTTCTCCCCTCCTCAGCACATTGACCTTGTCAATGATTCCATTCCAGTCAAAGAGGAGATAAAGTACCTGGGAATAATTCTAGATAAGAACCTGAACTTCCACTCCCACATCGCCAGAACCACTAAGTATGTATACCACAAGTTGGCAATCATTCGAAGGCTAAAGCCCATATTAAGCCAAGACCACTTCAGGACAGTCTGTCAAGCAATAATAACACCCATACTGGATTACTGCAACTCCATTCTCCTTGGACTGCCCGCATCAACTATTTGTCCACTACAAATGGTACAAAATACGGCAGCACACATCCTCACAGGATCTGCAAGATACCACCACATCACCCCTATCCTGAGCCAATTACACTGGCTCCCAATCACACTAAGAACCAAATTCAAAACAGCCCTCATCCTTTTCAAAATACAGCAAAATCTGGTACCTAACACCCTCAAGGACTCGATCAAAATTAAAACCGACCCTAGACCAGACGAAGACCGATGATGGACATGATCCAGACACCGGCCTCATACTGCAAAACTACGAACTCAATGTCCAGGTGGGCACTGTCCCTTGCAGCACCCTCCTTTTGGAACTCCCTCCCCCATGACATCAGGACTACAACAGACGCCAAGGACTTCAAAACAAAACTAAAGACCTTCCTATTCACCGACTACTATGGGGCCATCACATAATCTACCCTATCTTCCTCCTACCGTCAGTAAAGCCCTTACCCCAGCTTACTCCCTCGCGGTATATAGCTCACTTATTTGTAAATAAGGTCCCTTGAACCCCCTCAGCACTCCTTCCAACATTCCTCCCTCTGCAAATACCATCCACTGTAAATAGCTCCCCTCATACTCCCAATCTCCCATACTCCCTCGCTAGTGCTCCCTCCTCTCCCAAGCGCTCCCTTATAACCCCAATGCAATCCAATGTTTATTGAAATTAAGCGTTAGTTATACCAATGTTTAGATGTAAGACTATATATCTTGTAAACCGCTGATTAAAGGATAGAACGGTATATAAAACTTGTTAAATAAATAAATAAAATAAACTTAGCATGAATGCATTTATCACCACTTCAAGGGATGACATTAAGTGCACCCAAACTGATCATGCCAAAGGAAATGTATTCAGGAGTGGCATAATACCTGTGCTGGGTTCATGAGCATATGACAGACTCACCTCTATGTTTTAGTATGAGTCGGGCGCCATCCCTGTGCTTTTTTTGGGGCCATTCGGAGGCTAGTGGTGCACCACTCAATAAACATGCTCCTTTATATTTGATTAGAGGACTGAAAATTGCCTCTAACTGGATAAGTTCTTGCATTGACATCACCCTGCCCACAGACAGTCCCAGCACTATCTGGATAGTGCCACAGTGGTAAGAGGAAATATTCACCAACACTATTCGGATAGTATGCTGAATATTGAGATCAGTGGGGTTTATCTGGTAGCTCTGGAAAGGCAGTCTCCTATTTTCTGCCTTGCAGTACAAACTGGGCATTTACTCTTCCAACACAGTTTGTGCCAGGCCAGCACTGAAGTTTTCAGGCTGAAAAATATAGGCATGAGCTGTCGGATTCCCCAAACCACTGGTTAACCCCTAGTCACAAAAATCTCAAACTCTTGAGTTCCAAAAATTCAGCTACTAAGCTTCATCCTGCAAAGGACAAGAGCCCTAAGGAAATGAGGCTTTCATTCAGTTCTTGGGCAACCTCTTTTATCTCTAAATAGGAGAAAAAGGGAGGGCAAAAGAAGGGCAAACACAGAAGAAAAAATAGGGCAAATAGGCAATGTTAGCGGAATACTAAGGCGTCTGTCTAGGCCACCTGTTTAGAGGGGCTGCATGGTGCAACTGATATGGCAATGGACCACAATAGACTAACAATCATAAAACTATGGCCTGCAGGTCAGGAGTGATCCTGCTGGGACAGTGGGCAAAATCAACATCAACAGCTGTCTTGACTGACTGCTGTTCATGTCTACATATGCACTGGATAGCTGTTAGAGGGCTGCTGATGTTGTGTGCTATGGAGGTGTGAGGACAAAGGGCATGTGTGCTTCAGCCAGTACTGGCCACATAGTCTGAGCTGGACCTAGCAGGGTACAGTGGGGTTGGGTGAAGGGCATACAAATTAGTCATTTCACATACTAGCAAAATGACAGTGTGGCATCAAAAGGTGCCTTCCCAACCCTACTTTCCTTGCGTGCAGGGGCATTTAGCAGTGCATACATGCACTTAGGGAGGCATGCCACTGCTATGGGCCATGTTCCTGTGGGCAGATGGCCCCTCATCCTGACCAAGAAAGGGTGTGGCTGAGGCCTACTGACTCTGAGCAGCTTTCCTAGCATTGAATATGGTTTGGCTTTGTTGGAGATCACTCAGTGACCCCTTTATGGTTTCCATGCTTGGGGAATGAAGCATTCCATAAACCTAGAGAGCTCTTGTGGGCTTCCAAGGTCCTCTGGTCTTCTTGACAGCTGGGGTACTCAGCCTGAGGGCTGCTTTGGTTTGGCCACCTGTACTGCTACTACTACCATGTGGTGTTCTCCCAAAGGTCTTCCCAGTGGGGGGTTGCATATGGGAGCCCTATGTGGGTGGACTGCCTTGCACCCCCCCATTGTTGATTTCAGGCCTCAGGGGTGGGTGTTCTATATGATGGGCCATGGGGGTTCTTGACCCTATGCACTCCAAGTGGTACAGCTGCTGGCTAGAGTATATGCGCTTCTTATGCATAGCCTACAGACCCTTTGGCTCAAGCACACCCTACTTTCCTCCAATGGGGCACACAATCCACTATGGCTATGATGCTGGCCAAGCCATATGAATGGTGTGACTTAGAGGGGTATTCTCTCCGCACGAGCTGTAGGCCTTATATTGTGTTCCCTGCAACCTAGGTGAGCAGGCACCCTGGGTGCTTCAGGATAAAGGGGTTGATATACATGTCCCACATGACGGACACCGTGGACACCCTTTCTGATCCCACCCTGCATCTTTAGATGCTACATTTGCACCCTATCTATCACAGTTAGGGGTGCAACACGTACTCATTGCATGTGTTTGTTTTCCTAATTTGCAGACCCTGCCCTCTTGTACTTAGTCCCATTGCTCTGAGCTGTGCAGCCAGTAATGCCTATTCCCAATCATCCCTTTCTATTCTAAACTGTCCAGTTACTACTGTACTGTAGGTGAGGTTGGGGCACATTTCCTACTGTTTGCAGTGGTTCTGTAGCCCACTGTCACCCTACTAGCCCATTTGTAGCTTATAATTGCAGGCGCATGTTGAGAGCTCATTCACTGTGTGCATGTGCTATGACTGTGCGTTCATGTGCCTATCGCGGTGTTACGCCCTCTGCAGCTGCACCACCCCCTCCACATCTATCATGGCTGCTGGGCCCCGCTGTGGTAAAAATGCAAGCTAACCACGCATTTGCCCCCTGCCACTCGCGATGCTTTAGTAAACATGCCTTATAATAAATCAAGCCATTAATATAGTTTAAAGCATTTTCACTTCTCTCTGCAATTTACGTTTTTTCTAATCATTATTCTGATGCAGTTGTTTTCTTGCCTAGTTTTCACATTATTGTTTTTAACCCCCATGTATGCCACCATACTGAAATTGTTAAATCTGTTAATTTTATAGCACTAAAGCACCTGATGCCCAGTGATCCTGCAAATAACAATCTTTCAGCTCCATGTTAAATGTTCATAAAACATCAATAAAAAATAAAGATGCCAAAAAATGTGTGTGTTGGCAATAGTCTTCTGGAATATGATGGATGATTCTATAAAGAACTTTTTTTTTTTTTAGCAATGAATTAACTGCTCTTACAGGATAAGAGATTAAGAATAACTAGGGAGAAATTCTTTATTTATCCTCAACTCTCAATGTACAGGGCAGGTGGTCATCCTGTAAACTCTTTCAAATTTAATTTGGATTTGGAATGACCATCTACCGATGGGATAATTCATTCAGTCTAACAACCCTTTCACTCTAGAAGCAAACACTACAAGTGTGCCAGACTGTGGTAGTCTTGTGATATGGACAAGTCCAAGCAGAGAACTGGGATTATGACGTATAATTCATTCACTGACCTTAGAACGGGCAGATTACTATTTGCCTATGTAACCAAACTTTACCAGCAGGAAAAGATGCAAGATGAAGCTCCCTTCCCCATAAAACAGCTCTAATTGCAATATAACTTTTGAAATAAGCATTTTTGAGTAATTGAAAATATTGGGGTTTTTTATGCAACCCCCCTCCCTCCAGTCAAAATATATATGGTATATGGTTCAAAATCAAACAGTTTACATATAATCAAATAAAAGAAAAAAAAGAACTCCAGTATTAAAACAGAAAAGAAAAAAAAAAAACAGGGACAATCAGGAGACAACCGCAGATGCTGCTCTAGGTCTGCTAGACCAGGCTTTCAAATGCTTGTTCAAAGAAGTAGGTCTTTAGACCAATTTTTAACTTTTTGTAAGAGGGTTCTTGATGAAGATCTGGAGGAAGGTCGCCCCATAAGATAGGGGCCTGGAAACAAAATGCTGTCTGGTAGACTCCTATTTAGCATGAGATACTGGGGGGATAAGGAAGCGATGAGCATGGATGGAGCGGAATGTTTGGGATGGGGTATGTGGTATGACAAAGAAAGAAAGATACGTGGGAATACCAGTGTGGAGTGTTTTATGAACCAGGATAATAATTTTGAATTGAATATGACAAGATACAGGGAGCCAGTGCTGCTGTTTCAAGTGTGTGTGTGTGTGTGTGTGTGTGGGGGGGGGGGGGTATGGGACATGGGGCATGGGGTAACATGATCAAGCCTACTGGCTACTGACACAGGAAAAGATCCTGATGGCTGTGTTTTGAACTTTGTAGGAATTTTAACTCATAGGTCAGAACAAGCAGCGTTACAAAAGCTGAGTCTAGCCATAATTAAACTTAGGACCAGGGTTTTCTGAGCAGAAATGTCTAAGAATGAGCAAGTGGCCTGAAATTAATGCATGGCCAAGAAAGAGCTCATCTGTGCATGGAAAGAAGTTCTGTGTTAAGGATTGCAACGAGATGTTTAAATGAGGGGGAAAGAACAATGGGAACACCAAAGGTAGATGGAATTATAGGGAAGCTTGAGTTTCCAGTAAACGAGCTGACAGAGGTTTTTACGTAAAGAGCTGTTCAAAGGAGCCAATTCAGGGAAATGTGAGGGCGTGTTGGGGGAAAAGGAAGATATCGACATATGGTAGTATTCATCGATACCAGAGTTCTGGATCATTGTTGCCAAAGGACTAAGAAAAATGTTAAAAAGGAGAAATGCGAGCATGGAATCCTATGGTACACCACAGACTAAACTATGTGAAGCAGAGGATGAGAAGCTAAACGAAATTGAAAAAGAACAATCAGACAGGAAAGAAGAGAACCAATGGAAGACCATGAAGACCAAATGGGTTCGGAGAATACTGTGATCAACCAGGTTGAAGACTGTGGATAAATCAAGGAATATGGCCAAGGTAATATTACCCTGGTTGAGTGAACTATGAATTTTGCTCAGCAATGATGTGAAAATATCTCTGGGTGTGCTGTGGCCAGGTCAGAAACCTGATTACCATGGGTGAAAGATGTTAATTTTTTCTATGTGATCCCAAAGTTCAGTGAAAACTATCATATCTGTGATTTTAGATAAGAAAAGAAGATTAGAGACCAGTCTGTAATTGGCTGGTACCGAGGAAGCTGGCAGCAAAACTGGATATTCAGCCCTGATGAATATCCAGCATCTGATGCTAAATATTTGCTCTCAATTTGCCCAAGGCTGGCAGGTGCTTTGCCATTACTAATTACCATGGTTGAATATCAGACCCTAGATTATTAAACTTCAAGGGAGAATTGTAATTGTCTGCTTCAAAAAGCCCTTCCTCATTACCTCCCAGTAAGAAATTACATAAAATCAAATAAACATTTTGGGTTTGAATTCTTACAGCTAAAACTCAAGCGCATTTCCGGGGCATGGAAGCAGAGTCCAAAAGCCTATTGCCAGTATGTAAGATAGCTTCTTATGACAGAAGCACCTTTGCTTTTTGTTAGCATGCACAATGCTAACATGATTTGCTTCGCTAAAATAATTCTCCCCATTCTCAGTTGAAAAATAAAATGCTTGTTTAAATTCAGTCAGTTGCTTTTGATTTCATCAACCATATTAGAAGCTAATGGTATATGAGGATCATTAACCTAACAAAAGGATATTACCGCTTTGATAAATCATGAAAGGTGGTATATAAAAAATGTAAAATGAATAAATGCCTCTGTATCGTGCCATAGTGCGACTGTACCTTGAATATTCTCTGCAATTCTAGTTGCTATTTCTTAGAAAGGATACAGTGGAGTTAGGAAAGGTATACAGAACAGCGACCAAAATGATAAAAGGCTTGGAAAGATACCCTCATGCAGGGCCGGTGCTAGGGTTTCTGGTGTCCCCTTAGAACCTATAAATCGGCGCCCCCATCTCTCATTATTATTAATGTTGGCTGCACCCCACCCTCCTTTTTCCCCAAACTCTTTTGTGAACTCTTTTCATGTGATGCTAGTATTTCTCCTTCAAATCCAATGTTGTAAGAAAATTACATAGTTAGAGCAGTAAATACTTAGCATCATTATGAACAGGCTGTGATAGTCCAAGAGCATCGGTGCAGCTGCACAGGGCACAAACGTTTAAGGGTGCATTTCGGGCAGCTGACCTCGGCTCAGCCCCCCATGCTACCTGCTGTTGCCCTGGTGCCGCCACTTTGTGTTTTCTCAATGGCGGTGGCACCGTCAGCAGCGGAGCAGAACTGACTTCAAATAAAACAAAACAATAAACTATGCTGGTGTTTCCTCAATGCTTGTAAGGCGATCTGATTCCTCTCTCCCTTCTCTGATGTAGGTCGCGTCAGAGAAGGGAGGGACCAGGCCAGCCATTCAAGTGTGGAGTTGCAAAGACCCGCGTTTCAATGGCGGGTCTGGTCCATCCATACTCTGATGCGAACCTATGTCAGAGCAGGGGCGGGATCGGATCTGCTTACAAGTGCAGAGGAAAGATACCCTTTATCTTTATCTTTATCTTTATTCATCACTTGATAGACCGCCCAGGCAGGTGCATCAGGGCAGTGTACAATACAATCAATCAAAAAAAAAAAAGAGCAAGAAGAGAAAAGGAACGCCATTAGTAAGACAGGACGGGAAGAGACAGGAAAGGCAAAAGAGGGAGAAAGACAAGGGAGGGAGATTGCTAGCAGGAGGTTGGTTTAAGGTGCTGGGAGGTCAAAGGCCTGCTGAAAGAGACGGGTTTTGAGTAGAGATCTGAACCTTTGAAAAGATAATTCTGTACGGAGGGCCAGCGGGAGCAAATTCCAGAGTGCAGGAGCCAAGAAGTAAAAGGCAGAGTGACGTGTAGTTTCCAAGTGGGCTGAGGATGGAGCAGGGAGATAGAGACGGTAACCATGTGCTGAGCGGAGTAAACGGGGGGAAGGTTGTAAGCGAATGGAGTCAGCTAGATACTGAGGGGAGCCAGTGTGCAATGCTTTGTGAGTCAGGATAAGAATTTTATAACGAAAGCGGAAGTTCAGTGGAAGCCAGTGTAAACGGAGGAGAAGAGGAGTAACATGGTCTCGAGGGGAGGAATGGGTGAGCAGACACGCAGCTGCATTCTGAATTAGCTGAAGACGTTGAAGTTGGTATTTAGGGAGACCCGCTAAAACAGCGTTGCAGTAATCTAACCTTGACAGGACTAAGGGGATAACTAATGAAGTGAGAGAGGAGGGGGGAAGAAAGGGCGAACAGCTCGGATTTGACGGAGAAAAAAGAAGGAGCGACGAACAAGAGCGGAGATGTGATGGTGGAATGAAAGGGAGACATCAAGGGTGACTCCAAGGTAGCGGAGAGAGGAAACCAAAGGAATGGGGATGGAGAGGAAAAGTGGAGAGCAGGTGGGTGGAGGTGTATTAAAGGAGAGCCAAAGAGCAGCTGATTTAGAAGGGTTAACATGGAGAAAATTAGTATTTAACCATGTGGCGATACGGGCGAGACAGAGGTTAAGTGGAGAGAGATCTGGTGAGAGAGAATTAGTGTGATGAACAAGAATGTCATCCGCGTAGAAGTATCCCGAGATCCCTGACTGCTGGGCGATAAGTGCTAGAGGGGCAAGAAAAAAGTTAAAAAGAAGAGGAGTGAGGACAGAACCCTGGGGAACGCCACAGAGAAGGGGTTGAGGGGAGGAAGTAGATGAACTAGTCTTCACTGAGAACGTGCAGAAGGAAAGAAAAGAACAGAACCAGGCCAGGACAGACCCACAGATCCCAAGGTCAGTCAGCCGAGCAAGGAGGGTGCAATGATCTACAATATCGAAAGCAGAAGAAAGATCCAGGGTCACCACAAGTGAAGTATCACCTCGGTCGTGGGCTTGATGGACTTCACTCAAAAGGGAAGTGAGGATGGTCTCTGTACTATGGCCTGTGCGAAACCCGGATTGACGTGGGTGCAAAGAAAGGGTAGAGTCCAAATGGGCAGAGAGTCGCATAAACACAAGCTTTTCCAAGATTTTAGACAAAAAAGGAAGATTCGATACGGGACGCCAATTAGCCAGGATGGAGGGATCAAGGGTAGGATTCTTCAAGAGTGGACGGATGAGGGCATGCTTCCAAGCTGAGGGAAAAACACCAGAGGAAAGACTGTTGTTGAAAATGTGGAGGACGTATGGGAGCAATGTGAGAGAGGAGTCAGATAACCAAGAGGAAGGTATAGGATCAAGAGGGCAGGTGGTTTTATGAGAAGTAGTGATAACTTTGGAGAGCTCTGTTGAGGTAATGGGCCAAAATGTATGCCAAGTATGTGAGCAGATCTTATCAGGAGAAGAAGAGAGGAGCTCAGGAGGGGAGGAAGAAGATGGAGGAGGGGACAGTGGCGGCGGGCAGAGATGAAAAGTAGCACGTAGAGATGAGATTTTTCCAGAGAAGAAAGAGGCAAGGGAATCAGAATCAGGTGTATTAGGGGGAGGGATAGAGACTGCAGAGGAAACAGAGAGTGTGGAGATGGATCGAAGAACTCTAAATAACTGTTGTGAGGAATTGGAGGCTGAAGAGATACAGTTGGAATAGTATGACTGCTTTGCTTCAGTGATCATTTCACGGTATGAGGCTTGGGTGGTACGGAAGGCAGCGAGGGAAGAGGGGGAGGGACATTTACGCCAAATCCGCTCTGCACGATGGAGGTATGCCCGCTGGAGATAGAGACCAGAGTGGTACCAGGGATGGTGGGTCTGGGGTCGGAGGGAGGGGCGGGGACAGAGAGGAGCAAGTTGATCGAGCGCAGTGGTAAGGGCAGAGGACCAGAGATCAACCTGTTCGTTTACAGGAAGAGAGAAAAAAGAGGAGTTAAAAAGGGAGTCTGCAGAGGGAAAATTCTGGCGAGTCAGAGGAGTAATGTGACGCTTGAGCTGCTGGGGGCGCGAAGGGGAAGGGGACGGAGGCATAGAGGAAGGTAGTGGAACCATGGAGAAAAGAATACAAAGATGATCAGACCAAGGTAAAGCGAGTGAAGAAATATCAACCGGTAGGATTGGGGAAGCTGCTGGGGTGAAGATCAAGTCCAGAGTATGGCCCGCAGAGTGTGTGGGGCATGTCACATGCTGGACAAAGGAGAGGTCATCCAATAAGGATAAAAGTGAGCGATCTTTTAGGCGAGAGGGGGATTCGGAGTGAACATTAAAACATCCCTGCGCTTTTTTAAAAAATTTGAAGTCAAGTCTGCTCCGCTGATGCCGGTGCCAACCACAAAAACAAACAAACAGTGGTGGCAGTAGGGCAAGGGCAGACAGCTGGCTGGACAGAGGTATTTATTTATTTATTTATTTATTTATTTATGTATATATTTCTATACCGCCCCTTCCAGCGATCAAGGGCGGTTTACAGGGAACATTTTAACAACTGTACACAGATGTATACATTTACATTGAACAATTAGATTTAACTATTTACAATGAACGGTTGAGTTTAACTGTTTACATTGAACAAAACTTCAACTTCAAGTTGTACTAATAATACAAACATCCATTAACTTATTTACATTGGATATTTACAGTGGTTGTGTATGTTATGGAATTTATTTCCTTTTTTGACGTAAATCGGGGAAGTGTTTAGGGTTAATGACAGGTATGGGTGAGAAAAGGGGGGGGGGAGGGGGCACACCAGATGTGCAAGTCGCACAGGGCTTGGGACAGCCCTGTCCAAGAACATGCTAAATTTTAGATATGGATCATACAAAAAATACTCGGTTGTATGGACTGCTCAGAAATTGCTTATTTATTGAAAAAATATGCAGGAGAAAGATTTTGTACAGGAGGAAGGAAGGAATCAAAAACATAACCATACAGTCAATTTACATCTAGAAACTAGAAGCAAAACTGGTGAGAGAAAAGCAAGAATAACATGGCCACTTTCCGGCCAGACCAAGGAGTACATAAGAATCGCCATACTGGGTCAGATCAAGGTCCATCAAGCTTAGTATCCTGTTTCCAACAGTGGCCAATCCAGGTCACAAGTACCTGGCAGGTTCCCAAAAAGATACACAGGTTCCACAATGCTTGCCTTGTGGTAAGCAGGAGATTTCCTGGGTCCTATTTAATAATAGTTTCTGGAACTTTCCTTCAGGAACTTCTTCAAACCTTTTTAAAACCCATTATTTTTTAGCCTAAATATATATATTTTAAATTGTGATCACTTATCCTGTACTCAGTGAGGGTCTATCTGTTTTCTGGGTATGTGAGTGAGGCAAGGAGTTCTGTTAGGATGGAGTTTCTATGTAGGGATCTGTAGTAATCCATATTGTTCAGTTTTGTAAATAGGGGAACACTGATGCTGTGGCCTGATCCTGAACAGTGCTAGCCTTGTGCTTTATATCATTAAATACAAGCCATCTAAAAAGCTGCTAATTTTTTTTTACCACAAAAAAACCTGGTAAACCCCTATTTTTCGAACCCTGGGAACACATCCAATTGCTTAAAAAATAAACCCTTAAAATCCCAAATGATAAACACCTAGGGGTATGTTTACTAAAGGGTGTTAAGGGTGCACTGGTTAGCAAGCGTTAACGGCAGCGGTAAGGGCGTTATCATGCGGTAAAGGCCAGGGCGGGGAGTAGGCATTCTCTCGTTAAGGGTGCTAGGCTCCACTTATCAGGTGCTAACAGGACACTATGTGGGGTTGCTGTATAGCTGACCTGCAGCATGTTGTATGCAGAGCCATAAAACCTGGGCGCCACACGCATGCACAGTGCATTGCTGAAGCACACACTACTCTGGAGACACACACACGCACACACACACACACACACACACACACACATGAACCCGCCATCCAAAAGTGGTGCAGATTGACATTCTTACCTGCCTTTAGGCCTCCTTTGATGCTCCACCATTGTCAATGCCTGCTCACTGTGCAGGCACTATTAGCGTACTCTGCAATGCTTGGGTGCTGTCAACACCTGCTCAGTGTGCCGCTGCAATTAGTGTGCTCTGCAATCCATTCATGAGTGGTGCAGCTTCTCAGTGTGGACTTTTGCTGGATGAAATGTTGAAGGTTGCTCATGCTGATACAGTTCTGGAAACAATGAAGTTAACACACCTGAAAATACAATTCCTGATCCACAGGCCGTGACCTTTCTCTTATTCACACACTGGCCATGTGTTTGGAGCCGCAGAGGAGTCATGTGAGTTGCTGAATCCATGGGCATATATGTGGTCATTGTCAGGATGCAAGAGAGCATGAGTTGGGAAATGCCTATGTCTGCTTAGATCTCTGCAGGCTCTGTGCCATGCTTGTCTGACAAGGTATGTTCGTCAAGTGTAGGAGAGGGACATCTTGTAAGGTCTATATGTTGCACTGCCTTGCTATGCTTCTAGTTCAACTGACATTTATGTCTTGCATATGGGATCTGTCCATTCAAAGGGGCAGCCATGATACATGAACACACACATTGCAGACCATGGGCATCCTAGCAGAATGACCAATGTATCCATTTCCTGGTGTGTGCTTGCGGGACAGTCATGGAATATTCTCATATTTTGCAGACCAACACAGCTTGTTTGGATTCACATGTGGCTCAGGTGGTTGTAACTGATGGAGTAATTACTTATGGGAGAGGTCACTGGTTCATGCACAGATTACGGTCGTCATTTGTCAGATGAGGGGCAGGGTGGGCATATTTCCTCTGACATGGGCTATTATCATGTTGCATACTATTCCTACCTCAGTGGCATAATTTTCCCCCCAATGCACATATCCACTCAATATGTGTGGGTGGGTGGCATTCTGATCCCAGGGCCAGTCCATCCGCTTGGAAAACTAGCTGGGTGCCAGGGTCCAATGATAATGGTGGACAGCATGCCAGCCAATCCCTCCCTCTCTGCCATCGTGGCACAGCTGCTGTTTCAGTGCTGCAGGCGGCCTTATTGAAGTTGCACACATGCAGCTAGGCACACCTTGCCAATACTGTCCCCCTCCACTGGGGAATGTGGGTACATGTGTGACTACCTAAGACCTGCAGCCTTGACAGCCTAGTGAACCAGCCAGTCCCACTGCATCACGCACGTGACACCTCCTTTGCCAATTTGGCACCAACAGCATAGTGCCCTTTCTTAATAGGGCACCATGCTGTTGTTGCCAGCGGAGCACTACTATCACTAATGGGAACTTCTGTGGGCGAATCACATTGCATAGATTAAAATAGGCTCTCTCCCCTCGGAAATAGCCCTTACCATGAGTTTCAGATGGCGTTAAGGTTCCCAGCGTAGGGAGATGTAACGCACGGTAACACCACCTGGCATTATATAGAGCACACACTATCCCCACCCACTCTCTGCCCCATTAACGCCCACTCTCTACCTCTTTCACCTTAATGCTACGGTCCTGGCTTCCGCATGTTAATACAGCATTATGTGCGCTTTCCAAGCATTAAGCGCTCACAGGCACTGATAACGCCCATTAGTGGCACCTTTGCTCCCTTACCACCCTTTATTAAACACACCCCCTGCTCTGCTCCAGTGAATTTCAATTAAAAGATAGTGAATATTCTCGGTTTCCAAAAAAAAATATCTTAAGAACTTTATAACATTGGTATGCTCATTTCCACCTCCATTCACAAGTAGATTGTGTATCTTTGCAGCACTAAAGATTAAATAAAGACAAGCAAAAAATTAGAGAGACCTAACAACTTTTTGGAAGGGAGGAGTAGCCTAGTGGTAGAGCAACTACCTAGTATCCAGAAGATCAAGAGTTCAGTTCCCACTAGCACTCCTTGTGACCTTGGGCAATTCACCTTACCCTCCATTGCCTCAGAAGAAAAGGCTGGCAATCTACTTCCAGTGATACATTGCCAAGAAAACCCAGAGGTAGCTGGGTCACTATGAGTCAACACAGACTCAATGGCACAAAAAACCCCCTACAACTTTTCAGTGAGGTCTTTTTCCTATTACGGCATACGCTCAACAAGCTAGTCAGAGTAACTAGCATTGAGAAAACCTGTGACTACCCACACCCTAGCACAGGGACACAGATTTGCCCTTTTCATTTTCCCAGACATGTTTTTTTCGCAGATAAACTGGAGCGAAGTTGTGGGTGAAGACGTGCGAAGGGAGGATCAGTTCTCGATGACACGGAGGATTGAGCAGGCTCTACCTCAGAAAAAGGAGAACATAGTAGACAGGGCGCAGACACAGGCAGGAAGAGGGAGTGTGGCAGGTGCTGCTGTCAGGGTGCAGCCACTTGGAGCCAAGAGGCACAAAGAAATGACACTGTGGATGGGGCTCAGACACCGGCGAGGAGGGAGGGGAAGAGTTGTCCCATTAGGGTTCAGTCAGCTGAGCCGGGCAAAGAGGGAAAAAGTGCAGATCAGGATAAGACTCAGTCATAGGAGGAGGGATTGCAGAGAGGTCTGCAAAACAGAGAGGGGGAGTGGGACAGGTAACAAGGTCCCAGACAGGACTTCCTCCCAGGAGCAGGGAAGAGGGAGAGGAGTGGCTGTAGAGAGGAGGATCCTGAAGTCGGGCGGCGGTAACAGGAAATTCGGTGCACTGATAGAGAAGATCCAGTGGTTCAGAGAAACAGAACCTGCCCGTGGGCGCCGACGTCAGAAGGGTGCTGTTGCTAGCCGCCCACCCACACTCCCCATTCAGGATGACCCGCATTGCGCTGACAGCCTAGTGGACAGCCTGTCCGCAGTACACACTGCTCTCACAGGCAGAAGGTTGTGAGAGGTCGCTATCGCTATCACAGCCTTCTGCCCACACGAGAAGCGTGTCCCATGGGCAGACTCTCCACTAGGCCTCTTGTGCTCCACAGGTCATCCTGAATAGGGAGTGGGGGCGAGCTCCTGATGTCAGCGCCCCCCTGCAGTGCTTTTCCAACTTACCGGGTAGCGCTGGCGCTGGCGCTGCCCCTATGAGGAAGGTCTTAAAAGTTTAGAGCTTCTCAGCTTGGAAAGAGTCAGCTGAGGGGAAATATGATAGAGGTCTATAAAATAATGAGTGGAGTGGAACTGGTAAACATAGATTGGTTGTTTAGTCCCTTAAAAAGTACAAAGACTAGGGGACATGCAATGAAGCTATAGTGCAGCAGATTTAAGACTAATCTGAGAAAATATTTGTTCATTCAACACATAATCAAACTGGAATTTGTTGCTGTAAAATGTAGCTGGAATTAAGAGTTTTGGACCAGTTCCTGGAAGAAAAGTCCATAAACTATTATGAAAGTGGACTAGGGAAATTCACTGCTTATCCCTGGTAAAAAGCAGCATGGAATCCGTCTTCCTTCTGGGAATCCAACAGATACTTGTGACCTGGACTGGCCACTATTGGAAATAGGATACTGGGCTTGATGGACCTATGGTCTGACCCAATATGGCATATCTCAGGTTCTTATGTTCTTAAGCAGGTTCTGAAATCAGTACCCAACAATGCTCTTTTGAATATCTTTTAAAAAAGTAAGGGTTTGCTTTGCTACAAAAGTATTTATCTTTTCCAGGAATACAGAGAGCTGGAAAGTTCTGTTTCTACGTTTAGTTCAATAATACATGCAACTATGTGAAGCCACGTTTTGCATAAGGCATTTAGGTCTGCAAAGGGATGTCCACGTTAGAATGTTCAGTATTTTCCTGTGTATTAAAAAACAGAAACATGAGCCCCATTCACCTTGAGTGTTTGTTGTATTGTAAAAGCACAACATAAGAACATAACATAAGTACATAAGAAATGCCATAGTGGGTCAGACCAAGGTCCATCAAGCCCAGTATCCTATTTCCAACAGTGGCCAATCCAGGTCACAAGTATCTGGCAGTTTCCCAAAAAGACACAGGTTCCACAATGCTTGTACTGGGGCAAGGAGTGGATTTCCCAGGTCCTCTTTAATAATGGTTTATGGACCTTTCCTCCAGGAACTTGTCCAAACCTTTTTTAAACCCAGCTACACTGACAGCTTTTACTACATTGCCCAGTAACAATTTCCAGAGTTTGATTACGTATTGAGTGAAAAAAATGTCTGCTCTTATTAGTCTTAAAAGTGTTACACTGTAGCTTCATTGCATGTCCCCTAGTCTTTCTACCTTTTGATGGTGTAAACAATCAATCTATGTTTACCGGTTTCACTCCATTAATTAATTTATAGATCTCTAAAATATCTCCCCTCAGCCGTCACTTTTTCAGGTTGAAGAGCCCTAAACCTTTAAGCCTCTCCTCATAGGGGTATCATTCCATCCCCTTTATCATTTTGGTGGCTCTTCTCTATATCTTTTCTAATTCCGCTATATCCTTTTTTAAGGTACAGCAACCAGAATTGCACACAATATTCAAGGAGCGGTCACACCAGGGAACGATACAGAGGGTTTATAATATCTTTTGCTTTATTCTTCATTCCTTTCCTTATGAATTCTAGCATTCTATTTGCCTTCTTGGCCGCCGCTGCACACTGGACAGAGGGTTTCAATGTGTTATCCACGATGATGCCTAAATCTTTTTCCTTGGTGGTGGTTCCTAATGTGGAACCTTGCATTGTGTAACTATAGTTTGGGTTATTCTTTCCTAGATGCATAGCTTTGCATTTGTGCACATTAAATTTCTTCTGCCATTTGAACATCCAGTTTTCCAATTTATCAAGATCCTCTTGCAAGTTTTCACAATACTCTTGGATTTTAACAACTTTGAATAATTTTGTGTCATCTGCAAATTTGATTACCTCACTCATTATTCCCATTTCCAGGTCATTTACGAATATGTTAAAAAGTAGCACACCCAGCACAGGTCCCTGGGGTATGTTTATGTTTATGTTTATTTTGAATTTGATATACCGCTCAGGCCAGAGGCATTAGAGCGGTTTACAGTACCATATCATTTAAGGAGAAAAGGAAAGGAACGCCATTTAAATGATAGGACAGAAAGAGGACAGAGACAGTTAGACAGATAAGAGAAGAAGAGGAACATGGAACAGCGAGTTACCACAAATCAGCAGCATATCAGCCCAGTCCAAATCATAACATCAATGCTACCCTCAGCAACAGACGCCCCGGACCAACGCCTAAGGGCCACGCCAAAGGGCCCTCTGGTGAGGCCCTCAGGCGCGGGCCCGCAAGGTGCGGGCGCGCCTCCGAAGCGGCAGATTTAACTGTGACGAGGCAGGTAGGGGAGATGAGGAGGAGGAGCTCCCGCTCAACTCCCTCCATGATGGCTGCTGCTCCCGTTCTGGCCGCGCGCCTCCGAAGCGGCAGATTTAACTGTGACGAGGCAGGTAGGGGAGATGAGGAGGAGGAGCTCCCACTCAACTCCCTCCATGATGGCTGCTGCTCCTGTTCTGGCCGCGTGCCTCCGAAGTGGCAGATTTAACTGTGACGAGGCAGGTAGGGGAGATGAGGAGGAGGAGCTCCCGCTCAACTCCCTCCATGATGGCTGCTGCTCCCGTTCTGGCCGCGCGCCTCCGAAACGGCAGATTTAACTGTGACGAGGCAGGTAGGGGAGATGAGGAGGAGGAGCTCCCGCTCAACTCCCTCCATGATGGCTGCTGCTCCCGTTCTGGCCGTGCGCCTCCGAAGTGGCAGATTTAACTGTGACGAGGCAGGTAGGGGAGATGAGGAGGAGGAGCTACCGCTCAACTCCCTCCATGATGGCTGCTGCTCCCGTTCTGGCCGCGCACCTCCGAAGCGGCAGATTTAACTGTGACGAGGCAGGTAGGGGAGATGAGGAGGAGGAGCTCCCGCTCAACTCCCTCCATGATGGCTGCTGCTCCCGTTCTGGCCGCGCACCTCTGAAGTGGCAGATTTAACTGTGACGAGGCAGGTAGGGGAGATGAGGAGGAGGAGCTCCCGCTCAACTCCCTCCATGATGGCTGCTGCTCCCGTTCTGGCCGCGCGCCTCCGAAGCGGTAGATTTAACTGTGACAAGGCAGGTAGGGGAGATGAGGAGGAGGAGCTCCCGCTCAACTCCCTCCATGATGGCTGCTGCTCCCATTCTGGCCGCGCGCCTCCGAAGCGGCAGATTTAACTGTGACGAGGCAGGTAGGGGAGATGAGGAGGAGGAGCTCCCGCTCAACTCCTTCCATGATGGCTGCTGCTCCCATTCTGGCCGCGCGCCTCCAAAGCGGCAGATTTAACTGTGACGAGGCAGGTAGGGGAGATGAGGAGGAGGAGCTCCCGCTCAACTCCCTCCATGATGGCTGCTGCTCCCATTCTGGCCGCGCGCCTCCGAAGCGGCAGATTTAACTGTGACGAGGCAGGTAGGGGAGATGAGGAGGAGGAGCTCCCGCTCAACTCCCTCCATGATGGCTGCTGCTCCTGTTCTGGCCGCGTGCCTCCGAAGTGGCAGATTTAACTGTGACGAGGCAGGTAGGGGAGATGAGGAGGAGGAGCTCCCGCTCAACTCCCTCCATCATGGCTGCTGCTCCCGTTCTGGCCGCGTGCCTCCGAAACGGCAGATTTAACTGTGACGAGGCAGGTAGGGGCGATGAGGAGGAGGAGCTCCCGCTCAACTCCCTCCATGATGGCTGCTGCTCCCGTTCTGGCTGCGCGCCTCTGAAGCGGCAGATTTAACTGTGACGAGGCAGGTAGGGGAGATGAGGAGGAGGAGCTCCCGCTCAACTCCCTCCATGATGGCTGCTGCTCCCATTCTGGCCGCACACTTCCGAAGCAGCAGATTTAACTGTGACGAGGCAGGTAGGGGAGATGAGGAGGAGGAGCTCCCGCTCAACTCCCTCCATGATGGCTGCTGCTCCCGTTCTGGCCACGCGCCTCTGAAGCGGCAGATTTAACTGTGACGAGGCAGGTAGGGGAGATGAGGAGGAGGAGCTCCCGCTCAACTCCCTCCATGATGGCTGCTGCTCCCGTTCTGGCCGCGCGCCTCCGAAGCGGCAGATTTAACTGTGACGAGGCAGGAAGGGGAGATGAGGAGGAGGAGCTCCCACTCAACTCCCTCCATGATGGCTGCTGCTCCTGTTCTGGCCGCGCGCCTCCGAAGCGGCAGATTTAACTGTGACGAGGCAGGTAGGGGAGATGAGGAGGAGGAGCTCCCGCTCAACTCCCTCCATGATGGCTGCTGCTCCCGTTCTGGCCGCGCGCCTCCAAAGCGGCAGATTTAACTGTGACGAGGCAGGTAGGGGAGATGAGGAGGAGGAGCTCCCGCTCAACTCCCTCCATGATGGCTGCTGCTCCCGTTCTGGCCGCGCGCCTCCGAAGCGGCAGATTTAACTGTGACGAGGCTGGTAGGGGAGATGAGGAGGAGGAGGAGCTCCCGCTCAACTCCCTCCATGATGGCTGCTGCTCCCGTTCTGGCCGCGCGCCTCCGAAGTGGCAGATTTAACTGTGACAAGGCAGGTAGGGGAGATGAGGAGGAGGAGCTCCCGCTCAACTCCCTCCATGATGGCTGCTGCTCCCGTTCTGGCCGCACGCCTCCGAAGCGGCAGATTTAACTGTGACGAGGCAGGTAGGGGAGATGAGGAGGAGGAGCTCCCGCTCAACTCCCTCCATGATGGCTGCTGCTCCTGTTCTGGCCGCGTGCCTCTGAAGTGGCAGATTTAACTGTGACGAGGCAGGTAGGGGAGATGAGGAAGAGGAGCTCCCGCTCAACTCCCTCCATGATGGCTGCTGCTCCCGTTCTGGCCGCGCGCCTCCGAAGCGGCAGATTTAACTGTGACGAGGCAGGTAGGGGAGATGAGGAGGAGGAGCTCCCGCTCAACTCCCTCCATGATGACTGCTGCTCCCGTTCTGGCCGCGCGCCTCCGAAGCGGCAGATTTAACTGTGACGAGGCAGGTAGGGGAGATGAGGAGGAGGAGCGGACCCAGCACAGATCCCTGGGGTACTCCATTATTCACCATTCTCCATTGAGAAAATTGGCCATTTAGCCCTACCCTCTGGTTTCTATCTTTTAACCAGTTCCTGATCCGCAATAGTATCCTGCCTCCTATCCCATGACTTTTTAATTTCTCCAAGAGTCTCTCTTGAGGGACCTTGCCAAAGACTTTTTGAAAATCCAGATACACTATCTTTATCTTTATATTTATTACAAATTTAATATACCGCTCTTACTAAAAGCATCAGAGCGGTTTACAAAACGAAACTGAGACTGCTTTAGTGAGAAAAGAACGCCAATTCAGGACAGGAAAGAGGTAGAAACAGGCAAGATAGAACACTCAATAAAACATTAAATGACACAGAATAGCTAACGGGGAGGTGGTGATAAAATGGTGGAGGGGGGTGGAAGGTCAAATGCGGTGCGGAATAAATGTGTTTTTAACCTGGTTTTAAATATTTTATATGAAAGTTCAAGACGAACGTCTAGAGCAGTGTTTCCCAACCCAGTCCTACGGGGCACACCGGCCAGTCAGGTTTTCGGGATATCCCTAATGACTATGCATGAGATATATATGCATTAGAGATATCCTGCCAACCTGACTGGTTTGTGGCCCTCCAGGGCTGGATTTGGAGACCCCTGCCTTACACCTCTGTCATTTAAGATTGTGAGTGGGCAAGGTGCAGATATCCTAGACATCGAAAGGGTATATAGAATGTGACACATTCCTCCTCAATTCTCACCACCACCAAAATATTGTCTATTAGACAACTTTTTGGTGGTGGTGAGAATCGAGGAGGAATGTGTCACATTCTATATACCCTTTCGATGTCTAGGACATCTGCACCTTGCCCACTCACAATCTTAAATGACAGAGGTATAAGGCAGGGGTCTCCAAATCCAGCCCTGGAGGGCCACAAACCAGTCAGGTTGGCAGGATATCTCTAATGCATATATATCTCATGCATAGTCATTAGGGATATCCCGAAAACCTGACTGGCCGGTGTGCCCCGTAGGACTGGGTTGGGAAACACTGGTCTAGAGGGAGCGAGTTCCATAATCGGGGACCCAGGAAGAAGAAGGCAGAGGAACGGGTTAATTCAAGATGGGCTTGAGACGGGGAAGGTAGAAACATACAGTTAGAGTGAATTGATCTAAGTGAGCGGTAAGGTGTATGAAGACGGATTAGGTCTGCGAGATACTGGGAAGTGCTGGTGTGGATGGTCTTATGGACAAAGATAAGCATTTTATACTGTATGCGATAAGGAACTGGGAGCCAATGTAATTGTATTAAGATGGGGGTGATATGGTCAAACCGTGATGAGTGAGTCAGAATACGAGCTGCGGTGTGATGGACCAATTGTAACCTACAAAGCTGTGACTGTGGAAGGCCTGCCAGGGAAACGTTGCAATAATCCAGCCGAGATATTACCAGAGACAGAACATAACATAACATAAGAACATAAGATATACCATACTGGGTCAGACCAAGGTCCATCAAGCCCAGTATTCTGTTTCCAACAGTGGCCAATCTAGGTCATATGTACCTAGCAGTTTCCCCAAGAGACATAGGTTCCACAATGCTTGTATTGGTTCAAGCATTGATATCATGGATCCCTTCTTAATAATGGTTTATGGACCTTTCCTCCAGGAACTTGTCCAAACCTTTACTACATCCTCCGGTAACAAATTCCATAGTTTGATTACACGTTGAGTGAAAAAATATTTTCTTTTATTAGTCTTAAATAGTTTACCCTGTAGCTTCATTGCATGTCCCCTAGTCTTTCTATATTCTGATAAGGTAAACAATCGATCTATGTTTACCCGTTCCATTCCGTTCATTAATTTATAGACTTCTATCATATCTCCCCTCAGCCGTCTCTTTTCCAGGTTAAAGAGCCCTAACCGTTTAAGCCTTTCTTCATAGGAGTATCCTTCCATCCCCTTTACCATTTTGGTGGCTCTTCTCTGAACCTTTTCTAAAATCGCTATATCCTTTTTAAGATACGGCGACCAGAATTGCACACAATATTCAAGGTGCGGTCTCACCATGGAACGATATAGAGGCATTATAATATCTTTTGTTTTATTTTCCATTCCTTTCCTTATGATACCTAGCATTGTATTTGCTCTCTTGGCCGCCGCTGCACACTGGGCCGAGGGTTTTAACATGGTATCCATAATGACGCCTAAATCTTTTTCCTGGGTGGTGGTTCCTAATGTGGAACCTTGCATCGTGTAACCATAGTTTGGGTTATTCTTCCCTAGGTGCATAACCTTGCACTTGTTCACATTAAATTTCATCTGCCATTTTGATGCCCAGTCTTCCAGTTTATCAAGATCCTCTTGCAATTTTCCACAATCCTCTTGGGTTTTAACAACTTTAAATAGTTTTGTGTCATCTGCAAATTTGATAACCTCACTCGTTATTCCACTTTCCAGGTCATTTATGAATATGTCAAAAAGCAGCGGACCCAGCACAGATCCCTGGGGTACACCACTATTCACCTTTCTCCATTGGGAAAATTGGCCATTTAGCCCTACCCTCTGCTTTCTATCTTTTAACCAGTTCCTGATCCACAATAGTACACTGCCTCCTCCATGACTCTTTAGTTTTGCCAAAAGTCTCTGGTGAGGGACCTTGTCGAAGGCTTTCTGAAAGTCCAGATACACAATATCAACCGACTCACCTTTGTTCACTTGTTTATTCACTCCTTCAAAAAAACATAACAGATTAGTAAGACAAGATCTTCCTTGTCTAAAGCCATGTTGGCTGTCTCCCATTAGGTCATGACTATCTACATGCTGAGATGATGGTTTCTATCATTTTTCCCGGTACTGATGTCAGGCTCACTGGTCTGTAGTTTCCCGGATCACCCCTGGAACCCTTTTTAAAAATTGGCTTTACATTGGCGATCTTCCAATCTTCAGGTATTAGAGATGATTTTAATGATAGTTCACAGATTACCTAGGTGATTTGCTACTCTTCAGTTTATCTAATAGTTGTAATACATCTTGCCGATGTATCGATATTTCTTTCAATTCTTTCGCACCTTTAAATACCACTTCAGTCATGGGTAACATCCCTGCATCTTCCTCAGTAAAGACCGAAGCAAAGAATTCATTCAGTCTCTCCGCTATCGCCTTGTCGCCTCTTAGTGCTCCTTTAACCCCTTGATCATCTAATGGACCAACTGACTCTCTCACAGGTTTTTTGCTACGAATGTACTTGAAAAGGTCTTTATTTCACGTTTTTGCTTCCGCAGCAAGCTTCTTTTCAAATTCTCTCTTTGCCTGCCTTATCAATGCCTTGCATTTGACTTGCCAGTGCTTGTGCTGTTTCCAGGTTTCGTCGTTTGGCTCTTTTTTCCATTTCCTGAAAGATGCTTTTTTGGCAACAACAGCCTCTCTGACCTCACCTTTAAACCATGCTGGCAGTTTTTTGGACTTCCTTCCATTTTTCTTAAAGCGTGGAATACAGCTGGTCTGGGCTTCCAAGATAGTATTTTTCAACAACACCCAAGCTTGATGTACGTCTTTAACCTTTGCAACTGCTCCTTTTAGTTTTTTCTTAACTGTTTTCCTCATTTTATCATAGTCTCCCTTTCGAAAGTTAAAAGGTAGAACTGTGGATTTCCTTACTATCCCTCCTCCACTAATTAAATCAAAGGCGATCATGCTATGATCACTATTGCCAAGTGGCCCCAACACCCTTATCTCTTGCACTAGATCTGGTGTTCCACTAAGGACTAGGTCTAATATGGCTTCCCCTCTGGTCGGTTCATGAACCAGCTGCTCCAAGAAGCAGTCATTTATTTCATCTAGGAACTTTATCTCCCTAGCATGCCCTGACGTGACACTGACCCAGTCAATACCGGGGTAATTGAAATCACCCATTATTATTACTGCGCTGTAACATTTGTTAGCTTCCTTGATTTCTTTGAGCATTTCATCATCCATTTGGTCATTCTGGCCAGGCGCTCGATAGTACACCCCCACTGCCATTGCCTTCCCCCTTTTACATGGAATTTCAATCCATATAGATTCTACAGCAGATTTTGTTTCCTGAAAAACTTTAATCCTTTCTGACTCAATGCCTTCTCTAACATAGAGAGCAACCCCTCCACCAATTTGATCAGCTCTATCATTACTATATAGTTTGTACCCAGGTATCACAGTGTCCCACTGGTTGTCCTCCTTCCACCATGTCTCTGATATTCCAATCATATCTAACCTTTCATTTAGTGCTATATATTCTAACTCTCCCATCTTATTTTTTAGACTTCTAGCATTTGCATACAAGCATTTTAGATAATGTATTTTATTCATATTAATTTGGCTATTGTTAGACATGGGTAATTTGGGATCTTTAAGCTCTGTCTGCTCCATACTTGAGGGCATTTGGGCTACTTTATTCTTTTGTGGAACCTCTCTGCTTTTGGTTGTATCCTTCAAAGATACATTCTTCCGAACCATCCGCTCTTGGGCGACTGTCAGCTTTCCCCTAATATCTAGTTTAAAAGCTGCTCTATCTCCTTTTAAAAGGTTAATTTATTTATTTATTTTTATTTCTTATATACCGCTCTCTTTTAATCAGTGCGGTTTACATATGAACAAATTTAAACACAATGAACACAGTCAGCATTGGTTTTTTACAATGAACAGGGTACAAAAAACTTGGCGGTAAACAGGGTTAACTATATACAAAAACTTGGCGGTAAACAGGGCTAACTATATACATGGTAATTTTTGGTTAATGCCAGCAGCCTGGTTCCATCCCGGTTAAGGTGAAGCCCATCCCTTCGGAAGAGCCCCTCCTTTCCCCAGAATGCTCCCCAGTTCCTAACAAATCCAAAACCCTCATCTCTGCACCACTGTCTCATCCACGCATTGAGACTCCGGAGCTCTGACTGCCTTTTGGGTCCTGCGCATGGAACAGGAAGCATTTCGGAGAATGCTACCCTGGAAGTTCTGGATTTCAACTTCCTACCTAAAAGCCTAAATTTTGCCTCCAGAACCTCCCTACCACATTTTCCTTTGTCATTGGTACCGACATGTACCAAGACAGCAGACTCCTCCCCAGCACTATCTAAGACCTTATCTAGGTGGCGCGTGAGGTCTGCTACCTTCGCACCAGGCAGGCATGTTACCAGGCGATCCTCAAGTCCACCAGCCACCCAGCTATCTACATGCCTAATGATCGAATCACCAACTATAACGGCTGTCCTAACCCTTCCCTCATGGGCACATGGCCCTGGAGAAACTTCCTCAGTGCAAGAGGGTTTTACATCACCTGGAGGACAGGTCCTAGTTACAGGATCACTTCCTGCCACACCAGGGTGATGCTCTCCTGTCACGTGACCTCTCTCCTCCATGGCAACAGGGATGCTGCCAGACTGGAGGTGGGACTTCAGGACTATATCCCTGTAGGTCTCGTCTATGTACCTCTCTGTCTGTCTTATGCTTTCCAAGTCTGCTACTCTAGCCTCTAGAGAACGGACTCGTTCCCTGAGAGAAAAGAGCTCCTTGCACCTAGTGCACACATAAGACCTCTCACCAACTGGGAGAAAATCATACATGTGACAGGAGCAAGGTGGTCATAGAGGGAGCAGATAAAAAGGGACAAATTGTGCAAAGTTGTCTTAAAGTATGAAAAGATCTATGTACTATCAGAGAGATGCGCTCCTTAAAAGATAGGAAAGAGTCTAAGGTTACCCCGAGATAGCGCAGTGAAGAAACAACAGGAACTGGGGAGTTGGAGAGAGAAGGAGAACCAAAGGTGAACCAGATAGCAGCTGTTTTGGAAAGATTAATATGCAGAAAGTTGGAAGAGAGCCAGGAAGCAACCGAAGCTAGACATGAATTCAACTGGCTCACCTTTGTCTACCTATTTATTCACATCTTCAAAAAAAAAAAACAGATTAGTAAGATAAGACCTTCCTTGGCTAAAGCCATGTTGGCATTCTCCCATTAAATCATGACTATCTACATGTTCTGTAATTTTGTTCTTTATAATGGTTTCTACCCTTTTGCCCAGTATTGATGTCAGGCTCAGTAGTCTAGTTTCCCAGATCATCCCTGGAACCCTTTTTAAAAATTGGCATTACATTGGCCTTTGCCAGTTTTCAGGTATTACAGATGATTTTAATGATAGTTCACAGATTATTAATAGTAAATCTGCAATCTCATATTTCAGTTCTTTCAACACCCTTGGATGTATATCATCTGGTCCAGGTGATTTGCTACTCTTTAGTTTATCAAATAGTTCTAATACATCTTCCCGGTTTATCAATATTTCTTTCAATTCCTCGGATGCATCATCTTTAAATATAACTTCAGTAATGGATATCTTCCCTACATCTTATTTAGTAAAGACTGAAGCCAAGAATTCATTCAGCCTCTCCACTATGGCCTTGTCCTCTCTTAGTGCCCCTTTACCTCTCTATCATCTAATGGTTCATCTCACTCTCACAGTTTTTTTGCTACGAATGTACTTGCAGAAGTTTTTTTTATGTGTTTTTGCTTCCATAGCAAGCTGTTTTTCAAATTCTCTTTATGCCTGCCTTATCAATGCCTTGCATCAAACTTGCCAGTGCTTATGTTGTTTCCAGTTTTTGTCATTTGACTCCTTTTTTCATTTCCTGAAAGATGCTTTTTTGGTTACAACAGCCTCTCTGACCTCACTTTTAAACTATGCTGGCAGTTTTTTAGACTTCCTTTCACTGTCCTTAAAGCATGGAATACAGCTGGTCTGGGCTTCCAAGATAGCATTTTTAAACAACACCCATGCTTGATGTAAATCTTTAACCTTTACAGCTGCTCCTTTTAGTTTTTTCTAAACTATTTTCCTCATTTTATCATAGTCTCCCTTTTGAAAGTTAAAAAGTAGTACATGTGGATTTCCTTGCCATCCTTCTTCCATTTATTAAATAAAATATGATCATGCTATGATCACTATTGCCAAGTGGCCCAACACCCTTATCTCTTTCACCAGAACTTGAATGGCTTCCTCTTCTGTCGGTTCATGTACCAACTGCTTCAAGAATCAGTCATTTATTTCATCTGGAAACTTTATCTCTCTAGCATGTCCTGCCGTGACACTGACCAAGTCGATACCGAGGTAATTGAAATCACCAATTATTATTAATGTGTTGTAACTTTTGTTAGTTTCCCTGATTTCTTTGAGTATTTCATCATCCATTTGTTCATTCTGGCCAGGCGGTTGGTAGTACACCCTCACTGGCATCACCTTTCCCTTTTTATACGGAATTTCAATCCATAGAGATTCTATAGTGTATCTTGTTTCCTGCAAAACTTTAATCCTGTGAGACTCAATGCCCTCTCTAACATAGAGCGCAACCCCTCCACCAATTTGAGCTACTCTATCATTGCGATATAATTTGTACCCAGTGGATATTAGTGTAGCTTCTTCTCCACACCCTCCAGACATTTGCCTGACAAAACAAATCCTCACACTGGGGATGTCCACATACCAGGTTTCTAAAATGGCTCTGGAGACATCTCTGTGTTTTGGACATCACTACTCCTGTTTCCGGACATCCAAAGCATGAATAGGGCTTCCGAAATAACCCACTTTGTATCCACCTACATGATTCTCCTTCAGAAAGAATGATTTTCTTGGAATAAGAAATAACACCCAACTAGGAGACATGTTCAGGATTCAAACTGTACTTGTTATATTTACAGCCAGTAGTTTTTTAAATATTCCCTTTTGATACACTGTTGTGTGGAAATGTGGTCATAAAGCCTATGCAAAAAACACATATTTCACATCACTTTTATAGTTTATGTTATTTATGAAGAAAGCCAGAAAAATATTACTGAATAAGGAATATGGCTTTTATATACATTTCAAGGTATCTATGAAATTATGGCAGTGTTCACCTTTATTTTCAGTTATTTGTGATAGAGAAGGAACGGATACATAATGGGTTTGTTTTGTTACAAAATTACTTTATAATCAAGGCCCCTAAAGATATCTGACATCTTCTGGGATAGCAAGGTTCCTTTTTAAAGGAAGTTGCTTTCTTAAAATAATCAATAATGAGCCCATTTTCACTTTGACTGTGGCCTGCAGTCCACAAGAGATATTAGAAGCAATTAGTAGTCACGTTGCAGGTCTGTTCCCCCTAAAATATTATCAATGAGCTTGTCAACCCAAGTCCTAACCTTCACAGGTTTTTTTTTCCTTCATCTGCTCTCCTTTCAGATGCCTTTCCTCATACCCAGCTCCCCGGAGAGCAGCAACAGGATGTCATACACCTGTTTTGCTTAAGGCTGGGACTTGGAGCCATGCGCAGTACTGGTTCGCTTGCTGCTTTGCTCAAGGTACATGTCAGAATGTCAGATGATAGTTGTTGTATCTGCAGCTGTTGCATAAGAACAGTGCCAGGGGCACAACTTTCCTGCAGTGAGCTTTAATTTGCTCTGCCCTCCCTGAAGGACTTCCTCATTTCACCCTGCTGATGCTGCCACGTCTGTGTAAGAGCTCAGTCTGTGTACAGCGGCGGCTGGCTTGACAGGAAGAAGGGCCGGTGGTGGGAAAGAGGGAGTTTTTACTGGTCAGGAAAACACTTTATACAGAATGGATATTAAAGGTACGAAACGGATATTATAATGGATATTAAAGGTATGAAACTGAGAATGAATAGCTTTTCCGGGTGAAAGAATACAGAATTTAATAGCAGAAACGTATGGTTAGCAATATCGTTTTAAATGGATCTGAGTTAATTGGCAGTATATTGGATTCTGTCACATTCGCAGCCTAAAAAAGCCATAACCGGTCACAGTATTTCTGAATGATCCGACTAGGTTACGATTGACTGCAGAACGAGGTTGACAAAACAGATGTAGAATGTCGCTGCAACTATATTGCCAAAGGCAGAAAAGTTCCCCTTCTGTCATGTACTTTAAGGGAACCAGCAGAAAAGCCCATAACATGGTACTGTATAATGGGCAGCAGAAGCACGAGCGTTCCCCTTTTTATTTCTTTGGCACATTGAATTTGGAATTAAGTATAGAGGACTAGATGGTTGAACTACTGCAATGGGTAATAAATGGTTGCCCCCTCCAATGTTTTTAATAAATGCTAAATCCTTTTTCAAAGACATATTGAAATAAACAGTAAATAGAGATTGTGACATTTTAAAGGGATGCACAGCTCTGCTGGCATATCATTTGTTTAGAAAACTAGTGCATAACTGAATTGCTAATTTTTTTTTAGCAGGAAACTGCTACTGTGTGCTAAAAGCAGCCAGAGTGGTAAAAATCCCCTTTTAATGGCTTTCAGCATGATAGGGGGGAATGGGGCAGAGGAGGCATGCTGACTGGAGAAGCTAGCTCACAGGATGTTGCCACATGCCAGCTGTCATGACTGCTGATAGCAGTCCTGTAGCGTGGCTGCTGTCTCCCCCACTGCTGGCCAAACACCAGCAACAAGCATCGCTGACAGCTCTCAGATTCCCATCCCTCCGATCCCACACCCTGTGATATAAGCAAGGTTTCCCACCCTGATGATCCATCCCTACTTCAATAGAACCCCCCATCCAATACCCTATCTGTTGCCCCACCTTTGATCCCCCTCTCAAAGCCCAAGATACTACTTCTACTATTAATCATTTGTATAGCACTATAAAGCGTACACAGCGCTGGACATATAGATGTAAGATACAGTCCTGCTCATCAGAGTTTATAATCTAATCAAGAAGAAAAAACATTGAAAAAAAGGGGACTAGAGTACTGTAAGAAATACATAAGTAGTGGACAAGAGAGTGAGGAGCATCAGGATCCAAAAGCAGCCTCAAAGAGGTGAGCTTTTAGCTTGGAATTGAATAGGGCCAGAGAAGGAGTGGAGTGGAGGAGTGGCCTAGTGGTTGGGGCAAGGTACTTCAGGCTGGAAGGTCAGGGGTTCAAATCCCACTAGAGGACAGCAACCTTGGGCTGGAAGGACTGGGGTTTCTAGTCCCACAGGTGCTCCTTGTGGTCTTGGGCAAGCCACTTAACCCTCTATAGCCCATGTTCCCTGTAAAATAGTTATCTCCAAGTTATAATGCCCTGTTCAATGTAATTTCAGTTTGTTCAATGTAAACCACACTGATGCAGAATAGCATGGTATATAAGAGAATGTAAATAAATAAATAAATAAGGAGCCTGACACACTGACTCAGGTAGTTTGTTCCAGGCATATGGAGCAGTGAGGTGCAATGAACAAAGTCTGGAGTTGGCTGTGGCAGAGAAGGGCACAAATAAAAAGGATCTGCCAGAGGAGTGGAGTTCCTGAGGAGGGGTGTAGAGTGAGATAAGAGAGGAAAGGTAGTGAGGAGTTGCAGAATGAATGCACTTGTGTATCAGTAGGAAAAGTATGAACTGGATGCATAAATGGATAGGCAGTCAGTGAAGTGATACAAGATGAGGGGTTACATGAGCATAGCAACACTGATGGAAGATAAGATGTGTGACTGAATTTTGAACAGATTGGAGGGGAGAGCAATGATTCAGAGGGAAACCAGCAAGGAGCTGGTTACAATAGTCAAGATGGGAGGTGACTAGTGAGTGGATAAGGGTCTTAATAGTGGGTGTAGAAAGGAATGGACAACTTTTACTGATGCTATAGAAAAAGAAGTGACAGGTTTTAGCTATCTGTTGGATGTGTGCAGAGAAAAAGAGTCAAAGATGACCCCAAGGTTGCGAGCTGAGGAAACAGGGAAGTGTGTAGTGTTATCCACAGAAATAGAGAAGAGAGGAAGGGGAGAAGTGGGTTTAGAGAGAAAGATAAAGAGCTTGGTTTTTGGCTATGTTCATTTTCAGACAACGGTGAGACGTCCAGGCAGCAATGTTAGATAAACAGGCAGAGATCTGGGCCTAGATTCATGGCAAGATTTCAGACGCAGAGAGGTAGAACTGAGAGTCGTCAACATAAGGATGGTACTGAAAACCATGGGAGGAAATAAGTGCACTAAGGGACTGAGTGTAGAGAAAGAAAAGGAGAGGTCCCAAGACAGATCCCTGAGATACTCCAACTGAAAGTTGGATGGCAGTAGAGGAGGATCCACTAGAACATACACTAAAATTGCGATAGGAAAGATTAGAAGAAAACCAGGAGAGAACAGAGACCCTAAATCCAAGTGAGGACAGGGTATGGAGAAGATTGTGATCAACAGTGTCAAAGGCAGCAGAAAGATTAGGAAGGATGAGGATCAAGTAAAGGCCCTCAGATTTGGCAAAGAACAAGTCAATGGAGACTTCGGCAAGAGCTGTTTCTGTGGAACATAGAGGATGAAAGCCAGATTGCAGTAGATCCAGAAGGGCTTGAGAGGAACGAAAGTCAAGACAGTGGTCTTATTCTGTGGATTTAAAGTCCAGGTTTTTCCGGATGTCGGCCGTCATACTCAAATTCGTCGTAAGCAGTTTTTGAGTTTTAAAACCAGAGTAGTGGCATTAGGAGCTAGTTTCTTTCTAAAATTTCCTTGTCGCTGTGTTATAACTTATGAGGGGCAGACCTATATATTTACTGATGTTTCATCCTTGTCTAATTTTCTGAATGAAAGGGAAGCTGCTGGGAAATAGTGAGAGGGAATGGATTTGCATTTATAAGCTCCCTATTGTGGGGTATTAAACTCCTGATTTCTTTATTTAGTTTTTTATATATTGTATATGCTGGCTTCTCTCACTTTGATGTGTTACTTGCTATGAGTTTTCATTAATTCTGTGGATCAATTTGATGTATTTGTCATTTTCTTAATGGTTGTGTTGTATTCAAGAAAATATCATAAATAAAAGATTTAAAAAAAAGACAGTGGCAGTGAACTTCTGGTTCAAAGCAGTTTTGAAGCAAAGGGGATGAGAGAGATTGGCCGATAACTGGAAAGACAGGGAGGGTCTAGTAAAGGCTTTTTGAGGAGGGGTGTAACCAAAGAATGTTTGAAGGCAGGAACAGTTGCAGTGGAATTTGATAGGTTAAGGATATGACAGATGGGAGGTACTGTATCACAACAGAAGAGATAGAGCTTAGTAGATGGATGGCAATGTGATCAGAGGAGCAGGTAGTTAGTTTGGAGGAGGAGAGAAGATTTGCAGTTTCCTCCTCAGTGACTTCAGAAAAGGAAAAAAGGGTGACAGAAGATGAGGAAAGGATTTGGGATTGAAGAGGGGGGAAGGTAAGGTGGAGGTGACCCTGTGGAGAATTCAAGGCTAATCTTCTGGACTTTGTCATGAAAATAGACAAGGTCTGGGAAGAAAGTGAAGGAGGAATTGAGAGAGGAATTGAGATGAGGAATTGACTTGAGTGCTATTAATTCTGTATGCCTCTATGCAGCGCACTGACAATGTGCGACTTCGGCACCCGCATGCAGAAAACAGAGCATATGCAGATTAGCCATGCGTTAAACTGTAGCGCAAATGGCAGCTTGGAAAGCAAGCCAAACAAATACACAGAGAAGTTGGCACAAGTTTGGCATGTTCTGTGGAAGGCTTTCTTCTCCAGTAAGTGGACGACCTGTTCATAGCCACAAATTCAGAAAGTGAATGTCTACAAGCCACCAGTGAACTCTTGCATCATTTTAAATGAGGCTGGATACAAAGTCTCAAGAGCCAAGGCACAATTATGTCAAACAAGTTAAATATCTAGGATTCCAGTTGACCAGCAGAATTCGACGCCTGGGACCAGAATGCAAAGAAGCTGTATGCAGTATTCCTACTCCAACCACCAGGAAGCAAGTGAGAGCCTTCTTGGGTGCTGCAGGATACTGTCGTATATGGATCCCCAATTTTGCGCTGCTAGCAAAACTCTTGTATCAAGCTACCAAAGGACTGGAAAGGTCTCCATTGGAGTGGGGACCTGAACAGGATGCAGCCTTTCGATCTTTGAAAACCGCTCTGATGTTATCACCAGCTCTGGGTCTACCAGATGTCCAGAAAACCTTTCAGTCTCTATGTCCATGAGTCACAAGGAAATGTTCTAGGAGTGTTGACTCAATCTCTTGGATCTTGGCAACGGCCTGTAGCCTATCTGTCAAAACAGTTGGATGTGGTAGCAAGGGGTTGGCCCCCTTGTTTGAAAGCTGTTGCAGCTACAGCCCTCCTAGTGAGCAAAGCAGACAAGCTCACTTTGAGACAGAATCTTCAAGTTACTGTACCACACTCTGTTCTGACCATTATGAAACACAAAGGAAGTTTCTGGCTCACAAATTCACAAATGTTGAAGTATCAGAGTATGCTGTGTGAGAATCCTCGATTGCAATTGATGGTCAGTCAAGCTTTGAATCCTGCTACGCTGTTACCAGTTGGTCTTGACCCCCCCCCTGATCATGACTGTTTAGAAATTATGGACACTGTATTCTCAAGTCTCCTGGATTTGACTGATGTTCCTTTGGAGAACCCTGAACGGACTTTCTTTGTAGATGGAAGCAGTCTTGTCATCATTAATGGACATTGTTGTGCTGGGTATGCAGTGGTGACCCTTGATCTGGTAACTGAGTCCACAGCTCTGGCCCCAGGAACTTCAGCACAGAAAGCTGAATTGATAGCTCTCACTAGAGCACTGACAATAGGAAAAGGGCTCTGTCTCAATGTGTACACAGATTCCAAGTATGCCCTTACAACCTTGCATGCACATGGGGCCCTGTACAAAGAATGAGGGTTGATAATCTCAGGAAGCAAGTCCATTGAGAATGGCCCCGAGATATTTACATTATCAGATGCATACTGCCTACAGATCTCAGAATTTAGGAAAAGTAGAATGTATGAATAGAACCCTGAAATCTCAGTTGTCCAAACTTTGCCAAGAAATTCACCTGAAGTGGCCCCAGGTTCTTCCTATAGCCCTTCTTAGGATATACTTAGCCCCTACTAAGTCTTTAGGAGTTTCCCCTTTTGAGATTCTGTATGGGCGACCCCCGCCTATTGTATAGGGAATAAAGGGAGATATGGAAAAGATTAGATCTGAAATTACTAGACAAGAACTATTGGTTTTAAGTTCTGTTTTGCAGAGTCTTCATACGTGGGTACAAGATCAGCTGTCCATCCATCTAATAGAACCCCTGCATCCTCTCAAGCCTGGAGTCTCGGTGGGGATCAAAGAGTGGAGAAAGACACCGTTGGCACCGCATTGGAAGGGACCTTATGTTGTCATCTTATTAACCCCAACAGCAGTTAAAGTTGCAGAACTCGAACCCTGGATTCATCACAGTCGAGTAAAGTCAGCAGCCATTGATAGCACTGTAGAACGGAAGGCAGCTATGAAAAGTATTAGCTATGTGGCAATATTACCCTATACCCCAAAATGATGCTTTTACGCAAGTATAATATGTGATTTAATTCTCACCCTTTCTCACTTGCGGGTGAGAATAATCAAAGGGGGGAATGTGGCAGGCTATGGCCTATAATAGTCTGAAAATATGGAAGGCCTATAAGTTAGGCCCTGATCCCAACCCCCATCTAAGAGAAAGAACCAAAGTCTGTAAAAGTTTGAGAAAGTTGTTTTAAAATTGCTTAATAAGAAGTTTTCATGAGTGCATAAATCTTCCATTATTCTTTTGTGTTCTGATGATAGAAATGTTTCAATACATGCATTCCTAGAGCCAGGGACGACCTTGCAGTAGAGAAGTTTCCAAACCTAGAAACTGCACCATTGTTAGAACAGTCCTAGAGGAGGGAGCTGGGTGCTAGGCCCAGGAGGGATCTCTGTTTGGACAGGTGCAGGGGGCGTTGGAACCAATAGGAAGTCTGCATGTATCAAGCTGAAGAAAAATGTATAAATGAATATGTTTCTGTAAGAACTTTGCTCAGTCCTTTTTGAAGCTTTGACTAACTGAGCCATGTGCACTGTTCCCTCTAAGCTGTGCGCGTGTGCGCGCGCACACACCTCGCCGAGCGAGCGCACATACTTTACAACAGAGCGCACAAAAATTACAGCTCTGATTCTGATAGAAAACAACACAGACGTCTTAAAATTTAAAAGTTATGATTGTAATTACTAGAAATTTCCCGCTTCATTTAGTAATCGTCTATTTTCATTTAATTTGATTAAAATCAATGTGGTGTACATACTGTATTCTGACGTGTAGTCAAATTTTAAAGTATAAATCTCCGAGTGTCGTTATGTGGCGCACAAAAATTTAACCTTCCTTCAAAAGCTGCACACAGCTGATATTTTATGTGCACACAGGCTACAGAAAATTAGAGTGAACATTGGCCATGTGCACAATAAATTGGCTTGGATCTTTGAACTGACTCCTGGTATTATTTATTGCATACTTATCAGCTGCTACACTATCAGAGAAACAGGGGTACCGTGTGGGTAATTTGCATATGTGCCCCAACAGTATTTTGAAGGCATTGGGGGCTTTCACTGATGTCTTGATCTGAGGTGAAGGCTCAATGGACCTTTGATCTGACCCAGTATGGCATCTCTTATTTTGTTATGTTCTAGAACATTAGAGGTAGTGTTAGATTCAGTACTTTCAATGGACAAGCAAATTGACCTATAAATAAAGAAGATGTTTTATGTTATGCCTTATTTGGCAAATTAGGGCTTACATGTTTATTGAACATTTAAAAACAGTGATGCAAGCTATAGTGATCTCACAGTTTGATTACTGTAACTTTGCTTATGTGGGTCTGTAGGAAAAGTAATTTTGCATTGGCATCTGAGGGAAAGAACAAAACCAGTTTTGTTTAATCTACATTGGCTTCCAATAATTGTAAGAATAGATTTTGGATTATTGTGACTTGTTTTTAGAATTTTAAATGTTGTAGCCCTACTTAAATGTTACTATTGGTGCAAACACAGGCAGGTTCTAGACCTTCTTGAACATCAACATATAATTCGTCGAAGGTACCAATATGTAATAAACATGGAAGACATTAAATGGCAAATTATGTGATCTCTGATTAACAAAGGGTGGCTACTATTTTTATGTGAATTGTAATTTTAGATAAGAACATAAGATATGCCATACTGGGTCCATCAAGCCCAATATCCTGTTTTCAACAGTGGCCAATCTAGGTCACAAATACCTAGCAGTTTCCTCAGAAGACACAGGTTCCACAATGCTTGTATTGGGTCAAGCAGTGGATATTCTGGGTCCTCTTTAATAATGGTTTATGGAGTTTTCCTCCAGGAACTTGTCCAAACCTTTTTTAAACCCGGCTACACTAAGAGCTTTTACTACATCCTCTGGAAGCAAATTCCAAAGTTTGATTACACATTGAGTGAAAAAATATTTTCTCATATTAGTCTTAAATGGGTTACCCTGTAGCTTCATTGCATGCCCCCTAGTCTTTCTATATTTTGATGGCATAAACAATTGATCTTTGTTTACCGGTTCCACTCCATTCATTAATTTATAGACCTCTATCATATCTCCCCTCAGCTGTCTCTTTTCCAGGTTGAAGAGCCCTAACCTTTTTAGCTTCTATTCATAGGGGTATCCTTCCATCCCCATACCATTTTGGTGGCTCTTCTCTGTACCTTTTCTAATAATGCTATATATTTTTTTTAAGATATGGCGACCAGAGTTGCACACAATATTCAAGGTGCGGTCGCACCATGGAACAATACAGAGGCATTATAATATCCTTTGTTTTAGTCTCCATTCCTTTCCTTATGATACCTAGCATTCTATTTGCTCTGTTGGCCACTGCTGCACACTGGGCAGAGGGTTTTTTACATGTTGTCCATGATGATGCCTGAATCTTCTTCCTGGGTGGTGGTTCCTAATGTGGAACCTTGCATCGTGTAACCATAGTTTGAGTTTTTCTTTCCTAGATGCATAACTTTGCACTTGTCTACATTACATTTCATCTGCCATTTGGATGCCCAGTTTTCCAATTTATCAAGATCCTCTTGCAATTTTCCACAATCCTCATGGGTTTTAACAACTTTGATTAGTTTTGTGTCATTTGTAAATTTGATAACCTCACTTGTTATTCCCTTTCCCAGGTCATTTATGAACATGTTAAAAATCAGCGGACTCAGCACAGATCCCCGGGGTACTCCACTATTCACCTTTCTCCATTGGGAAAATTGGCCATTTAGCCCTGCCCTCTGCTTTCTATCTTTTAACCAGTTCCTGATCCACAATAGTACCCTGCCTCCTATCCCATGACTTTTTAATTTTGCCAAGAATCTCTCATGAGGGACCTTATCAAAGGCTTTCTGGAAGTCCAGATACACTATATCAATTGACTCACCTTTGTCTACCTGTTTATTCACACCTTCAAAAAAACATAACAGATTAGTAAGATAAGACCTTCCTTGGCTAAAGCCATGTTGGCTGCTCCTAAACCATGACTATCTATATGTTCAGTAATTTTGTTCTTTATGATGGTTTCTACCATTTTTCCTGGTACTGATGTCAGACTCACTGATCTGTAGTTTCCTGGATCACCCCTGGAACCCTTTTTAAAAATTGGCATTACATTAGCCATCCTCCAATCTTCAGGTATTACAGATGGTTTTAATGATAGTTCGCAGATTACTAATAGTAGGTCTGCAATCTCATATCTCAGTTCTTTCAACACCCTTGGATGTATACCATCTGGTCCAAGTCATATTGCATATGAACTAACTGGTATAGGCAGACTATTAATGAATAATGTTCTTGTTGTTAAGTGCCATCGAGTCAGTATTGACTCATGGCAACCCTCTGGATAGTTGTCCTAAACAATGTTCAGTCGTCAGTCAGATGGCTCATTTGTTGATAGAGTGGCATCCATAGCTGCTGTTATTATATCAATCCATCTCATTGCTGGTCTTCCTCTTTTGCATTGACCTTCTACCTTGCCAAGCATGATGTCTTTCTCTAATGATCTTTCTCTTTGTATGATGTGTCCAAAGTATGAAAGTCGAAGTCTTGTCATCTGAGCTTCTAAAGAAAGCTTAGGTTTGATCTCCTCTAGTACTGACTGATTTGTTCTTCTGGCAATTTCAGATAGTTGTATTGATAGCAGAAGGGGCAAATTTTACTAATATTATAGAGAAAGAAACGACAGGTTTTAGCAGGTTTTAGGGATCTGTGAGGAGAAGAAAAGGGGGGGGGGGATTCAAAGATGATCCCAAGGTTGCGGGCTGAGGAAACAGAAACTAAGGGGCTTGTTTACAAAGCCGCGGTAGAGGTTTGCGGTCGTTATCGGAGCCGCGGCCGCATTGAAATCAACGATAACGATCGCGAACCGCTACCGCAGCTTTGTAAACAAGCCCCTAAGAGTGTTATTCACAGAGATAGAGAAAGGAGGAAGCCGGGAGGTGGGTTTAGGGGGAAAAATAAGTTCAGTTTTGGCCATGTTGAATTTCCAAATGGCGGTGAGACATCCAGGCACTAATGTCAGATAGGCAGGCAGAGATTTGGGCATGGAATGTTGGAGAAATATCAGATGTAGAGAGATAGATCTGAGAGTCATCAGCATAAAAATAGTATTGAAAGCTATGGGAGGAGATGAGAACACCAAGGAACTGGATATAGAGAGAGAAATGGAGAGGGCCCAGAACAGACCCTTAGGGTACACTAAGTGGGAGTGGGATAGCAGTAAAGAAGGAACCACCAGAACAAACACTGAAAGAGCGATGGGAGACATAAAAAGAGGATCAGGATAGCAGAGAGCCCCTAAATTCAAGTCAGAACATTGTGTCCAGGAGAAGGTGGTGGTGGACAGTGTCAAAAGCAGCAGAAAGGTCGAGAAGAATGAGAACTGAGTAAAGGTCCTTGGATTTAGCCAGGAACAAGTCACTGGAGACTTTGGCAAGAGCCATCTCAGAATGTAAGAGACCAAAGTCAGATTATAGTGGAACTAGAAGGGCTTGAGAGAAGAGAAATTCAAGGCAACGGCAGAGAACTGCACATTCAAGAAGTTTGGAAATGAAAGGAAGAAGGGAAATGGGTCGATAATGAGAAGGATCAGCAGCGTCAAGTGAAGGGTTCTTGAGGAGAGGTGTGACCATGGCATGCTTGAAGGGTGCTGAGAGGTTGCAGTGGAGAGCAATAGGTTGAGAATATGAGAGTTATAAGAGATGGTAGAGGAGATGGAGTTAATGAGATGGGTGGGGATAGAATCATAGGAATAGGTAGTGAGTTCAGAGGAGGAAAGAAGCTGAATAGTTTCCTCTTTGGAGTTCTTAGAAAAGGACGAAGGGATAGCAGAGACTGAGGGGAAGAGTTGGTATTGAAGAGGGGGAATAGCAGATGAAGCTGATCTTGTGGGGAATTGGAGTGTAATCTTGTGAACTTTGTTATGGAAATAGTTGTCTAGGGTTTGGGCAGAAACGGAAGAAGGGGTCTGTGGCAGTGGTGCCTTGAGGAGAGAGCTGAGAGTTGAAAAGAGACACCGAGGGTCAGAGGCAAGAGAGTTAGTCAGTTGGTTGGCGACTGCTATGGCTGACTGGAAGGAGGCAAGTATGAATATGAAGTGAAGAAATTTGAGCCAAATTTGTAGAATTGCCAATTTGAGCAAATATCTCACTAACGGCTGCCATTATCTGCCTATTTGTTTTTGAATAGTGGGCAAACAATTTCACATGCTGAGTGTTGGTGTTTAGCGGGGCTTTGAAAAAATATTTTGCAGATTTAATGCAAATTTTACAGATGACTCCCTCTCCGAGTCCATGTAAAAAAAAATTGGGGGAGGGGGATATTCAGCGGCAGTGGCTAATATTGTTAAAGAGGCTAGCCATTGCCACTGTAAATTGAACCTGGACATTCAATGACAGGGTCATATCTAGTCACCAGCATTGAATATGCGGGTTGATTGGATAGCGATTTAGTTAACTGGTCAGCAGCGATATTCAGCCACTGGCCAATTAGCCAAGCTGGCTAAAGTTAGGATAGCCATTAAAGTACCTAACTTTGGCCAGTTTAGGATAACCAACTAGCAGCTGATTATCACTGCTTGCTGGTTATCCTCGGGTGTTGCCTTCTTATGGCCTCTGGAATGCCCCGACACTAACCAGCTAGAGCGCTTAGTGGCTGAAACCGGGGATAATATTAGTGCCACTGAACATCCTGGTGAGCAGCCGTTTAGGCAGTTAGCAAGTCTGCAAAGCCCCTAAATGCCTATGAATATCCCCCCTTTGTTTTTGTTTTTTTTCAACTGGTAATAAGACTTGCATCTAGCAGTTTTATCCTTCTTCTTTCTATCTAGTGCACCTCATTCTACTCAGCAATGTATTAATATGCCATATCTGTTACAGATTACAGGTGGACGAGTGAATATCATCATGGGTTCAGAATTTCTCAGTTAATGTGCATGCAGTGCTTTCTATATGTTTGCAGTTAAAAGCCGCCTTCTTTAAATTGCAAGTAGTTTGTGGATTGAAACCTTTTCTGAATTTTGATGGCTTTTTGGACAATGCTACAAATACTTGTAATATTTGTGTTGGCTCATTGTAATTCAGTTTACATGGGTTTGCCTGTCACTGTGCTGAGGAGCTTGCAGGTTGTACAGAATTCAGCTGCTGATTTTTAGGGCGTGAAGAATGGGACACATTTCAGTGATTCTATACTTTCTATATTGAGTCTCTATTCAACGGTGAATAATGTTTAAAATGCTAACTTTAGTTCATAAAGTCCTCAGTTGCTAAGATCCCTTTTCTTTGAGTATTCTTTTGGAAATATGCCGGTCTTCACATATACGTCAGTCTTCAGGTCAAAACCTACTTGATATTCCATTAATGCCATTGTTAGGCTTGACAGAGTCCCATGTATGGGTCTTTACCATTGTTAACCCAATCCTTTGCAATTCCCTGAGGACTTGAGATCTGAACCTTGCACATGCAATTTTAGGAAGAATTGAAAGGTATTTTTTTAAGTAGGTTTTTAGTTCTGTGTTTTACTGAGAATTAAATTTAGGGCTTGATATTCAATAATATACAGTTAGCATAAACCCCACTGAGTCCAACATTTAACAGCACTCTCTGGGATGGGGTAGTCTCAGTGGCAATTTTCAGCTTGCTAACTGGATAAATAACTAATGTAGCAAGAAGCCTGTGAGGGAGTCAGTTGGCCTATTAGATGATTGAGGATAGAAGAGACACTCAGGGAGGGCAAAGCTATGGTGGAAAGAGTGAATGAACTTATTGCCTCAGTTTTTATTGAGAAAAATGTAGTGGAGAGACCCATGAAAAAAATGGTATTTAGTGGTGATTATTTATAGGAACTGAAACTAATTTCAGTGAACCTGGAAGAAGTAATATGTTAAATTGACAAACTATAGAGTAGCAAAGCACCTGGACCAGAGGGCACACCATAGTGTATGGAAAGAACTCAAACATGAAATTACAAGCCTACTATTAGTAAATTGTGTATTATCATTAAAGTTACCTACAGCATCTGAAGATGGGAGAGTGGCAAATGTAATGGCAGTTTTTAAAAAGGATTTCAGGGTTGAATCAGGAAACTGCAGATCAATAAGCTTGATGACATTGATGCAAAAGGTAGAAATTATTATAAATAATAAAATGACTGAAAATATAGATAATAATGATTTAATGTGATAAAACCAAAATGGATTTAGCCAAAGAAAGTCTTGCTTACCAATCTATTGCATTTTTTTTGAAAGCATGAGTAAGTATATGGATAAACTTGAGCCAGTTGATATGAAGGCATATTTTAGAAAGGCTATTTAGGTGGCAGCAGGGATGTACAAGGCCAAATGTGGGAAATTCAACAATGGTTTTAGAAAATGCATCATGGGCCTTCTAATGTTGGCAATCTCTGCCCCAGAATGTACATGCTGAAAAAAAATGTAGGCCACTGCACAGATGCACAGTCTACAGAGAGGACAGCAGCAGCAGTGATGTTAAACTGCATTCTAAAATAAAGATACATGTGTATGGTTTTCTTCCTATGTGTGATCTGCATATCTGCCGTTGCCAATGCCACCATCCATGTGCCCGCAAGCACATCACATACATCCCCCTCCCTTCCCTCAAGGAACATCTGCTCTCAAGCCCTCCTGGATCCTTTACAATCTGGCTTTCGTCCTTTACACTCTACTGAAACGGCTCTTGCCAAAGTCTCCAGTGACTTGTTCCTGGCAAAATCCAAGGGCCTTTACTCTGTCCTCATCCTTCTTGATCTCTCTGCTGCTTTTGACACTGTTGACCACAATTTTCTCCTTGATACCCTGTCCTCACTTGGTTTTAAGGACTCTGTACTATCCTGGTTCTCCTCTTACTTCTCCGATCACTCTTTCAGTGTTTGTTCTGGTGGATTTTTCTCTGCTGCTATCCCGCTCTCAGTTGGTGTACCCTAAGGATCTGTCTTGGGTCCACGTCTTTTCTCTCTCTATACCAAGTCCCTTGGTGCACTCATCTCTTCCCATGGCTTTCAGTACCATCTTTATGCTGAAGTCTCCCAGATCTACCTCTCTACACCTGAAATCTCTCTGGCAATCCAGATCTGGATCTCTGCCTGTCTTTCTGACATTGCTGCTTGGATGTCTCACTGCCGCTTGAAATTGAACACGGCCAAAACTGAGCTTCTTATTTTTCCCCATAAAACTTCCTCTCCCCTTCCTCAGTCTCTGGATAACTGTCTACTCCTCCCTGTTTCCTTAGCTCACAGTCTTGGGATTGTCTTCGACTCCTTTCTCACCTTATCCACACACATCCATCTGATAGCTAAGATCTACCATTTCTTTCTCTATAACATCAACAAAATCCACCCATTCCTTTCTGAACACACTACTAAGACATTTATTCACTCCTTAATCACCTCCCGTCTTGACTATTGTAACTTACTGCTTGCTGGTCTCCCTTTGAATCATCTCTCTCCCCTTCAATCTGTTCAACACTCTACTGCACAGCTAATCTTCCACCAGCCTCGTCATGCTCATAGTACCCCTCTTCTCAAGTAACTTCATTGGCTTCCTATCCGCTTCTGCATCCAGTTCATACTTCTGCTGACCTATAAGTGCATTCACTCTGCAGCTCCTCACTACCTTTCCTCTTATCTCTATCTGACTCTTTTCAAATCCATGCTGAAAACTCACCTCTTCACTGCTGCTTTTGGATCTTGAATCACCTGATCTCTTTGTGTTTCCCTTGTGTTGTCTGTCTTGACTAGACTGTAAGCTCTGTATCCAACAGGATGGTACAAGCTGCCACATGCTGCAGCAAGGAGGGCCTGGGAAAACATCTGCGTGACTCTAGCCGCATGAGTCAACCATTGCACACCAGTAAGCACATCTCACAGGGGAACACCCAGCTGCTAGCAAACAGCCAGTGTGCAGGCAGGAAGGTAGGGTATATGACCGCTTTGACCCGGTGAAAAGCGGGATACAAATGCAGTTAAATAAATAAATAAATATAAGGATGGACCAAACAGCAGACAACATGGGAATGTCACCTAGGGCACCATATTGAGAGGGTCAATAGTGAGCAACACCAATCAAAGCAATGCAAGAGATCCTTGCAGCCACATACACTTGGGCATCCAGATGAACAAGCAGTACCTGATTAGGAGAGCAGGCACACACACACACACACACACACACACACAACCCAAGCATGCATAGCAATGGCAAAGTAATGTGTGCCATGAGGCCCATAAACAGAATGGGTCACAGGGTGGCAACCACTGAGTGAGCAAAAATCCAGCACAGGGGAAGCGGCTCAAGGCAGCTAGTGTGCCCAGGGCACCCACCTTTGCTGCCCCAGATATAAGGGCACTACCATGAAGACATGTATAGCTTACCAAAGAGAGAACTGACAAATGGCAAGGGTGCAAGGGTGGATGCCTGAGACCTGCTTGCAAAGCCCCATCCCCTAGGTGAGGACACCCCCCCTGGTGGTTCAGCCCATGCCATAGCAGGATCAACTAATAGTTGAGTGGAACCACCCAGAGAGAACTTAAAAATGGCAAGGGTACAAGGGTGGATGCCTGAGACCTGCTTGCAAAGCCCCATCCCCTAGGTGAGGGCACATGTGGATCACAATGATCACATAGGCATAGGTAGGGCATGCACACAGAGCCACATCTGAATGAATCCATCCATATTGTGCCTGCATAACACACAATCACAGATTAATGACAACTAGGCACACAGGTTGTGTGGGCCACCAGAACATCACAAGTGATGGACAGAAAATGTGTCCAGGGAACATTAACACGGTACCCCCAAGGTTCACATAACACAACTCTCAAATACCAGGGCAGAGCAGATCCCCAAGACAAAAACCTGCAATGGGGAATATGCAGGTTAACTACATGAATTTCCACCCTTTCTAAAATGGTACCATGTTTAGATCCCATATACTTTCCCACATGTGGTTAATTTCAGAAAGATTTACATGTAAAGTGAGGACATGCAGGTCCCACTCCATACATGTTTATAAAACTAGATTTGTGTTCCTATTTTAGTGGCATTGTGATTTGTGCTGACCAAGTCATGGAACCCAAAAGGTGCTCACCAGAAAAAACTATTTCTGCCATAGTGACGTGGAACTCATTTTATGGGAGGTCCTCAAGCACCAGAAAGTGTTCCTGGGCCATGAAAGTGTTCATATGAGTAAAACTGGCTGGACATCCCAGTGTGCGAATGCCATCTACCACCATAACCAAGATGCAGAGGACCTGAAACACTACTGGAGAGAGATAAAAAGGAAGACCAAGCATAAGGCCATAGAGAGAGGATCAGATGGCCAGTCTCAGTCCCTCAGCAACCTGGAACCCCAAATGCTCCAAACAATTGACGAGAAGACAGTGAGGGGAATTGGTGACCTCAACACCTTGAGCATCCCAGGAATACAGTAGGTATCTGTAGCACACAATCTGACATGCATCCTACCCTTCCCTGTGTGCTCTGCCACCTCTTGTTGCTATTTCCCTTCCACCTAAGTCCAATGTGTGGGCATGCATACACCTATCACCCTCATCTCATAGACCGTCACCCATTGCAGGAATGTGTGCCTCATGCCTTAACAAGAATACATGTAGTGGGGGAGACCTGGTATATTACAGGCATGCAGTTTTATTGTGTCCACTCCCTGAGCCTGAGATGCTGAATTGGTAGGCTGCTGTTCTGGTAATTTCCCCTCCAGTTCACTTTGTGTGTACAGAAATCATGATCTACACAGCCTGGCTTCTGTGGTCAGGCACCTCTCAGAACAGTGCTCTACTCCCACTGAGAATATATCAAAGGGACACATTAGCCTCTCCCTGGCCCTTCTATTATGGGGGTGCGTAAGCAATATCCATCTTACTATTTGGGCCTTGTCTCCTAGCCTGCACCAGGCTCATCACCCTCAGTGAATGGCTGTTTTCCCGCTTGCCTGTCCCTCTACATGGTGTATCACCGTCATTGCCTTTGCCTTTGCCTTCTCATTTTTACATGGAATTTCAATCCATAGAGCTTCTACTGTGTATTTTGTTTCCTGAAACACTTTAATCCTGTGAGACCCAATGCCCTCTCTAACAGAGCACAACCCCTCCACCAATTTGATCTACTCTATCATTGTGATATAATTTGTACCCAGGTATCACAATGTCCCACTAGTTGTCCTCCTTCCACCAAGTCTCTGAGATACCAATCATATCTAACCTCTCATTTAATGTTATATATTCTAACTCTCCCATCTTATTTTTTTAGACTTCTAGCATTTGCATACAAACATTTTAGAGGTCGTATTTTATTCATATTAATCTGGTTATCGGTAGGCGGGAGAATTTGGAATCTTTAGGCTCTGTCTGCTCTGTACTTAAGGATGTTTGGGTTACTTTTATTTTCTTTGGAACTTCTCTGTCGATATGCCCTAACTTCAATCTTTTGCTAGTATCCTTCATGGATACATTGTTCCGAACCATGCACTCTTGGGTGATTATCAGCTTTCCCCTATTATTTAGTTTAAAAACTGCTCTATCTCCTTTTTAAAGGTTAATGCCAGCAGCCTGGCTCCATACCAGTTAAGGCAGAGCCTATCCCTTCGGAAAAGCCCCTCCTTTCCCCAGAATGTTACCGAGTCCCTAATAAATCCAAACCCCTCTTCTTTACACCATTGTCTCATCCACGCATTGAGACTCCGGAGCTCTGCCTACCTTTTGGTTTCTGTGCATGGAATGGGAAGCATTTTCAGAGAATGCTACCCTGGAAGTTCTGGATTTCAACTTCCTACCTAAAAGCCTAAATTTGGCCTCCAGAACCTCTATGCCACACTTTCCTGTCATTGGACAGCAAACTCCTCCCCAGCACTATCTAACACCTTGTCTAGGTGGCACATGAAGTCTGTTACCTTCGCACTAGGCAGGGATGTTACCAGGCAATCCTCACGTTCACCAGCTACCCAGCTACCTACATGCCTAATGATCGCATCACCAACTATAATGGCCATCCTAACTCTCCCCTCATGGGCATATGGTCCTGGAGAAATCTCCTCTATGAGAGAGGATTTTGCATCATTTGTAGGACAGGTTCTAGCTACAGGATCACTTTCTGCCACACTAGGGTGATGTTCTCCTGTCACGTGTCCTCTCTCCTCCATGGCAACAGGGAGGTTGTCAGATGATGTGGGACTTCAGTACTACGTTCCTGTAGGTCTTGTCTATTTACTTCTCTGTCTTCATTATGTCCTCCAAGTCTGCTACTCTAGCCTCCAGAAATCAGACTTGTTCCCTGAGAGCAAAGAGCTCCTTGCACCTAGAGCACACATAAGACCCCTCACTAACTGGAGAAAATCATACATATGACGCTCAATGCAAAAGACTGGAAAACCCCCATCTTGTTTCTGGACTGCTGTCTGCATCTTGGTTTTAAGGTTTTGTTCAGATATTAAAGTTCTTTACTTACTTAGGTTTGCAGGGGATAATTTTACTGATACAACTATACTTTATATGTAAAACGAAATTTGTTCACTTCAAGAATAATTAATCTCAGGTCCTTAATAAATGTCTTCCTGATGAGGATAACCAGCTACAGCTGCAGGTGATTATGGGTACCTCCCCCCTTTAATACGTTTAAGAGCCTACAAAGCTAAGATTATCTCAGGAGTGGATGGAAGGGGTGGGAGGGAGGGAAAGAAGACTTACAGGCTGGCTTGCTACATAGTGCCCTGACCTGTGCTTCCACGGTAAAGTCTTACCAATTTCCTGGGTGATTCACACAGCCCTTGGTTTGATAGAGGGGACTTTTCAAATTCCCCTTTGATCAGTCACTTGCTTTTAACACCTATTTCAGACAATTTCACAGATCTTTTGCCTCCTAACTGGAAGGTGTCTTTGTTAAGGTCACTAGAAACAAGTTTAGTTTTTTGTACTCGGAGACTATTTCTTCTGCTTGTATGCCAAGCTACACTCTTGATTTGATTTAAATAAAAAAGCTCTCTAGAAACAAAGTTATATCAGTAACTATTTATTTTTCTTTCTATGCTAAGCTAAACTCTGATTTAATTTAAATGACAAGCTCTCTGGTGCTACTAAGACCTGACTGACTCAGCAAACAGACTGAATTCTAAAATACACAGATTTATCTGCTTTAACCCATAGATTACCATTTTTTCCCAAGATTTACAATATATTCCAGAAGATAAACACTTACAGATCTATTTCCAGTTGTTGTAATCCCTCTGGGTAGTCCTTCTTCCCTCCTGCTTCTATGATAAATGTTTCATTTAATTTAATTTATTACAATTTGATATATCACCCCTCATGTGGAGAAAAGAACTCCAAAATTTGATAAGAAAGAAAACACAAGAAGAGATGCAAGGGTATTAGTAACCTAGTTAACTAGTTAACATATTCCTGTTATTAACTTGTTCTGCTGTCTTATTGTCATAATGTTATAATGTTTCGGGGCAGTTTCTCCAAATGGGTTAGTTTTGCGCATACCATGACAGGCGTGAACCTCATTTCTAAGCCAGGAGTATGATCTGTCTCTCAGATTTACTGCTAAGGCTCGGCATAATACTTGCATCATGCAAAGAGAGCCAAGGCCAATCGGGCCGAAGAGGGCAAAGGACTTTTAAATTTAAAAGCAGCAGTGTGGGAACATCACAAGCAGTTGACTTCAGCCCCAATCGACATTGGGAAGGGAAGTAAACAGGCAAGCCCCTCCTTGCTCCCCACCGCCAAGGCCAATCCGGCTGAAGAGGAGCTCAACTCTGCCCTGCTCTCCAGTTCCAGCCCAATCAGGAGCTCTTCAGGACCTTTTCAAATTAAAGGTGCCATTGGGTGTGCCTGCGCCTGGCAGGCCCGTGCCTGAGGGCCTCGCCAGAGGGCCCTTTGGTGTGGCCCATAGGCAGGAAACGTTGGCGGGAACACAAACTACACCAGGAAGATTACCCCACAGATAATCTGCAGGCAAAGAACCCACAAACAAGCAAACTCTGCAAAGCCTCTACAGTACCATTGATCCTGTAAGTTAATATAACAAAGCATTGCCCACACTAAGCTCCTTACTGGAACCTGTATAACTGGAACCAATTAACAGCATACTACTAAATCGGTATTACAATGATTTATCTGGTTATAATTTACCAGTACTAGTGCCTCAATCGCAAACTGTTTACATTGTTATCTTTCCATTATACTACCTATAATATTCTGCTTCAATTATAACTGTATGCATTGTCGCATTTCCATTGTACTACTGATAACTTTGTGTATCTTGACATCTTTGGGTCTAATTTCACAATATCTTTACTCACTATCTGCTTGTACTTTGACCAATTATATATTGTTCTCATCTCGATCATTTACCTATTGATCCTCTTACTTGCTTACTGCATTTCGATCAATTAATAACAATTCCAATGGTAACAACCTTACATCATAATGGAAATCAGAAAAAGCACAATAAAGCTCCTTCTTGTATTCGTGTTGATATCCAATGCTCTCATGTCTCAGTATGACTCCTCCCAATCCTGCTCTATCCCATTCATCCAATACCAAGCCAGACAAAACTAATACCACCACCTCTATGGAAACACCCACTCTAGAGGAAACCACTCTGTGCATAATAAGCCACATTACAGACTAATATACAGCAACACTATACCCATAAATCAATTACAAAAGTCTCCAGACACTACAATTCCTTTAAAATGTATCCTAATCAATGCTAGATCCATCAGGAATATAATTCTGGTTATCTTGGACTTCGTTATAGATGAAAGACCAGATTTACTCCATGTCACTGAAACCTGGCTTACTGACTCTGATACCGTTCTTCTAAATCAGATTAATGTAAATGGTTACATCCTTTTTGATTGCCCTAAGACTCCAAAAGAGGAGGTGGAGTCCTTATAATAAGCAAAATAGAATTAAAAGCATCCCCCAGTATTTGCAGTAACCTTGATGGGATGGATATGCGCAAAGTTGAAAATAAAAGCATAGCCATATACCTCATCTATAGACCCCCTACAACCAATCAACACAACCTGGCATCAATCCTTGAATCAGCCTGAACATCCCTGATAAAGAAAACCCACATCTTCCTATGTGACTTTAACCTAACCTCCCTCCACCTTACACAGTCCACTTTGTTCCTCGACTCTATGGAAGATATGGGCTTCCAGCAGATAATAAACAGTTCCACTCACATTAAGGGCAACACTTTAGATCTAGTATTCCTACCAAAATCATTTACTGAACACCCCTGCTACACATCTACTCAAATAACACAAGTCCCGTGGTCTGACCATTATCTAGTGTGCATCTCCCTCCCAATCTCCCCCCTGCCCCCAACTCCCTAAGTACATTACACCAAAATATACAATTCAGATACTTCGATAAAAACATCTTTTTGAAAAACATACCTCAACTAGAAAGCCCGCCAGCTGACCTCAATGTAACTCTAAACAATTGGAATACTACAATTCACAAAGTTGCAGCTCCCATACTCACACATGTAAAAACCTCTTGCAAACAGTCAGAGAAATGGTACTCTCATGACTTCATTATACTAAAGAAAGAACTAAGAAAATGTGAGCATAAATGGAGATCTTCAAAAACCCTAGAATATAAATCACTCTACATGTCCGCCTTAAACACTTATAAATAATCAAATAAATAAATCATAAATAAATAAAATAAATAATCAAACAAATAATCGATTGCCTGAACACAACAACGTCAGCCACAGATCCATGCCCAGTGGCGTGGATTAAAGACGCCAAGGACCAGATAAGTCAAAAAATAGTGGAAATCTCCCTCCAGCAAGGATATATGCTGACACACCTCAAGCAGTCCATCATTCGCCTGGTCCTGAAGAACACAGCTTTAAACCACAGGGATCCCAGTGCATACCGCCCAATCTCTAACCTCCCTATACTGGCAAAAGTAATCAAAAAATCAGTACAAAAGCAGCTGCAAGAACACAGTGACCTGAACGCACCTATGGACATACACCAACATGGGTTCAAACCTAACCACAACGTGGAAACACTGCTAACTTCCTTAATGGACAACCACATAAGGGGGGTAGACAACATAAAAAAAGGATTCCTCCTAGCCTTTATGGACCTATCTGCTGCCTTTGACTCAGTCTCCCACAACATAATGATACAATGGCTATATGAAATTGGACTATGCAACAACACAATAAAATGGTTCAAATCCTACCTCAGTAACCGAGCACAACAGGTGAAATGTGGTGACAAGATATCAGCACGCTTTGACATGCTACAGGGCGTACCCCAAGGATCCGCATTGTCATCCATTCTCTTCAACCTGTACAACCAACCCATCTGCAAAATCACAGGATGTTCTACCACATTTATGCAGACGACATCATGATATACACACCAATAAACATACAGACACCAGATCTCACCCCCATAACCAACTGCCTAGATGAAATAATCATGTGGCTCATTAACAACAACTTGTCAGTAAACTATAGAAAAATGGAAGCCATGTTCATAACAAGAGGATCCAACTTCAACCCACCACCCACAATCGGCATTCGGGACAAATCCATCAATGTGAAGGATGAGGTAAGATACCTCGGAATCACCCTAGACAGCAAATTAAACCTCCACTTGCACATAAAAAAAAAAACCGCGGCAAAGGCATACTACAGATTGAAAACCGTGTTGTTGTTAAGTGGCGTTGAGTCAGAGTCAACTCATGGAGATCCTCTGGATAGCTATCCTAAATTGTGTTCAGTCTTCAGTCAGGCGGCTCATTGTTGACAGACTGGTACACGTAGCTGCTGTTATTGTATCGATCCATCTCATTGCTGGCCTTCCTCTTTTGTGTTGACCTTCTATCTTGCCAAGCATGATGTCTTTCTCTAATGATCTCTCTCTTCGCATGATGTGTCCAAAGTATGAAAGTCAAAGTCTTGTCATCTGAGCTTCTAAAGAAAGTTTAGGTTAGATATCCTCTATTACTGACTGGTTTGTTCTTTGGGCAGTCCATGGTATACACAGTATTCGCCTGTCTGTCTTTTTCACTGTCCAGCTTTCACATCCATATGAAAACCATAAGAAGACTCAAACCATTCCTAAGCCAAGACCACTTCAGAACAATGTGCCAGGCACTCATCACACCCATCCTAGATATGGTAAACCACTATATATCGGTCTCCCTAAACAAACCACGCACCCCCTTCAAATGGTGCAGAACACAGCAGCCAGAATGATCATGAACACACCAAGAAATGAACATATCATGCCAGAACTCCAGAACCTCCACTGGCTGCCTATACAAGCTCATGCAAGATTCAAGGCGACGTTAAATATTTTCAAAATCATCAGCAACATGTCAGCAAATGCCCTCCAGAACCTAATAACCAAATACACCAGCGCAAGAGCACTGAGAAGCAGCATGGACCATAAGATAGTCACCCCACCTGAATACCAAAGAACTACACAGACAACATCCAGAAGGGCACCATCTCTCTACGCACCAGAATTATGGAACACCCTGCCTGACGGCATGAGAACCATGAGTGACATAAAGGACTTCAAAAGTATGCTCAAAACCACACTATTGATACAATACTATGGACCCTCCCAGAACACACAAACCACCGTATGAGCATAATCACAATCAAGCAAGGCGCATACTACCTGCCCAAGTGCACCTCCCCTTTTACCTCTCCCTTATCCCTACCTAATCCAAATGTACACACTTAGCAGCACGTAAACCACTTTGATTGAAGGAAAAGGTGGTATATAAAACTGGTTAAATAAATAAAAATAAAATAAAGAAGCCATAAACAACTCAAAGAAGGATCATCATACGAAAATCCTCAACAAAGCCCTTAACCGCCCAAGAGAACTTTTTGAAATTGTTAAATCATTAACCAAATCCCCCCAAAATGAACCAAATAGAATCAGCATCAAACCACAAATTCTAGCCAACTACTATGCAGACAAACTAAGAAGAAAGAAAGTAGCAGACACTCCCCCTCTCCTGAACTCCCAGCAAACCTCAACACATGGCACACCTAATAGACAGAAAACAACTGCTAGACACAATCACAAAAATTAATACCACTACCTCCTCCCTTGATCCATGTCCCGTAGCCTGGATCAAAGCAACAAAAATGGAACCAGCTCCTTACCTACTCAACATAGTTAACCAATCCCTCCACCAAGGAATCATGCTAAAAGAACTCAAACTTATTACTATTCAGCCCATTCTGAAAAACAAAAGCCTTAATAAAGATGACCCTAGTTCTTACAGACCCATTGCTAGTATCCCATTCGTATACAAAGTAATAGAGAAGATTGTCCAATTACAACTTCAAGACTTCATTGACTTAAAACGCACCCCTAGATGATCAACAGTATGGCTTCCGCCTGTTCCATGGTGTCGAATCACTACTATTCGATACCCTCATTAATGGAATGGATAGCGCAAAACAGGCATTCATTCTTATCTTTTTAGACATCGCATCTGCATTTGACAACGTGAACCACAACACCCTTCTCTCAGGACTAACACAGATAGGTATAAAGGAAACTATAAACCAATGGTTCAAATAATACATATCTGACCGGTCACATTCAGGCTCATTCTGAGCCGCAAATAGCTATTTGTGTCCCTTTCTACCAGTGTCTAACTTCCCTGCCGGTTGTACAGGGAAGTTAGATGGGGGGCAGGAAAGGGGAGGATCGGGGGCAGCATTAGGGTGGGCAGTGGGCGGTCACCAGCCCCGGACATATAGGGCCAATTCTAATGTCAGCTCTGTACGTCCAGGGCTGGCGACTTGAATGGGGAAGTTCAGCAGGATCGGTTGGCCCGGGACTGGGAAGGAGTGCCAGGGGCAGAGGGCATTTCCCGCAGCTTGACCCTGGCCTTGGGAGGCCAGATCGGAGGTCGGGCTGCAGGGAATTAGCTTCAGGAGCCAGAAGCCAGGGATTGTGTCTTTTAAATGGAGCCGTAGTGCCATGGCAACAGGCATCATGGCACCGTAGCTCCATTTAAAAGCCCTGACTGAGTTAGTCGGGCAAGGCCTCTACTTGCAGGCTGGGCTGAATTTGCAGCTTGTCGTGCTGTGAGGGCTTGCGTGCATCAGTGATGCTGAGAGCTAAACTATCCGTAGTTTAACTACTGGCAGGGTCTCCCAAGATGGACAGGTCTCAGCTGAGGTGCCAGACGAAGACAAACCACCCATCTGGGCAGCAGCAGAATGGGATAGTGTTGACGGCGGAGGATCACATTTCTGTGACAACGGCAACAACACCAAACTTAAACTGCGCGGAAGGAAGGCCCGGCAATCTACTTCTGTATCTTGCCATGAAAACCCAATGGATAGTTACAACAAAACAAATTGTGCTATGGTGCTGGAAGATGAGACTCCCAGGTCGGAAGGCACTCAACTAGCTACTGGGGAAGAGCTGAAGACTTTTCAGAGTAAAGCCAGCATTTATGATGTGGTTGGATCAAAGCCCTCGGGAAGTCGGACTGCTGATGTAGCTGCGCATGAAATGAGAGTCAGAAGCTGTAAAGATGTCTTACACATTGGAACATGGAACGTACGAAGCATGAACCAAGGGAAGTTGGAGGTGGTCAAGAATGAAATGGAACGTGTACAACTTGACCTGTTGGGTGTCAGCGAACTGAAATGGACTGGCATCGGGCACTTTGCATCAGATGATCACATGGTCTACTATGCTGGAAATGAAAGACAAAGAAGAAATGGTGTTGCGTTTATAATAAAGAAGAAACTTGCAAGAACTGTAATGAAATACAATGCAGTCAGCGAACGCTTAATCTCTATTCGTCTACGAGGATTTCCTATCAACACAACTATAATTCAAGTATATGCCCCAACAACAGCTGCAGAAGAGAATGAAATTGAAGAGTTCTATGAACAAGTACAAGCTGAAATTGACAGAACATGCAAACAGGATATCCTGATAGTCATGGGTGACTGGAACGCAAAAGTTGGCAACAAAGAAGAAGGCAAAGTAGTTGGAAAATATGGACTTGGCAACAGAAATGAAGCTGGAGAAAGATTGATAGAATTCTGCAAGACCAATGATCTATTCATCTCAAACACCTTCTTCCAGCAACACAAGCGGCGACTGTACACATGGACTTCACCCAATGGATTGTATAAAAATCAAATTGACTACATCTGTGGAAGTCAACGATGGAAAAGCTCTGTAACATCAACCAAGACAAAACCTGGAGCTGACTGTGGTACAGATCATCAACTACTAGTATGCAAACTCAAGCTAAAGTTGAAAAAGAGCAAACCACTCATGAATGCAGCAAAATATGACCTTGAGAATATACCACTGGAATTTAAAGACTGCCTGCAAAATCGATTTGCTGCTTTAGATACAAATGACAGAGCTCCGGAAGAGTTATGGAATGACATCAAGAAGGTTGTGCTAGAAGAAAGCGAGAAGTCTCTACAAAAGGTGAAAAAGCAAAAACGGCCAAAATGGATGACGGAAGAAACTCTGAAAATTGCCCAGAAACGCAGAGAAGCTAAAGCCAGAGGAGAAAGAAAGACAATTGCAGAACTCAACAGAGATTTCCAACGTGCAGCAAGACAGGACAAGGAAAAGTACTACAATGACACTTGCAAGGAAATAGAAGCAGAAACTATTAGAGGAAGAACAAGATCGGCTTTCCTAAAGCTGCGAGAGTTAAAGAAAAAGTTCCAGCCTCGAATTGGAATGTTACAAGATGCTCAAGGTTCTATGTTGAATGATGCTGAGAAGATCAAGAAAAGGTGGAAGGAGTATACAGAGTTTTTATATGATAAAGATCAAGTGGACCAACAGCCGTTTCAACCTATACCTTATGATCAGGAACCATTGGTGATGAAAGAAGAAGTTGAAGCAGCATTGAAAGCCTTATCAAAGAACAAAGCACCAGGCATTGATAGCATTCCCATAGAAGTATTGCAGCAATCTGATGCAGCTGTTACCGTACTTACACGGCTCTGCCAAGAAATATGGAAGACAACATCATGGCCAACTGACTGGAAAAGATCTGTGTTTATACCAATACTAAAGAAAGGTGATCCAACTGACTGTGGAAATTATCGCACAATCGCTCTGATCCCACATGCCAGCAAGATTCTACTGAAGATTATTCAAAAGAGACTACAGCCATACCTAGAACAAGAACTACCTGAAGTGCAAGCAGGGTTCAGGAAAGGGCGAGGAACGAGAGACATCATTGCGGATGTGAGATGGATCCTTGAAAAGACTAAAGAATACCAAAAGGATATCTATTTGTGCTTTATCGACTATAGCAAGGCTTTTGACTGTGTAAACCATGAGAAACTCTGGACCACATTAAGAAGAATGGGTATACCAGAACACCTGATCGTTCTCTTGCGCAATCTGTACATTGATCAAGAAGCAATAGTTCGAACGGAACAAGGAGAAACAGAATGGTTTAAAATAAGCAAGGGTGTAAGACAAGGCTGCATACTTTCCCCCTGCCTGTTTAATTTATATGCAGAACAAATCATCAGAGAAGCAGGACTGTATGAAGACAACAGAGGTGTGAAGATTGGTGGAAGACTCATCAACAACCTTCGCTATGCTGATGATACCACATTACTGGCTGAAAGTGAAGATGATCTGAAACATTTGCTTCTTACAATCAAAGAACATAGTCTCAAAATGGGCCTGCACCTTAATGTAAAGAAGACAAAGATCATGACAACTGGCAAAATCAACAGGTTCATCGTTGAAGGAGAAGAAATTGAAATCGTGAACAACTTTAACCTACTTGGATCAACTATCAATAAAGAAGCAACAAGCAGTCAAGAAATCAGACGACGCATTGCTCTTGGCAGAATGGCTATGAAAGACCTAGATAAGATTCTCAAGAGCAGAGATGTCTCTCTCCATACAAAGATTCGACTTGTTCAAGCTAATAACATCATATGGATGTGAAAGCTGGACAGTGAAAAAGACAGACAGGAAGAAAATTGATGCCTTTGAATTATGGTGCTGGCGGCGAATACTGTGTATACCATGGACTGCCCGAAGAACAAACCAGTCGGTACTAGAGGAGATCAAACCTAAGCTTTCTTTAGAAGCTCAGATGACAAGACTTCGACTTTCATACTTCGGACACATCATGCGAAGAGAGAGATCATTAGAGAAAGACATCATGCTTGGCAAGATAGAAGGTCAACGCAAAAGAGGAAGGCCAGCAATGAGATGGATCGCTACAATAACAGCAGCTACGGGTACCAGCCTGTCAACAATGAGCCGCCTGACTGAAGACCGAACACAATTTAGGATAGCTATCCAGAGGGTCGCCATGAGTCGACTCCGACTCGACGGCACTTAACAACAACAACAGTCTCATATATCAGCATTTTTTGTGTATTTGGATGCGAGTATGCAGTTAAGTAGGCCTCGGGGCCTATGATAGTAGCTCTGTATGTTTAATCAATCTCTTTGACTCCTAGCCCTCCTTCAGCTCTAGGGATGTACAGGTTTGGCATATATTGATTCTTATAAATCACTTCATGGGCATGAAGAAGTTTTCATGTTCACACATCCAGTTTTTCAAGATCTCTAAGAGGCCAATTCCCAGCCCAAAAGCTGTATGAAAGTACAGGAATTGCCAGAAGATTGATGGCTTGTATCTTATTCCGTGATGTTAAAGCACTTTTCAATAATGATTTTAATCTTCTGTAGTATTCTTTACTTATCTTTTTTCTCAATAATTTCTGCTTGAGAGTTGTTCCTTCTTCTACTCCGAGATACTTATATATACCTTCCTGTTCAAGGTCCTTGATGTCACAGCCCTCAGCCAGGAAGATGTTTCCTGTTTTGCTTAATTTTCCTCTAAAAAAAATTGCCTAAGCACATTTGTTAAGGCCAAAGGTCATCCTGATATCATCAGAAAAGCTTTTCACCAAACAGAGTTGCTCTGCTAATTGTTGATCACTGGAACTCTAGAGCTTCAGATCGCCTACAAATAATAAGTAAGATGTTGTTTCTGGGTTGTTACCTTCTTTAGGATTCATGCTAAATCCATATCCCAAAGAGTTGATGACCATACTCAATGGATTAAGCGCCATACAAAACAGAAGGGGCAACAGGGTGTCCCCCTGAAATATTCCTCACTGTATTCTGATGTTAGGAATGATATACTGACCATCTTCATATTTCAAAAAGAGTGTGGTTTGCCACATTGTCATGGTGAACTTAAGGTACTCTATCAAACCAGGATTTATTTTATACATTTCAAGGCAATTTATTTTCAATGAGTGTGGGATGCTGTCTCCATGCTATACTGAGATTTCTGCTTTTCTTAGCACTAGGCATGATGGCCTTATTCAACATTGACTGGTCTTTGGTGCCATATGCCCCTCTCTTGTTGTTCTTTTGCCACAATGTTATTGGACTCAATATGATCATATATTCTGTCTACATTGATTGCAGTGAACAGCTTATAGATTGTAGGTAGACAAGTTATTGGTCTATAATTGTTGAGAGTGCTACTTGGGTCTCCTTTAGGAAGTAGAAATGTTTTTCCTGTAGTAAACCATTGTGGTAGTAAGTCTGGCTGCATGAACAATTGATTTTTGCAATTCATCAAGTCTGGGTTGAGTGATAACTGTTTGAGCCAAAGGTTGGTTACTCCATCTGGGCCAGGGCTCTTCCAGTTTGGGGCTCACTTTAACCTGCTTGCCAGCTCTTATGTTGACACTGCAGGCCATTCTATAGGTGTGATGTTTGCTTTTTCTAAATGTTTCTATATGCAGGATAACCATTCTGCTTCTTGATTGTGCTTTATAGGGTCCTTGTATAGTTTTCCCCAGAAGCTTTCTGCTTCGGCTTTGGTTGGTGGTGTCTTTAGTATAAGAACATAAGATATGCCATATTGGGTCAGACCAAGGTTCATCAAGCCCAGTATCCTGTTTCCAACAGTGGCCATTCTAGGTCATACGTATCTAGCAGTTTCCCCAAAAGACACAGGTTGAACAATGCTTGTATTGGGTCAAGCATTGATATCTTGGGTCCCTTCTTCTTATCAATCAAGTATCTTAATGCTCTTTCCCAATTCCCTGTAAAATTGTTTTGGGCTCTCTCTAAATAGCTTATTTTGATAGCTTTCTTTTCGGTTTTCTTCATATCTTTGAAGTTTTTGCATTTCTGCTGCTATTTTCAATTTATTGTTGGAACATACAAATTTCAGATCTGCTTCTGTTAATGCTTCTGTTAATGCTTCAGCTTAATGTCTTGGATCTTCCTTAATTTCTTTGATGATCTTAATTCTTTCATATACCCGTCTATCAGGGATACCTCCACACACAATGCTATATGTTTCCTTTGATGCACTTTTTCCAAGGAGGAACTGTTATTATTTTCTTTTTCTTCTGGCCCTGCACTTTAGCTGGTATTATTCTTGCAGTAATAATTTTAGCTGCACAGTAATGTATTTGATTTATTTTAGTGATGTCAATAAACGGTCCCTTTATAATGGATATGGTTTTGTTCATCTTTATAATCATACTTTTAACCTTAGGTGTTAAATTTAACTTGGGTTTTCCCTTGCCTGAAACCCAGCATATTCATCTTTTTCCATAAGGACTAGGAGTTCGATCTTGAACTCCTCCACCTTTCTCCTCCCTTTCTTCCACCTCTTTAGTTGATTGGTTGACCTGTCCTGTAGTTACCTCACTCTCCTGCAGTTCTAGATCTCCAAGCTCCATCTCCTCTTCAACTGCTCTTTCTGTTTCTGCGTATTCCTTTCTTCTAGTACTCTCACCCAGTTCGCCTCTTCCTCCCTATACTTCTCTTTCCATGGAAGCCCTTAGTTCCTTTAAGATGTTATCATCCACATACTTCTTTGCTTTGATCTGTGAAATTAAAGATCTTAAATTTGCATCCATTGCTTTTTTCAGTTTTTCTTGTGACAATTTTCTTATTCTTTCCAGTTTTTGGTGGATTTCCTTGATTTAAACATAGGGTTTCTAGCCTAAAAGTAGCAGTACATTATCTCCTCCTTATCTGCAGAAGTCCACTTAACTGTAGTTAATCCTCTTAACCTTTTTCATTAATTTCCGTAGTTTATCTTCTGCCACAGTGGGTCCACGAACATGCTCACCACGGCCTTTACCTGTGGTAGGAATGTTATCTGCAGTGCTTACACTATTGCAACCACCATTGTTAGTTAGCCCTAGTGCGTAAGCTATGGGTGGGTACCTTTTTATCCTGGGTGATGTGCGACCAGTTTGCATTTTTCTTTTTCGTTCCTACCATACTTCAATTGTAGTGTCACCTTGCTGGGATTCAGTATAGATTTTATACAATGTGGTCACCATGTGAAGGTACCCAGTAAGACTTGGGGAGGGAACTATAATCCCACCCTCAAGGAAAGCACAGCAGTTCACAGCTAGTTTATGCTGTACTTCCCCTTGACCCCTATAATGTTCCATGTAAAGGCCTGGTTGGCCATGTTGTTTACCATGCAAACCACTTAGGGGTATGTCTACTAAACCGCCTTAATGTTACTGGCGTTAGTTGCAGTCTTACTATGACGAATGACATATAAGGTAGTGGGCGTTCAGGTCTTAAGGTAGCATTTCAGGTTATCGCGCAATAAAGTCCGTTATTGCATGATAGAGGGAGCCGTGGCACGTTAACGCTCTAGGGCAGAGGTTCCCAACTCCGGTCCTGGTGGGCCAAACACTGTTCAGGTTTTCATGCTGTCCCTAATGAATATGCATCAGATACATTTGCATAAAATGGGGGCGGCGCATACTAATGCATACCAATGGAGCACAGACATATTTATTAGGGACAGCATGAAACCTGAATGGTGTTTGGCCTCCAGGACTGCAGTTGGGAAACTCTGCTCTAGGGATTGCACATGTTTATGGTGTCTGTGCTCTGTAGGGTAAAATATAGGCGTTTCAGGCATGTTTATTTTATCTGCAATAAAGGTTCCGTCTTTAATACCATGGTTTAGTACTGGGTAAAAATGGGGAAAGGGTTGGCAGGAGCCACAGTTGGGACTTGAACTTGTGACCTTCTGCTCATTTATTTTTTATTTTTTATTTATTTAATAAACACTTATATACCGCACTTTCCAATAGATCAGGTGCGGTTTACAAAGAACAATTTGAATACACAGAGGCAAATATAGAGTCTGTTCTTCTTACATGGAACATCAACAAACTATGTGCAGTAGGCTTGTGCCTTAATACATAAAACAAGATCAAAAAGGTTGAACTACTATATACAAGATACTTTTGGTAGAGTACATTGAAACTATGTACATGACATCAGAAACATTGTGTTTGGGTTATATACATTGTAGTGCCGTAGCAGAAAAGCCATCATGTAGACTTATTGATACCGTGTGGGGGAGAGATTAATTAACTTTTCATGTGCTGTTGTTTGGTTTGTTATATATAATCCTTCTGTTATCTATTTTTTTATTTATTTTTATTTAGACAGTTTTGTATACCGCCATATCCTTCAATCAAAGCGGTCACAACACAAGTGGGGGATACATTTAACACACGGGGATATGAGACACACACACCAATACTTACAGGGAACATGGGCAATGGAGGGTTAAGTGGCTTGCCCAAGACCACAAGGAGCACCTGTGGGACTAGAAACCCCAGTCCTTCCGGCCCAAGGTTGCTGTCCTCTAGTGGGATTTGAACCCCCGACCTTCTGGCCTGAAGTACCTTGCCCAAACCACTAGGCTACTCCTCCCTCCTTTTGTCATTAAGGGAGAAGGAAGTAGCCTGTAAGCCATCGTGTGACATGAATAGATGGGTTTTTATTTTCTTACGAAATTCTTTGATATCAGTTAGGGTTCTAATTTCTACAGGTAGTGTATTCCATATGATGGGAGCCGAATGTGAAAAAGCCTTGTTGTTGGTTGACTTTTTGGCTTTTATAAAATCATTCGGATACTTAATTTTGTTTGTTTTGCTTATCCTATGAGCAATATTTGGTATTTCCATATTAATGAGCTTACCCAGTGTTGGGGGGACCATATTGTTTAATGCTTTGAATGTGGTTATTAGTATTTTGTAATTTATCCTACAGTATATGGGGAGCCAGTGCAAGTTGGATAGAATGGGTGTTATGTGCTCAAATGTATGAGTCTTCATGATGGTTCTGGCAGCTGCATTTTGTGCTAACTGGAGTTTTTTTAGGTTCTGTTTTGTTATTCCTAGAAGAGCTATATTTGCAAAGTCGAAGTGGGGTATGATGATTGCTTGTATTATGCTCATAAAGTCGTGTAGATGTACTAGTGGGAGTAGTTGTTTGAGTATTTTGAGCTTGTAGTGGATTCTTTTTGTTATGTTTTTAATATGGGAATCCATACTGAGATTTTTATCTAGAATCACACCTAGATACTTCACCTCGTTTTTAGTTTTGATCTCATGATTCTGTAGGGTAATAGATGTTGGGGGGTATATGATTGTTTTTTTGTTACAAATAAAATGTCTGTTTTTGAGTAGTTGATGTGAAGATTGTGTTCTTTAGCCATATTGTGAGTTCCTTGAAGCACTCGGATAGTAATTGTATTGGAGGGTTAGGGATCATGAATGGGATGTATAATATTATATCATCCGCATAGATGTGGTAGTGGACATTGAACTGTTTAAAGATTTTGCATACTGTTTGGTTGCTCATGAACACATTGGCTTTGTCTACGGCACCACACTGTTGCCACAGGGACAGCTCATTCCCTGGGGATACCGTGACTGTTCATCAGACAGACCCTGTCTGTTGCAGTGCACGGCACCCACCTAAATGGAGCTAGGCCATGGTCTGCTGCGGGCAGATGCCACTGACCCTCTGCCACCAGCACCCCTCCGCCACCACGCTGCCATGCCATTAGGCTGGTGGTGCGCAGTCCCAGGCCATCCAGTATGCCGGTAGGCAGCTGCCTATGGTGTGGGTTCTCGGGTAGGGGTACCTACATGGACATACGCGCTTCCCCCCCCTGCACCGTCTGCCAATGTTATGTGCCCTTGGGGGTACCTGCTGGGTAATATCCCCTGTGACACTGTGAGACACACATGCCCATGCCCATGTTGGACCCTCGTCAGTTGCTGTCTTGCTGCTTTACAGTTTCGGCATTCCTATGTGCCACCTAGGCATCTGCCTAGCCCGCACTGTGCCCCAGCTGGACCACAGCTTGTGCCGCCTGCAGCCCCCTGTATCCCATTTACAGCATCAGTATAGTTGCCCTTGCCTACGTGCCCACTCTGCTGTTGCTGCACATGTGCACGCCATAACAAACCCGCCCAATCTAAATGACAGAAACCCTGATCAGCACTATTTCAATGTGGGATCATTCACTTTGTTGGGGGACAGAGCATAGACCCTTCCAAACATGATATCTTGATTTATACGCTTTCTCAGTAGTGTTGTTTTATGTTTATCATTAATATCACTATTGGCCAGCTTGGTTATTGGGATTTTAGATGTGGTTCTGGTCCTTTTATATGTCTGTTTATTTATTTAACTTCTTTTATATACCGCGCTATTACTTATCAGTGCGGTGTACATTGAACAGAACAATATACTGTGCGGACGAGCCGCATAGTGTTTACATTGATCAGGGATTAAAACTTGGATTTAAAAAAGGGGTAACCTTTCTACAGCTTATTTACAATGTTGTCCATGTTTTCAGGCTATATTCTATTCAGAGCTGATCATTTTGGATTGGTTATTCCTTGTCTTGCTGGGTATGTTGTTGGGAGGATCTGAATGTTTGAGTGCTCGTTGGTTGGTTTCTATAGCCAGTTTCAGGGTAGTGTCTTGTGAAGAGATGATGTTTTAGAGCCTTCCTGAATTGAGTTAGGCTAGTGATGACTCACATGTCTGTAGGGAGGGCATTCCAGGCTCTGGGTGCGTATATCATGAAGGCTCTATTGGATGTTGCCTTTGTGCACTTTGTCATTTCTTTCGGGATAGTCAGGGTGTTCACCGTTGAGGATCTTCTGGTTCTGTTTGGATGTATAAAGTGGATCATCTCGTTGATGGATGTAGGTGGGTGATTGTTTAGGGCTTTAAAGGTCAAAACTAAGATCTTGTAGAGAAGTCTAGCCTGAATGGGTAGCCAGTGGAGACTCATCAAAATTGGTGTTATGCATTCCGTTCTTGCTGCCCCGATAAGGACTCTTGCTGCTGTGTTCTTCACAAGTTGGAGTGGGTGTAGCGTTGCCTGTGGGAGCCCATATAGTATAACATTGGCATAATCAAAGTTTGTGCCTCTTTGTTCCCTGCACATGTATCACAACTATCACTTTTCTGGGTTTCCCTGCCTTTGCTGCACATTGCTGACTGAAATGGTTTCTCTTTCCTGCAAATGTACCTTAACGCGAGGGTTTCACTGGCGTTAGTGTTCAGACCCGGATTTCACAGCGTTAGTGTGCCTGGAGCCTTTCCCCTCCCACTCTCCGCCCATTGACCCCTTCTCTCCGCCCTCTGGAAAGCCTTACTCCACCCTTCAGACACGGATTTCACAGCGTTAGTGTGCCTAATCGTGCGATAACACAGCGGCGGCGTTAACATCACTTATCGCGCGATAATACCACTGTTGTGATGTTAAGACGGTTTAGTAAACATACCCCTTAGACTCGTAGATTTAGTGGTATAGAAAAATAGCTAAATAAAATAAATAAATAAATATATACATATCAGAAAGTAGGTGTAGTGGTTTTCCAGATACTCCGCAGTGTGAAATATTTAGAGTTGAAGAGCTCTGATATAGTAATGTACCCTAAAGGTTCTATGCTCTTTCTTTTCAGGCAGTCCAAGACTGCAGAAGATAGAACCACAGACGCTTGGAGCATCCTTGAAGTACTCTGAACACAATTTGCTGATTCTCAGTGAAAGAGAGGTGGAAATTCATCCAAGAGTAGTGTATGCTCCAGGGAATGAGTATTCTGCCTTTAAAGTGGTTCTGTACCCAGATAGAGGTAGCAGAAATTTCTTTTGTAGTCTATGTTGAGAGAATTTTCAGAAGAGAAACCACAGTGGTGAGGGAGGATATCACATTTATGCTGGGAAAACTGCTGTACATTTAACAAATCATCGTTCTGTATGTGAACACCAATAAAGAGAGTACAAAGTCTGTGAGGTCTCAAAGATAAGAATCTGGGATTTAGAAGAAACCCCTGCTATTGCTGCTGCTGACTGCATTTTTCTAAAAGTTGGAATTTTTAAATATTTAGAACAGCCCTAAACTTTTATGGCTGTATGGTCTGTACAGCTGGTACTTAAGAACCCAAAGGGCCTCGAAGCTTGTCTCTCTCGCTGTCCAAAGAACTCGGGACTCGCAAAAGGGATGTAAATCAAGATGGCTTCTCAGTTCCCAGCTATGGCAATGTGCCTGAGAGGCGAGTATAACAGAAGTTATATAGATATTTTATAGTCACATTTAGTTAACTTTATGTGAAAGAAAAACTTCAGATCTTTTATAGTAGGTTCTTACCTCTGAAACAAAATGTGAAGTTTTGTGCTTAACACAAGTATAATTCCTTTTCTTCTTGATTCTAATTCTAGTCTTTTGATTGCCCTAGATGGACCCCATTTTGCAAATCTCTAATACAGTATAATCGAGTTGTTCCCAAAACAAATATAAGAACTATATGGTGGGTGTTATTTAGTAAAGCAAAGACATAACACACATGGTCAAATATGACTTGTTCCTAATCAAGTGTGATGCACATAAGTGCATTTGGGGGTCATTTTCCTCCATCCTTTGTGAGAGTGGGCCAGAAATGTCTCTTGCAGGTCTGTAATTGCACATCCTGGGGACCAATGTCAATGCTGTGGAGACATACACAAAGAGGATTTGGGATAAATGAGATCTACTTTGTCATTTACACAGTGTCAGGTTTGTTATTCTACACTTACTCATGATTCAAGTTAAGAGGGCACAACCCTTAGTGGATAGAGCTGTTAATGTTTCTTGCTCTTGGTGTTTAAATGTGCCAGGTCTAATAATTGTCAAAATTAATCTAAGTGGAAAACAGTTACACATTTTTCATAAAAGAAATCACAGGACTTTTGAATTAAAAAAAGAGTAGAAGAATGCAAGGACAAAACATTCACTTTTCATTAATAATATTATATGATTACTATTGTATAGCTAATCATTTCCAAAATGCATCCTTGCTGATTTTTAAAAAAGAATATGTCTCGGTTTTTTTGGCAGAAATTTCTATTACTGCCAAGAGTGTTTTATACATTTCAGAATCAAGGACGATATACAATTAGCACTGACCACTATAGTCTACTCCAAGATAAGGATAGTCTCCACAGAGTTAGGATTTGGTATATTGCATACAATTTAGGACGTACAGTCTTGCAGGATACTAAAAATTAAGGGCCCGATATTCAGTGGTGGTGGCTAGCTGATCTAACGTGACTAGCCTCCACCGCCAAATTTTAAACCAGGATATTCAATGCTGGAGTCATATCCGGCCCCAGAATTGAATATCCGGTTTGCCCAGATTTGTAGGAAGCTAACCAAGCATTGGCAATATTTAGCATAGCTGCTGCCCAGTTATGGATGGGTTAGCATCGTGGCATGTAGCGATGGCACCCCTGGATATTCAGCGGCATTAATCTTGTTAGTGGCATTTACACGGTTTGCAGGTGAAATTTTTTTTTTGCTTTTATTTGTCTTTAATGTATTTTGTGTACTTGTTTGTGTATAGTTTTTATGGATGCCTTAGGGTAAATCTCTGTGATCCATTCCTTTTGTTAGTATTGGGGGGTATACAAATTTTAAATAAACATAAACATAATTGGGCCCCGATATTCATTTGTGACAGCTATGCACTTCTAAGGTGCATAGCCTTTGCCGCTGAACTTTAACCACGGATATTCAATCCAGGGCCATATCTGACCACTGGCATATCCAGGGCCATATCTGACCACTGGCATATCCAGGGCCATATCTGACCACAGTAGCTAACTATGCAGCGGCAATATTCAGCTGCTGCCCAGTTAGCTCCGGCGGCGAAAGTTAGGATAGCTTTTGCTGCACCTAACTTTCGCTGCTAAGGGATAACCGGGCAGTGGCTGAATTTTGCCACTGCATGGTTCTCCCTGGCTACTGCCCCCGGAATACCCCGACATGCCCCAATGCTAAGCGGTTAGCATCGAGGCATACAGCAGCATTACTTGGGGATATTCAGAGGCACTAATTGTATTAGTGCCACTGAATATCCCACAGGGGCATTTACATGGTTTACAGCTCTGTAAACCATGTAAATGCCTTTGAATATCGGGCCCAATTGAATATAGAGAAACGTTTATCAAATATAGAATAGTGGTGTGCAGACAAAAAAGTTTTGTTTCTTTTTATTTTCTGTGTCATTTGCAATTTGTTTCATTTTATCTTGTTTCATTGTAATCGGTTTTAGTTTAATCAGTTTTAGTTTTGTTTCATTTTGCTTTTATACATTTTCATTCAGGGTAATTTTGTGAATTAAAGAGGTTGCTGCCCAAAGATAAAAACATAGCTGAAAGGTTACAAGAGGTTTCAGGCAAAAAAAAATCCAACTGGCTTTTTTTCTCACAGTCAGAGGTTGTTCTCAATTTTCAGAGTATCACAAAAAGAGGGAACACAGAAAAGAATACCAGATAAACCTGAAAGTGACAAAGAAAGAAATCAGGATGACAAAAGCACACACAGAAGTAAAAATGGCTATAGATGTGAAGAGAGGCGACAAGACTTTTTTTTCAGATATATTGGAGAAAGGATGAAGGCCAGAAGTGGAATTGCAAAGCTCAAAGATGCTGAGGACCAATTTGTGGAAAGTGATAAGGAAAAAGAGGAATTGCTAAACAAATACTTCTGTTCCATGTTCACAAAAGAAAATCCTGAAGAAAAGCCATACATGAATGACAAAGGTAACAAGGGGAATGGAGTAGCTGTAACACCATTCTTGGAGAAGATGTTTATGAACAGCTTGCAAAACTGAAAGTGGACAAAGCCATGGGACTGTTTCAGATATATAACAGGAACTTGGGGGGATTCTGGCAGGACCTTTGAAAGATGTGTTTAATAGATCCCTGGAGATTGGGGAAATACCACAGGATTGGAGGAGGGCTGATGTAGTTCCTCTTCACAAATATAGCAACAGAAACAAGATGGCAAGCTACAGGCCAGCAAGACTTAACTTGGTGGTGGGAAAAGTAATGGAAATGCTGCTGAAAAAAAGGATAGTGTTTTTTCTGAAACCCACGAGTTCTAAGATCCAAGGCAAAATGACATTACCAAGAGAAGATCATGCCTGATTGATTTCTTTGACTGGGTGACCAGAGAACTAGATCAAGGGCATGCAACAGATGAAGTCTATTTAGATTTCAGTGAAGCTTTTGATACTGTTCCTCATAGGAGGCTTGTGAATAAACTCAGCAGCCTGGGTATGGATCCCAAGGTGGTGAATTGGATCAAGAACAGGTTGAGTGCTAAACTACAGAGGGTAGTGGAGAATGGAAAGCACTCTGATGAATGTAGGGTGAGTAGAACAGGAATCAGGCCTTTTTTAAATAGAAAGGAGGCTCTGGAATGAAGGGTGCAAAGATGAGGGTAAAAGGGTTAGACTCAAGAGTAATCTAAGGAAATAGTTCTTTGCAAAAAAAGTACTGGATGCAGGGCCAGCCCAACCAGTAGGCAAACTAGGCAGTCGCCTAGGGCAGCAACCTCTGGAGGGCAGCAAACGCAGGCTATTCAAAGCTAAATAATAGATTTTGATAGCCAGAAGGAGTGTAAAGCTTGAGGTTCTCCTAGAGCTCCAACACTTTGGACCAACTTTAGGGCCGGCATTGACTGGGTGCTTGGAACAGCCTTCCTGTGGAGGCAGTACAGTATCAAAATTCAAGAAAGCATGGGATAAGCAGGGAGATTCTCTGAGGGAGAAGAAGGGGTTGTAGAAATTGGGTTATTGGTTTGGATGGAGAGTGGATAGACTGTATGGTCATTTTTTTGTTTCTGTGTTTCTGATCTTGGGCTAGTTGCTTAAACTCCATTGCATCAGGTAAAACAAATTGTAACTCCTCTTGGGCAGGGAAATACCTGTTATATATGAGCTTCATTTTGGAAAAGTAAGTAATGTGACCAGCAGGGGGCGCTCCGGACATGGCAGTTCTGTTCCCTTGTGACTTCCTGGCTTTTTTCTTTGGTTCTTGTCCCTGATAAACAAAACAGACCAGGTGTCTGGAGACAGGGACGGTCCAAGGGTTTCTGTCACCTTAGGCAGAAGCCCTGCCATGCCGCCCCCTGTGCACCGTACCCCCCCCCCCCACATGCACCATACCATCCCTCCCCCCATACTGATCCATGCCACCCCTTACTGCCGCTGAGTCCAGCAGCGGGCATCCCACCGACAGTGGCAGACCACATGCTGTTGCTACCGAGCCTAGCCAACCACTGCCGGAAGCAGTGGGAGCAGGGGGAGCGGCATCACAATCCATAACAGGGGGAGGATGGCGCGGCTGGGCACATGAGGAGGGGCGGTGGCAGGCCATGTGTGCTGAAGCACATGGCCTGATGCCCACAGAAATCTACTAACCTAGGCAGCCACCTAGCCCACACAGTGGATGGGCCGGCCCTGTCTGGAGGTATCAGGATCTGGTTATTCAACGTGCATTAAATCCTCTTACTCAGTAGCTGGGGTGTCAGTTCAAATTCCATCTCATCCACGCTGCTTCCTGTCTAGTAGCTCTGCTTCCTAGAGAGTTGGACACAGCCCTCTCCCTCTGGGCTCCAATGCATACTTTATATGGTGCCAGGGAAACTCCACCTCCTCCTCCTTGCTGAGGTGTTTGGTTTCCCTGGCCCTGTTTTCCAAGCTCAGTTCAACAGGATTATCCTATTCCTAGCCCTTAATACAGCATATTTTTAGAATTTTTTGTATATTTTTGTTTTTTTTTTTCTGGCTGGTATCTTTTTCATTTTAGCTTTTTTTTAAAATTGTTTTTGTATGTATGTTTATTAAATATTTAAACTGCTTTGAATGACTAATACAGGAAGGTGGTATCTAAATTGTTATAACAAAAAAAAATCCAGGCCTGAGTCTAAAATACATAATTTCACTCTCTCTCTCTGAGACACTCACTATGTTTGATTCACACAGCCCCTACAGACATCCTCTACCTGGGCTAGTAGGTAGTCAAGTTCTTACACATTCTGCCTGCTGATGCTGTGAACCTATGTAAGGAAGATGTGTAGCAGCAAAGCGCAGACAAACCAATGATACCAGGAGTCTGTTCAGAAGGTCCAAATCATTTATTTGTGCACAAGTCTCGAACCAATCAATTTCAAAATGGCTGAGCAAAGTTTTCAAGCATTACAACAACTTTTATAGACTTCTGTTCCATTCTAGGTATAGAAAAACATTTCATTGGTCCCGGTAACCTCCCGTACCTCCCGTACCTCTTCTATTGGTCCCGGTTCTGATAAGTTTATCCAGTTATGTCCCTCCAGTGGGCATGACACCTGCATACCCCCCTTCTAGTCCCAATTACAATGGTCAGTTCATCAACTTGTTACTTTCACACTCTCAAGGTTATAGAACCAATTTGTACGTGCAGAGGAGCTGGGCTCTGCAACTCATCTGTCAGCACTCCTAATTATTTCTTTGCAGATGTACTTTTTCTTATCAGTAACTTTTAAACATGTCTTTTCTGTATTTTTCCATCTTTCAATACTGCAGTTCTGCTTACCTAAGCTAATTCAATACTTCTACTGGGTTCTATCTTACAATAGCAGCATATTGGGGGATGTGCAATCCTATATGCCTCTCCACAGGCCTCATTTACAGGTCAAGCTAGCCATGCTGGCCTGCTTATGTTCAGACACTGTGGGTCACAGGCCTGCACCTGCCACATTCCCCCCTTTGATTAATCTCACCCTATTACTTAATAAGGTGTGAGAATTAAATCACTTTCTGAAGAATCACATCCTGGCTAAAGGATTTCTACCAGGACTGGCTGTATATAAAGCCATGATTTTTGTTGCGGTCTTCCGCTCTACTGTACTATCAATAGTGTTATGAATGGAACGCATACAACATGGGATTAAACATGGTAATAAGAAGATAACAGCAACAAGGATTAGTACCAATACGATGAAAGTCTTAAATCCTCCCACCCATGAAAAGAGGTTAGCAAACCAATTAGGAAATTTCAATGAGTGCCACGTCTGTACTGGCACATAAGCATGTCTTTGCATATCTTTAGCAATTTCTTCAACTACTTGACCTTTATCATCTATTTTCAAACAGCAATTGGTTAAGTTCAGTTTACCACATACTCCTCCTTCAGCTGCTAACAAATAATCAAGTGCTAAGCGGTTCTGATATATCGCAGTGCGCATCTGTGTACTTTGTCTAGCTAAAAGCGTAAGAGCATGACTAGTTTCGTTAGTTATTATTTCAACTACTGCTTGTAAGCGAATAATACGATTAATCATATAAATTGGGGTACGATAACCATACATACCATCATCATTCCAAGTGGCGGGTCCATAATATTCAATGATTCTTTCTGGTGGCCAATCATCACCTTGCCATTTCTCCCACTTGCCTATCTGTAAGGCCTCTCTCTTCTGTCTTAGTGCTCTTTTGTGTCGGTGGGTAGTGTATACTGGGTATCCTAATTGTTCTCCATGTTCAGTGTTTAAAAGAAAGAAAGAAGGTCTGATGGTTCCTAAGACACATGCTCCTCCCCAGTGTGGTGGGAGTTGTGCATATGCTCGGTTTCCACAGATCCAATATAGGCCAGGTGGGGCTTGCCAGGCTTGGACTTTAGCAAGGTTAGTCCATAGTCCTGCAAGTTCAGGAAATCTGGCTAATGGGTTAGGAGGTTCAGGATGTCCGATTCCTGACCACCATGCTATCTTCTTGGTCGTGGCATTATAGTACTTCTGGCTAAGACAGACCAGCTGTCCTACCTTTTGGGTGAACTGGGGTCCAGTTCTGGCATAGCAAAGACGTCCAACGATTGAGTGCGCTAACACCCATTCACTGGTAGTCTTGTGTAATTCAGTCTGATTGTAAATCATGGAATAATTCAATTCTTGGGCTTCCCATGGCCACTGATCTCCCATTTGGGTTCCGCCACAGAAATAACAATCTGTGATCTTAAGACTAGATACTACTGCTCCGGCTAATTCTAGAAATAAATTCTGTGAGGGGTGAGGGATCTCAAACTTATTTACATGCATGGCTTCATAAAAAGTATTATGAATATGATATTTAGATGACTTGTTGGCTTGGGTATTCAATCTGATATACACAATGGTCCCTGGATCTATTGCTCCTCCAGCAATACGTAAACCAAACTTATATCCTTGTTTCCATGCATGGGGATTGTGTATTCGTAAGTGTAAGGGGTTACAAGCATCTTTCTGACATTTATCATTTGTGGTTGGCTTGGTTAAAGTAGCCATTCGTTTATCTATTTTCTCATCAGTTATACCAGTGTTCCAGGTAGCATAAAAAACACATCCCCAATACGGGCAATAGTAGTCTGCTGCTGGGGCAGTACTATAGCCTGGTTCCTTTTTACCTGTACACTTTCTCCATCCTGTGGCACCTTCTGGACACATACACTTATGGTCATTTCGATACGCTTTCTCCCATGTACCACAGGTGGAATAACTATCTCTATTAATAGCATTGCATGCATCAAAATTCAAAACAGCAGGTTTAGTAATGTCCTTAAGTGGTGGCGTTGCAGCTAATATAGGTCCATCTGCATCCTTCCATCTTATTTCCATCATGTAATAGGATGGATTCTGATGCGGATTATAGCATGTTTTAATTTTTCCATGAGTGCAAACATTTAGTTCAGTGGTGTTATAGATACACCGAGTTACTGTCCCCTTGCAGGTATAGTAAGAATGATAAAGCAAAGTCTGAGTTACTTTCAGTCCAATTCTAGTAGAAGTAATGCAGGCAGTGCATGGAGGTAAAGCATGAGTCTGTTCAAAACCTCCAAAGAAGGCAACCAAAGCAAAGCAAAAGTAAAGATACATGTCGATGTTGATTGGAGTTCTTCTGAATCCTCAGCTTGCTGATCTTGATCACGACGGTCTTTTATTCTTCGTCCCGTTTGCTAATGAAGCAATTTAACGGTTGTTGAGTGTTGATTGAAGATCCTCAGGTTGTCCAGTACACATTGACCAACTTTTTAGCAATTTCAGTTGGCCTGTGAAGTCTGGCTTAGTCAATGTAGTCTCAAAGTAGTGTGTCAAATCACACACAAATTGGGTTCGTTGAAACAAAGCTGTTGCTGCATGGAAAACAGCAATCCTCTTCGAAAGACTTGGCTGCTGCAAAGCACTTGTGATGAAGTGTCTAAGCTGCTGGTTGCCGTCTCAAAGTAACTCGCAAGGGTGCATCAAGATGCTGTTCTGCTGTCCACTGCTCAGGTTCAGGATCAGCGGCGGGCTTGACTCTGCTGTGGTGGATCCAGGCGTCGATCTCGGCTACCTTTACTGCAGTTGGGGTAGACAGGATGACGGTGTACGGTCCCTTCCAATGGGGTTCCAACGGTGTCTTCTTCCAATCTTTGATCCACACCGAAGTACCAGGCTGGTAGGGATGCAAGGGTTCCGTCAAGTTGATAGGCAACTGGTCTTGGATCCACGTATGGAGAGTCTGCAGAACAAAACTAAGAGCTAGAAGTTCTTGTCTGGTTATTTCTGAACCAATTTGGGCTAGACTTCCTTTGATTCCCTGCACTATTGGTGGGGGTTTACCATACAAAACTTCAAAAGGGGAAAATCCTGTTGACTTTACAGGAGCTGAGCGTATTCTGAATAAAGCTATGGGGAGCACTTGGGGCCACTTCAATTGTGTCTCTTGGCAAAGCTTGGACATTTGGGCTTTCAAGGTACGATTCATTCGCTCAACTTTCCCTGAACTCTGGGGTCTATATGCAGTGTGGAGCTTCCACTGTATCTGTAAAGCTTTTGCTAACTGCTGAGTAACTTGGGAGACAAATGAGGGTCCATTGTCTGACCCTATTATTGCTGGGATTCCAAATCTGGGGACAATCTCTCTCATTAAGACCTTGGTAACTTCTCGGGCTTTCTCAGTTCTGGTTGGGAATGCTTCTACCCACCCAGAGAAAGTACAAACTAATACTAATAGGTAATGGTACCCATTGGCTTTTGGCATTTCGGTGAAATCAACTTGGAGGTTGTGCATGGGGGTCACACCTCTTGACTGAACTCGGGGTGCTGTAATAAGGCCTTGCTTGGCATTATTCTTGGCACAAGTTTGACATTGTCGTGCTACTGAAGCTGATATGGTTGTCATCAGAGGGATGTAGAAATGTGGTCTGAGTGCTTTTTCCATAGCACTTTTCCATAGCACTTTTCCATAGCACTTTTCCATAGCTCAATCCATCCATCTTTCAGTACTCCATTTTCTCTGTCACAATAGTAATCCAATTCTTTGGTGGTATATCGTGGGGTCCATAGATTCAAAGGTACTGGAAACAATGCTGCTTGCATTGGCATAGCTTGTGGGGCAATTTGTCCTGTCATAGCTGCTTGTCGTGCTGAGGCATCTGCAAATCTATTTCCTTGGGCAACTTCTCCTTTTCCTGCTTGATGTCCTCGACAATGCATGACAGCTACACGTGTTGGGGCCCATACTGCATCAAGTAACATCAATATTTCGGGACCATATTTGACTGATTTTCCTCCGGATGTGATGAGTCCTCTTTCTTTATAGAGAGCTCCATGGGCATGCAGGGTAGTGAAGGCATATTTGGAATCTGTATATACATTCAGTATAAGTTTTTCTCCTAACAACAATGCTCTGGTGAGTGCTATCAATTCGGCTTTCTGGGCTGATGTGCCTGAGGCTAGGGCTGATGATTCAACTACTTCATGTTGGGTGACGACTGCATATCCGGCACAGCGTCTTCCATTAAGGATGAGACTGCTCCCATCAACATAATAGGTTTGGTCAGGATTGTCTATGGGCACATCTGTCAAGTCGGGTCGGCTGGAGAACACAGTCTCCATGACTTCGATACAGTCATGTTCTGGGAGTTCTTCACTGATGGGTATCAAGGTGGCTGGATTCAGGGCATGGCTCACTTCGAGTTGTATCTGTGGATTTTCACATAACATGCTCTGATACTTCAACATTCGGGAATTGGTGAGCCAATAATTTGCTTTCTGGTCCATAAGGGCAAGGACTGCATGTGGCACAGTGACTCGTATGTTCTGTCCTAGTGTGAGCTTGTCTGCTTCGCTCACTAGTAGCGCTGTAGCTGCAACTGCTCTCAAGCAAGGTGGCCATCCTTTGGCCACAGGGTCCAATTGTTTCGATAGGTAGGCTACAGGTCGCTCCCAATTTCCCAATTTCTGAGTCAACATGCCTAAGGCATTTCCCTGTGCTTCATGTACAAACAAGTGGAAAGGTTTGTGGACATCTGGTAGTCCAAGTGCTGGTGATGACATTAATTCTTCTTTTAACGTCTTAAAGGCTGTATCCTGCTCAAGTCCCCACTCCAGTGGCGACTTTTCTTCTCCTTTTGTGACTTCATACAGTGGTTTGGCAATTTGGGCAAAGTTGGGTATCCAAATTCGGCAATATCCTGCCGCTCCCAGAAAGGCTCTGACTTGCTTTCTGGTTGTTGGAGTTGGAATTCTGCATACCGCTTCTTTTCTTTCTCTGCCTAATCTTCTGCTTCCTTGGGTGATACGAAAACCCAGGTATTTCACTTCTTTTTGGCATAGCTGTGCTTTGGCTCTGGAAACTTTGTATCCAGCTTCCTCTAGTAACTGCAAGAGATCTTTGGTGGCTAGTATACATTCACTTTCTGATACGGCAGCTATCAACAGATCATCCACGTATTGGAGAAGCACTCTCTTTCCCGGGGCTACTGGATAGCTTGAAAGGTCTTGATTCAGTGCGGCACTAAAGATGGTAGGCGAATTCTTGAATCCTTGGGGTAATCTTGTCCAGGTAAGTTGGCCCCCTCTTCCAGAGATGGGGTCCTGCCATTCGAATGCAAACAATATTTGGCTTACAGGGGCTAATCTTATGCAAAAGAATGCGTCTTTTAAATCCAGTACAGTGAAATGGGTAGCTTCAGCAGGTATCAGTCCTAGGAGGGTGTAAGGATTGGGTACGACTGGATGTATGGTCTCAGCTGCATCATTTACTCTTCTCAAATCTTGCACTGGGCGATAATCATCTGTCCCAGGCTTCTTTACTGGCAAAAGTGGAGTGTTCCATGGGGATTGGCATACTTTTAGTAGGCCATACTCAAGCAATCTTTGTAGGTGGCGATGAATGCCTTCAATTGCGGCTCTTGGGAGAGGGTACTGTTTGACGTGCACTGGTGTAGCACTAGGCTTGAGGGTTACAATCACTGGAGCTATATGTTTGGCTAGGCCTGGGGGGCTGCCTTCTGCCCATACTCCAGGTGGTGCATCAATACTTTTCAAAGTTTGTTCAAAATAGGTATCTTGTATCGAATCATCAATGTAGTATCTCCATTCTTCTTCTCGGGGAACTGTCAGCAGCATCACTCCTGCTGGTTTGGTTTGGGTATTTACTGTCATTTGCATTTCTCCTTGCTCAGAGAAAGATATTTGTGCTTGAAGCTTGGCTAACATATCTCGTCCCAGTAGTGGCACTGGACATTCGGGCATGTAAAGGAATTGATGAGTTACTTGCTGTCCTCCCAGACTGCATATTCGGTTTTGAAGAAAAGACTTTGTGGCTTTGGCACCAGTTGCTCCTATAATGGTGACTGCTTTTGTAGTGAATGGGGCTATCTTTTTGTCTATTACTGAATGTTTTGCTCCAGTATCAACCATAAAGTCCATAATTTGGTCTCCTATTTGTATTCCGACCATAGGCTCCTGGAGACCTAAAGCAAACTTGGAGCCCGGTCTGTCCTAATCCACGTCATTCTCATCATGGGCTGGTGTGGCCAATGCTTGAATGGCTCCTCCTCTCTCTCGCTGGAATTGTTCTCGATTGGCTCCTCCTCGACTTCGGGGATAGCTTCGTCTTTCTTCTCGCCACTGATGGCTGCTATCGTCATCATGCTGGGCGTCTTCGAGTTGCGGGCACGTATCTCTCCAATGTCCTTCCTCTCTGCAATAGGCGCATTGGTTCACGCCTAGTCTCTGGGTCCGGCCTCCGCCTTGACCCCGCCCTCTTCCTCTGCTCCTTCGACTAGGGACACCTCCCCTTTTCTGTTCCACTATGGCCGCAGCCAAAAAATCAGCTTTCTTCTTCATCTTTCTACCACATTCTCTCTGTCTTTCAGTATCACGATTCACATACACTTTATGAGCGACTTCCAGTAACTGTGTTGCATTCATGCCCGCAAACCCTTCTAACTTCTGTAATTTGCGTCTAATGTCTGGTTGAGACTGGTTTACAAAAGCAGAATTCACCATACATAAACTTCCTGGTGCCTCGGGATCATATGGAGTATACATTCTGTATGCTTCAGTTAATCTCTCATAAAAATCTGCTGGGCTCTCATCTATTCCTTGAATTACTCCTGCAACTTTGGAAAGGTTCATAGCTTTCTGGCCCCCCCTTTTCAGGCCTTGTAAAAAGCCTTGGCGAAAACGGGCTAGGGCTGTGGATCCTTCATCTGTATTTGGATCCCATTGGGGGTCTTCATTCGGGAATTCTCTCTGAGCTGCTTCTCGACGGTCTATTATGTTCTGCCCCTGTGCCGGAGCTACAGGGTTCTCTGCCATCCATTCAATAGCTGCTTTTCTAATTCTTGCTCGCTCTTCTGTCGTGAATAGGGTGGTCAGGAGCTGACGGCAATCTGGCCAAGTGGGTTGGTGAGTTTCCATAATACTAGTTACTAATTCTGTCAGCTCCTGGGGCTTACTAGTATAGGAGGCATAATGCGACCTCCAATTCAATAAATCAGTTGTAGAGAAAGGGATATATACATAAGTTAGGGGTCCCGCTACCACTTCATCATTATCATTCTTTACGGGCACTCCCGGGACTTGCCGTAAGGGAAACAGTTTGGCTGCCATAGGTGTCTTTTGGGATCTAAGGGTTATCGTTGTTGCCTTTGCAGGAGTCACTTTCTTTTTCTCAACAGGTTTTGCTTTGGATTTCTCTCTCACTGGCGTGCTAGTGCTAACGCTAGCTTTCTCAATTATTTGTACATTTTCCTCCTCATCTGGGGGATTCTCTCTTTCTCCTTCTTCGGTCTCCACTTCTGACTCGCTTTTTAGGTCCTCCTCTTCTTTTCCCGCTAATTCTTCCTCTTTCTCTCCTCCGGGAGGGGGATCAGGGGTTGGGTCCCGCCTCGGCTCTGGCCGTCTCTGGGGTTCTGGGGCAGGACGCCGGGCTACTCTTACTGGACCTGGGGTTCGGGGCTGCCTGAGAGTTATTTCTGGGGAATCAGGATCTGCCAGGATGGGCTTCTTTCTGGCTTTCTTATCCTGCTCTTTCATTCTAGGCTGTTCCGTTTTCTGTCTAGAATCTGTTTTAGCTAACATTATTCTGCACTGTTCCTCATAACAGCGCTGCGCCCAGGGGGGCGGATCTTCACAAATACTTAACCAGGAATCTATATAGGGGTACTGATCGGGGTGCGCTATCCGCACTCTACGGTGTATTGACTGAATAATCTCTACTTTGAACGTTCCCTCTCGGGGCCAGATGGGGTCTAGATCGGGCCACTCCCTAGTACACAAAATCTGCAAACGGGCTGCTGTCATTTTAATACCATAATCTCCTGAATATCCCTCTTTAAAATGTGCGATCATACATTCTAATGGAGTGTTTCTAGTAGACCCCGCCCCTCCCATTTCGATGTGTGCGCGCAACAACAGACAGAAGGGAAAAGGAGGGCGGACCGTGGGTAAGGGGTCCACATGGCCCTGGAAACGTATAAGGAGTACAAATAACAAGACAAGACGACAATCGCTTCCCCCTTTTCGCGACCTGAACGCGGTCGCCCGGTCAGGAAATGCGCTACTCAGGGGTCCGCCTTCACTTGGTCCGTGCTGCCAGACCTCTCATTCACACTTCGTTCACACAATCATGCTAGCAACGTATCCCAGAATGCATTCGTTTCTATCTGTTCTGACTAGTCTTTTCCAATTTCCCAATTACAAAAAGGATGGGGGTTTCACCCGGCGAATTCCCATGCGGGGTTACTCGGCCCTTCCTTGAGAGTTGATCATGCTCTCTTACCAATTCCCAATATCTCGAGATTACAAATTCCAAAGTTCCAAGTTCCAATGGCAGTACTGCGCTTTCTATTTCTGTCTAGACCCAAAATCAAAACTATACGCACCGGATCCGGTCCTCAAACTTCCCAAGCAGGCGCATGAGTTGGACCTCGGACTCCCCTCACTCGGGTTCGAGGCGTTGACTCCAGCCGGGCTCGTCACCCGCCGAGGTCCGACCAGCTCCCTCCGATACAAGGGACCGGTGGCGCCAGGAAGCAGCCCTCGTCGGAAGGGCGCGATCCCGGCAGGACCAAGCCTATAGAGGCGGAAAGTCGTGGTATATTGCCCTATATACACTTTGATTCCACAACTTCCCGGCCAACGCACCAAGGAATATGTAGCAGCAAAGCGCAGACAAACCAATGATACCAGGAGTCTGTTCAGAAGGTCCAAATCATTTATTTGTGCACAAGTCTCGAACCAATCAATTTCAAAATGGCTGAGCAAAGTTTTCAAGCATTACAACAACTTTTATAGACTTCTGTTCCATTCTAGGTATAGAAAAACATTTCATTGGTCCCGGTAACCTCCCGTACCTCCCGTACCTCTTCTATTGGTCCCGGTTCTGATAAGTTTATCCAGTTATGTCCCTCCAGTGGGCATGACACCTGCATACCCCCCTTCTAGTCCCAATTACAATGGTCAGTTCATCAACTTGTTACTTTCACACTCTCAAGGTTATAGAACCAATTTGTACGTGCAGAGGAGCTGGGCTCTGCAACTCATCTGTCAGCACTCCTAATTATTTCTTTGCAGATGTACTTTTTCTTATCAGTAACTTTTAAACATGTCTTTTCTGTATTTTTCCATCTTTCAATACTGCAGTTCTGCTTACCTAAGCTAATTCAATACTTCTACTGGGTTCTATCTTACAATAGCAGCATATTGGGGGATGTGCAATCCTATATGCCTCTCCACAGGCCTCATTTACAGGTCAAGCTAGCCATGCTGGCCTGCTTATGTTCAGACACTGTGGGTCACAGGCCTGCACCTGCCACAGATGTACATATAGCATGGGGTAGATTCAGAGGCTAGAATAGCGGGGTTGTATGTCTGGGATGTATGTAGAACCCACGCTTGGCTGCTACTCCTGATTTTGTCCTTTGTTTTCCCTGCACGTAAGAACATAAGAACATAAGATATGCCATACTGGGTCAGACCAAGGTCCATCAAGCCCAGTATTCTGTTTCCAACAGTGGCCAATCTAGGTCATATGTACCTAGCAGTTTCCCCAAGGGACACAGGTTCCACAATGCTTGTATTGGTTCAAGCATTGATATCCTGGGTCCCTTCTTAATAATGGTTTATGGACCTTTCCTCCAGGAACTTGTCCAAACCTTTTTTAAACCCAGCTACACTAACAGCCTTTACTACATCCTCCGGTAACAAATTCTAGAGTTTGATTACACGTTGAGTGAAAAAATATTTTCTTTTATTAGTCTTAAATAGTTTACCCTGTAGCTTCATTGCATGTCCGCTAGTCTTTCTATATTCTGATAAGGTAAACAATTGATCGACGTTTACCCGTTTCACTCCGTTCATTAATTTATAGACTTCTATCATATCTCCCCTCAGCCGTCTCTTTGCCAGGTTAAAGAGCCCTAACCTTTTTAGCCTTTCTTCATAGGAGTATCCTTCCATCCCCTTTACCATTTTGGTGGCTCTTCTCTGAACCTTTTCTAAAATCGCTATATCATTTTTAAGATACGGCGACCAGAATTGCACACAATATTCAAGGTGCGGTCTCACCATGGAACGATATAGAGGCATTATAATATCTTCTGTTTAATTTTCCATTCCTTTCCTTATCATACCTAGCATTCTATTTGCTCTCTTGGCCACCGCTGCACACTGGGCCGAGGGTTTTAACATGGTATCCACAATGACGCCTAAATCTTTTTCCTGGGTGGTGGTTCCTAATGTGGAACCTTGCATTGTGTAACCATAGTTTGCGTTGTTCTTCCCTAGGTGCATAACCTTGCACTTGTCCACATTAAATTTCATCTGCCATTTTGATGCCCAGTCTTCCAATTTATCAAGATCCTCTTGCAATTTTCCACAATCCTCTTGGGTTTTAACAACTTTAAATAGTTTTGTGTCATCTGCAAATTTGATAATCTCACTCGTTATTCCACTTTCCAGATCATTTATGAATATGTCAAAAAACAGCAGACCCAGCACAGATCCCTGGGCTACACCACTATTCACCTTTCTCCATTGGGAAAATTGGCCATTTAGCCCTACCCTCTGCTTTCTATCTTTTAACCAGTTCCTGATCCACAATAGTACACTGCCTCCTATCCCATGACTCTTTAGTTTTGCCAAAAGTCTCTCATGAGGGACCTTGTCAAAGGCTTTCTGAAAGTCCAGGTACACAATATCAACCGACTCACCTTTGTCCACCTGATTATTCACTCCTTCAAAAAACATAACAGATTAGTAAGACAAGATCTTCCTTGTCTAAAGCCATGTTGACTGTCTCCCATTAGGTCATGACTATCTACATGCTGAGTAATTTTATTCTTTATGATGGTTTCTACCATTTTTCCCGGTACTGATGTCAGGCTCACCGGTCTGTAGTTTCCCGGATCACCCCTGGAACCCTTTTTAAAAATTGGTGTTACATTGGCGATCCTCCAATCTTCAGGTATTAGAGATGATTTTAATGATAGTTCACAGATTACTAATAGCAGGTCTGCAATCTCGTATTTCAGTTCTTTCAACACCCTTAGATGTATACCATCCGGCCCAGGTGATTTGCTACTCTTCAGCTTATCTAATAGTTGTAATACATCTTCCCGATGTATTGATATTTCCTTCAATTCTTCCGCACCTTTAAATACCACTTCAGTCATGGGTAACATCCCTACATCTTATTTATTTTATTTATTTATTTATAGACTTTTATATACCGCACTATTAGGCATCAGCGCGGTTCACAAAAAACAGTGAGATACACAATTCAACAGTACTTTGTGTTTACAGAAAACAGGATAATATAACTCGGATAACAGGGTATATAATTAATAAACATAGTCATAATATCATCATGGCTTCAGTTTTGTGTGTATGTGGTCTGTGGGGTATCTGTATTGTATGTGTATGAGTGGAAGGTCTGTGGGTTGGTTGAGATGTCTTTATTGTTTACTGGATAAGATAAAAGGAAGAGGTAGTGTTTTCAAAGCTTTGCGAAACTGCAAAAGGTCTGGTATTGCTCGAATGTTTTGAGGGAGGCTATTCCAACACCTTGGTGCACAGAATAAAAAGGCCCTGTCTGAAGTAGTTTTGGTACACTGTGATATTGATTTAGGGACTAACAGAGTATTGAGTGTTACTGACCTTCTGTCTCTATTGAGGGGTGGTGTTTGGATCAAGTCTGATATTGATGAAGATGAGAGTTCTTTGAAGGCTTTGAATGTAATTAGTAAAATTTTGAAAGTGAGTCTACTTTGAATTGGGAGCCAATGAAGATGTTTTAGAATAGGTGAGATATGGTCTTTCCGGGAAGCTCCATGAAGGACTCTAGCTGCAGCATTCATAGCCATTTGAAGTGGGTGTAAGGTGGTTTGTGGAAGACCTTGTAAAATTGAGTTCGCATAATCAAAATGAGGTATGATTAGCGCCTGATAGATGGTTCCTCAGTAAAGACTGAAGCAAAGAATTCATTCAGTCTCTCCGCTATCGCATTGTCGCCTCTTAGTGCTCCTTTAACCCCTTGATCATCTAATGGACCAACTGACTCTCTCACAGGTTTTTTGCTACGAATGTACTTGAAAAGGTCTTTATTTCGCTTTTTTGCTTCCGCAGCAAGCTTCTTCTCAAATTCTCTCTTTGCCTGCCTTATCAATGCCTTGCATTTGACTTGCCAGTGCTTGTGCTGTTTCCAGGTTTCGTCGTTTGGCTCTTTTTTCCATTTCCTGAAAGATGCTTTTTTGGCAACAACAGCCTCTCTGACCTCACCTTTAAACCATGCTGGCAGTTTTTTGGACTTCCTTCCACTTTTCTTAAAGCGTGGAATACAGCTGGTCTGGGCTTCCAAGATAGTATTTTTCAACAACACCCAAGCTTGATGTACGTCTTTAACCTTTGCAACTGCTCCTTTTAGTTTTTTCTTAACTGTTTTCCTCATTTTATCATAGTCTCCCTTTCGAAAGTTAAAAGGTAGTACTGTGGATTTCCCTACTATCCCTCCTCCACTAATTAAATCAAAAGCGATCATGCTATGATCACTATTGCCAAGTGGCCCAACAACCTTATCTCTTGCACTAGATCTGGTGTTCCACTAAGGATTAGGTCTAATATGGCTTCCCCTCTGGTCGGTTCATGAACCAGCTGCTCCAAGAAGCAGTCATTTATTTCATCTAGAAACTTTATCTCCCTAGCATGTCCTGACGTGACACTGACCCAGTCGATACCGGGGTAGTTGAAATCACCCATTATTATTACTGTGCTGTAACTTTTGTTAGCTTCCTTGATTTCTTTGAGCATTTCATCATCCATTTGGTCATTCTGGCCAGGCGCTCGATAGTACACCCCCACTGCCATTGCCTTCCCCCTTTTACATGGAATTTCAATCCATATAGATTCTACAGCAGATTTTGTTTCCTGCAAAACTTTAATCCTTTCTGACTCAATGCTCTCTCTAACATAGAGAGCAACCCCTCCACCAATTTGATCAGCTCTATCATTATGATATAGTTTGTACCCTGGTATCACAGTGTCCCACTGGTTGTCGTCCTTTCACCATGTCTCTGATATTCCAATCATATCTAACCTTTCATTTAGCGCTATATATTCTAACTCTCCCATCTTATTTTTTAGACTTCTAGCATTTGCATACAAGCATTTTAGAGAATGTATTTTATTCATATTAATTTGGCTGTTGTTAGACATGGGAAATTTGCGATCTTTAAGCCCTGTCTGCTCCATACTTGAGGGCATTTGGGCTACTTTACTCTTTTGTGGAACCTCTCTGCTTTTGGCAGTATGCTTCAAAGATACATTCTTCCAAACCATCCGCTTTTGGGTGACTGTCGGCTTTCCCCTAATATCTAGTTTAAAAGCTGCTCTATCTCCTTTTTAAAGGTTAATGCCAGCAGCCTGGTTCCATCCCGGTTAAGGTGAAGCGCATCCCTTTGGAAGAGCCCCTCCTTTCCCCAGAATGTTCCCCAGTTCCTAACAAATCCAAAACCCTCATCTCTGCACCATTGTCTCATCCACGCATTGAGACTCCGGAGCTCTGCCTGCCTTTTGGGTCCTGCGCGTGGAACAGGAAGCATTTCGGAGAACGCTAGCCTGGAAGTTCTGGATTTCAACTTCCTACCTAAAAGCCTAAATTTAGCCTCCAGAACCTCACTACCACATTTTCCTATGTCATTGGTACCGACATGTACCAAGAGAGCAGACTCCTCCCCAGCACTATCTAAGACCTTATCTAGGTGGCGCGTGAGGTCCGCTACCTTCGCACCAGGCAGGCATGTTACCAGGCGATCCTCACGTCCACCAGCCACCCAGTTATCTACATGCCTAATGATCGAATCACCAACTATAACGGCTGTCCTAACCCTTCCCTCATGGGCACATGGCCCTGGAGAAACTTCCTCGGTGCGAGAGGGTTTTACATCACCTGGAGGACAGGTCCTAGTTACAAGATCACTTCCTGCCACACCAGGGTGATGCTCTCCTGTCATGTGACCTCTCTCCTCCATGGAAACAGGGATGCTGCCAGACTGGAGGTGGGACTTCAGGACTATATCCCTATAGGTCTCGTCTATGTACCTCTCTGTCTGTCTTATGCTTTCCAAGTCTGCTACTTTAGCCTCTAGAGAACGGACTCGTTCTCTGAGAACAAAGAGCTCCTTGCACCTAGTGCACACGTAAGACCTCTCACCAACTGGGAGAAAATCATACATGTGACACTCAATGCAAAAGACTGGAAAGCCCCCATCCCACTGCTGGACTGCTGTCTGCATCTTAGTTTTAAGTTTGTGTTTAGTTCTAAGTTCTTTACTTACTAAGGGTTGCTATGGATATTTATACTAATAAAACTATACCTAATACGTGTAATATACCTTATTCACCTGAAGCTTAACTAATCTCAGGTCCTTAGTGTATGACTGATTTGGGTAATGAGCTTCACCTGAGAGCACCTCCTGTCTTTTAAGATGTGTAAGTACCTATAAAGCTATGATTATCCCAGGTTGAGTGGATGTGGGGAGGGAAGGAGGGAAATAACACTTATTAAAAGAGGGCTGCTACACAGTACCTTGTCTTGTGCTGCTGAGGTAAGCTATATTCTGATTTGATTTAAATTATAGCTCTTAGCTGCTGCTAGGCTCTAACTTCTTATGAAATTTAAACTACAAGCTCTCTGCTGGGTTCTAAATTTAACCAGAAAGCTCTTTTCTGTGTTTTAAATTTAAGCTAAAAGAACTTTGCTGATGCTAGGCCCTGAGTGACTATTAAATTTAGACTACAAGCTCTCTGTTGGGTTCCAAATATAACCAGAAAGCTCTCTTCTGTGTTTTAAATTTAAACTAAAAGTACTTTGCTGTTACTAGGCCCTGAGTGACTATTAAATTTAAACTACAAGCTCTCTGCTGGGTATGAAATGTAACCAGAAAGTTCTCCTCTGTGTTTTAAATTTAAACTTAAACTGCTGCTACTAGGCCCTGACTGATTTAACATAGAAGGCCTTTGTGCAGGGAACGCTGGATGGGGGTGGGAGTGTGCAGCACAAAGATAGAGTGGGGCTAGGGTTGCCAACTTTTTCACCGAGAAAAAACCGACACCTGTGGCTCGCCATGCTCTGCCCATTCCCACCCTCAGTCCCACCCCTGCCCCACCCCCAGTCCCACCCACGCTCCACCACAGCCTCCCCCACAAAAATTACAGAGGGCAAGTATAGGCAGCTGTAGGGGAGAAACTCTAAAGGTGAAAGGATGAGATTATATAGATCTATTATTAGAACTGTGAATACTGTGTTTGAGTGTCTTCTTGGGAAATACTGTTAATGCTGAAGCTCAATGATATTTCAGTAAAGTTGCAGTTCAGTATACCTCACTGTGTGCTGTGGATTTATTTATAAACTTCCTAACCCCCAAGGTGGACCAAATGGAATAATATTGCCCAAATAGGAGAGCTACTTAAGCTAAATAATCCTATATATTGAAGGAATCAACACAAGAACCTACTCCAATCCTTCACCACTAATATGCTCAGTGCACTGCAGGATGAAGACTGCCATTGGAGTAATGCATTGCAGTTTAAAGCTTGGATTTCATTCATTGAGCTACTCCTTAGGTGGTAACTATGAAACCTAAAATGGTGGGCTGCCCTTACATAGTTGAGTAACCTGCCAGTCAGTCCCAGGACCCACAGTGATGCAGGGACGCCGAGGCACCATGTTTTGAAGACTGAAATGCTGACAAGGAGTTACAAAAAAAACCTAAGTGTGTGCCTGATTTGCGTTTAATAAAATATGTAATGCTGAGAGTCTGAGTGACATTACATTGATAAGCTGCAAGCATACAGTATATATTGATATGAACTGTCCTTGGCAGCAGTGAGCATCTGAATAGTTGGAAGTTAAAAATAAGTGACGACATGGACATTTGTTTAAGTGAATCAAGGACTAGAGTTCAGGCAGCAGCACAGCACAACAGCACCATAACCATCCCCATATAAAAAATCTTTTTTTAAGACCATGAGAAGTCCAGTATCACTGTTCAGACCCACTCACTGTCATTTGGCTGGCTCTGGCTGTGACTGGCTGGCTCTCTCTTTCCACTAGTCGATGAAAAACCTTGTGCTGGAAGCTCCTTCCACTACTCCCTAGTCCCTCCCTTTGTTGTCTCATTGGCTCCTTTGGCTGACTTACTCAACTTACACTACTCCCTAGTCCCTCCCTCTGCTGTCTAATTGGCTCCTCTGGCTGACTTTTAATCAGCTCCCACTACTCTCTAGCCCCTCCCTCTGTTGTCTCATTGGCTCATTTGGCTGACTTACTTAGCTCCCACTACTCTGTAGTCCCTCCCTCCGTTGTCTCATTGGCTCATTCAGCTGACTTTTTCTCAGCTCCCACTACTCTCTAGTCCCTCCCTCTACTGTCTCATTGGCTCTTTTGGTTGATTAGTCCCAGCCTGGCAGAATAGCAGCTCCTCATATGATGGAAGAACAGAAACCTGCCTATGATGTCAGTTCTGTCCACCAGCCACAAAAAAACAGCTTTTCAAGTGCCGGTTTTAACAGTCTGCCTGCAGCCGACCTGGCCATATAAAAACCGTCCAGGCCGGCTGAAAACCGGCCAGTTGGCAATCCTCCGTGGGGCAGAGTGGGGGCAGGCTGAAGCAACCAGATGTACAGAGCCCATTCAGGTCAGGCCTCTGTACATCCAGCGGCCCCAATTTGGATGCCCGGCTTATTCCACCTCGAAGGTGGAACAAGTGCAGGGCGCCTGTGTGATCGGGGCATACAGCACCCCCAAAACAACAGGGCTGCCACGGGAAAACCCCTGCCACTTGATTCTGCCCTAGCTGCCCCCACCAAATGGTCAGATGGTGGGGAAATGGTTTGTATATGCCGGCGGCCTTTGGACTCTCAAGCTGGACATGCTGGTGCCAAGGTGACAGGACGTCATAGCATGGCCCACCAGCTGGAGCCTTGAGATGATAGAAAATACAAGGATATTTTCCAGGTTGATCAGCAGGTGCAATGTTTTTAAAAAAGCTGCATGTTGGGAAAAAAGATGTTTCCAGCTCTACCAAAATGTGAAGTTCCGCAGCTTTTTAAAATCTGTGCTTGAGACAGCCAAGTACCCCCTCACCCCCCAAACTCCCCCTCCCCACCAGCCAAGAACCCTCTACTCCCCCTGCAAGACAAGACCCCCTCATCCCCTGTCTGGGAAGATTCACCACCCCTTGATCCCACGCCTGGCATCTATTGAGGGTTTCTGTGGTGGCTACTGGTGGGCAGAACTTAGGAATGAGCCACAGATGATCCTGTCCCCTAGGATCTAGGGTTCAAGATGGTACCTATTAACCCCTAGCAGTCGTCTTGTGGTACTACCACAAGAGGTCAAATTGGCAACTTTTAAACACCCTTATCCCCCTTCCTCTTTTTCCTCCTCCTCCACCTTTCTTAGGTCATTCATTGTCATCCTCCGTACTCTTATCTTCTCGTTCCTCCTGCACCAGCTCCTTCCAGTCCTCTTCTCTACCTCCTCCATGGTCCTAACTATTCACTTCCACTCATTCTCCTGACACGTCTAGTCAGTCCACCTCTGCCATTTTCCAGTCTCTCTCCTCACATGTGCATTTACTCCTTTCTTACACACTTTAGAATATTAAAGAGACAAATAAAAAAAACGATGTGAACAAACTCACAAACACTTGCTCATATCCAATCACAACACAATACACAAAAAAGACAACAGGATAGGAAATAACATATTTTAAAGGATACAATTCAGTAATCACAAAGAACAGCACTTCTCATTTCATCACAATAAATCGTTCTCCTTGCCAGAGCCTAGTGCCACCTCAAAGTACTAACACCAAGGGACTGCTGAAGGCAGTCTTTTATGCTTTCTATGAAGAGACATGACCAAAAACAATGAAATGGATTTAGCACATGCACTCGTTAGAACAAGTAGACTATTTGGTTTAGCACACGTTCTCAACTATCACATAATCATGAGCTTTGCATATACACACTATCTACTTGGAGATAACACATATATCCAATTTTAAACTGTTTAAAATAACAATGAGTATGAAAATTCTTGGATGCTTATTATAATGTTTATGTTTTTGTCTCTGTTCCCTGTGCTTTTTTTTGGAATGTAACATTTCAAAACTTTAACAAAAAAAGGATTTCCGTGGGTGACTTCAGCAATTACTTACACAAATTTGTACTTTTTAAAATATTTCCTTCTCCCTCTTTGCTCTGCTCAGTGTTTAAATTTAGAAAGCTTTGTGTTTAGCTGACATTGCTGATATTCAATGGCAGTTGGCTAATGTTAACCAATATGTCTGATTATGATTTCCATGCACTGTTTATTAACTGCTTATCCAGTTAAATTTATCTGGTTACAGTCAATGGTGCTATAGTGCCTTTGAATATTTGGCTAAAGTTAAATGGATAAATATATCTGGTTAACTTTGCTGCTTGTCATAACCCTCTTAGGTACTAAGGTACACTAATGTTGTTGTTGTTAAGTGCCGTCGAGTCGGAGTCGACTCATGGCGACCCTCTGGATAGCTATCCTAAATTGTGTTCGGTCTTCAGTCAGGCAGCTCATTGTTGACAGACTGGTACCTGTAGCTGCTGTTATTGTATCGATCCATCTCATTGCTGGCCTTCCTCTTTTGCGTTGACCTTCTATCTTGCCAAGCATGATGTCTTTCTCTAATGATCTCTCTCTCCGCATGATGTGTCCAAAGTATGAAAGTCGAAGTCTTGTCATCTGAGCTTCTAAAGAAAGATTAGGTTTGATCTCCTCTAGTACAGACTGGTTTGTTCTTCAGGCAGTCCATGGTATACACAGTATTCGCCGCCAGCACCATAATTCAAAGGCATCAATTTTCTTCCTATCTGTCTTTTTCACTGTCCAGCTTTCACATCCATATGATGTTATTGAAAATACCATGGCTTGAACAAGTCAAATCTTTGTATGGAGAGAGACATCTCTGCTCTTGAGAATCTTATCTAGGTCTTTCATAGCCATTCTGCCAAGAGCAATGCGTCGTCTGATTTCTTGACTGCTTGTTGCTTCTTTATTGATAGTTGATCCAAGTAGGTTAAAGTTGTTCACAATTTCAATTTCTTCTCCTTCGACGATGAACCTGTTGATTATGCCAGTTGTCATGATCTTTGTCTTCTTTACATTAAGGTGCAGGCCCATTTTGAGACTATGTTCTTTGATTGTGAGAAGCAAATGTTTCAGATCATCTTCACTTTCCGCCAGTAATGTGGTATCATCAGCATAGCGAAGGTTGTTGATGAGTGTTCCACCAATCTTCACACCTCTGTTGTCTTCATACAATCCTGCTTCTCTGATGATTTGTTCTGCATATAAATTAAACAGGTAGGGGGAAAGTATGCAGCCTTGTCTTACACCTTTGCTTATTTTAAACCATTCTGTTTCTCCTTGTTCCGTTCGAACTGTTGCTTCTTGATCAATGTACAGATTGTGCAAGAGAACGATCAGGTGTTCTGGTATACCCATGCTTCTTAATGTGGCCCAGAGTTTCTCATGGTTTACACAGTCAAAAGCTTTGCTATAGTCGATAAAGCACAAATAGATATCCTTTTGGTATTCTTTAGTTTTTTCAAAGATCCATCTCACATCTGCAATGATGTCTCTCGTTCCTCGCCCTTTTCTGAACCCTGCTTGCACTTCAGGTAGTTCTTGTTCCAGGTATGATTGTAGTCTCTTTTGAATAATCTTCAGTAGAATCTTGCTGGCATGTGAGATCAGAGCAATTGTGTGATAATTTCCACAGTCAGTTGGATCACCTTTCTTTAGTATTGGTATAAACACAGATCTTTTCCAGTCAGTTGGCCATGATGCTGTCTTCCATATTTGTTGGCAGAGCCTTGTAAGTACGGTAACAGCTGCATCAGATTGCTGTAATACTTCTATGGGAATGCAATCAATGCCTGGTGCTTTGTTCTTTGATAAGGCTTTCAATGCTGCTTCAACTTCTTCTTTCATCACCAATGGTTCCAGATCATAAGGTACAGGTTGAAATGGCTGTTGGTCCACTTGATCTTTATCATATAAAAACTCTGTATATTCCTTCCATCTTTTCTTGATCTTCTCAGAATCATTCAACATAGAACCTTGAGCATCTTTTAACATTCCAATTCAAGACTGGAACTTTTTCTTTAACTCTTGTAGCTTTAGGAAAGCTGATCTTGTTCTTCCTCTAATAGTTTCTGCTTCTATTTCCTTGCATGCGTCATTGTAGTACTTTTCCTTGTCCTGTCTTGCTGCACGTTGGAAATCTCTGTTGAGTTCTGTGATTGTCTTTCTTTCTCCTCTGGCTTTAGCTTCTCTGCGTTTCTGGGCAATTTTCAGAGTTTCTTCCGTCATCCATTTTGGCCGTTTTTTCTTTTTTACCTTTTGTAGAGACTTCTCGCTTTCTTCCAACACAACCTTCTTGATGTCATTCCATAACTCTTCTGGAACTCTATCATTTGTATCTAAAGCAGCAAATCGATTTTGCAGGCAGTCTTTAAATTCCAGTGGTATATTCTCAAGATCATATTTTGCTGCATTCATGAATGGTTTGCTCTTTTTCAGCTTTAGCTTGAGTCTGCATACTAGTAGTTGATGATCTGTACCACAGTCAGCGCCAGGTTTTGTCTTTGTTGATGTTATAGAGCTTTTCCATCGTTGACTTCCACAGATGTAGTCAATTTGATTTTTATACAATCCATTGGGTGAAGTCCATGTGTACAGTCGCCGCTTGTGTTGCTGGAAGAAGGTGTTCGAGATGAATAGATCGTTGGTCTTGCAGAATTCTATCAGTCTTTCTCCAGCTTCATTTCTGTTGCCAAGTCCATATTTTCCAACTATTTTGTCTTCTTCTTTGTTGCCAACCTTTGCGTTCCAATCACCCATGACTATCAGGATATCCTGTTTGCATGTTCTGTCAATTTCAGCTTGTACTTGTTCATAGAACTCTTCAATTTCATTCTCTTCTGCAGCTGTTGTTGAGGCATATACTTGAATTATAATTGTGTTGATAGGCATTCCTCGTAGACGAATAGAGATTAAGCGTTCGCTGACTGCATTGTATTTCATTACAGTTCTTGCAAGTTTCTTCTTTATTATAAATGCAACACCATTTCTTCTTTGTCTTTCATTTCCAGCATAGTAGACCATGTGATCATCTGATGCAAAGTGCCCGATGCCAGTCCATTTCAGTTCGCTGACACCCAACAGATCAAGTTGTACACATTCCATTTCATTCTTGACCACCTCCAACTTCCCTTGGTTCATGCTTTGTACGTTCCATGTTCCAATGTGTAAGACATCTTTACAGCTTCTGACTCTCATTTCATGCGCAGCTACATCAGCAGTCAGACGTCCCGAGGGCTTTGATCCAACCACATCATAAATGCTGGCTTTACTCTGAAAAGTCTTCAGCTCTTCCCTAGTAGCTAGTTGAGTGCCTTCCAACCTGGGGGTCTCATCTTCCAGTACTACAGCACAATTTGTTTTGTTGTAACTATCCATTGGGTTTTCATGGCAAGATACAGAAGTAGATTGCCGGGCCTTTCTTCTGTGCAGTTTAAGTTTGGTGTTGTTGCCGTTGTCACAGAAATGTGATCCTCCGCCGTCAACACTATCCCATTCTGCTGCTGCCCAGATGGGTGGTTTGTCTTGGTCTGGCATCTCAGCTGAGACCTGTCAATCTTGGGAGACCCTGCCAGTAGTTAAACTACTGATAGTTTAGCTCTCAGCATCACTGATGCACACAAGCCCTCACAGCACGACAAGCTGCAAACCAAGTGAGGGACACTAATGTTATGGCATGTTACAGTGAATTTACATGCCATAACATTAATTTACATGCCAATTTACACTAATGTTATGGCATGTAAATTCACTGTAACACATGTTATTTTAGGGCAGATCCCATGTTATTCAATAGGACCTAGTTACTAATAGCGCATGCTAATTGCAAATTAATGTGAGTTAATGTTAACACACCTTATAATTAGCCCCCTTAGCATTTTACAACATTAATTAATGAATATATGAGAGCAGAAACTCTTGTTGACCACTCTTGATTTTTGGAAGATGTCTCTTTTAATAAAGTAATTAACAATTCAGAATTTGTATTACTGTTCAGGAGTAGATCATCCTTTAGGAAGTCATGGTTGGTCAGCTTTTTAAGAAATTAAGTAGTGAAGGGGTAGTGAAGCGGTAGAGTGTATTTTTGGTCCTGCATTAAAATATTCATGCCACTAGGGCAGTGCGTGTCTGGGCAGGGCCTGGGCAGGGTATGAGAATTCCCACCGTAGCTCCGCTGGCACAGGCCTTGAAAGCCCTCCCTGCCAGCACTTGCCAGGAAGCAATTATCACCAGCATAATGGGCAATGGTAGTTTCTTCCCATGGTGGTATTAATGCAGAAGGCTGCGTTAAATGCAGGGGGGAGGGCTTAGTAATCAGGACCCTAAGCTTTTTACAAATAATTCAGTACAACTGTACAAAATTAGATACAGCATTTGTAAGGCAACAAAGTATTAAGTTTGAAGACCTAATTCACAGGTACTGAGCGTAAAAGATATCCAGTTGATTTCAAATGATTATCTTTAGAAAATTTTCAGCAGACTCTAACCAGCTAAATTGGATTAAATTTTAGGGTTGTGCTGTCCAAAACAAATCATTTTGTTGAGTTTACTGTGTAATTTATGAGGCTTTGCATTTTGGTATTTTTACATTTTTATTTTGGGGGCAATGTCCTCAAGAGTGCATGCCACAGCTTAATCGTTTGGTAGACTACTGCTACAGGGGCTGAGGTGGTCATTTCGAATCAGGGAGCTTCTGGGGTAGGATTACCCTTGAATCTCTTCTGTCCCCTCACTATCCATCATGGTACTGGAAGAGAGTATGGGAGATGAAAGGACTGGGAGATTATGTTTGAAAGGGGATCAGAAATTTGAGGACCTGAAGGTAACATTGGCAACGGATCAGGGTAGGAGTTCAGGGGTACTTCTGAAAGGGAAGCAGGAGGATGAGGGGATATTTTTGAAAGCACTGACCTCTTTAAGTTGCTCTCATCTCTTGAGGTGTTATCTTTCCATAAATAACACAGCACACAAGCTATATTATTAATTTTCCATAATAATGATCTGCTTTGCATGCATTTGCATGCTTCACATATCATTATTATTTAACACCTTAAGCTGAATTATTGGCAAATAATGCATGTAATTGCCAATTAACACATGTTAATTGGTAATAACACGAGTTATTGCTTCAATGCAGCTTAGTAAATAGGACCCTAAATTTGAAAATCATTCCCCAGGCATGTCCTGACCTGGTTTCCTTCTTGTCTAGTGGTTTTTGTATGCAAAGATTTAACTAGATAGAGGAGGAATTTTTAATTAATTAGATTGCCATGGTTAAAAGCCAATTTACCTCTAAGGCTTTTCTCCCCTTCTGTATGTAAGAGGAAAATGTTTAGTAATATACACCCTAACACTGGAGTCTCTGGCATTTTTATTCCTGCTAATTTTTGCTAGTTTCCCCACTAGTCATTTCTTGAGAATCTATTAATTGTATCTAAGTCTGCAGCAAAATCAAAGGAAATCTCAGCAAAATGTTTTGAAAGCTCCGTAAAAGCTCTGAAACATTTCATAGTACTTTGTGCTATAAAATGGTGGGTAGAATTCCTATACAGTAATTGGTTTCAAGGGATATTTCTGCACTTTCAAGGTGGAACACTAAATAGTGGTTGGACTGTGCAGGCATGCTCAGAGGAAAATGTATTTGATTCCATTGTTTTCGATAGTGCTACCCCCCAGATTCTCCTGGGTATGTCTGTAGCTGCCCAGTACTTTTATTTGCCTGCAGTGTATGCACAGGTAATATCTTCTATGGCTTTCTCATTGCTTGAATCACATCCCTCACCTCCAAAAGCACCCATTTAATTCTTCTAAGCATGTCCCTTCAAATTACTTCTTTAGGAAAGTCCATTGAGGGTTAGCCATGACCTTAGCTAAAGAGTTTTGCGCAAAAATAAGGTTAAATCCTGCTCCCATTCTGCTATTTTGCTTTTTAATCTTTGACATGTAGAAACTCAAAACTGGTTCCAGTGCTGTACACAGAATAGGTACCTTGCAAACCGTAGCTTCTGGTCATTCACTACAAAAATATATAGGAATAATTTATCTGCGTATCTTTATTTGGATTTTCAGTGATATAATCCATACGTAAAACAGCTGAACAGGCTACCGTTTTCAGGATATCCCTTATAAATATTCTACCCCATTGTATGCAAATTTATCTCATGCATATTCGTTAGTGATATCCTGAAAAAGCGGCCTGTTTTTGGCCCTTGAGGACCAAGCTGGTGCACCCGTGCATTAGGATATTTTATATTGTATTTCTCTAATAGTTTTTAACATTCTATTTCCTTTGTTTGACCTTTGCCACACACTAAGCTAAGGATTTCAAAGCATTACACTCAATGACTCCAATAGTACCTGTGCAGGAAAACTGTAATAAATTACGATTTTTTTGTAGCCTGCAAAAACCACTAAATCAACTGGAAAATAAACTCCTAAATTTACAGGGCCCAGATAAACCGTGTTGAAAGGGATATTTATCCTTTGCCACAGAATATCCCCTCTAACTGCTGCAGCTCTGTCTGGACGGTGCCAGGGTGGTCCATATGCAGGATGAGGGAGGTCTCAGCCCTTATCCAATTAGCGGTGATTTGCAATCTGCTAACCAGATAAGTGCCCGCAGAAAGTTAGGCCGTCTCACTACCTGTCATCTGGATAGCTGCGCTGGCCAGTGCTGAACCAGAATATCCACTGCTGGAGGCTATCCGAATTCCGATGCTGAATATCCGCTTTCATTTTTGCCCATGGCAGCCGAGCACTTTGAAAACTTTGACTGCCATGGGCTGAATATCGGGCCAACAATTAATAAACACCTAGGAATAGAAGCCCTAATTATGATCATTTCTGCTAAGTGGTTTTCACTACCATTAGCCTTTGCACCCAGCCCTGTGTTCCACTGGGAATTTGATCTGGATAGCTCCCACTTTTGCTAGTTCCAGGATCGGTTGCTCCATGAAGAAGTCACTTTTGACATCTAGAAATTGTACTTCACCAGCTGTCAGTGCTTGGAGAATTGAAATCTCCCATTATTGTGTAGCTATTTTTTTAATTTTTGCCTTTCTAATTTCTCTTAACATTTCACTTTCTGTTTCTTTATCCTAACCAGATAGATGATAGTGTAACTCCACTGTTATTTTCTTCCCATTCTGCAGGGCATTTTGTTTCCTGCAAAATTTGTATCCTGCTTGACTCTTTGCCATCTTTGACATGTAGAGGCTGGAAAATGATGTATTTAAGTCCCTATTTTGAAGGAGTTATACGTGTGACTCAGCACTTACTCACATGCTTTAGGTAGGTCTCCATTCTGTAAGCACGTGCATAAGTCCTTCTGCATGTACTTTAAGTTTGGGTGTGCACAATGGGAGAGTTTAAATTTACACACATGAGTTATAAAATGTTATAACTTACACACGTTTCTGAACAATCTAGCAAGGGGCATTTACAGCTGCCGTGAATAGCCTTACACCCTATTTTATAAAGTATGTCACTTTATAAAAGAGGTTCCAAATACGCATGTGGCAGCGCATGCTAACTGCATGGGAGTTTATAAATTACCCTCATAGACAACTTTTATAAGGCAGACCTAGGTTAACAATCATATTTTGCACCCATTTTATAAACTCAAGTATGTGCCAAATCCAGACATGAGCACCCTATGGCTGGTCTAAATTTTCTTGCGTATCTTATGTGCATATACCCATATTTTATAAATGCATGCATTACTGTGTGGTCTGTCCTCGCTCTGCCAATGTGAATGCCTACAATGAAAGTACGCATCATAAGAATAGCTACTAGTTAATACAGACACATAGATGCTCATCAAGGAGCTTATTTTGGAAGCCCTTTTCATGCTTTGGACATCTGGAAATGAGCATAGAGATGCCCAAAGCACGGAAACGTCTCCAGAGCCATTTTAGAAGCTGGGTCCATGGACATCTCCTGTGTGAGGATGTCCATGTCTGAATGGGGGCATGGTGGAGGCTTGGCTGGGGCGTTCTCAAGAACTTGGATCTCCCCACCTGATCTCAGAAACATCCTGGACATCAGGCATTGCATCTAAGGGTTTAACATATAAGAAATGTTAAATAAAATAAATAAATAAAAATACCTGCTCCAGGCATAAAGAGACATCTGAAAAGTGATCTTTATGTCAGGCAAATGTCTGGAGGGTGTGGAGAAGGAGCTATATTAATATCCTTTTTATTTTACAATATGACAACGAATGCTGATGTGGAATGGGGGCTCATGTTCCCATTTTGCTATGCCACTGTATGTCCCCTTATCCTAGCTTGCAAGAGATGGATGTCCCCACCCCATACTTTCCTAAGAGGGATGACTATCTGACTGCTGCTATGGATGTCTATGTTGGGTATGCCCATGTTACTAAAATCACCCAGTGACATAGACATTCCTGGTATTTTTCTGCACATTCCACCCTGGATCTCCTGGATTTGACTTGGACATTCTTTCTAAAATGCCACTTCAAATGTGCAAGTTGTTAAAACTACATGATTTACGTGCACTGACAGTACATAACTTTCCATGGCTCCTTATAAAATTACTGCTAGTCTGTGTCATCAGGTGAGGGAGTTTCTTTGAGCTCCCCTGAGCGGAGTCGGTCTCCCCCCACTCCCCAGCCGTCTTCGCAGGACTCTCCTTTGGTGGATGGGTTGGAAACTTCTTTTGAGTTGTTAGGCCTTAGTGATGTGACTCCTTGCCCTAATCCTGTGCAGTGTAATATGGACAAAGTCCATACATCTGTGGTGGGCTTGGCTGTTTCTTTGCAGGATATATGGCAGATGGTGTCATGCACAGAGGCCTTTCTCACCACAGCAATTCCTCAGTTGTGTAAATTCTCCCAGGAGACTACTGCTAAATTTCCTGAAGTGGACACCATATTGGGGACTTTAGGGAAAAAGGCCTCTAATTTGGACACCCAGGTGGCCTCCTTGAGTTCAGTGGGTGTGTCCTCTATTAGGGACAGCCTACTTATGCATCATAAATTCGAGTCTCTGGAGAATATATCTCTAGTAAGAATTTGCGGTTTGTTAATTTTCCTAAAACACATTTGCTGTTGCATGATATTTTGTTGAAAAAATACTTTAAAGAAATATTGTCTTAACCCAATGCTGATGAGATTGTAATTTCTAAGATGTATTATGTTTCTGATAAGCTAGTACAAACTTCTTCAGGGCAGAAAGGTGAGGGAATTCTGGAATCTAGGCCAGAATTTAGCAGCCTTCCTCAAGGATTCACAAGATATTATAAATACTAGAGCTACTTTGGAGGTTTCCTTTGTGAATGATGGTGATAAAGCATTAATTCTGCAGAGTTATTTCTGACATAAAGAAGTTACCTTCTGTGGAGGGAAACTTCAGTTGTTTCCAGATGTATCCAAAGCTACCCAAGTGAGAAGAAGGCTTTTTTGTCACTTAAATCGGGTGCTTGGATTATCCGGCACCTTTTATTTATTATTCCCCTGTAAATGTTTAGTTACATTGTCTGGGGTGAAGTATGTTTTCCTTGATCCTTCTTACTTGGAGAAGCTACTGGTGAGCAAGGAGGTAGCCACCCCTTTGGCTGAGTAGGGTTGAGAGGTTTATGATAACCATATATAGTATGTAAAGTTTCATTAGGAGGTATTTTAGGTGTTTTTGCCTCTATTTTTTGATATTTTCTTGGTATTACTGCTCCTATTGATGTGGGCTAATATTCCATTTCTTTATCTTATATATTTATGGAAGATGTTTAATCTCTCTCTTTCTTTTTTGCTTTTTATGGAAGAATTTACCAGTTTTTGTGTTTTGATGTATAAATTATAAGCATCAAATAAAAAAAAATACTGCTATAGAAGACAAATTTATAAGGAGGTGCCTACAGTTAAGTACCAACAATGCACGCAAATGTTTGTATTTTAGTCATTCATATTTGGAATTAGAGTGAAAGCATGCTTGTTGCTTAGATTACATGGCATGTACTTTCACTATGGGCATGCACATAGTCAGAGTAAACATAGAAACATGATGGCAATAGTGCCCTTTTTACCTTTAGAGATCCTCTGTGTTTGTCCCATGCTTTCTTAAATTCTGATACTGTCCTCGTCTCTACCACCTCCACTGGGAGACTATTTCATGCATCTATTACTCTTTTTGTAAAGAAATTTTTCCACATTTTACTCCTGAGTCTATCTACTTTCACCCTCATCCTACGTCCCCTCATAGCAGAGCTTGCTTTCCATCGAAAGCGCTCTCCTCCTGTTCATTCATGCCACAGAGGTATTTAAACATCTCTGTCATATCTCTTCTATCCCACCTTTCCTCTAAAGTAGATATATTAAGTTCTTTAAGTCTGTCCTCTGTCACCCTCATGGTGGCCAGCCCAATGCCTAGGGCGCTGAGTCTTGGTCTGCCTGTGGTGTTCCTGCCTCAGAGAGCGTGGGCTTGCTTTAACTCTGCAAGGCCTTCTGGGAATGTAAGTCCCTTTACCCTTTGAGCACAGATGAGTTGCAGTCGAGTGGTTTCAGGCAATGACAAGAATTTATTTTCCCCTTCCCGGCGGATTAAATGCAAGTGAATAACTCAGGACAAAACATGCCATACAATTGGCTTGAGGAAATTATACATGAACTCAGGTAAGTTAGCCTTGTCAGCTTCAGGCTTTAAACATGCAGTGCTTGATACAAAACAAATCACAACAGCTTCAATTAGCAGAGAAAATGTTCCCTTTTCTTCTGCTGCTTTTACCGTCTCTCACAGACACTGTTCAGCATAGGGAATTCACATGGTCAGCCAAAGATAATGTACAGTCCATCCGATCATCCATTATTTCATTATGGTCAGAGTCTATCTGCATTTCCTCAGCATCAGGAATAGCAGGGCGTGGCAGTAAGCTGCTATCCTGATCCTTGAAACAAACGGTTTCTCTGACCTCCCGTGGTTTCTCCCCGTAACACTCTCCTGAGCAGGGTTGTAAACTACCATATATGCTGTAGTTTCTGTCCAGGGAGTTTGCTACTTTCTGGTAACTATAGGGAACTGCTTTATAGCTAGGTTCAAACTTATGTGAATTATTAAGCCTACCTTTTGGCTTTGAAAGGGAAGGAACTCTCCACTCTGCAGGGTTAGACTGGTTCTCAAACACAGCCTGTGTTTGCTTGCCTCTCAGCCTATTAACTTTCCCTTCAGATGTACCGGTATTCTCCTGCCAGCCTGTCTCTCTCCTCGGAGCATGTGAGCTTTGCCAAGCCTGCCTTTTAGGAAGATTCTTCTCTCTCCTGCCTTTACCAGGCAACCTCTGTCCTGGGTTGCTTCCTTCTGGCCTCAGGAATATGGCTCCCTTGGTTCTCACTCCTCCTTGACTCCTTCTAGTCAGCGTGCTCCTTTGCTGGCTTCCTTTCTCGTCCTGGTTCTGACTCCAGTTCCCCCTCTGGCTCTGCCTCTTGTTCTGCTTCTGCACCTCGTTCTGCCTGGTCCAAGCTAATGACCAGTTTTTATCATTGTAACTCTCAGGGCTTAGCTGTGCCCTGCCCTGAAACAGGTGAACCTCATTACCTCTTGAGCTAGGGAATACGTCACTGCAGGGGCGTGTCTTTCTAGCTCGTGACTCTCTTTGTTTACTTCTGCTTTGCAAACACTGATCCATGTGCTCAGACTGTCTGTCAGTTTCTGAAAGCAAATCCTCATCTTGCCCTACTTTTATAGGCTCAGAAGGGACTTCTTCATGACACCTCATATGCTTTATAACAAAGCCACTAACTATTTTAGTAGCCACCCTCTGCACTGACTCCAACCTGTTTATACCCTTTTGAAGGTGTGGTCTACAGAATTCCACACAATTGCACACATTTATTTATTTAGTATTTCGTTAACACCTTTTCAATAGTCGTTCAACTTAAATTACAGTCAGGTACAGTATATATTTCCCTGTCTCTGTACTTGAGGGTTAAGGGCCCGATACTCAGCCATTGCTGCTGAACACTAATCCCGGATATTCAATGCTCGGGACATATCCGGCTACCAGCACTGAATATCTGGGTCTCCCACGGAAGTAGGAAGCTAACCGGTCAGTGATGATATTCAGTTGCTGCTCAGTTAGCCTCAGTGTTAAACATTAGACTAGCTTTTGCTGTGCCTTACTTTCACCATTGAGGGATAAATGGATATTCAGTGGTACTAACCGGGTTAGGGCCGTGGAATATCCCGCTTAGGGGCATTTACGCGATTCACAGGTCTATAAACCATGTAAATGCCTTTGAATGTCGGGCCTTTAGTGTCTTGTCCACAGCCGCAAGGAGTTCCAGCGCAAGTCCAATGCTGGTCTCTTGGTCACCAGAATGTTGCTCTGACCATGAGTCTATTCATGCACTCATTGATGGATAGGGTTTCTGGTTTTAACCTATAAACACCGCTGATGCAAAAAAATCTGTGTTTATTGGACAAATATCAGAAAACCACCACTTTCCCAAGTACCTTTTAGCCCATCCTGGCTTATCATGTATCCTTCACTCAGTTTCTGCATTAATGACTCCTAAGTGACACAAACCTATGTGTTTGATATGTACTTGTAGCATGGAGAAACTGATTTTCTGTACCAACTAAAAAGCCCTAATTAGCTGGGAAATAAACACTTAAATTCACAGTTTTTAACATCTAGGAAGAGAAGCCCTAATTAAGGGATACAATCATTTATCTCCATACTTGCAAAAAGTAGGCATGGTCATTTATACCAACTCTAGGGCTGATCTAACTGTTCATGCCTTAAATGAAGGCACATACTCTGCCACTTATGCCAGTATTTTCTAAAGTCAGGTACATGCATGCTTAATTATATAAGACAGGCATAAAATAGGCCTGTGAAAACATATTAACTAGGCATGATTTTATAAAATTACCTTCATAGTGCCTCCGCTCTGCCAAAGAAGCACCTGGATTTGGATTTGGCATTAAGATCGCTTTTTCTAAAGGTGAGCTCAAGGCAAGTTATAAATGGGTATACAACTGGGGTCATATGGTACCATTTTCCAAGGTAGGACCAGTGAGGCAGAGATGATCGGGGATTACTTTTGTGCTCAGATCCCTCACAACTTTGGGTGAAGATTCAAGGGATGGGGCAGAAGATGTTAGGGGAGCAAGAAAAGGATGTTGCTATGATTTTTTTTTTTTACAGGGGATGGCCTTTCAAAGGGGCAGGGTACTTTATAATACAATGTAGGGTTATACAAAGGTTGAGGAGGAGGGAGCTACTCATCCCATTACAAAAACAGGTAACCTAAAGTGAGCAGGATATGTTGCCATCACTAAATATTTTTGTCAGATAATTCGTCAGGAGATGGAGCACCCACTCTCGCATGACATTAACATCTTTTTAATCAATATATTATGTTCAAGGAAACTTGTAAAATGTATTTGTTTAACATTCATGGGGATCCAAACTCATGAGGAAGAATTGACACAATGGCTTTTGGACCGAGGATATCCTGTGAAAATAATCAGATGGGCTTACAAACGGGCCCGCTATATCCATTGAGAATGCTACTATCTGATGAGGTTTCTCATTTGTTTATTTATTTATTTATTTAATTAATTAAAAGGATTTAATATACCGCTTTATCTTTAAATCAAAGTGGATAGCACGTCAAACAAATCAAGAGACAGTGTGTGGGGGTGAATCCATGCAGTGGATACATCGATATGGGGAGTGTGAGTGTACAGTGAGAATGGCTCAGAATCGGACAAGGATCTGATTGTGGGGGTTCTTCCATTCATGCAAAACATCGCCCAGGTTACATGGTTATTGAGGAAACATCGGCCGGTTTTGAATCTATATTCATGTTTTGTTAACCTCTAACCATCTCCTATACCCGGGGTTCAAATATTCGGGATAAATTAGTGTTGTTAAATCTGATCATCCATTTGAGGGCCATAAGAATCCAGACTATTTTGCATGTGGCACATGTAAATTTTGACACAGTAGTTTAGCGGGTGCAACTTGGAGCCATCCCACATTTGCTAGGACATTTCATACAAGGTAGCATACTACCTGTTCACCTAGTTTTGTGGTTTATCTTTTGTGGTGCCCTTGCAATCTTTTATACATAGGACGCACTACTCGACCTATAAAAACAGTTTTGGGAGAACATGCATCACGGATCAATACCTCTTCCTTATCGGCACCTATAGTGGAACTTTGTATCAGTGAAGGTTTTAATTAACCTTAGATTGTCATTAGCAACATGAATTGTCATTGGATGATTCCAACTCATTAGAGCGACCCCTGATGCAGGTTTGAGTGCCAAAACTTGGCCAAGTCAGGTCATCAAATAAACTACTTGTGTGAAGATTCAATTGGTGTGGCTGTGGTTTCCTTCCGCTCTGTGGTTGGACTTCATAAAATTATGCCCAATGAGTGTTATGCTGGTTCCCTGGTTCACAGCCCATTGCTCTATGAAAATTTAGCTCTTTGTGCCTGTGAGAAAATTGCTTAGTATATACGTAAAGCCCTAACTGCAGTACTTGAACACTATCATATCACACTATCATACAACCTTATGTAGCAATATTTGTAAATAGTTTACAAGCTTATGTAGCAAGTTTTTGTAAATAGTTTACCCCTGTTATCTAAGTTACTTGCCCTGTTATCTGTAAACTCATACATGTTAACTGTACTGAGCGTTTCTGTTCCATGTAAACCGCGCTGATGCCGAATAGTGCGGTATATAAGAGAATGTAAATAAATAAATTTGTTTTCCCACCATTTTAAAAGTCCATCATGGAAGCTGAAAAATACTTCCATATTGCAAATATGCTAACAAAAGCTTAAACATAACATTTGACACACAGAGATGAAAACTATGTACGATCTAATATGAAACAGAACAAAGTACCAAAATAAAGAAAAACAAAAATTAACCACATCAATTCATTCAGCACATCAACCTTTTGCCTCAATAGAGTCTATTCATTAAACTGCTATATTTGCTAAAGCATTACTGCAAGAACATATCAAATGTAAAGTTAATTCTCACTGCTCCAAAAGATCTTTGATCTGCAAACCCTGCATATGGCAATGTCCATCCAAAAGAAAGTTTTATTGCAAAATGAAGTATTATGTCTCACTAAAATATTCTGCAAGATATAGAATAAAATGAGAAAAATGACAGCAAATTAAGGGGCATGTTTACTAGCATTTAAAAATGCTAACATTCAGCCTAATCTCCTTTGTGTTTTCCTACCATTCCCCCTAGATGTATTTTATGTATAGAGCTACTGTGTTGACTGTGTTGACTAGATTGTAAGCTCTGATAAGCAAGGACTGTCTTTTACATGTGTCTGTGCAGCGCTGCGTACGTTTTTCAGCGCTATACAAATGTTCAGAAGTAGTAGCAGTAGTAACATCCTATAATATTATAATATAGTCTTGTGTATAGCGTGGCGTGTGGTGGCAAGGGCTCATAACATATCATGCACGCAACAGTTCATGGCCAAAACTACTTTTATTGTCCTTTAGCTATGGAGAAATCACTCCACAGCTTGCTGTCTTCACAGGGCTGGTTTTCAGTGCCCTTCCTTTGAACCACAAATTAAAGTCAGAATTCAGTTCAGCCCAAAGCTCAGGCAGACACTTGGGCTTCGGTGTTTATGAATATGGCTCCCAGTTCCTAAATCGCCTGCCTTAGAGCTGAACTCCTCTCCCAGCCCTGCTTGGAAAGAACTTTCTGTCACCATGGGCCTCTTTCCTCCCTTGTGCACACAGCTGGCTTCTTAATCCCTCTGTCTAAGTCACACCCTTCCAGCCCTGTGTTCTGAGCTTTAAACTCTTTTAAGGTGGACTGCTGCTAATCCCTTTGGAAAGGGATGGGTAACTTCCTATATACCCAATCACATACCCTTCCTTTCAGCTCTACTATGCCCTGTTGAGTGCATGCCACCACTGGGACTCCCACCCAGGAAAAGAAGTCAGCATTCAGGTGAGTCTGACCCGCCCTGTGACGGATCTGATAGTGGTAAGGCTGGAGACTCAGAAATCACAGCATAATATGGATGTTGAAATCCTTATGTCAGACCAGCCATTTGAGGGGTTGGTGGCCATAACCAGTGTAAATGGATGGCCCAGCAGGAAGTACTTGAAGGTTTCAAGTGCCACTTGACAGCTTCCTTGTCAATCACAGCATAATGTTTCTCCAGAGGGTGCAGCTTCCTGCTGATGAATGCTACTGGATGCTCTTCACCTCTGACTTCCTGAGTCAGAACAGCTCCCAGGCCTATTTTTGAGGCAAGAACATAGCCTCCTTGAGATGCTGGAAGGCCCCATCCAGGTCAGGTGACCATTGAGGCTACTTGGGATTTGTCCTCCGGAGGAGATTAGTTAATGGCTCCATAATCTCTGCAAAGTTAGGAATAAACTGGCTGCAATAGCCAACCAATCCAAGGAAGGCCCAAATATCTTGCTTTGACTTTGGAGTGGGGACTTGGGCTAATGGTATCCACTTTCCATAGCTGAGGTCATATCTGGCCATTCCCAAATAACTAGCCCATGTATTGGATGTCCAAGCCTCTTAGAAAGCATTTTTTAGGGCTAGCTGTTACCCCAGCTTTTCTCAGGCTGATCAACACAGCTTGTACTTGGGTTAGATGGGTGGCCCAGTCTTTGCTGTAGATGATGATGTCGTCAAGGTATGCAGATGCATACTCCTTGTCCGGTCTCAGTAAGTGGCCGACCAAGTGCTGAAATGTGGCTAGAATCCCGTGTAATCCAAATGTGTTGTTGTTAAGTGCCATCGAGTTGATGTCAACTCATGGTGACCCTCTGGATAGCTGTCCTAAACTGTATTCAGTCTTCAGTCGGGCGGCTCATTGTTGATAGAGTGGCATCCACAGCAACTGCTATTGTGTCGATCCATCTCATTGCTGGCCTTTCTCTTTTGCATTGACCTTCAATCTTGCCAAGCATGATGTCTTTCTCTAATGATCTCTCTCTTCTCATGATGTGTCCAAAGTATGAAAGTTGAAGTCTTGTCATCTGAGCTTCTAAAGAAAGCCTTGGTTTGATCTCCTCTAGTGCCATATGATAACAGTATGCAGGTACCGAAACCACCAGAGACAAGGAGCCTAGATGAGGCAGACGAAGATGAAAGAGAAATAAGGACAACAATTTTTTTTTTTTTTTTGAATTCTTTATTTTCGTTTTATAACAACAAAGGAAAAGGAAGACATACAGCTAAAGACAGATACATAACGTGTAATACATATACCAAAGTAAACCCCTGCCACCCCCCTCCCCCCTGCTTCTTCTCTAGAAAACTAAGCATTCCCGAAGCGGGCGTGTACTTACATTATTGTGTTACAAAACCTAACGGTGATCTAAAACATGATGAATGCACATTATACAGGCATGTTGGAACAATGAGCAGATTGTACATAATCATTAAGCATCTGCCATTTAGACAAGCGAGAGTGAGTTTGGACATGGGGAATAGCTCTCCGAGGTATCTGCTCATATTTACTATATAAGCAGACGAGGTTCCACCATTCATTGACAGTAAGTCGAGAGCTATCCTTCCAATTCCTCGTGATTAAGCATATGGCTATACCCAGCATGAAATCAAGGAGAAAGCGACCCTTCTTAGGAAGAGAGGGGACCTCCGCCACAGAGCGGAGTCCCACGACCTTCCAAGAGAGAGGTTCGTGAAAGTGTAAGATAAATTGAATACGACCCCAGACCCGCCCCCAATAGACCTGTAATTGAGGACATTCATAAATAACATGAGCGAAGGTTCCCACAGCAGTATGGCAAGACCAACACAGGTCCCTAGCATTTGGGTTCCATTTGGCTATTTTTTCTGGGGTATAAAAGCATCTGTGTGCAAAAAAGAAGAGAGTTTGGGTAACAGAGGCAGACCGGGAAACCCGCACTACTTTGCTCCAGAAAACGCTCCATTGCACAGGGGTTAAAGTGGTTTGCAGTTCGCACTCCCAGGCTTGTTGCGCTCTAAAAGTGGCCGTGTCTGTACCCTGACATATTATTTTATAAAAGTTAGAGGCTACCCCATGTGTACTACTAATAGAGTGAACTATCTCTAATAGCCCATCCTCAGTAGGGGCAGAGGGCGGCATGATTCGGGCACTTTTGAGGCAGTGTTGAAGCTGCATCAATTGAAAGTAGTGTTTCGCTGGTAACGCAAATTCCTTTTGTAAATCAGAAAAGGTTTTCCAGCGAGCTGCAGAGAAAAGCTGTTGGGGTGTCCAGATCCCCCTTGAGTACCAGGGTTTCCATGCTATGGTTCGATTTAGAACTTGAATTCTGGGGTTATTCCATAGCGGGAGTCCGTCCTGAGGACATACATTCGGGCCCAGTGATAGAATGAGAGTGTTAAAGGCCGCAAGAGTATCGACAATCATTGGTGGATGGCGGGTGTCTACTTGATAGGACATACCGGGGAGATGGGTCAACGGAATTGGGCTACTAAGCTCCTCTTCTATGTCAAGCCAAACTGGTCTGCTGTCTGTTGAGGGATCTAGCCATCGGGCACCTTGCTTAAGTAGGAAGGCTTGATGATATCTAAGAAAATCAGGAAATCTGGTACCCCCTCGTTCCTTTGCAGACTGCAGCTTATGTTTAGCTATCCTTGGTGGCTTGCCCTGCCAGAGATAACGGACGAGAAGGCCCTCAATATCTTTATAAGTATGTAACGGAAGTAAGCATGGCAGCATTTCTAAAATGTAGTTCACTTTGGGGACTATCATCATTTTCACGGTTTCTAAGCGGCCCCACCATGTGAGAGATAAGGGAGACCAACGATTTGTGAGTTCACGGACTTTGGAGACTACCTCTTTGGCATTAAAACTGATAGTGTCTGCTAAAGGAGAACAGTAATGGACCCCGAGATACTTCACCATGCGGGATTGCCAAAGGAAGGGAAAGGCCTGCATGTCAGCCTCATGTACCCAGCGGTTCAGTGGGAATGCTACAGATTTGGTCCAGTTAATTTTATAGCCCGATAATTGTGAGTAACCGTCAATCAGATCCAAAACAGCTGGAACCGAATCGAGGGATACGAAGAGCATAAGGTCATCTGCATATGCAGAGAGTTTAATCTCCCTATGACTGAAGGGGACACCTCGAATACGTGCGGATTGTCTAATAAGGAGGGCTAGGGGTTCAAGAGCTAGATCAAAGAGCATTGGTGATAGGGGGCAACCTTGATGCGTGCCTCTTTGGAGGTTAAATGGCTGAGATTTGATGGCGTTTACACAAATACTGGCGACGGGTTGAGTATACATGACATGGAGATATCGGAGGAAGCCCTCTCCAAAGCCATACCATCGGAGAACTGCAAATACGAAGGGCCATTCTAGACGATCAAAGGCTTTTTCGGCATCCAGGGAAAGACCCACCCATGGATGATCGAGATTGGCAGCACTGGATAGCACATGGCACAAGGTCCGAGCATTGTCAGCAGTTGATCTGCCGGGTATAAAACCGCATTGGTCGGGGTGAATTAGGGTAGCCATCATGTCAGATAGCCGGGTGGCCAAGATCGTTGCGAAGATCTTATAATCGGCATTAAGTAGGGAGATTGGACGGTAGTTGGCGGTCAGTAGCGGGTCTCTGCCTTCTTTCTCAAATACTACCACATTGGCTGCAGAAAAGGATCCCAAAGAGGATGTATCTACCGCAAGGGCAGTAAAATAGAGTTTTAAATAGGGAACTAAATCTGCACTGAACGTTCTGTAGAATTCGGTCGGGAGACCATCGGGCCCTGCGGCACGGCCCGAGGCTGTTCGTTTCAGGGCAGATTGGATCTCTGAAGTAGAGAAGGGTTCATCCAGCGCATCCCTATCATCTTCAGAGAGGGTCGGCCGCTGAATGCCAGAAAGCAATCGCTCGAATGTCTCTGACGAGAACTCACATTCAGATTGATATAGGCGGGTATAGAAATCCCGAAAGAGCTTTACAATGTCGGAGTCTGTGGTCACTATGCCCCCTCCCTGTGGAGCTCGAAGGGCCGCTACGCGTTTGGCTTCTTTTTGACCTTTCAAGGCGTTGGCTAAGAGTCGACCGGCTCGGTTATTTTCACGATAATATGTCCCTCGCTGAAGCTCAATACTCTTAGAAGCTGCAGTGGAGAGGATTGAATTATATTGAAAACGGAGACGCTGTAATCGAATTAATACACATGGGTCAGTACGTGAAGTTAGAACTCGTTCACCTGCTTTTATTTGTTGGTCTAGTATGAGCAGCTGCTGTTTGCGTTGTTTCCGCATGCGGATTTGATAGCTAGTGATCGTTGCCCGAATGGCCGCTTTGAAGCCCTCCCACCAAGCCCAATTCGCAGTATCCTGGGGTAGATTAAAATGGAAGTAATCCTGTATGGCTGCTCGAATTTCTGACTGGAACTCTGGCTGAGTTAACAGGGATCTATCAAAGAACCAGGCTCCCGAATTCCCCTGGGGTGCAGTAGTGTGTAATTGGAAGGAAATGGCAGCATGATCTGAAATATGTTGGGAGTGAATCTTTGCAGTGTCCACCTGAGGAACTAACAGTTTTGAGATTAGAAAGAAGTCTATGCGAGACTGAGATTTATGAGGGGAGGAGAAGAAGGTGAAGTCAAGCTCATTGGGGTGTAGTAACCTCCATAGGTCAACTAAAGCAAGATCCTTGATCAGGGAGGTAAGCGTGGCGTGACTCTTGGGGGGACCACTCGTCCTAGGCGGCTGTTTGTCAATCAGGGGATCAAGGACAAGATTGAAATCCCCCCCAATGATCAATGAAGTATTAGCAGAAGCCTGCGCAACCTGAGCAATGGTAGCAAAAAAGGCAGGGTCATCCACATTAGGAGCGTAAAGGCATATACATGTAACTTCAAGGCTACCTATCTTGAGGTGAACTCTAGACCATCTACCTTCTGTATCTGAGCTAGTCGCAATAATAGTAGCATGCAAAGATTTCCTAACCAATATGGCAACCCCACATTTCTTAGAAACGGCTGGGGAATAGGCGGCCACCATGTAAGGTTTAATATTGAGTTTAAGAGTTTCCTTCGAATTTAAATGCGTTTCTTGGAGAAAAATCAGATCCGCTGCTTCCTGACTGAGGTAGCTGAGGATTTTCTTCCGTTTTATCGGATTATTGATTCCTTTTACGTTCAATGAGAAAATCTTACATGGTGCCATCAATCGGTAATAGACATTTTAAGTAAGGGCGCTTGATAACATACAACATAATCAGAATCTGTACAACAAAGTCATAATCACCAAGTATTCTGGCTAATACACCCCATATTGAAAAGTATGTACCAACGTATCTTAGAGAAGAAGCAAAACCCCCAAAGAATATGGCGACCATATGTCTGCGGGAGGAGGCCCTAGAGAGGAAATAGAAAGACATATAAAAGAAAAGAAACACCAGAGTCCATAATTAACACTGTCTCTGATACTCATCGAGGCCACTGTGGGTAGATGGAGCCGGGTCACAGATACCATCAAGAGTAAGGCAAACAGACTGCCCACGCCAGACTCTTTGCTAGGCTGCGGCAGATCCAATATGGCAGGTACAGCGGATATGAGGAGACTTGCAGGAATATTCTGGAAGTCAGCGCATCAAGTCGGCTTCTTTGGAATCCAAAAACTCCGCTAGTAGATCAGGGTCCTGAAATGTTCTTGTATGATTGTGAAGCGTGACTCGAAGCTTGACCGGGTACATCAGGCCATAGCGTGCTTGTAGTTGTTGAAGCCTCGGCCGGAATTCCAGAAAGCGCTTTCGGCGGTCGACCGTGGGTTTAGCCAAGTCGGGATAGAAGGAGATCTTGTGGCTCTCAAACTCCATATGGCCCTTTGCCCGAGAGGCACTGAGAATTTGCTCCACGTGTTGATATCTCAGAAGTCGAAAAATGATAGGCCGCGGGGTCTTCCTGTTGAGCGTTATGCTTGTGGGTACACGATGAGCGCGATCAATCTCCAAATCTTTGGTAAAGGTGATTTGGAGCAGGGAAGGGAGGATTTTACATAAAAACTCTTTCATGTCTCCCGATTCCGCTCCCTCCGGTATGCCCACGAGTCGTATGTTGTTGCGGCGCGCTCTGTTATTGCCATCTTCCACCTCTTTCTGCAAGGCCCGCACCTGGCGTTCAACTTTGTCGAGTTTGGACAGCCGGGCCGCATGGGAGTCCAATATGCTCTCAATTTTGTCCTGACGCGAAGAAAGCCCTTCTAGCTTGCTTTGCAGCACACCAAAATCTTCCCGCAGCGCTCGGAGTGCTTCACCGTTTGCCTGCACGAGGTTTTTGACCCCTCTAATCTCTACGAGGATTTCCTGCTGCATTTCGGGGCCCTCGCACAAGGCCGGCCCCTTCTGCGGGGACGGAGGTTCAGTTTTGGAACGTTTGCCATGAGAAGCCGCTGGAGATCCAAATTCCAGGCGCGTAGGTTTGGTCCCCGCCATCTCACCAATGTGCCCCGGCAAGATCAGAGTAGAAGTTCCAAGTATGTGAGGTGTTAATTCAGGATTCTGAGTAGGCCTCTCGGGAGCCTCAGCGTTATGCGACCATCCCGCTGGACATCAGGCCAAGACAACAATATTAAAGACAGAAGAAATGATGGCTAACGATCTAAAGCGTGATGACAAAACATTTTTCAGGTATATTCGGGAGCAGAGGAAGATCAGAGGTGGAATTGCAAGACTCAAAAGTGCCAAGAATGGATTTATGGAAAGTGACATTGAAAAAGCAAAAATGCTAAACATAGAAACATAGAAACATGATGACAGAAAAAGACCACATGGCCTATCTAGTCTGTCCTTCCATAACAACAACTACAACAGTCCACTTTTTACCTTTAGAGATCCTCTGTGTTGGTCCCATGCTTTTTTGAATTCAGTTACTGTCCTCATCTCTACCACCTCCACTGGGAGACTATTCCATGGATCCACTACTCTTTCTGTAAAGAAATATTTCCGCATATCACTCCTGAATGTATCTCCCTTCACCCTCATCCCATGTCCCCTCGTAGCAGAATTTGCTTTCAATTGAAAGAGGCTCTCTCCATGAACATTTATGCTACGGAGGTATTTAAACATCTCAATCATATCACCTCTATCCCGCCTTTCCTCTAAGGTGTACAAATACTTCTGTTCTGTTTTTACCAAAGAAAATCCTGGAGAAGGACTACCTGTGATTTACAAATGGGAATGGTGTAGATACCACATCATTCACAGAAGATGATGTTTTTGAACAGTTTGCAAAACTGAAAGTGAACAAGGCCATTGGACTGAATAGGATATATCCCAGGATACTGAAAGAGCTCAAAGAGGTTCTGGCATGGCCTTTAAAGGATGTTTTTAATAGATTCTTGGAGATAGGAGAAGTTCCACAGGACTGGAGAAGGGCTGATGTGGTACCTCTTCACAAAAGTGGTAATAGGGAAGAAGTGACCAACTATAGGCCAGTAAGCCTTACCTTGGTGGCAGGAAAAGTAATGGAGGTGCTCCTGAAAGAGAGAATAGTGGACTTTCTCGAAACCAACAGGTTGCATGATCTGAGGCAAAACGGTTTTACCAAAGGACAATCATGCCAAACAAATCTGATTGACTGGGTGACCACAGAATTAGTCTAAGCATGCCTGGGCATTCACTCAGTGCAGGCTCACAACATGAAATGGAAATGCAATGGATGTGATCTACAACTTTCTTGATTTCATCCCATTTTATCTCTTTTGGTGCTCTATCATTTGTAGCCAAAGCAGCAAATCAATTTTGCAAGCAGACTTTAAATTCAGGAGTATATTCTCAAGGTCATATTTTGCTACATTCATGGGTGGCTTGCTCTTTTTCTGCTTTAGATTGAGTAGTTGGTGATCTATACCACAGTCGACTCCAGGTTTTGTCTTGTTAATGTTATTGAGCTTTTCCACCGTTGACTTCCACAGATTTTGTCAATTTGATTTTTGTACAATCAATTGGGTGAAGTCCATATGTGAAGTTGCTGCTTGTGTTGCTGGACGAAGGGTTTTGAGATGAGTAGATTGTTGGTCTTGCAGAATTCTATGAGTCTTTCTCCAGCTTCATTTCTGTTGCCAAATCCATATTTTCCAACCACTTTCCTTTCTTCTTTTTGCCAACTTTTGTGTTCCAGTCATTCATGACTATCAAGATGTCCTGTTTGCATGTTCTGTCAATTTCAGCTTGTACTTGTTCATCAAACTCATCCACTTCTTCCACTTCTGCAGCTGTTGTTGGGGCATATTCCTGAATAATAGTTGTGTTGATGGACATTCCCTGTAGACAAATAGAAATTAAGCGATCACTGATTGCATTGTATGTCATTACAGTTCTTGCAAGTTTCTTTTGAATTATAAATGCTTCTCTTTCCAATCTCCTCATTCTGCACTCTCCACACCGGGTTCTCTGCTTTATTCATGCCAATCGTCTCCACCTCCCTCCAGTCACACAAGCCAGGTTAGAAATCACCTATCATGCTGCCTTATATTTCCTGGGTCCATCCCTCTGGAACAACTTGCCTCCTGACTGCCGATTAGAACTGTCCTATACTCGGTTTAAGTCACAACTCAAAACTTACCTCTTTCAGAAAGCCTTTAACCTACCAGCTACTTAACTCCTCCAACTCCTCACCCTTCTGACTCTGGTGCTTTCTCCTGTATGAATGCTCCTATCTTTTCTGTCAGACAATGCACTTCTTTCTTTCTTTCTCTACTATAAATTTTTACTATATATGACAGCCCTGCTACTAATTTGAAGGGCTGTATATCAAGTTCAATAAACATAAACATAAACATGTCTTCTTTGTCTTTTATTTCCAGCATCAGATGCAAAGTACCCAATGCCAGTCCATTTCAGTTCGCTGACACCCAGTAGATTTAGTTGTACACATTCTATTTCATTCTTGACCATCTCCAACTTCCCTTGGTTCATGCTTTATACTTTCCATGTCTCAATCCAAATGGTAGTATGGTAAACTGGAACAATCCTTGCAATGTTGAAAAGGCAGTTTTCTCCATGACAGCTGGAGTCAAGGGTACCTGCCCATATCCCTTGGTCAAGTCCAGGGTTGAGATAAAGCATGCACCACCAAGTAGCTCCATTATCTCATCTACTTGGGGTATTGGATATGCTTCCAAATTAGAAACAGTATTGACCTTTCGAAAATCAATGCAGAATTGTTTGAGAACCAAGACAATGAGGGATGACCAGTCACTCATAGACTCTTCTATAGCTCCCAGGTTAAGCATTTTATCATGTTCCTTGGCTACGGCCTGTTACAGGGCCTCCAGAATGCGATAGGGTCATTGTTGGATAACGCTCCCCAGGGTCAGTAATGATATTGTGATAAGTGAAGTGGTTTCATCCCAAGCAGGTGGAGAATTCTTCTAGGTTCTAGTAGATCAGATCCTCTGGGTCTCTTCTATGGGCCGCAGAGAGTTGGTCTCCAATCAAGACTTGAGCTGGATCAGATAGGGCTGAAGTTTCTTGCTCAAAATCCTCCTGTACCACCACAGCCATCACTGGAGTCCATTTTTCAATAGATTAATATGGTAAATTTTGGCCTTTTTTTGCTTATCTAGCTGGGCAATTTTGTAGTTAACTGATCCCACTTTCTTTTCCACCTCATAGGACAAGAGCAGCAAGACTAAAACTCTGTTGCCTGGTTGGAAGATGCGGTGTACAGCTGCTTGGTTGTAGCCTTTGGCCTCTTCAGTTTGGGCTTTTTCCAGAATGAGTCTGGCCACCTCTCTGACTTTCTTCAGCTGGTCTTGCATTTCTATGACATACTCCACCAGATTGCTCTCAGGACAGGGTTCTTCTTCCCAGGTTTCCATCACCACATCTCATATCCCTCTTGGCTATCTTCCAAACAGCAATTCAAAAGGTGAAAGTCATGTCAAACTCTAAGGCACCTCGCGGATGGCAAACATTAAGTAGGGGAATGTCCCATTTCTTCCTGTCCTCTTGCACAAACATTTTAACATCTGCTTTAGAGTTTTATTGAATTGCTTTGACAAGGCCTTCCGTTTGTGGTGATATACTGACATTCACAGCATCTTAACCTTCACAGTGGCACACACTTGCTTTATCACCCTGGATACAAAGGGTATTCCTTGGTCTGTGAGGATCTCACTGGGTATTCCCTATTTGGGTGGTACGTTTTACATGCTACTTCAAAAGACTCTCATGTGGATTCCACAGTGAAGTTTGGCAAGGTTTGCTTTACTCAGCAGAAGGCCACCACATCCTATTTTGACTACAATGGCACCAAAGACACATCAGGCTCTCAAGGCTAGCATGCAAGCCACCATCACTAATTACTCTATTGGGAGAACTCAAAAGTGTAAGCAAGAAATATAGCATCTTTCACAACAAATTAAAGCTGGGGAATGAATCCTGCTTAAGAGATCTGACCTGTCCATCTTGCTGCAATTACAAAAGTTGCAATATCATCTCAACACACTTCTGAGTAAATAAGTGGCCCAAATAGGCCACAAACAGAATGGCCGATACTTTACGGAGAGCAACACGTCTGGAAAGCTATTGGCCAGCACACTAAAATCTCGTAAAGAGGTGACCCCGATTGCAGCACTCTCTGATGATATTGGGCAACTGTCAACCCAAGATCCAGATATACTAGATTGCTTTAAGAAATACTACACACAACTCTATTCCTCCGAGGTACCCGATGATCGGGATCAGTTTGAGAGGTTGATGAGCTCTCTGGAACAGTGTGTTTTGTCCCCGGCACAAATACTTGGGTTGGATGCTGAGCTGCAGCTGGAAGAGATTCTTCGGGCAATCAAACAAATGTCATCAGGTAAAGCTTCCAGCCCAGATGGAGTCCCATTATTTATTCATCCGTCTTATCCTTTAATCAAAACAGTTTACATTGAAACATCAGGTTATTTATTTATCTAGGCTTCTGTACTGCTTTTCTACAAAGCAGTGTTCATTCAGGTACTGTATATATATTTCCTTTGTTCCCGAAGGGCTCACAATCTATGTTTTTGTACCTGAGGTAATGGAAAGTTAAGTGGCATGTCTAAGGCCACAAGGAGCACCTGTAGGACTAGAAACTCTAGTCCTTCCAGCACAAGATTGCTGTTTTCTAGTGGGATTTGAACCCTTGGCCCTCTGGGTAACTTGCCCCAACCACTAGGCCACTCCTCCCTTCACTAGAACAAATAATGATAAGTTAGGTATTACAGTAAACCAGAATCTTATTAACATTGATAAACAAGAACAACATGGAACTTATATACAGTAAGAGGGGCAGGTATGATGGGTCATTAGAACTGGACTTAGAGGTGGCCTGGTATCGGAAAGTGAGTTGTATTTGCAGGGGTTCAGGATAAGGTATTTGATTAACTGATATATCTGAAAGAAAGTAATTGCTTAAGTGATTTGTCTGAAATATTTAGTGTATAGGTGTGCCTTTATCTTTTTGCAGAAGCCCTTGATGTCTATTGTGGTTCTGATTTTTTCCGGCAGGGAATTCCATAATGCTGGAGCAGAGAGGAAAAGTGCCCTTTTCAAAGTAGTTCGGTTGGATTTCTGGTATGTGGCTGGGATGACAATCATACTTTTACTGTTAGTTTCCTAGGACGTGTGCTAGTGTCTCGAGAAATCAGGTCTTGTAGGGTATCTGCAGTAGAGTGATGTAGGATTTTAAAGATTGTGAGCAATGTCTTGAACTTAGTCCAAGAGAGTATAGACAGTCAGTGGAGTTGGTTAAGTATGGGGGTTATGTGATTTTGTTTGGAACTTCCAGTGATGATTTGTATATCAAATTAGCATAGTCAAAAATTGGTGTGATGACTGCTTGAAATACTGTGAGGAAATGATCCTAGCTAAGTACTGGTTTTATGTTCTTGAGTAAGCGTTTGCTGTAATTCTATTTATAGGAGACTGAAAGCTGAGGTTTTGATCTAGGGTGACACTCAGATACTTGACTTCTTTTTGCACTTTAATGGTTCTGTCTGAGATGAAGATTTCTTGTGGAGGACTGAATGAGGAGTTTCTTGTAATGAATAGCGCCTCTGTTTTATTGTAATTTACTGCTAGGTTGTTATTGCCAAGCCAGCTGATCATGTCTTCGATGCTTTTGGTTATGGGCAGAAGGTCAGGGTTCAGGATAACAATTGAAGTGAAAACCATGATATTGTCAGCATATGGCCAGTATTGTATGTTGTGATATTTGATGATATTGCAGATGTCTGTATGTAGATGTTGAATAAAATTGAAGAGATCAACAATCCTTGAGGGATGCCCTGCTTTATGCTGAAGGGAGTGGATTTCAGTGTGCCACATTTTACTTGAAGTTGTCTGTTGTTGAAATATGATTGAAACTATTTTAGTGTGGTACCATAAAGGCCAATTTCCTAGAGGCATTGCAGCATAATATTGTGGGCAGCTGATATGTCCATGAATATGAATATAAAGCCTGCTTTGATGTTGCCAATTCCCTTAAGGATTGTATCTAGAAGTGAGGTTATCAGTGTTTCCAAATTATGGTTTGGTTTGAACTCATGTTGATGGGGATTCAGAGGGGCGTGCTGGTCTATGTGGCCCTGTAACTGCCTTTGGACCACTTTTTCAATCATTTTTGCCATGAAAGGTAGACTGGATGTTGGGAGGTATGATGCTGGATTGTTTCTAATGAGTGATGTGTTCTTAAGGGTTTGCCATATAATAGCATGCTTAATGCACAAAAAACCCGATCGAGATCCACAGAAAGTGAGCCATTACCGTCTAATATCGCTACTCAATACAGATTACAAAATTTATGCTAAAATACTCGCCAATTGCCTCAACCAGGTCATCCCCACTCTTATCCACTCCAATCAATTGGTTTTGTAGAGGGCTGGTCTACAGTGGACAGTGTTCGACTGTTTTGCAATATCCTGGTGATCTCACAAGACCTAGAGACCCCACTAGTAGACCTCTCATTGGACGCTGAAAAGGCATTTGATAGGCTGGAATGGCCCTTCTTCTTTCATATGCTCCATTGATTTGGCATAGGCACTGATTTTATCAACATGATCAGGGTACTCTATGCCCGCCTGGTAGCTCATATATGTGCCAATTCCGCAGTCTCCAGACTGTTTACACTGCATCGTGGCACTTGACAAAGGTGTTCTTTATCTCTATTACTATTCAATTTAGCCCTGGAGCCCTTAGCCCATCTAATTCGGCAGAACCCTACAATTGCAGGCCTGCAAGTGCAATAAACCCAGATTAAGCTTTCAGCATGTCCAGATGATAGTCTACTCTTTTCTGATCCTTCTTTTATTCCTGCTATACTCTTGACCATAGAAAAATACTCACAGCTATCAGGCTACAAAATAAACTGGACAAAATTGGTGATATTTCTGCTAAACAAGTTTGTCACTAAAGCTGATTTGGCACCTTTCTTCTTCCAGTGGGTGGCCTCCTCATTCATGTATCCAGGGGTGCAGTATTGCCCCACAATAGAAGATACTTTGCGTCGGAATTCCTCTAACTGTCTAGAACTGGTACAATCCTTACTATCCCGTTGGTCCCCTCTTTACCTCTCCTGGTGGGGTCATCTTGAAACAATCAAAATGATGATTGTACCAAAGGTTAATTATATCCTCGGAATGTTACCCATTATGTTTCCTTCCTCCTTCTATAAAAAGTTGGAGCGGCTGCTATTCTACTTCTTATGGAAGCAAAAAACACCTCAGTAGAAATGCAGGGGAAGTGCAATTTCCTGACTTCCAATGGTGTCCAGGGCTGTACCAAGCCATAAAAGCTCCCTGTGCAAATTGCACATCTGGCATGCTCCTCCTCCCCCATCACAGATTTGCCATTTGCACCAAGCCCAGCATCTTGCCTTACCCCATTCCTCCATGTCCAGCCAGCTCCCTACGCTGCCTGCCCTTGCCCCGCCACTGCTTTTCGTGGTTCCTTGGCAGTGGCAGTGGCAGTAGCATCGGGGGAGCAGACATCCAATTACAAAAAAGAACCACGTGGGTCTTTCCGACGTTGCGCTTGCATGTAGGTTTGATCCCTCCCTCCTCTGATGTATGCTTCAATCGTGGGTCTTTGCATTTCTGTACTTGAATTTCTGGTCTGGTTTCTCCCTCCTCTGATGCAAGCATATGTCAGAAGAGGGATGGATCAGAACTGCATGCAAGAGTGGAGTTAGAAAGACCTGCATATTATTTTTTCAGAATTGGATGTCCGGTCTGCTGCTGCCACCGCCACTGCTTCCGCCAAGGAAACATGAAAAGCAGCAGCAGGGCAAGGGCAGGCAGCGTGGGAGGGAGCTGAGGCCAGCTGCCCCAAATACATTCCTATTCCTTTGTACCCTGTGTGGCTTTACTGCTCGCACAGGGCTAGGTATGGCGCTGATGGTATCATCGCGCTTACCTACTTAAGCAAGGCTTGAGACAGCTGAGTGACTCTCTTGACCTGCAGTGCCCTGTCTGGTTGAGGTTTGAAGAACACCTTGTACATAGTCCCTACTACACCTTCTCGTAGGTATGTACCATACTGGCATCAGAGGGGTCTATCTAACGATTGCTTCTACCCAAGATTCTTTTCATATCCTCTCCCAGTTACTTAAGGCCTACAATCCTCCCTCAGCTCAGCTACGGATATGCTTGAACCCTATGTTTAAGATACAAAAACAAATAATTCACTGGTGCCCATGGCAGAATAAAGGTATCTGGCAGATCGTACAACTACTTGCCTCCACTTCTTTCAAACCTTTTTCCGATCTTCGCAGAGAATTTGGACTTCCAAACAAGTGATATTTTCAATGGCTCCAGTTGCGATATTGCATTGAAAAGGCCGGCTTAGATCTCCAAAATCTTTCCAAAACTTTCAATACTTCCGGCTCTTATCCATGACTGCAATGCACTCTCCAGTATAGGGGTTGAAAAAATATGGGCAACCGACATTGGAGACCTCCCTTTGCGCAAGCACTGGTAAGAGTTCTGGGGTACTCTGACAGACCTCTCTCGATCAGCCTCCATTACCAAATCATCCTACTTTCTTGCACACCGAGCCTTTACTACTTCAGTATTGCTCTCCAAATGGCGTAAAGAACAGGGAAATTACTGCTGGTCTTGTCAATCTGAAATAGGTACACTTTCACACCTACTCTTTGACTGCCCAAACATTCAGCTATTCTGGCAGCAAATATGGGTGTGTGTTCTTCAATTACATGAAGTCCTGACTTTTTGGGGGATGTTTACTAAACTGCGGTAATGTGATTCGCGTTAGGATCCGAGGTAGAAGCAGAAATCCCAAATAAGGATATGGGCGGTACATCATTACTGATAACGTGCGTTACAAGGCGCCATAAATTAACGAGTGCTACATGGCACGTTACCGTGCGTTAATCTTAAGAAGGCATGCAGGCATGCAAGCACAACAACAGAGCTGTAGCACAATGGTTACTACACTGACTGATGGTACAGGGGTCATGGGTTTGATTCCCCAGTGGGCCTAATGTATAAGGCTGGCTGAGGCATCACCCTTTACATTTAAGTAGTGATTGTTGAGGCATTTGACATCTATTATAATTAGTGCTGCCAGCAAACACACCCTCACGGTGGCGTAACCTAAGGTACCGCATAACGCACACCATAGGGCACATTATAAAGTGCACTGTCCGCGAAGACACCCTATAATGTCCCCTATAGGACACCTTATAAGGCGTTTGATAGGGCGCCTTAAGGTTACAGTATTCTGAGGGTGTTTTTGCTGGCAGCACTAATGTACATTAAAAATAGACAATGCCTCAGACAGCCCTATCAAATAACCCCACCACGGGTTTGAACCCATGACCTCTGGCTTCACAGACAGTGAAGTAACCAGTAGGCTACAGCTGTGAACAAAGCCCTGGATGGCTGGCTGCAGAAGGACTGCACGTCACCCCACAAACTGTCTGCTGTGGTCACCAGGATAGGGTTAACCCACCCATACCCATGATGCACTGCACATGCAAATCAGCAGTCGACAGATGGGCACAAGATGGGGTATGCACCCCCACAGCACCTCGGCCTGGTAGGGGGAACAGATCGTGTGTGGTACTGGCACAGAGTAGCCACAGACAGTCACATTGTGCGGGTACTGTGCTCACCTTGAGGGTGAGGTGGGGCACCCAGCACCAGGTCCACAGCACCTTTCATGGCTGAAATACGCCATGCTGCAGGTCCCCATCAGTGTGTGATAGGTAGTTCCTATAGACACACCTAGGATACATCTGTGTCCTTCTGTATTTCTCAGTCATGTCTAGCCCTTATGGGCGATGATGCACCCAGAATAGTGCATATCTTGTGTTGGTGCCATGGTTACCTGATGTAGGTGAAGGGTGGGGGGGTGTTTGGACCCATAGGCAGATTATGTACCCCCACACAACCCACCCTCTGGGGCTCAAGGTGGGAAACAGGATCACCCACCAATAGATCCACATTCTACCTCCCTGCAATGGTAGCTGTAGAGGGGACCAACAACCCCAATCCTGATGGGGAACAGATACCCTACAGGGCAGGCAATGCAGAGCTGTACATATCCATAAAGCAATAGCAGACAGACAGTAGGCCTGGAACTGCTCAGCTGCCCCCCATCACTATCTGACACTCTCCAGCAGCAAGCCTCCAGCCGCTGCACCCTGCAAGGTGTTCCAGCAAGACACATACTAGCTGCAGACATTCTGCTAGCTAGTCCATAGTGCATGTTCCTGGAGGAGATGCGTGTACTCAGAATGGGGATGTCAGCATACACACCAAGCAGATAAGTCAGTGATTGGGCCCCAAAAGAAAACCCATAAATATCACTTGAGAGAAATACTATGTAGCACTATGGGGGAACCTAGCCATGCCGTGGTCACTACTCAGTCAGGGTGAGAGTGACCTCCCAGCAGGACATGCTGTGGCCACCCTGTCCGTGCAGGTGGTGGCCGGGCACTACAATGTCCGAGCCATTGCCCTATGCCCTGTGCAGATGCATCCAGGCCAGGCCACCCTATCCAGGCTATTCTCACGGTACCTTGCTCCTCATTATGCACATTGGCAGGCCAATACTGGCAACAGTGCTAGCAGTGTGGGATGTAGAGGGTGTTTGCAGCCACCACACACTGGGTAGACAGACACACACTCCCCACACCTATGCCAGCATTGTGCAACTATAGAGGTGTTTGGCAGCCCTGGCCACCACACCAGTCCTGGGCACAGTGCAGGCATGGCTATGATAAGCAATACTGTTTGGGTCACTCCCCAGGGTGGTAAACACTGTCAGAGACCAGACCTGAAGCACACTCCACAGACATCAGAAAGGTTGCTATGGTGCAGCTCAATCAGAGAATTGAGCTTAACTTAGGAATTGCTATCTGTCAGTGATCATAGCAACCTTTTGATAGCTGTGTACCGTATTCACAGGTTTAGGGTGGCATTGCTAAGGTATGCAAGTGCTAGTATTAGGAGATGCACGCAGGGCCCAACGTCCTGCCTCTCCAGGAGGCATTGGATAATGGAGCCTGTGGGTGCGGGTATGTCTGCCACTGTTGGCTGCTGCTTTACGGCAGAGGTTCCCTACTCCAGTCCTGCTGTGCCAAACACTGTTCGGGTTTTCATGCTGTCCCTCATGAATATGCATGAGATACATCTGCATACCATGGGGTGGCGCATGGAAATGCAGCACAGGCATCTTTATTAGAGGCAGCATGGAACCGGAATGGTGTTTGGCCCTCCAGGACTGCATTTGGGAGACTCTGCTCTAGGTAATGCACATGTTTATGGTGTCTGTGCTCTGTAGGGTATAATGTAGGTGTTTTGGGCATGTTTACGTCATCTGCAATAAAGGTTCTGTCTGTATTAGCACGTTGTAGTAGTGGGTAAAATATGGGGACTAGGTTGGCAGGAACCACAGCTGGGATTTGAAACTGTGACCTTCTGCATCTGAATACACTGATTTTGGGCACTGCACCACCATGTTGTCACAGGGTCAGTATGTTCCCTGGTGATACCATGACTGTTCGTCAGACAGGGCCTGTCTGTTGCAGTGCACGGCACCCACCTACACAGGGCTAGGCCACGGTCTGCTCTGGGCAGCTGCCACTGCCCCCTCCACCACCAGTATCCCTCTGCCACCATGCTGACATGCCCTTCTGCTGGTGGTGCTGGTGGAGCGCAGTCTCAGGCCATCCAGTCTTCAGGTAGGCAGCTGCCTATGGTGCGGGTTCTGGGGTAGGGGTGCCTGCATAGGTGTCCACGGTTCCCCCCAGCCCCGTCTGCCAATGTTCTGTGCCCTTGGGGGTAGCTGCTGGGTACTATCCCCTGTGACACTGTGGGAAACACAGTTGTGCCCATGTTGGGCCTTCAGCAGTTGCTGTCTGGCTGCTCTGCTGTTTCAGCATTTGTATGGGCCACCTAGGCATCACCCTAGTCCGCACTGTGGCCCAGCTGCACCACAGCATGGGCCGCCTGTGGCCCTCGGTATCCCCTTTTCCGGCATCTGTCCAGTTGCCGTTCCGACATGCCCACCCTGATGTTGCGGAACATGTGCATGCCATAGGAAACCTGTCCGATGGAGGGGAAAACCCTGATCAGCGCTATTTCACTGTGGGCTCATTCACCTTGTATGGGGACAGAGCATAGACCCTTCCACGATTAATATCTTTTTTGTGGAGCTTTCTCAGGGGAGGGGTTGATGTTTCCCATTAATATCACTATTGGACAGCTTGGTTATGTTTTTTTTCCAATTTGCTGAGGTCATTTTCAATGTTTATGTGCCCTTTTGTTCTGTGCACCTGTATCACACTTATCACTTTTAGTAGGTTTCCCTGCCAATGCTCTACATTGCTGACACTGAAATAGTTTGTCTCCCCTGCAAATGTGCATCTAACGCAGAGCTACTCAATTCCAGTCCTGGAGATCTGCAACCCTGCAGGTTTTTGGGATATCCCTAATGATATGCATGAGATATATATGCATTAGAGATAGCCTGCCAACCTGACTGGTTTTTGGCCCTCCAGGGCTGGATTTGGAGACCCCTGCCTTACACCTCTGTCATTTAAGATTGTAAGTGGGCAAGGTGCAGATGTCCAAGACATCAAAAAGGTTAGAATTTGTCACATTCCTCCTTGCTTCTCACCACCACCACCAAAATATTGTCTATTAGACAATTTTTTGGTGGTGTTGAGAATCTAGGAGGAATGTGACACATTCTATCTACCCTTTTGATGTCTAGAACATCTGTACCTTGCCCACTCACAATCTTAAATGACAGAGGTGTAAGGCAGGAGTCTCCAAATCCAGCCCTGGAGGGCCACAAACCAGTCAGGTTGGCAGGCTATCTCTAATGCATATATATCTCATGCATATCATTAGGGATATCCCAAAAACCTGCAGGGTTGCAGACCTCCAGGACCGGAATTGAGTAGCTCTGATCTAACGGCAGGTTTTCAATCGCGTTAGGATTCAGCTCTTCAGATCAGCGCGTTAGTGTGAAGGGAGCCTCTCCCCGCCCACTCTCCGCCCATTGACCCCTTCTCTCCGCCCTCTCTCCACCTTCTGTGGTGTTTTACCGCGCCGCGGAACTTTATGATCGTTGTTACGTTAACGCGCGTTATGTAACGTTAACGATCGTTAACGTATCATAACGCGTGTTATGATGCGTTAACGATCGTTAACTTTACATAATGCGCGTTATGTAACGTTACCGCAGTTTAGTAATCATCCTCCTTTGTATTGTTATATTTCGCTCTCTTGCAAGTATACTGTCCCTCAAAAAGGCTGACTGGTTTCTCTTTTACTTTCTGATCACAGTAGCATTGAAACTAATAATAAGCAATTGGAAAGATAACACAGTCTTAGACTTGCATCAGTGGTGGAACATGATCTGTTTGTATTGTCAGTACGAAATAGCTTATGATGTCTCCTGTAACCAATTACCCTTGGCTATAACGAAATGAAAATCATTAGCTACTCTTCTTTCGACTCTTTGTTGTTGATTACCTTCAGTTTGCTAACAGTAGCTTTGACTTTGTCATTTGGGACCTGAGGAAAGGGGGATAGTTTGTGTTGTTCTGTGAATGTTTTGTATACTACATGCATTGTTTGCAAAACTATAAATAAATACTTAAAAAAAGAATTGAGGTTCATGACTGTCATGATATGCACAAAACTAACCCATTTGGAGAAACTGCCTTGGAGAATCTACTTTTAGTTGCTGTTAATTGTTCTTAAAATCTAAGTGGGCATTACATCTAGAGTGGAGGAGCAGCCTAGTGGTTAGAGCAGTGGCCTGGTGACCAAAAGAACAGCATTTGATTTCCACCAGAACTCTTTGTGGACTTCAACAAGTCACTTTAGCCTGCATTGGCTTGGCAGAAAGGCCTGGCAATCTACTTCTGGTCACACTTTGCCAAGAAAATCCAGTAGCTGCTGGGTCACTAGGAGTCGTCACAGACTTGACAGCATGCATTGCACCATTCTGTATATCCAACCTCACTCAAAATTACACCCATTCAGAGAACTACAATCCAGGGAAGCTTGCAAATTCTTGATTCCTCCCCCAAGCTATTCATATGGAAAAAGGCATTCACAGCAGCTGCTCCAGAGGACTGGAACAATTTACAGAGCAGCATAAGACAAATAACATCTCTTATCATATTCATAATATCTCTGAAAACATGGAGCTTCCAGAAATTTCTTAACCGTTAGAACTTACCACATTCAGTTAGATTAAGCGCATGTTTACTAACGCACACCACAATGGTAGTGTGTGGTACAGGTGTCATACTAAAAAATAGTGTGGAGCCCTGCGCTAAAAGCCTCATGCTACACTTGCCGCATGCATCAGGATGAAGACTGGGTGGGATGGGACATTCCCACTATGGCTCAGCTGGCGTAGGCTTTGTAGCCCATGCTACCTGTGCTTGATGCAGCTATCTTCAATAGGTGGCATTAGTTGCTCCTGCAGCCATTTTAGCATGGTGAAACATGGTAAATGTAGTGGGTCATCTGTACTACTCCCCTGTAGGTAGCATGCAGTCCTGTGCTAGTAATGTGGCCCACACTCCTGTTATTGGCACAGAGATTAGGAAATATGCCCCTTTGATAGTTATTTTTAAATCCTATCTAATCGTTGAATGACTCTCAAGACCTTTTCCAATTAACTTATTTGGACACTTCTTTCTAAACCACTTAATATTGATTGATTCTCACCTTCCATTCTTCTGTTATCGATAATACACCGAGACCCCACTGTAATTCTAGTTCTTCTGTATTTATAATATCTTAACACTTCATTGTAATCCAGTCCGAGTTCTACCCATAGTAGGGTTGACGCGGGATATAAAAACTGTATTAAAATAAAATAAATTAAATTAAATTAAAGAAGATTGCAAGCAGTTGAGAACAAAGAAGCTGCAATAATTTTCTTAGACATAAATGCCGCTGTTGACACAATAAATCATTCTCTACTACTTCACTGACCTGTTTGACATAGGTCTCCATGGCTCAGTACTAGTATGGTTTAAATCATTTCTTGCAAGTCATACTTTTCATGCAGCATGAAGCTCTGCAATATTGAGTACAAGGGCCCTAGCTTATGAATCCCCACAAGGATCACTATTGGATCTCCTACTATTTAACATCTATGTGGACCCATAGTCTCAGCTTTAGTTGTTAAATGTTTGCAGATCATTATTCTTTGTATGTTATCATAGGTACGTGATTATTGTTAACTGTTGTATTCATTTTGATTGTATGTATGTGATGGTTGTAAAAAGTCCATGTATCAAATACATTACATGCTGCCCTAGAAGCTCTCAAGAGATGTATTTTATCGTAAATGGCTGTGGCACCCAATGGAGAATAAAAAGGAAAAATGGAAAACAGATAAAATGGCAAAACTTCCCAGGAATTGTAGTCCTAGGTATGAAAACTATTTCAGTTGAAAATTCTAAACCTGAGAACTTTTCATATTCAGGATACTCAATGAAAGAAAAATAGAAGCACTTAAAGGAAGACAAGCAGAGAAGTAAATCCATCGACACAAATGTATGCTTTCTGCGCGGAAAAATGCATCACACATTGTGCCTATGACTGGATTTGTCAGCTCTGATCAGTGAGATTTTTTGGCTTTATTATTACTAACCACTAATTTACATTATTCATTGAGAACTCTACCCTGTTTTTCACATGTGGCCTTGATTAATGACCTGACAGTTGCACTGGATAAATTATTTAAGATTAACAACCACCTGACCTCTGCCATTATGAGTGGTTTATGTGTGAGGGTTAAGTGTTTTTATTTGTTCTCTTTCCTTCATTACTGAGAGGATTAATGATTAGTGTTCTCTCACTTTCTTCCTGAGTGAAGGATGTGATATGAATAGCTTTCCCTTTCTATAAATTTTCTTATATGGTATTGGTGCTGAATTCTTTTCCTGGTTTACTTCTTTGTGGTTTCCTGGTTATCCTAGGGTCCTCTTACTTCACCTGCATCTTCCAGCCCTGCCAGCACCATTCTGCAAATGTTGGAGCTGCTGAAATCCTGTACCCTGATCTTTATGTGACCCTCTCCGTCTTTGCTTTTATATTAAACCGCAATGTCTGGTGATCGGTAAACCATCTGTAAATATGAAGGCCACTCTCACCCCTTTCCTTGTGAGTTTTGTTACCAGTGGCCTCAGGAGCCCTTCCTTGAATGATATCCAGGATCTATGGACCTTTAATTCTGCAGATAGGATGCTAAAATCCACATCTGGCAAACTTAAATCTTCCACCAGCAACACCTCCACAATGAATTGTTACGGATATCAGTCCCGGCCTTTGCCCAAGATCTGCAGATCGTGCTGATGTAAATTGAAGTGCCATTTCCCCTTTCCAAGATAAACCAAAGTGTCTCTTCCCTTCTCCAAGGGCCTTGAATTTACATTGTTATAATCTTGTCTGCCTATTTTGTCCTTCCTGAACAGATTATAGCCTGGCATGGCTTTTCCCCTAACCACAATATGCAAATCTCCCTTTGCCATTAAGATCTCTTAGGTTTGCGATTTTGTTATTTAGACTATGAATACGGATCCAGATTTCATAACAGGTTGATCCCGTCTGGAATTTATTCTCCAGTATGCAGGGTCTAGTTCTTATTTCTGTATTGCATTTCCTAAGAAGAGATTATGGGCTCATACAAGTCATGGGGTAAAACAGGACTGAATCAACCTGCCTGAAAATATGGAACTAGTTGGCAACCCTATAAGGTAATTTAATAAGTGAATGGAGCCTAAAGCAGCATTTTATATGGTTATAAAACTGGCCGTAGGTATGCATGCTTAAAAGTAGGCATTTATTAAGCATAGCACATAGGCAGAATAGCATGGCATCCTTTTCTTCATGTACTGCTTCATAATGGCCTGCTAAGTGCCATTATGAAGCAGTGCCAGTGATTTATTTAGCATGCACACTGCACAGTACGTAATTTTATAAAGTTTATGCTTCAAGTATGCAGGTAAAAATGGCATATGCATACATATACTATAGAGAATACAGTGTTTGGTGATACCGTATAAAGGAATTATATGTGTATACATAGGACATCACCCATAGAAGAATGCCCCTACAAAAGGGGCATGTTCTGCTCAGGTAATGTGTGTGTATCAAACAGGATGAGTAATTAGCTATATACTAGGTATTTTGTAACATAAGTGCGTGCCTGCATCATCAAAATTGGGTGCCCATTTCTACACCACTCTTAACAATGCCTAAATATAGATCGACTTGTGGGATATAAAGGAATGTCTGTGCTGGAGATTTGCTTGAGAATTCATGGTCAGTCACTGTTCCTCTTCATACTTTATTATTCTCTGCCATTTCCTACCCTCCTTTTCACTCCCAGAATACTTTTTCACTCTCTCCTTTTCTGAGGGAGTATTGACAACAGACAAAGCCTCTGTGGGTATGCAACATTTGCTTTGCTAGGTGTTTGGTGACTTAAAGCTTGGGAAAGAAGAAAGATTGTGGGTTTACTGACCAATTCTATATTTTAATTTCATTAGAAAGCAAAAATTAATCATTAGCTTGTTTAGAGTATAAAATCATTTTGTCCTAGCTTTATGCAATCTTTTACAGTCCTGAACAGGCGTTAGCTGGGTCAAAAGGTCTAAAATCAATTTGTTCTAGCTTTATTTAGACTTTTTTTTCCCATTCATCCACCAAGTCCAACCCACTCCAGGCACATTTCTTAATTTTAGTCAATTATCTCAATTAAGAGGACAAGAGCAACATTTGTCACCACAGAGTTTTTTCATCAGCAAATTATTTTATTTCTTTAATTTATTTAATAACATTCTCATATAACAACAATTATAATAAATTACACATAATAATGCAACAATCAATCATTACAACACAGTAAGAAAATCCTTCGATAAAATCCACTGTCTAATAACCATAACTTATCCCAATGCCTTATGAAAAAAATAAGCTTTCAACCTTTTCCTAAAAGTCATAAAATCAGGTTCCAAACATAATCCTAAGGGTCGGGCATTCCACAGTTCTACTGCTATCACTATAAAAGCTCTTGAGCGCAAATGCACTGAGCTAAGTTCTCTCACAGATACTACTGGGAATTTACCCGTTAATGGAAATATTATAACAATACAACAGCCCATAATAACAGAAAAAAAGAGATCCAAGTAAAAATTAAGAACATACCCCTAGTATTTATTTATTTATTTATTTACATTCTCTTATATACCGCGCTATTCTGCATCAGTGCGGTTTACATTGAACAAACTGAAATTACATTGAACAGGGCAATATAACTTGGAGATAACTATTTTACAGGGAACATGGTAATAGACCAATATACTGTAGTCTCTGAGCATGCACCCCCTGGAATAATCATTCCCAGCAGGCCTACAGTGGTGCTTGAGAGTCACGCAATTAGATATTAATCTCCTCTCTGGCCACCAAAAGGTCACTAAGTTGTCGAGGCTCAAAAAGACATATTTATTTCGTCACAAACAATTAAACAAGCACAAGGAAAACATAGCATGAAACTAAGGGGTATGTTTACTAAATGGCATTAGTGGCTTTCGTGTGATATTGGAGGCGTGGCTCCATTGATTTCAATCGCACGAAAGCCGCTACCGCCATTTAGTAAACATACCTGTAAGTCTCAGAGTCAAGACCCTAGAACGTAGGGCCAAGAACTCCCAGTGCCGTTTCTGTGTGAATTTAGATAAATCAGAAAATACACACATTTTTGGGTCTAAAAACAACTTATTCATAAAGCGGAAATACATTTTAAAGACAGTGTTACAGTCATACTCTGAAGCAGGGTTTGTGATTCAATCCGAAACGTGTCACGTCGTATACAGGACTTCTTTCAGATATCCACTTAAGAGGATTTTCAGCATGCTATCATGCTAAGTAACCATTTTACAAATTACACTTTAATTAAAAGGGTTTATTGCAGCGGGGAAGAGAAATCCATCTCCTTCTCCTGTGACAAAATTACAATTCTGGTTTCGCAGTGTCTCACTTGGGATCTTGTTGTTTATGGTATATTGTTTTGATCTTCAAGGACACGGGGTGATTTTTTGATGGTCATACTCTAAGGTAAAAGCTACAATCATAGTGGGTAATCACCTCTAAAGAGGACTCTAAGAGCTCCGTGAGATTCAAACCCATGGAGTCCCCTTGTCCACTAGGAACACCAGAATTACCCAAAGGCAAATATTGGGCCCTAACAATAGGGGGAAGAGAATCCACATCCATTCCCAAAGTCTCAGTCAAATACCTTTTAAGCATATCAATGGCAGATATGAGGGGCAATCTAGGAAAGTTCAACAGAGTTTGTTCTGATGTACTTGGTTCTCCGGTACTCAATCTGTCTGTGAAAAATATTCTTATTTTTCACCAGTGTCCGCCAAAATCTGAACAGCACACCTAGAAGAAAATTGTCCCAAAGCCTGAGAATGTGCTAGCACTGACTTTGAAACAGTAGACAAATCACCCAACAGCCTATTAGAAACAACTTGCATGGAGGAGTTCAGTCCTTGTATCGCATTCCACAATGACTCCAATGTCACAGCTGATGGTTTCTACACCTCACGAAAATTGTACCGGAAGCAGCCGCATCAACCCCCTGTGCGATGGAACTTAGTGACCACAGCAATCCATCTGAAGAGGCCCCACCATTCACTACCATAAGGAGGGAGGACTCCGCCACAGGACAGCCTCCTGATAAAGATGCCCCAACAGTCATTCTGGCCTGGGATTCCTCCACTGACCCCACAGTACCTATACTTCCAGGCATCAGAGGCAGTGTCCGCACGATAGAGCTTAACGAAGCCCCTTCTACACTGCTGCCCAATGTTCACTGGTCGGGCTGGCCCTGAGGAAAGGATGTTGAGGAAACTGAGGCAACTCCAAATGCCTCCTATGTGGTCTTGCGCATAGGTTGGGAAGGAGTGCCTTGCAAGAGCAGTGCCTTCCCCTTCCCCTTCCTTTTGCCCATCTTCACAGGCAGCAAGAACACCCAAGCCACCGGCGCACGAATCAAGCTATGGAGCATCCTCAGACACATCTGCTCTCAGCGCCTTGTTGGATCTCCAACAACACACATCTTTCAACAGTCCCATTTTTCAGGACACAGGAATTGTTAGGGTCCCCTAGATTAGCTTCTTTAGCAAAAACATCAAATGTCAGCATGGCCAGAATAATCACTATTGCTCTTCTTACTATTTCTTTCAGGGTAGCTAATAATGCCTCTTTAGATAACAAGATTCCCACACCTCTAATTTTTGTTCTTTAGAAATGCATCTTGTGGCATTTTTCCATTCTTCAGTCCACCAGTTTAGAACAGACTAGTCACTACCTTTATTTAAACACAGCAGAATATTTTCTAAGTACTGGCCTTTTTCCATGTCTCTGGCAGGTATAATGGGCACGTCTGCGGGGATCTCCGAAAATGTACATGAGCCTTTCCTGAATACGCTTTATATGTCTCCGCAGCAAAACATGTCCCCATTCTGCCCCTCCTGGACATGTTCTGAGATCCCCTGTTAGTGAGATAAACGTCCGCAAGCGCTATGTACTGGAATATGCTCGTAGACATTTTTGGCAGGTAAACATCCCCGGCGCACATGAGAACATAAGAAATGCCATACTGGGTCAGACCAAGGTTCATCAAGCCCAGTATCCTGTTTCCAACAGTAGCCAATCCAGGTCACAAGTACATAGCAGTTTCCCAAAAAGACACACAGGTTCCATAATGCTTGTATTGAGGCAAACAGTGGATTACCTGGGTCTTCTTTAATAATGGTTTATGGACCTCTCCTCTAGGAACTTGTCCAAACCTTTTTTAATACAGTAAGAACATAAATGTTATTCAGTTTCTGGAATGACCTCCATAGTGAAACAAGGGACTAGAGTATGGTAAGATACACATAAGTAGTAGACAAGAGAGTGAGGAGCATCAGGATTTAAAAGCGGCTTCAAAGAATTGGTTTTTTAGCCTGGATTTGAATAGGGCTAAAAACCCACCTTTTTATTTATTTATTCAGTTGTGCTTATATATCATTTTTTGCCGGGTCAAAGCGGTGTCCATATAATAAGAGGCTGGGTGGTTACATTGAAACATTAACTTATATACATGTGATTCTGGTTTGCATACACTGGTTGTACAGAACATTAACTTACATACATGTAAGTTTAAAGTATATACATTTGGAAGGGGGCTCATAGATGGTCGCTTAAGAAATCACTTTGGGGTATGTTTACTAAACCGCGCAATTGTGCGGGGCGCACTTGAGCATGCGCTAAGGTACCTTAGCGCACGCTAATAGTGCATTTTTAGTGCCCCACACACGTGCGCGCTGCACGCACAAGTGCGCGCCGCACGCACAAGTGCGCGGCGTGCTGAAGTGCGATAGAGGCGTGGAAAGGCATTCCAAGGGCGGAGGAAGGCTCCCGAGGGGTGGGGGGACGGGGTCAATGGGTGGAGAGTGGGAGGGAAGAGGCTCCCCGCACAGGAGCGTGGCTGAAATTCAACAAAAAAAATACCGCGAGTGAAAACCTCGCGTTAGAGCCGATTTAAAGGGAAGAGAAACCATTTCCGTCAGCAATGTACAGCAAAACCGGGGAAACCTACAAAACGTGAGCAGTGTGATACATGTGCACAGAACAAAATAGCAAATAAAAACTGAAAATGACCACAACAAAATTCTTAAAAATTATAATCCATCTGGCCAATAGTAATATCAATGGGCAACATTAAAAAACACTCCCAGGAAGCTCCAAAAAAAAGAAATGATTTTTGGAAGGGTCTACGCTCCGTTTTGAGCTTTATTTGCCCTTTTGTCTCCATACAAGGTGAATGAGCCCACAGTAAAATTGTGCAGAGCAGGGTTTCTGACTCGTTCGGCCAGGTTTCCTATCTCCAGGGACTGCACTGTGTCTGTGGCCACAGTGTGGTACAGCAGACACAGCCAGTGCCTGTAGGACCAGAGGGTCACAGGTTCAAATCCCAGCTGGGGCTCCTGCCAACCCAGTCCCCATATTTTACCCACCACTAAACAGAGATAGTAAAGACACTCCTTTATTGCAGAGAACATAAGCATGGTTCAAACACCTATATTTTACCCTACACCGCATATACACCATAACAATGGGCATTACCAACAGCAGAGTTCCCCAAATGCAGTCCTGGAGTGCCACAACTCAATCAGGTCATATGCCTTTTCCAAGATGAGGACATGTCAGCATGATGGCGGAAGGCTACAGGTGGTGGAGGGGGCAGTGGCTGCTAGCCACAGCAGACAGTGGCCTAGGCCTGTGCAGGCTGGCACTGTGGGATGTACAGTCATGGACTCCCCAGGGAGTGCAGCATATCTGTGGCAACATGGTGGTGCAGTGCACACAGACAGTGTGTGCAAGAACAGAAGGTCACAGGTTCAAATCCCTGCTGGAGCTACTACCAATCCAGTCCACATATTTTTCCCACTACTAATCCATGATAGTAAGGACAAACCTTTATTGCTGAGAACATACGCATGGTTAATACGCCTATATTTTACCCCACTGACCACATACACCATAAACAGGCACATTACCTAGAGCAGAGTCTCCCAACTGCAGTCCTGGAGGGCCAAACACCATTCTGGTTCCAAGCTGCCTCTAATAAAGATGCCTGTGCTGCATATCTATGCACCACCCCCATGGTATGCAGATGTAGCTCATGCATATTCATGAGGGACAGCATGGAAAACCCGAACAGTGTTTGGCACACCAGGACTGGAGTTGGGAACCTCTGCCGTAAAGCAGCAGCCAACAGGGGCAGACACACCCACACCCACACCCACAGGCCCCATTGGCCAATGCCTCCAGGAGAGGCAGGACATTGGGCCCTTCCCGCATCTCCCAATACTAGCACTTGCATACCTTAGCAATGCCACCCTACACCTGGGTATACGGTACACAGCTATCAAACGTTTCCTATGATTACTGGCAGATAGCAATTCCTATGTTAAGCACAGTTCGCTCATTGAGCTCCATCATAACAATCATTCTGATGTCTGCGATGTGTGCTTCAGGTCTGGTCTCTGACATTGTTTACCATCCTGGGGAGTGACCCCCAACAGTACTGCGTACCATATCCATGCCTGTACTGTGCCCAGGACTGGTGTGGTGGGTATGGCTGCTGAACTCCTCTACAGTAGCACAATGCTGGCATAGGTGTGGGGGTGGCTGTCTGTCTATCCAGTGTGTGGTGACTGCAAACACCTTCCACAGCCCACACTGCCAGCACTGTTGCCAGTATTGGCCTGCCAATGTGCATAATGAGGAGCAAGGTACCATGGGTATAGGCTGGACAGGGTGGCCTGGCCAGGGTGCATCTGCACAGGGCATAGGGTACTGACTGGGACATTTTAGTGCCCGGCCACCACCTACATAAACAGGGTGATGTCAGTATGTCCTGCTGGGAGATCACTCTCACCCTGACTGTGCAGTGACCACAGCATGGTTAGGCACCCCCATAGTGCTATATGGTATTTCTCTCATGTGATATGTATGGGTTTCCTTTTTGGGCCCAGTCACTGACTTATTTGTTTGTTGTGTGTGCTGCCATCCAAGTCCTGGATGCAAGCATTTCCACCAGGAACATGCACTATGGACTAACTAGCAGACTGTTTGCAGCTGGTATGTGTCTTGATGGTGTGCCTTGCAGAGTGCTGTGGCTGAAGGCTTGCTGCAGGAGAATATCAGATAGTGGTGGGGTGCAGGTTAGCATATACAGGCCTAATGTCTGTCTGCTATTGTTTTATGGTTATGTACAGAGCTGAATTGACTGCCCTGTAGGGTGTCTGTTCCCCTGCAGGGCTGGGGTTGATGGTCCCCTCTACTGCCACCATTGCAGGGAGGTAGAAGGTGGATCTGTTGATGGGGGACCCTGTTTGCTGCCCTTGGCTGGGGGGGAGTGGTGGTGGTGCATGGCCCATCTGGGAGTCCATGGAGACTACACCTGATTGAGACAGACAGAGATATCCAAGGTGTTTCTGCAGGTGTCTCACAGTTTAACACTGCTTTGGACCTCCAGCATGGCCTCATTCAGTCATGGAAGGTGCTGTGGACCTGATGCTGGGCGCCTCACTGCACCCTCAGGGTGAGCACAGTAGCCGCACAATGTGATGGTGTGTAGCTACTCTGTGCCAGTAAAACACACGGTCAGTACCCCCTACCAGGCCGAGGTGCTGTGGGGGTGCACATGTTCACTTCCCCCTACCAGGCCCAGGTGCTGTGGGGGTGCATATCCCATCTTTTGTTTCTCTGTGGACAGCTGATTTGCATGTGCAGTGCATCATGGGTACGGGTGGGCTAACCCTATCCAGCTGACCACAGCAGACTGTCTGTGTGGTGACATGCAGGCTCTCTGCAGCCAGCCAGGGACTTGATAGTAGTTATAGAGCTGTAGCCCAATGGTTGCTTCACTGCCTGTAAAGCCAGAGGTCATGGGTTCAAACCCACAGTGGGGTTATTTGATAGGACAGCCCAGTGCATTATCTCTTTTTAATGTATATTTTTGCTGCCAGCAACAACACCCTCATCGTACTGTACCCATAAGGTGCCTCAGAGGGCGCTTTATATGGCGCCCTATAGGTTATCTTATGGTTACCGTCCATATAAGGTGCACTATACGTTATCCTGTGGAGCAACTTATAGGGTGCCCTATAGGGGACATTTTAGGGTGCCGTGGCGGACAGTGCACTTTATAATGTGCCCTATGGAGTGCCTTATAGGGTGCCTTATACGGCATTTTCAATTACGGCACGTGAGGGCGTGTTTGCTGGCAGCAATTACTAAAATAAAAATAAAGTGCTGCAAGAAAAAAAATGCACATTGTAAAGCTGATGCCTCAGCCAGCCTTACGTATTAGGCACCCTGGGGAGCAAACTCATGACCCCTGTATCAGCAGTCAGTGCCTTAACCATTGTGCTCCACTGCTGCTCCTCCTTGCATGTCAGCGCACCTACTTATGCTTTTCATTCCTTGAACTGCACAGTGCTGCCATCAGAAACAGTACTCTGACCTTGCGGTACCTCATACGGCACCCTCTAATGCGCCCTTTAAGCAACATTCTAGGGTGCCTTGGCGGACAGTGCACTTTAAAATGTGCCTTATGGGGCACCTTATGTTAACACGCTATGAGAGTGCGTTTGCAAGTAGTGATAATTAAAATAAACATAAAATGCCTCCTAGAGCAATCTTCCCCATAATATGTAATGCCTCAGCCAGCCTTGTTCATTGGGCACTGTGGGGATTGAACCCCTGATCCCTACACTATTGGTCAATGCTTTAACCATTGTGCCATGATTCTATTTCTGTGCTTGTCTATCAGCGTGCCGCCTTATGCCACCCAATATTAATATGCCTGCTAAAGCAATAGCGCGCCGCCTTATGCCGCCCACTATTACACTGGCTCATAAAGTAATGCCTCAGCCAGCTGTCTTCATTGGGCACTGTGGGGGATTGAACCCCTGATCCCTGCACCATTGGTAAGTGTCTTCACCATTGTGCTGTGGCTCTGCTCTTTTGTTTGTACATCAGCGCGCCACTTATACCTCCCGCGCAGCTTTCTCATGCGCTAATGAGCGGGGCGCACATGTACGCCGCGCACCTTAGCGCATATTTAAATCCCGGTTTTTCTTTTTCAGGTAGAAACGCCCACTCCTTATATGGCACCCGCACACTACCGCGGCCCGCACTTTACCGGGGTTTTAGTAAACATGCCCCTTTGTCTTCAATAGCATTATATAGGGAGGGTAGTAGTTATTGGAGTGTGTTCGGATGTGAGTTGGGGGCAGTTGGATTTGGGGGGAAGGGTTATGTGACGGGGCTGAAGTGATCAATGAATAGATGGGTTTTCAGGTGTTTTTGGATGGTGTGGGGTTCTATGGCATTTCTGATTTTGTCAGGGAGCCTCTTTTAAATCCTGATGATCCCTATCTCATTCCGATGCAGAAGTTATGATAAAAGATAAAGAAGCCCAGGAGTATTTGAAAATACAACAGACAGAAATACATGATTCACTGATGTTGAATAGCGCGGTATAAAAGAGACTGGAAATAAAATAAATAAATAAAATAATAAATACAAATAAAAAGCATTCTTTGAAATGTCTGCATGCGAATGCCAGAAATCTAAACAATAAGATGCCAGAGTTTTTATTTGTTTAAAACATTTATATACCATCATATGCACAAGGTGGTTCACAACACATTAAAAAGTACGGTCTCATGATCCTAAAGATCATTACTAGTATAAAAGCAAATTCTGCACCTCAACCCCGTTCCTTACCCAACAACCAGCACTTACCACGCCTCTCTACCCATCGAAGCATATAAAAACATGTTTTCAAACCTCTTCTAAATGCTAAAAGATTCAGTTCCTCCCATAGCCGGGGGGGGGGGGGGAGTTTGTTCCACCACAGAGGGGCAGCCACAGCAAAACACCTCGTTCTTCACTTTTTCTGCCTCATTTGCATAAGGCCAAGGACCCCACCAGTTGCATGCTCTGGCTCGACCGCAGCTTCCTCCCTGGACAATACCAAGTGAGCTCCTCCTGCAGGCAATCCAGCCCTTGATTCTCAGAGTCTTAAATGTTACCAATAGCAGCTTAAATATTCTGCGCCGTTCTATCGGGAGCCAATAAAGTTGAACCAATACATCAGCCACTGACTCCCATCTAGATCACCCCAAAATCACCCTCAGTTTCCGCAGCAGGTATTTTGGTAACCCCACATAAAGCATATTACAATACTCTAACACCTAGATCACCAGTGCCTGAATCATAATGTGCATCACCCCCTCATCTAAAAATGGCTGCAGCTGATGCACCAATGCACATATGCCACCTAGACCACCATCAAAACCTGGGCTTGAAGATTCAAATCCAAATCCATCACCACCCCCAGATTACGAATTTCCTTTTTCCAGGCTAGTCTGACCACCCACAATCTTCAGCCATTCCTTCAACTCCCTTATCCTCCACCCCCCAAAACAGTAACAATTTGGTTTTCTGAGCATTCAACACAAGCCAGTTAGCCTTCAGTCAGCCTCTCAACTGCTCCAAGCACACATTTACTGCCCCAACTGTTTCCTCCATCAACTGATCTGAAACTACCACTACTTGAATATCATCTGCTTATAAAAAACATTGGAAACAATGGTTCCTCACAATCTAAACTAGCAAAATGATAGGGCCGAGCCCTGATGTACTGCAACGTCTCAGTGACCCAACATACCCTAAACCTATGGCCTCAACACTCACATCCCTATCTCCCTGCGTCTCTCCAACAGTCTACTAAATCAAATGCGGCTGGCAAATCCAACGTAATCACCATGGCTATATTGCTGCTGTCCTTAGCCTGGCCCACCATGTTCATCACCACTGCCAATAAAGTTTCAGTCCTTGACTTTTTCCTGAAATCAGTTTGTCCCAAATCCAATCTTCCCCTCTTCTCCAGGAACCCCTCCATCTGGTCCTCAGTTGCTTTTTCAATCATTTTAGCTAACCACATCAACAAAGAGATGGGCATTAAATTCTCACATGATGTATCTTGATCCTTCTTAGGAATAGGAGTCACTGTCCCTTCCTTCAATGCATCTGGGTAGTTCACTTGGGTCAGCGAAGCATTCACTAAATCTGTGAATCTTCCCAAGGCCCACCCCACAACAATTGCCCTGGGAGTGGATCCAAGTACATTCCTGTCAAATGCAACCACTGCAGAATCCCCTGCAGAATATTCTGATTCACCTCAGCAAATTCTCCTCATTCCCTTATCCCTTACTCTACCCGAGCTCCCCCATCATACCACTCTCCCATCACCTTTCATTCTCAACTTCTCTACCTTTGCTACAAAATAATCTTCCACTTGTTCCACATCCATTTCCCCTCATCCCCCATGCCTCCCTAAGCCAAGCAGTTGCTATGCTACTTTAAAAAGGTCCCTTGGACTATACCCCACTGCCTCCTAACTGGCAGACTTCGCCCTTTGCCTCACTTCTTGAATCATTTGCTGATAGTTATTAGTCTTTTTTCTCCAAACTTCCCTATCCTGCCCCCTCCCAGACTTTTGCCACAGCTTCTCCAATCTACATAAATCCCTTTTCTCTTCCAATAACACCACTGCCTATTCCTTGATTTTACCTCACTAACCCGTACCCGCCTCTGAGGAGCCACTTCCTCCAATGCCCCCTATATCACCTCAATCCAATCTTGCACATGATCCCCTACCTCCCTTCCTTCCCAGCCCTCCTTCTATTCAATGTCTTTTCCGACAACACCGACTCCTCCATTTTTCTCCTACTCTATTTTCATCCCACTTGACTCCCTCCTCACTCCACCCAAATGAAAATGGCACAATGAAATGATCCGACCAAGAAACTTCCACCACATCTTCCACCACTTCCCCAATCCCCTCACCCCTTCCCCAGACCCAAGAATCAAATCCAACTTATTCCCTTTCACATGAGTAGCCCCAGACACTAAGGAGTTCATTACAGAACATGAATAAGGGGTTTGTACGTGCGACGGGGATGTTTATGTACTGAAAATGTCCTTGACTGTATTCTGAAACACTGCTGTCATGCATGTCCACGGCGCTAGCATAGGGATCTCCGAACATGCCCAGAAGGGGCAGAACAGGGCCATGGTCAGCCATGGAGATGTGCATAGCATATTCAGGAAAGGCCCATTTATGTTCTGTGATATCCCCACGGATGTCCCTGTTATTCCTGCTGAAATGTGTAATAAGGTCAGGATTTAGAAAATATTCTGCTGTGATCTTCAATTCATCCCATACTGAAGAACGGTTGTCACAAGTATGCGATGAACTGGTGTGACTGCAGTCTGGAAAAACACAAGATGCAGTTATAAAGAATAGAAAGCAGAGGGGCGGGAAGGTTGAAAGGTAAAGAAACGTTAATAAACACCCTTACAGAAATATTAAGAAGAGCAACAGTGTTTATTCTAGCTATGCTGAAATGTGCTGTTTGTGCTAAAAGAGCTAAACCAGGGGATCCTAACAAATCCTGTGTTCTGAAAACTGGGACTGTTGATGTAAAAATAATATGTGAGTGAGTCTGGAAACAAATCGTGTTGGAGCGAGAAAGAGAGATCATATGTATAGTCCTGGGATGTCATGTCATTTATATATTGGGTTTGGCAGACTGATGTCTTTTGTGATTACAAGTGAGAGTGTGCGGTTTGGGGGCAGCACAGGAGGATCTGGCATGCTTATCTGTAATTCATGGAGGCCATGAATGGCTGGCTGGTACCTGAACCATATGGATTACCGCAGTGTTACCAGCTGCAAGTGTGATAGGGCATCCATACATCAGCTGTGCCAGACACTGGAAGACATGAATGGTATGGTGCCAACATCCCCCCAGAATATGCCACATCCTTTCCAAGTCCAGGATTTATGCAAGCTGCTGAATTCTTTTCCTGGTTTACTTCTTTGTGGTTTCCTGGTTATCCTAGGGTCCTCTTACTTCACCTGCATCTTCCAGCCCTGCCAGCACCATTCTGCAAATGTTGGAGCTGCTGAAATCCTGTACCCTGATCTTTATGTGACCCTCTCCGTCTTTGCTTTTATATTAAACCGCAATGTCTGGTGATCGGTAAACCATCTGTAAATATGAAGGCCACTCTCACCCCTTTCCTTGTGAGTTTTGTTACCAGTGGCCTCAGGAGCCCTTCCTTGAATGATATCCAGGATCTATGGACCTTTAATTCTGCAGATAGGATGCTAAAATCCACATCTGGCAAACTTAAATCTTCCACCAGCAACACCTCCACAATGAATTGTTACGGATATCAGTCCCGGCCTTTGCCCAAGATCTGCAGATCGTGCTGATGTAAATTGAAGTGCCATTTCCCCTTTCCAAGATAAACCAAAGTGTCTCTTCCCTTCTCCAAGGGCCTTGAATTTACATTGTTATAATCTTGTCTGCCTATTTTGTCCTTCCTGAACAGATTATAGCCTGGCATGGCTTTTCCCCTAACCACAATATGCAAATCTCCCTTTGCCATTAAGATCTCTTAGGTTTGCGATTTTGTTATTTAGACTATGAATACGGATCCAGATTTCATAACAGGTTGATCCCGTCTGGAATTTATTCTCCAGTATGCAGGGTCTAGTTCTTATTTCTGTATTGCATTTCCTAAGAAGAGATTATGGGCTCATACAAGTCATGGGACTGAATCAACCTGCCTGAAAATATGGAACTAGTTGGCAACCCTATAAGGTAATTTAATAAGTGAATGGAGCCTAAAGCAGCATTTTATATGGTTATAAAACTGGCCGGAGGTATGCATGCTTAAAAGTAGGCATTTATTAAGCATAGCACATAGGCAGAATAGCATGGCATCCTTTTCTTCATGTACTGCTTCATAATGGCCTGCTAAGTGCCATTATGAAGCAGTGCCAGTGATTTATTTAGCATGCACACTGCACAGTACGTAATTTTATAAAGTTTATGCTTCAAGTATGCAGGTAAAAATGGCATATGCATACATATACTATAGAGAATACAGTGTTTGGTGATACCCTATAAAGGAATTATATGTGTATACATAGGACATCACCCATAGAAGAATGCCCCTACAAAAGGGGCATGTTCTGCTCAGGTAATGTGTGTGTATCAAACAGGATGAGTAATTAGCTATATACTGATATATCTGGAGGCTGGTTATCTGGGTATGATGGTACAGGGATCCCCCCCTCCCATGAACATAAAGGCCTGACCAGGGGGGGGGGCAGCACCACAAAGCAGACTGTGGGAAGGCAGACAGGGCTGCCCCACAGATAACAGATGTATACAGACTGACATACGCCATGATGGGACAAGTGTAGTTGCTTGAGAAATGCCAGTAACCAGATATGTGGGAATCAGTTGCCATAGCCAGAAAGCCATATTATTACTACTGATCATTTGTATAGCATTACAAGGTGTATGCAGCGCTGCACAGACACACGTAAAATAATGGTCCCTGCTCAGCAGAGCTTACAATCCAGTCAAGGCTACATTGCCTATATAGTGGTCACATACGTGCCATCTATCCTTCCTAACTTGGGTTATAGCCCACATCATCTTCAACTTTTCTTCTTCTTCCGGGACTGCTTAATCAACATGTCGTGTATTCAGTGCAATAATTGCGGTACTTTCATTCCAAGACAAATCATTTGCAGCCTACGAGCTTGTCCTATGTGCCTCAAGACAGCTGCCATGCATGAAGAACTGACTCTACTAAGGAAAGACCTAGCTGCCATGCAGAAGGAAGAAACTCTACTGAGGGAGGAACTGGCTGCAATGAAGTGCACCTCTTCTAGGATACAAACTGAACAAAGTCCACCACCGCTCCCACAAAGAATCAAACACCCCAGAAACAAATGGATCACAGTGGGTTCTGGTAGATTGCGAACTGTAATGCAGAGACATCCTATACATCAAGCGATATCCCTGCACAATGCCTTCTCTGCCTTGGCTAATGAAGATGCCCAATCCAAAGAAACTGAAGGGCCCTTAAATGAATCAGACAATGCCCAATCTCCTGCTAAAGCATCAAATATGAAGAAAATCTCACCAAACAGAAAACTACTACTACTTGGAGATTCCATCATCAGAGGCACCAACTTGGGAACACAGTTCAAAGGAGAGAAGATAGTCATGTGCCTACCAAGCTCTTCAACCAGCAGGAATACAAACCAAGTTGTTGAAATACTTAGCGCAAAAAGTGAACACGCAAAACTTGATGTTGTTATCCACTTGGGCACAAATGACCTGGCTAGAAACAGTGTCTCTGCAGTCCAAAAGGACTTCCAATCTCTGGGAGAGAAACTCAAGCCCATTGTTAACACTGTTGCATTCTCAGAAGTTCTACCTGTTCTTGGTAAGGGGACAAAAAGGCTGCATCGCATTAACAGCTTTAATACATGGCTCCAGACCTGGTGCAACGAAGAAGGATTCAGATTTATTGGTGACTGGGGCAACAGATGGACCAACAAGAGACTATATTGTGCTGATGGACTACATCTCTCTGTTGCAGGGAAAAGAATCCTAAGTGAAAAATTCAGGCAGTATGTGGATTTGCATTTAAACTAGGAAAAGGGGGTGACGGATGTGGAAGGTCAAGATCTGCATGCCACCCCCTGCAAAAGCAGAATAACATCAGAAACAGCCACACTTTTAAACCACACATCAAAAACAAGCGGGCAGAACAAAATCAATGCAAAATACACACAAGTCAGGTAAATGCTGGAAAGCAATGAGCACAAATGCTCGAAGCTTAGCCAACAAAATTCCGGACCGGGAAGCCCTAATAGTGGAAATGGATTTGGACATTGTGGCCATTACAGAAACATGGTTTAATGAATCGCATGATTGGGATATAGTCATAGCTGGCTATAATCTATTCAGAAGAGACAGAGAAAATGGAAAAGGAGGAGGAGTAGCCTTGTATGTCAAAAGCAATATTAAAGCTACTGAAATGCAGGGGACATGGGGAAAAGAAGAAGCGCTCTGGATTGCATTGGAAAGAGGAGATGGCACTGTCATCCATATTGCTGTAGTCTACAGACCTCCGACTCAAATTGAAGAGAGAGATAATGAATTGATTATAGATATTGCCAAGATAGCAACAAAGGGGGAATCGATCACATTGGGTGACTTTAATCTACCTGATGTGGCTTGGATTACTCCTTCTGCACATTTGGAAAGAAGGAAAAAAATTGTGGATGCTCTCCAAGATGCATTACTTAGACAAATGGTGATGGAACCACCCAGGGAAAGCTCAACGCTGGATTTAGTGCTCACCAACGGTGATAGCGTGTTGAATGTCTGCTTGAGTGCCCTTGTGAGCAATAGCGATCATCACACGGTGTGGTTTGAGATAAAAGACATGGTACAGGCCAATCATAGCAAGCTCAAAGTCTTAAACTTCAAAAACACTGACTTCAATAAAATGGCCGAGTACTTAAAGGAGGAGATGACGGGGTGGAAGGAGATAAGGGAAGTGGAATTGCAATGGGCTAAACTAAAGGTGGCAATAAAAGGAGTGGCGTGGAGGAGTGGCCTAGTGGTTGGGGTGAGGTACTTCATGCCAGAAGGTTGTGGGTTCAAATCCCACTTGAGGACAGCAACCTTGGGCCAGAAGGACTGGGGTTTCTAGTCCCACAGGTGCTCCTTGTGGTCTTGGGCAAGCCACTTAACCCTCCATAGCCCATGTTCCCTGTAAAATAGTTATCTCCAAGTTATAATGCCCTGTTCAATGTAATTTCAGTTTGTTCAATGTAAACCATGCTGATGTCAAATAGCATGGTATATAAGAGAATGTAAATAAATAAAAGGGGCAACAGATAAATATGTAAGAAAAGTAAATAAAAACAAGAGGAGAAGGAAACCTCTTCCTCCTTGGTGGCTGCTCAAGTAAAGGCAAAAAACATAGCTTTCGCAAAATTCAAAAGCTTGCAAACAGAAATGAACACAGGATCAAGCTCAAAGAATCTAAAAGAGAAATAAGGATAGAAAAATCAAAGGCAGAGGAATAGATGGCTAAAGATGTTAAGGGTGGCAACAAAACTTTCTTCAGGTATATTCGGGAAAGAAAGAAAATCAGAGTTGGAACTGCAGGACCCAGAAGTGCTGGGAAAGGACTCGTGGAAAGTGACATTGAAAAAGCAAAATTGCTAAACAAATATTTCTGCTCTGTTTTTACTAAAGAAAATACTGGAGATGTACCAACATAAAAATGGGAATGAAGTAGATACCACACCATTCACAGAAGATGAAGTGTTAGAACAACTTGCTTTAGGCTCTTTAGCCTGGAGAAGAGACGGCTGAGGGGAGATATGATAGAGGTCTATAAATTAATGAATGGAGTGGAACGGATAAACGTGGATCAATTGTTTACGCTATCACAGTATAGAAAGACTAGGGGACATGTAATGAAGCTACAGGGTAAACTATTTAAGACAAATAAGAGAAAATATTTTTTCACTCAACGTGTAATCAAACTCTGGAATCTGTTACCGGAGGATGTAGTAAGGGCTGTTAGTATAGCTGGGTTTAAAAAAGGTTTGGACAAGTTCCTGGAGGAAAGGTCCATAAACCACTATTAAAAAGGGACCCAGAATATCAATGCTTGACCCAGTACAAGCATTGTGGAACCTGTGTCTTTTGGGGATATTGCTAGGTACTTATGACCTAGATTGGCCACTGTTGGAAACAGGATACTGGGCTTGATGGACCTCGGTCTGACCCAGTATGGCATGTCTTATGTTCTTATGTTCTTAAACTGAAAGTGGACAAAGCCATGGGACCAGATGAGATACATCCCAGGATACTGAAAGAGCTCAGAGAGGTTCTTGCAGGACCGTTAAAGGATGTCCTCAACAGATCCTTGGAAACAGGAGAGGTTCCTCAGGACTGGAGAATGGCTGATGTTGTACCTCAAACAAAACAAGGAGCGCCGCTCTTGCAACTAGAACCAGGAAACACAGCAAGCAAGAGTCCAAAGATGTAAGGATATTTTATTGAGCTTTAATGAGATAGTCCCCAACGTGTTTCGGCACAATTTGCCTTCATCAGGGGGTAGCAGCTAAAACACAAACATAAACACTAATAACCATAATAAATATATCATAAATTATAATAGTTTTTAATGTTTATAGGGCTATTTTTTACTATTATAATTTATGATATATTTATTATGGTTATTAGTGTTTATGTTTGTGTTTTAGCTGCTACCCCCTGATGAAGGCAAATTGTGCCGAAACGCGTTGGGGACTATCTCATTAAAGCTCAATAAAATATCCTTACATCTTTGGACTCTTGCTTGCTGTGTTTCCTGATGTTGTACCTCTATACAAAAGTGGTGACAGGGAAGTCGTGTCAAACTACAGGCCCGTGAGCCTTACCTCGGTGGCGGGAAAAGTAATGGAGGCACTCTTGAAAGAGCGAATAGTGAACTTTCTCAAAACCAACAGGTTTCAAAATCCGAGGCAACATGGTTTTACCGAAGGATGGTCTTGCCAAACAAATCTGATTGAGTTCTTTGACTGGGTGACCAAGGAACTAGATCAGGGACATGCAATGGATGTCATCTACCTGGATTTCAACAAAGCCTTTGATGCTGTTCCTCATAGGAGGCTTGTCAATAAACTCAGTAGCTTGGGGATGGGTCCCAAGATGGTGAACTGGATTAGAAATTGGTTGACTGACAGACAACAGAAGTGATGGTACATGGAGCTCACTCGGATGAAAGGAAGGTGATTAGCGGGGTGCCCCAGTGTTCGGTCCTGGGCCCGGCACTGTTCAATGTATTTGTGAGTGATATTGCTGAAGGACTGAATGGAAAAGTCTGTCTTTTTGCAGATGACACAAAAATTTGCAACAGAATGGACTCCCCTGAGGGAGTGGTTAACATGAGGAAAGATCTACAAAATCTTGAAGAATGGTCTAATGCTTGGCAACTACGATTTAATGTGAAAATGTGCAGTGTCAGGCACTTGGGAAGCAGAAATCAAAGGGAAATGTATGTGATGGGGGCAAGAGGTTGGTGTGCACGGTTCAGGAGAAAGACCTTGGTGTGATTATCTCTGATGATCTCAAAGTGGCAAAACAGTGCGACAAGGCAGTGGCAAAAGCCAGGAGGATGTTGGGCTGCATACAAAGAGAGATTACCAGCAGAAAGGCAGTGGCAAAAGCCAGGAGGATGTTGGGCTGCATACAAAGAGGGATTACCAGCAGAAAGGAAAAGGTACTTATGCCACTGTACAAGTCACTGGTGAGGCCTCATTTGGAATACTGTGTTCAGTTTTGGAGACCATATCTTGCAAAAGATGTAAAAAGACTGGAAACTGTTCAGAGGAAGGTGAACAAAATGATTTGGAGCCTGCATCAGAAGCCTTATGAGAAGAGACTTGAAGACCTAAATATGTACACTTTGGAGGAGAGGAGGGACAGGGGAGATATGATTCAGACCTTATATACTTAAAGAGAAATGATGAACAAACAAACCTCTTCCAAAGACGGGGAAGCTGTAAAACTAGAGGGCATAACATGAAGCTGCAAGGTCGCAAATTGAAAGGCATTGTCAGGAAATATTTTTTCACTGAAAGGGTGGTGGATGCTTGGAATGCCCTCCTGATGGAAGTGGTGGGGGCAAACATGGTGACGGAATTCAAAACGGCATGGGACAAACACAGTGGATCCCTTTACAGCAACAGGATAAAAACAAAATAAACGGTACCATCTAACTTCTGAACCATCTAACGTCTCAACAAATAGGGGTGTCCTACATGGAGTGGTGGGTTCACCCCTAAACAAAGACATGGGGAGGGGTGGCCTGCACAGAGCGACAGGTGCACCTACTTTTGCCATCTTGCTGGGCAGACTAGATGGACCATGCTGGTCTTTATCTGCCGTCATTTACTTTGTTACTATGTTACTAACACAGCAGCTGTGGATAAGATACATCTATCGGGAATGGTAAGGAAACACAAGGGAGATTAGCCAGATCAGATCCAGAATCTGCAATGAAGAGGTGAGCGTTCAGCTTGGATTTGAGAAGGGCTAGAGAAGAAGCCTGACATAACAGATTCAGGTAGTTTGTTCCATGCATAAGGAGCAGTAAGGTGAAAGGAGCAAAGTCTGGAGTTGGCAGTAGAAGAGAAGGGCACAGATAGAAGTGATCTTCCAGAGGAGTGGAGTTCCCGAGGAGGGGTATAGGGAGAGATAAGAGAAAAGGTAGTGCGGAACAACAGAATGAGTGCATTTTTAGGCACGAAGGGCATACATTTGTTGCTCAGCAAAATTATGCATCCTTTGGGGAACTGCAATGTTAGTTTTGGGTTTTGTGCACTTGGTAAGGGTCCATTCTTAGCAGTTTAAAGTGTGTTTGTAGAGATGATCAAGGCAGGGATCACTGGGGCCGTTTTCTATTTATGTCTACTGTCAGTGTGACATGCAGCCCTGCAAGCCACCTGGACCCTATTTCCCCTCCTGCCCTCCCCACATGTCCTGTGCATTATGATGGGGAGAGCTGGTGGGGGGCATGGAAAGGGAGGGATCTGGGCAGAGTGGGGAAGGGCCAGCTGGGCAGCACGTATAGGGCAGATTCAGGTCACGGCCCTGTAGGTACTTCCAGGCCCATAGGGATGAGCTGCTTATACCACCACAGATCAGGCCCAGTGAACCCCTCCTGGTGTCAGGGCCGGCTGCTGGGGGGGTCCAAGCCACCCGATCCAGGCAACGACAGGCCAGTCTTGGGTCAGGTGGTGAGTAATAGGGGACCAGAAACACCAGAGTCGGGGGCGCTTGCAGGGAGGACGTCTCTGCAGGCAGCAGGGGCAGGCCAAGCTGTCCACAGACACGCTGGGCCATCCTCAGGCACAATTCTGGCTACCGTGGGACCGTTTTATTCCCACAGTCCAGAATCAGGTCCAAACGGGCCTGTCTTGTCTGAGGTCATCCAGACGGCCCGGACATTCCTCTCTTGGAATCGGGCTCTATGTCTTATTGAGGGAGGAGTGGTCTAGTGGTTAGGACAAGGTACTTCAGGCCGGAGGTCATGCACAAATAGAGAAGCAGCTCCTCTTGCAAAGTAGATCAGGAAACACAAGGAGCAAGAGTGATGATGACGCAGATGCTTTATTGGAATACCCCAACGCGTTTTGGCGAACGCCTTCTTCAGGGGGGTGAAATGACTGGCAAACATATATTAAAAACACATTAAAAAACATTAAAAGAGTAAAAGAACCATATGAAAGCTAAATGGGCATCATGATAAAAAACTATAAAATTATAACATATCTACATCATGTGACACTCAAAACAATACATAAATAGAATAAATACCACATAGATAAATGAAAGCATATATATAAATTAAAATCATATATGTAAATTAAAAATTTTTACATAAGAAATACTATATATGAAATTATATACGCCGTAAAATCTAACTTGTATATAACATAAAGCAAACAGAAGACGCAGGGCAGAAAAGTAATCATATGCCAGTAGTTTGCACGCTCAAAAAATAATACGCTCAAGAAATAAAAACACTTGAAAAAGTTAGTGACAATTGGTACTCACTCTGATATACCATCAGAAAATTTCGGTGTGGAGAAATCTAAAAGGCTGTCAACATTAGTCCAACAGTGAAGGAGTCTTGTTGGTATAAAACTGAAAGGAACTACAATGTAATGAGACTGTGAATTAAAACCTGTATACTAATGAGAGGACCCATAAAATCAATACAGAACGTTTTTTAGGGCAAGGATCTAGAAGAACACGGCATGTTTTCATTCCACAGATGAATTCAGATAAAATTATTGTAGGACTAACACAGGTCCGTCAAAACAATGCATATATAAAAGCATACTGAGGCTGAGGGACCTAAGCGTATTTAATCTTTTGTAGAACACCAGCGACTGTGAAACTAAACTCAGTAGTAGTGCCGGGTAGTAAAAGGCTCAATACCTGGGAAGAAAAAAGATCTTATAAAAGAGAAACTTATGTTACATATGCCTACTTAGCTAAGTAACTTGCAGACTAATCACGAGTTCTCTGACTAGGGAAACAGCACTGTAGTGGCGGATACGATAAAAACGCTAGATATCAGGGAACAGATGGTAAATTTGCAATTATATAGCTTATATACCGGAGTCATATAATGATGAAATAAGGATATAGTCCTTTGACGATTTAAGTGCATCTTTTGAGGAAGCCCCGTGTACTAGTTGTATATTCAGAAGTAATCACATCTAAAAACATCTAAAAGGTGCAAGTTAGCTCCAAAGAATGAGTGAAACTGCTTAAAAAATCTGCTCGAAATAAAAAGTAAAAACCTGCTAAAATGAAAAATAAAAACATTACCTAACACAGTTTCCTCCGAGAAACGCTAACCTCCGATGCAGTGTTGAAAAGTCAACTGATGTTGAGAGCAGAATTTTGTAGACGCTACAAAACCGCGCCAAAAAAGGGGGTGTGGCTAAAAAAGTGTCAATTTTCAGGGGAGTAGTAGGAACTGAGGATAGTTCTAACGAAAAAAGACTTTGATTTCATAGATTTTGGCTTTACCCAGACCAACAAAACCTGTGGGAATCAAAGACCAGTATATTGCCTTAACCATTCTAATAAATAGTACCTATAAAATCTCAATAAAGGCCGTGCTTTTGAACTGGGGGTAGTGCATATGTTGTGCAATGAGGATAAAACTGTCAGAACGGAATACTGTCTCGTAGTGAATACAAATAGGGGTGGACACTATACAGTTCAATGGAGTGCTAAAAAAGTTAAAAATTGTTAAATATAGATGTTGATTACGAATCATGGAAAAGGGGTTCCATTGTAAACTCTGTAAATTAAGTGTACATATGTACAGTGTATTGATGTAAACGTTGTTTTATAGGAACACTGATAAATCTGTTTCTTGGTTCAATCCATTGGGTTCCAAGCTATTGAACTCGTATATATAACGTTGTTCTAGTTTCAACAATAATTTGTTGACGTCCCCTCCCCTCCAGTGTGGTACTACTGTCTTCAGAACTAAATATCTCAGGTCACTGATAATAGAGAATTGATGTCTAGAGTAACTAATAGTAATCCATCATGATATCCTGGAAAATCATGTAAGATGTTAATAATATGGGTGGAATCCTGTACATAGGAGTCCATCTTGGTGACAAATGGTCTTAAGAAAACATCTAAGAATTTGGATATTGGTTCAAGGAGCGATCCGATAGCAGAGACTATCGGACATCCTGGAGGGTTATGGAGGGATTTGTGAATTTTGGGAAGCATGTATATGGTTGGGATGACTGGGTGAGCTACCGTCAAAAAAGATTTTTCTTTTGAAGTCAAATAACCTGCTTCTTGCCCTATATAGAGAAGAGTATCAATCTGTTGTATAAATTGGGTGGGGTCGTCATAAATCTTCTGATAAAACTGAGTGTCATTGAGCTGACGTGATACTTCAGTAATAGAAGCTGTACGGTCTTGTATGACTAGAGCCCCTCCCTTGTCTGCAGGTTTAATTATTATAGAATTGTTGTTACGAAGGTTCTGCATTGCAGACTTCTCTGCCCTAGAGAAATTATAAAAGGCTCTGGTTTTCTTCTGATACAACTTATGTATTTTAGACAAAACAACATTTTCATAGGCTGAAATAAGTGGATTATTGTTAAGTGGAGGTATCCAAGATGATGGTTTTTTAATCACTGAGGGGTCAATGGTTGTTTCCTGAATATTATAAAAATAATCTACAATCTTAAACTTACGAAAAAACTTAAATAATTCAATATGGGTCAGAAATTTATCGTGTTTTCTAGTGGGAACAAATGATAGTCCTTTTTCTAGAACTTGTATTTCTATATTAGAGAGTGGATGATTGGAGAGATTAATTATACCGCTCATAGGTCCCAGTCCAGCCGTCTCTTGGACATCAGGCTGGACTTACAGGCTGCCAACGAACGGGTGGAGGGGCTGCAGAAAACAGAGAGGCCGAGGGATCAATGGGTGGATCACCAGATTGGTGTCTGCTTCTTTTGTGGCTTCTCTCTTGATTAGGAGATATGGAAGTCCCCAACGGGGTTTTCAGATGGACTCCCTCTGGAAGGGAGGTGGGCGCGACTTACATCACCATCCATACAAATCGCGAGCCACCCACGGAGACTACCAGCCCTACCCACAATGGGGAAGGGGAAGAGGGCACGGCCTGATGTCCAAGAGAAGGCTGGACTGGTGATGATCTGGAGCAAATTCTTGAAAATGTAATAGATCAAATTGACAAACTAAAGAGCAAGAAGATGGCATTCACATCTTAGGGGCATGTTTACTAAAAACCGCTAATTTGCGTGCCGCAAAATAGCGCACTAAAAGCGGTACTTAAGAGCGCTTAAATGCCCTGCAATCGTGCGTGTCACCCCCGCACAGGTGCGCGGCACAATAACGGGCCCGCACAAGTACGGGCCCGCAAATGTCCGATAGAGGCGTGGAACGGCTAACGGAGGGCGGAGGAAGGTTCCTGAGGGGCGGAGAGACGGGTTTAATGGGCGGGGAAGGGGAGGGGAGAGGCTCCCCGCACATTATCGGGGCCGAATCCCAAAGCAAAACTACCGCGAGTGAAACACTCGCGGTAGAGGGCATTTAAAGGGAAGAGAAACCATTTACGTCAGCAATGTACAGCAAAATCGGGGAAACCTGCAAAACGTGAGCAGTGTGATACATGTGCACAGCACAAAAGTGAAAATAAAAATAGAAAGTGACCACATCGAAAATATCACAAATAGTAATGCAGCTAGGGAACAGTTATAGTAATGGGCAAATATAGAAAACACACCCAGGAAAGCTCCAGAAAGAAGAAATGAATATTGGAAGGGTCTACGGAGCGGAGACTCATCCAAAACAAATGTCCTTTTTGGAGCTTTCCTGGGAGTGTTTGCTATGGTTGCCCATTAATATCACTTTTGCCCAGCGTGGTGATATATTGTCCCCCAGTGTCTGTGGTCATTTCCGGGATTTATGTGCACGTTTGTCACCAGACAGAATGCATGTGCCCACAGTAAAAATGCGTAGAGCAGGGTTTGTGACTCCATCCTGCCAGGTATACTACCTCCAGGGGCAGCATTGTCTCTTTGGCCATAGTGTGGTGCAGTGGACAGAGCCAGTACCTCTAGGACCAGAAGATCAGAGGTTCAAATCCCAGCCCAGCCCCTATATTTTACCCACCACTAAACAAAGATAGCGCAGACACCCCTGTATTGCAGGGAACATAAGCATGGGGAAAATACCCATATTTTACACAACACTGCAAAAACACAACAACAATGGGCATTACCTACAGCCAAATCCCCCAAATGCAGTCCCGTACTGCCACATTGCAATCTGGTCATCTGCTGTTTCTGAGAGAAGCTCATGCCAGCATGTTGGCGGACGAGTACATGTGGTGCAGGGGGCAGTGGCTGCTAGCCACAGAAGACAGAGGCCTAGCCATGTGCAGGCTGGCACAGTCCACTGCAACAGACAGGCCCTGCCGGATCCACAGTCATGGATGTTCCAGGGAAACCAGCCACTCTGTGGCTACACGGTGGTGCAGTGCACACAGACAGTGCATGCAAGAACAGAAGGTCACAGGTTCAAAGCCCAGCTGGGGCTTCCGCCAATCCTAGCCACATATTTTTCCCACACCTACACAGTGATAGTAAGGACACACCTTTCGTGTTGAGGACATATGCAATGGTAATACATCTATCTTTTACCCCACTGAGCACAGACACCATGAACAGGGGCAGTACCTAGAGCAGACTCTCCCAAATGCATTCCTGGTGTGCCACACACCAGTCAGGTTCCATGCTGCCACTCATACAAATGCCTGTGCTGTATATGCACCACCCCCATGGCATGTAGATGTAGCTCATGCATATTCATGAGGGACAGCAGGACAACACGAACAGTGTGATGCGGACCTGGACTGGGGTTGGGAATCTCTGCCGTAAAGCAGCAGCCAACAGGGGCAGACACACCCACACCCACACCCACAGGCCCCATTGGCCAATGTCTCCTGGAGAGGCAGAACAGTGGACCCTGCGTGCATCTCCCAATACTAGCACCTGCATACCTTAGCAATGTCACCCTACACCTGAGGTATACGGTACACAGCTCTGAGACGTTTGCTAGGAGTACTGGCAGATAGATATCCATACGTTACGCACATACTGCTAGTTGACCCCATCAGAACAATCTGTTAGGTGTTTGCGGGGCGTGCTCCAGGACTGGCCTCTGACGGTGTTTACCACCCTGGGGAGTGACCCCCAACAGTACTGCGTACCATATCCATGCCTTGCCGTGCCTAGGACAGGTTTGGTGGCCAAGGCTAATTACCTCCTCAATAGTAGCACCATGCTGGCATAGGTGTGGAAGTGTGTGTCTGTCTATACCAGGGGTGGGCACCTCCGGTCCTGGAGGGCCGCAGACCAGTCAGGTTTTCGGGATATCCCTAATGAACATTCATGAGATATATATGCATTAGAGATATACTGCCAACCTGACTGGTTTGTGGCCCTCCAGGGCTGGATTTGGAGACCCCTGCCTTACACCTCTGTCATTTAAGATCGTGAGTGGGCAAGGTACAGATGTCCTAGACATCGAAAGGGTATATAGAATGTGTCACATTCCTCCTCGATTCTCACCACCACCAAAAAGTTGTCTAATAGACAATTTTTTGGTGGTGGTGAGAAGTGAGGAGGACTGTGACAAATTCTATCTAACCTTTTTGATGTCTTAGACATCTGCACCTTGTCCACTCACAATCTTAAATGACAGAGGTGTAAGGCAGGGGTCTCCATATCCAGCCCTGGAGGGCCACAAACCAGTCAGGTTGGCAGGATATCTCTAATGCATATATATCTCATGCATATTCATTAGAGATATCCCGAAAACCTGACTGGTCTGCGGCCCTCCAGGACCAGGTTTGCCCACCCCTGGTCTTTACAGTGGGTGCTGGCTGCAAGCCCCTTCCACAGCCCACACTGCCAGCACTGTTGCCAGTATTGGCCTGCTAATGTGCATAATGAGTAGCAAGGGACCATGGGTATATCTCACAGGGTGGGCTGACCAGGATGCAGCTGCACAGGGCATAGGGCACTGGCAGGGACATGGTAGTGCCCGGCCACCACCTACACAGACAGGGGGATCACTCTCACCCTGAGTGTGCAGTGATGGCAGCATGGCTAGGCACACCCATAGTGCTGTATTGTGTTTCTCTCATGTGATATATATGGGTTTCCTGTTGGGGCCTTTTCACTGATTTATCTGCTTGTGTGTGCTGCCACCCCAGTTGTGGGTGCATGCATTTCCATCAGGAACAACCAGCAGACTGAGCACAGATGGTATGTGTCTTGATGGAGTGCTGTGCAGTGGCTGATGGCTTGCTGCAGGAGAATATCAGATAGTGGTGGGGTGCATCTATGAATATCCAGGCCTAATGTCTGTCTGATATTGTGTTATGGATGTGTGTGGAGCTGCTTGGACTGCCCTGTGGGGGTGTGTGTGTCTCTGCTTCCCCAGCAGGACTGGGGTTGATGGTTGACTCTACTGCCATGGGGGGAAGGAAATGATAGTATGGGGATCTGTTGGTGGGAGACCCTGTTTTGTCCACCCGGGGGGAGGGGGGGTGGTGGTTTCCACTAACTGTGGCAGACAGTGATCTCCAAGATGTTTATGCAGCACCTACCTATTTCACAGGTTATTGCTGCTTTGGAGCTCTGGCATGGCCGCATTCAGCCATGCAAGGTGTTGTGCACCTGGTCCTGGGCGCATCATCACACACTCAGGGTGGGCATAGTAACCGCACAATGTGATGGTGTTTAGCTACTCTTTGCCGTTTGTCCACCCACTCAGGACACCCTACCAGGCCGAGGTGCTGTGTGGGTGCACAAGGACACCTACCTCTACCAGGCCGGGTAGCTTTAGGGGTGCAGTTCCCATCTTGTGTGCATCTGTGGACAGCTTATTTGCATGTGCAGTGCATCATGGGTACGGGTGGCCTAACCCTATCCTGTTTACACCAGCAGACTGTCTGTGATGTGACGTACAGGCTATCTGCAGCCAGGCAGGAGCTTGCTTGCAGCTGTAGAGGTGTAGCCCAATGGTTATGCCACTCCCTGTACAGCCAGAGGTCATGGGTTCATACCCATAGTGGGGTTCTGTGATAGGGTTTTCCAAAGCATTTTTTACATTTACTGTACATATGTTGATGCCTGCAATAACACCCTCGGCGTACTGTACCCATAAGGTGCCTCTGAGGGTGCTTTATTGGGCGCCCTATAGGGCACTTTATGGTTGGCATCCATATAGGGTGCACTCTACATTATCCTGTGTCGCAACATACATGCTGCCCTATAGGGGACATTCTAGGGTGCCTTGGCGGACGGTGCACTGTAACATGTGCCTTATGGTCCGCCTTATGTTAACATGCTGTGAGAGTGCGTTTGCTAGTAGTTAGCACAAAATAGAATTAAAAAGCCTCCTAAAGCACTCCACAACATAAAATATACTGCCTCAGCTAGCCTTTTTCAATGGGCATTGTGAGGGATTGAACCCCTGGTCCCTGCACCATTGGTCGGTGTCTTAACCATTGTGCTGTGGCTGTGTTCCTTTGCTGTAGCATCAGCGCGCCGCCTTGTGGCCATCAGCGCGCCGCATCCTGCTGCCCACAATGAACAGTGCGCCGCCTTATGCCGCCCCACAATGAACAGTGCGCCTCCTTATGCCGCCCCACAATGAACAGTGCGCCGCCTTATGCCGCCCCACAATGAACAGTGCGCCGCCTTATGCCGCCCCACAATGAACAGTGCGCCGCCTTATGCTGCCCCAAAATGAACAGTGCGCCGCCTTATGCTGCCCCAAAATGAACAGTGTGCCGCCTTATGCCGCTCCAAAATTATTTTGCTTCCTGACATACATTTCCACATTCAAGGTGGTGCCTCAGGCAGCCTTTTTGGGCTGCACACACTGGGGGATTTAACCCATGGCCCCTGCACCATTGGCTATTGTCTTCACAGTTGTGCTACAGCTCTGTTCCTATATGTGCCCAGCTGCGCCCCACTTAGCCTTTCCACGCGCTAATGTGGGCCCCGCACATTAACGCGACACGCACACATACGGTCTTTTTTTTTCCTTTTTCGGCCTGAACCGCCCACTCCTTATATGGCACAGGCACACTACCGCGGCCCCGCACGTTAGGAATGTTTAGTAAACATGCCCCTTAGTCCTGCCTAATAACTATATCATGATTGAAGTCTGGTTTATGTAGTTTATTAGTTTATTCCTTTAACCATTTGCCTATGCTAATATCCCTTGGAGTATTGGTTTCCATTTTGTGAAGTAATGGATTTAAGCATGGGTGATTCATTTCTTTTGGTTATTTTTTTCTTGTGTTTGTGTTATCCTTTACTCATTTGGCTCACATTTCTTACGTAAATACATTGCTTACTATCTTAGGATTATAAATTGCATATTGAGTTAAAAAGGGCTTCTGGGGTAATCAGGGAAACTGTAGACCTGCGAGTCTGATGTTGGTGTAGGGCAAATTGGTTGGAAGCTGTACTAAAAAACAAAATTACTGGCATTGTGGTGGAGGTGGGGCTGCTAGCAGAGAGGAAGCAAGCAGCCTAGGGCTGACATAGATAAGGGAGACGGGGGAAGACAGAGGGTATCTAGACAAATAGGTGCAGATTCCCTTAAGGGCTGGGAGCAGGGTAACTGATGATCCTGGATGGGGAATGAGAACAGGAAAATAACACCAGTAAGGAAGAGGAGGTGGAGATCCCCTGCCGTCATATAAAGTTTAAGGAAACAAGAGGAAAGCCACTTCCACAAACAAGTACGCTAAAGGAAGGAGTGGAGAGAGACCACAGCCACACGAGATAGCACTTTATTGAAAACCCAACTTGACCAGGTTTCGGCAATTATTCCTGCATCAGTGGTCAACATATAGTTCAGCAGATGCAATATAAAGCAATAAAACATCAAACTGAAGCTGGGAATTCCCTGGCATGCCAATTAAGCAAGCTTCCAGTTTGAGGATACGTTAATTGACATTCCAGTGAGCAAAATAATTCAAAGTCTATATATCTCAAACAGGACCGTACCAAGCCCTGTGAGAGCTGTGCAGCCGCAAAGGGCGCAAAGACTTAAGGGGCGCATTTTGGCTCTCTGCCGTTGCCTGCCGCTGCCACTTTAGCGGCGGCAGGCAGCAGCAGAGAGCCAAAATGTACCCTTAAGTCTTCTTGCCGGCACACTAAGCAGGTCTGGTCTCTCCGGGAGGGTCCAGACCTGCTTAGTGTGCCGGTGAGTTGCACATCGGGTGCGCGCCTCTTCTCTCCCGCCCCATAAAGTGGCTAGATCAGGGGTGGGCAAACCTGGTCCTGGAGGGCCGCAGACCAGTCAGGTTTTCGGGATATCTCTAATGAATATGCATGAGATATATATGCATTAGAGATATCCTGCCAACCTGACTGGTTTGTGGCCCTCCAGGGCTGGATTTGGAGACCCCTGCCTTACACCTCTGTCATTTAAGATTGTGAGTGGACAAGGTGCAGATGTCCAAGACATCAAAAAGGTTAGATAGAAATTGTCACAGTCCTCCTCACTTCTCACCACCACCAAAAAATTGTCTATTAGACAACTTTTTGGTGGTGGTGAGAATCGAGGAGGAATGTGACACATTCTATATACCCTTTTGATGTCTAGGACATCTGTACCTTGCCCACTCACGATCTTAAATGACAGAGGTGTAAGGCAGGGGTCTCCAAATCCAGCCCTGGAGGGCCACAAACCAGTCAGGTTGGCAGGATATCTCTAATACATATATATCTCATGCATGTTCATTAGGGATATCCCGAAAACCTGACTGGTCTGCGGCCCTCCAGGACCGGAGGTGCCCACCCCTGGGCTAGATGGAGGTGCGGGAGGGGGGGGCGCGCACCTGATGTGCAACTCGCACAGGGCGCTTTTCACCGTTGGTTCGGCCCTGATCTCAAAGCACTTTGTGAGATTCGGAGGCTGGACATCAAAATGACAGATGAAATTGAATGTGGACTATGCAGAGTGATGCACATAGGGAAAAATAATCCCAACTACAGGTACAAAATGCTGAGTTCCCAGTTAGGAATCATCATCATAAAAATGATTTTGAAGTTATTGTGGATAGATAATATATTAAATTTTTCAGTCCAGTATGCTACGGCTGCTAAAAAAAGCAAAAAGAAGTCTGGGTTATCCAAAAAGAGATGGAGAACAAATGTTAGAATAACATTATGCCTCTGTACAGATCTCTGGTGTGTCTGCTTCTTGAGTACTGTGTGCAGTGATGTTCACCTCATCACAAAAAGGATATAGTGCAACCAGAAAAGGTTCAGAAGACGGCAACAAAAATGATAAAGAGAGTGAAATACAGGTTAGGGCTTTTTAACTTGGATAAAAGACAACTGAGAAGAGATATGATAGAAGTTTCTAAAATTAGGAGTGGGGTGGAATGGTTAAATTTGGAATGGTTGTTTAACTTGTTAAATAACACCTTCATGAAACTAATGACCAGCAGATTGAAAATAAATCATAGAAAGTATTTCTTGTTTGCACTGCATAATTAAGCTGTGTAATCTGTTGCCGAAGGATATGGTCAAGGTGACTAACATAGCTCTGGATTCAAAAGAGGTTTGGGCAAGTTCCTAGAGGAAATGTCCATTAAAAGAGGAAATGATCCGTAAATGGAATACGGTCCACACTGGATCTCACTCCCTGTTCCACCCTTGTAACATTATTGACATAGCAGTATGTAAATTGTACATAGTTTTCCCTGTTTTTTTCCAAGTTGTCTACCCTGTTTGATGTAAACACGGGAGTGCCCTGTGGTCCTCGAGTCGTTCTGTTAACTGTAAACCACACTGATGATAAAGAGCGCGGTATAAAAGAAATGTTAAATAAATAAATAAATAAATAAAAATGATTAGCCAAGTAGACTTGGGAGAGCCTTTGTGCATCCTTGGAAATTGATCAACTTTTTTGGGTTCTCCTGGGTAGGTGCAACTTGAACTAGCAAGCAGGCTGAGCTTCACAGACGGGCTCTCCACTGAATATAGCACCCTCAGGCCCAGGTATGGTTGAGTGTGATCTGCCACCTGTAGCAGTTGTCTTCCCTTTGCATTGAGTGCTCCAGTGCTGGTGTTGGCCAAATCTTAGCTGCCAAAACCTAGAGCCTGTGGTAATATTCTATATGCCAGCAGAACTTGACATTGAAGTCTGGGAACAAGAGCATCTATTTTATTCTTTTGTTATTAGTATTTAGTTCACACCTTTCTACTAGTAGTTCAAGGTGAGTTACATTCAGGTACAGTGGGCATTTCCCTGTCCCCAAAGGGCTTACAATCCAAGTTTGCAGCTGAGGAGAGTTAAATGACTTGCCCAAGGCCACAAGGAGTACCAGTGGGATATGAACCCTGCTCTTTCTGGTCACAGACTGCTGCCCTAACCAATGGGCTACCCCCCCCCCCCCCCATAGACATGTACTGAGATTATCAGGGCAGGAACAAGGCTAGATCCAAGCAGGGAGGATGAAACTGGACCAAAATGTTTCCACAAAATAGGAATACACAAATAATGCAGTGAGGAATCAAAACAAAAAGCAACTCTGTAGAGTTGCATATTAAGCTCTAGCAAAGATGCCAATCAAAGACTGGGTTTATATATAGGTCCTGCAGGAAGAAGATAGCCCCTGGAAGGAAGGAACGACCATAGAATGACTGGCAGTGACCAGCCTACAGACTGAACATACTGATCCCTGCTCGTAGGTCAGTGGTTCATACCCAGAAGAATCCCTAAAGAACTGAACTACTTGAAGGCTGGTGGCAGAACCTTACATAACCCCCCCTCTCAGAGGTGGTCTTTGGAAGACCCATCGGATGTGTGACCAAAGTTTTCTTTAGGAGGGAAGGCAATTCAGGTCAGCCAGATTGATCCAAGATCTCATCTCCAGACTGAAATCCTTCCTCAGTGGAATAATATGAAGTTACAAATCTTCTCTTCCACAAATTCAGGCTGCCCATATGCCAGTATAGGATCCACAGGAGCTCCTTACCTGTCAAAGGGATCAGGGACAACAGGTTTCTATAAGGACACATGGAAGGTGGAGGGTAACTTGAGGAAATCTTAAAGCTGCAGATTCAGCATCACTGGATTGATCTATAATGTGATGGCAGGATAAGGCAGTATAGAAATACGTTTAAATAAATAAATAAATAAATAAATAAATAAGGCCCAATACATTTAGGATGAAGTTTAGTACATAGCTTCAGATGCTTATTATTTGTGGACAACCTGACTTTTTCATCCATATTGAACTGAGGTTCTGGCCTTTGGCTTCCATCTGTAAACTTCTTTTGTTTTATCATGGATTTCTCCAAGCTTAATTTAACCTGCTTCTAGATATCCTGGATATGGTAACCTGATCACTGGCTAGAGGAGCTTTCATGACCGGAGTAGAAGAAAGAAGACAGCAAAGAACAGAAAAACATTGATGAATTCATTCACATGGCGGTTGTGGGCTAACTTGCTTAGGGAAGCAGATTCATCCATTCAACCTGGTGGCCAAAGCAAAACATTGAAACAATTGTTGTAGGTCTAAATGATCATTTCTATCAGGCCATTCATCTGATGATAGTATCCAGAGGAGAACTAGGGAGTGCTATCCAAATTCTTGCAGAGTTCTCCAAATTCTGGCAATAAATTGCTGGCCATGATCAGATATGATAGATTTTGACATCCCATGTAGGTGTATAATCTCTAGTGAATTTGACTACCATTTAGGGAGCAGACAGCAATTTAGCAATAGGCACAGAGTGCACCATGTTGGTAAACCAATCAATGATTACAGAATTGCTATATAAGTGTTTGAAAGGAGAAGATTGGTTATAAAGTTTATGGAGATATAGGACCAAAGCTTAAATGGCACAGGTAGTGACTGCTGGAGGCCACCTGGGAGACAAGAAGAGACCCTGGTCTTAGCACTCATAGGGCAGGCCAGAATTTAGGATGCACTGTCTTCATTCATAGAAGGCAACCAGAATGTTCTGAATGGCTTAACATTCTTGCAGAAGCAAAAATAATTTTTTCAATTTTTCAAAGGTTTATTGAGTTTCGGTGTTCTAGGAGTTCTTTTTTTTTTAGTCTGTATTTATTTTAGACATTTGGCAGTAACATCCAATATAGACAAAGAAACAAAACAAAAAACCCCACCAACAGTTAAACAAGTCAGATTTACAGACACGTAAGATAAATAAACTACATATCATATAAGACAAGTAAGAGAAAATATTTTTTCACTCAATGTGTATTCAAACTCTGGAATTCATTACCTGAGGATGTAGCAAAAGCTGTTAGTGTAGCTGGGCTTAAAAAAAAAGGTTTGGACAAGTTCTTGGAAGAAAGATCCATAAACTATTATTAAAGGGGACCCAGGAAATCCACTGCTTGTCCCAATACAAGCACTGTGGAACCTGTGTCTTCTGAGGAAACTGCTAGGTACTTGTGATCTAGATTGGTAAAAGTTGGAAACAGGATACTGGGCTTGATGGACTTTGGTCTGACCCAGTATGGTAAATCTTGGGGTACGTTTACTAAACCATCTTATTGTTACCGGCGCTAGTTGCAACGATAATGTGAAGAATGCCATATAAGGAGTGGGTGTTCTGTCGGCAAGGTAGCAAGAATCTGTATCACGCGATAGTATGCGCCATGGCACGTTAACGCGCGTTAACCCTAAGTTCATGCCAGCGCAATGTCAGAAGCTATAAAGATGTAGCCCACTGGTTACTGCAATGACTATAGAGGCAGAGGTCATGGGTTTGATCCTGTGGTGGTGGTATGTAAGAAGGCTGTCTGAGGCATTTCCTTTTAATCTAAATCAGTGCTGTCTGAGGCACTTCCTTTTTTAAGTTAAATCAGTGCTGCCAGCAAAAACACACTCACAGCGCCGTAACCTAAGATGCTGCATAAGACGCCCTATAAGGCACTCTATAGGGCACATTATAAAGTACCCTGTCCTCCAAGGCGCCTTCTAATGTGCCCCATAGGGCACTTTATAGGGTACCTTATAGGGCGCTTTATAGGGCGTCTTATAGGGCACCCTATGAGGAACCTTAAAGTTATGGCACTGTGAGGGTGCTTTTTGAGCACTGATTTAAAGTAAAAGGAAAAACCTCAGACAGCCTTATTAAATAACACCACTGTGGAATCAAACACATGACCTCTGCCTCCATAGTCATTGAAGTAACCAGTGGGCTACATCTCTATAGCTACTTGCACACTGCTGGCTGGCTACAGAAAGACTACAGGTCACCACACAAACTGTCTGCTGTGGCAACCAGGATAGGGCAAACCCACCCATACCCATGATGCACTGCACATGCAGATCAGCAGTCTACATCTGATCACAAGATGGGGTATGCGCCTCTACAGCAGCCCGGCCTGGTAGGAGGAACAGACCGTGTGTGTTACTGGAACAGAGTAGCTACAGACCGTGACATTGTTCCTGTGCTCACCCTGAGGGTGAGGTGGGGCGCCCAGTAACAGGTCTGCAGCACCTGGCTTAGGTGAGATAGAATATGCTGCAGGTCCCCATCAGTGCCAGTGTGTGATAGGTAGTCCTTGCAGGTGCTCCTAGGCTACACCTGTGTCCATCTGTATTTCCCTGTTACATCTAGCCCTTGTGGACTATGATGCACCCAGAATAGTGCATATCCTGTGTGGTTGCCATGGTCATGTGTTATAAGAGAAGGGTGGTGTTTGGACCCCAAAGAAGATTATGTAGCACCACTCAACCCACCCTCTGTGGGTCAGGGTGGGGGACAGGAACCCCAACCAACAGATCCACGTTCTACATCTCTGCAATTTTGGCAGTAGAGGGGACTATCAACCCCAGTCCTACAGGGCAGTCAATGCAGATCTGTACGCATCACATAGGGCACTGGCAGACAGGCAGTAGGCCTGGAAAAGCTCAGCTGCCCCCACCACTCTCTGACATTCACCAGCAGAGAGAACAGTCAGTCTCCACCCACTGCATCCTGCAAGGTATTCCGGCCAAAAACATACTAATTGCAGACAGTCTACTAGCTAGAACATGTTCCTGGAGGAACCGTGTGCACCCAAAAATGGGATATGAGCACACACACCAAGCAGGTATGTCAGTGATTGGGCCCCAGAAAAGGAAAATCATAGATATCACTTGAGAGAAATACTGTATAGCACTTTGGGGGAACCTAGCCATGCCATGGTCACTGCTCAGTCAGGGTGAGAGTGCCCCCCCCCCCCGCAGCATGACATTCTGTGGCCACCCTGTCCGTGCAGGTGGTGGTTGGGCACTACAATGTCCCAGCCATTTCCCTATGCCCTGTGCAGATGCATGCCATACCCACAGTACCATGCTCCTCATTATGCACATTGGTAGGCTAACACTGGAAACAGTGCAAGCATTGGGGGCTCAGTAAGGTGTAGGCAGCCACACAACACTGGATAGACATACACACACTCCCACACCTATTTCAGCATTGTGCAAATATAGAGGTGGTTGGCAGCCCTGGCCACCACACCAGTCCTGGGCACAGTGCAGGCATTGCTATGGTACTCAATACTGTTAGGGTCACTCCCCGGGGTGGTAACCACTGTCAGAAACAAGAACTGAAACACACTCAACAGATATCAGACAGGTTGCTATGATGAATCTCTGTCAACAAATTGTGTTTAACTTAGGATGTGTTATCTGACATTAACCATAGCAACCTTTTGATATATGTGGAACGTGTTTCCAAGTTTAAGACGGCATTGCTAAGGTATTCAGGTGCTAGTACCGGTAGCTGATGCTCCGCACAGTGCCCAACAACCTGACTCTCCATGAGGCTTTGGATAGTGGAGCCTGTGGGTATGGTTGTGGGTGTTTGTGCCGCTGCTCTAGGGCAGAGGTTCCCAATTCCAGTCCTGGTGGGCCAAATACGGTTCAGGTTTTCATGCTGTCCCTAATGAATATGCATGAGATACATTTGCATACAATGGGGGCGGTGCATACAAATGCATTATAGGCATATTTATTAGAGATAGAATGAAACCTGAATGGTGTTTAGCACTCCAGGACTGCAGTTGGGAAACTCTGCTCTAGGGATTGCACATATTTATGGTGTATGTGCTCTGTAGGGTAAAATATAGGCATTTATGGCGTGTTTATTTTATCTGCAATGAAGGTTTGTCGTTATTATCACAGTTTAGTATTGGGCAAAATATAGGGACATGGTTTGCAGGAGGCATAGCTGGGACTTGACCCTGTGATCTTCTACCTCTGAATATACTGGCTGTGTGTACTGCGCCACACTGTTGTCACAGATGCAGATCATTCCCTGGGGATACCATGACTGTTCATCAGACAGAACTTCTCTGTTGCAGTGCATGGCACCCACCTAAACAGGGCTTGGCCTTGGTGTGCTTTGGGCAGATCCACTGTCCCCTCCACCACCAGCACCCTTCCGCCACCATGCTGACATGCCCTTGAGCATGTTGCGCTGGTTGTGCACAGTCTCAGGCCATCCAGTGTGCCAGTAGGCGGCTGCCTATGGTGCATGATGTGGGGTAGGGGTGCCTGCCTAGACATCCACGCTTCCCCCTGGCACCGCCTGCCAATGTTATGTGCCCTTTGGGGTACTTGCTGTGTACTGTGCACTGGGACACTGTGGGAAACACACTCTTGGACATGTTTGCCCTTGGTCAGTTGCTGTCTTGCTGGTTTTCCGTTTCGACGTTCCTATGTCTCACCTAGGCATATGTCTAGTCCACCCTGTGCCCCAGCGGGCCCACTGCATGTGCCGCCTGCAGCCGCCTGCAGCCCCCTGTACCCCATTCACACCATCACCATAGTGCCCTTTCCTAAGTGGCCACTCTGCTGTTTGCTGCACATGTGAACGCCACATACACAAGCTGCCCAATATACACCACAGCAAACCCTCATCGCCACTATCAATGCTGGAACATTCACTTTGTGGGGGGAATCAGGATTGCCCTTTCCAAGGAGTGGAGGAGTGGCCTAGTGGTTGGGGCAAGGTACTTCAGGCCAGAAGCTTGGGGGTTCAAATCCCACTGGAGGACAGCAACCTTGGGCCAGAAGGATTGGGGTTTCTAGTCCCACAGGTGCTCCTTGTGGTCTTGGGCAAGCCACTTAACCCTCCATAGCCCATGTTCCCTGTAAAATAGTTATCTCCAAGTTTTAATGCCCTGTTCAATGTAATTTCAGTTTGTTCAATGTAAACCACACTGATGCAGAATAGCACAGTATATAAAAGAATGTAAATAAATAAAAGTGACATCTTCCATTTTATTCGTTATGGGTAGTGTTGATTACCATTTATCATTGTTTATCTATTGGCCAGCTCGGTGTTTTGTATTTCTATTTTGGTTCTGGTCATTATCTCTCTGTGTTTTGCATCCTTTGTTACAGCACATGTATCACTACTATCACTTTTCTTGGTCTCCCTGCATTTGCTGTACATTGCTGACTGAAATTGTTTCTCTTTCCTGCAAATGTGCCTCTAGCGCGAGGTTTTCACTGGCGCTACTTTTCAGACCTTCATTTCACGGCGTTAGTGTGCATGGAGCCTCTCCCCGCCCACTCTCCGCCCATTGACCCCTTATCTCCGCCCCTGGGGAGCCTTACTCCACCCTCTGCGCACCTTAACGCCGCAGGAGACATTATCGCACGATATGTGTTGTTCTCGCATGGTAATGCGCCATTATCGTGCGATAACATCATGTATCACGCAATAACATCGCAGCTGCGACATTAGCGCCGTTTAGTAAACATACCCCCTTATGTTCTTAAAAATACAATGAAGCTACAGTGTAACCTATTTAAGACTAATTGGAGAAAATAATTTTTCACTCAACACATAATCAAACTCTGGAATTTGTTACCGGAAGATGTAGTAAAAGCTGTTAGTGTATCTGGGTTTAAAAAAAGGTTTGGACAAGTTCCTGGAGGAAAGATCCATAAACCATTATTAAGGAGGACCTGGGAAATCCACTGCTTGCTCCAGTGCAAGCATTGTGGAACCTGTGGGTCTTTTTGGGAAACTGCTAGGTACTTGTGACCTGGATTGGCCACTGGTGGAAACAGAATACCAGTCTTGTTGGACCTTGGTCTGCCCTAGTGTGGCATATCTTATGCTCTTGCAATGCATAGTAACATGCATAAGAACAGAACATAAGAACATAAGAATTGCCATACTGGGTCAGACCAAGGTCCATCAAGCCCAGTATCCCGTTTCCAACAGTGGCCAATCCAGGTTACAAGTACCTAGCGGTTTCTCAACAAGACACACAGGTTCCATAATGCTTGTATTGGAGGAGTCTGGAAACAAAGGGGGATGAGTGGGGAGCAGAGAGAGAGAAGATATGCTAGATGGAGTGTGGGGGCAGCAAGAAAGAGAAAGAAAGGAGATGTTGTGTGGTGGGCAAAGAGAGAGATGCTTGATGGAGAATGGGGGCGGGGTGGGGGGGGGCAAAGAGAGAGAGATGCTGGATTGAGTTTGGAGGCCAGAGAAAAATTGAAATCCGAGTGGACAGAGAGGCAGAAAAATAAATGGAAGAAAGATGGAAGGAAAAGATCAATATCAGAGATAGATATAGGGGAGGAAGTAAAGAAGACAGGCAGAGTCAGCCCAAGGGTTTCTGCCACCCCAGGCAGAAGCTCTGGCTGTGCTGCCCCCTACCCTGTCGTGCAACCTCCCCCCCCCCCTGCTGCTGCCACACCCACTGCCACCGCCAATTCCATCTTTGGGAGCAGGGAGGTGACTCGGTTCAGCAGAAGGATGGTTTCTGCACACATGGCCTGCTGCTTCTGACTCTCTTCTGAAGCAGCTTCCTCTTGGATGGGGTCAGAAGTGGTAGGCTATGTGTGCCAAAGCACATGACCTGCTGCAGGTGTCGTGCCATATCGTGCCATCCACAGAGGTCTGCCGCCCTGGACAGCCGCCTAGCCTGCCTAGTGAACGGGCTGGCCCTGAAGACTGGTGACGAGAGGAAAATGAATAATGGACAGGAGACCCTGGAAAGAGAGTTAAAAGAAGACAAAGGAAATCAGAAACCAGAGATTGTGGCCAATATTATTAGAATAAGAAAATGGCTAGACAACAAAGGTAGAAAAAAATTATTGTTAATTTAGTGAATGGAATATGTCAGGTTTGAAATTTACATGTGCTACCTTTATATTGTGCACAGTACAGGGGGAAATATGTCAGTGTTTCTACAGTTGTGGTCAACATTATTGGCAACCACTATTCCTGTTTTTTTTTTTACTCTTAGCTTCTGTTGTTATTTTATTTTTGCTTATTTTTCTTTCTCCTTACTGTAATTGTGCTATCACCGTCCTGTCATGCAATGGAGTTCCTTTTCCTTTCCCGGCCTGCGGCCATTACACTCTATTTAATTCTTTATAACCCGTCCTGGTGTCATGAAGGAGCGGTATACCAAGAAATCTAATAAACATAAAAATAAACATAAACACCCTTGCATTTTAGCTATGTTGTGTACAATATTTTGAGAAATAATTGGAAATATTTCAGTTGTATGTCATCATAATATTTTAATAGTATATTCAAAGGTATACAACAAATAAAAAGATGTCTGTGCAACTTAGATGTAGCAATTTCTGAGTAAAAATCAAAATATGACCTGGACAGGATTAATGGCACCCTTCACTAATATTTGCTTGTACAACTCTTGGGAATGATGACAGCCTCCAAATGTTTCTTATAGCCATCTATAAGTTTCTTGCATTTGTCTGCTGGTAGTTTCTTCCACTTTTCAACTGCGAATTTGTTCCAGCTCATGAATGTTTCCAAGATTCCTTTAATCAATGGCAGATTTCAGCTCTTTTGAAAGGTACTCAATTGGATTGAGATCAGGATTCATTGCTGGTCAGATAAAAATAGTCCATCTGTTCCTTTTTAATCATTCTTTTGTACTTCTGAATGTATGTTTTAGGTCATTGTCCTGCTGGAGGACCCATGACTTTCGACTCAGACCTAGCTCTAAAATACCTTGGTAGTCCCCTGATTTAATGATTCCTTTAATATATTCCTGGCCTCTAGTGCTTGAAGCAGCAAACAGCCCCACAACATTAGGGAACCTCCACTACATTTAACTGTAGGAAGGGTGATTTTTTCTTATAAGCTTCATTTCTTTGCCTGTAAATGTATCGCTGGTCTGCATTGCTGAAGAGCTCAAGTTTGGTTTCATCTGGCCACAAAATATTTTCCCAGAAGGACTGTGATTTCTCAAGGTAGGTTTGGGCAAAAATCATGCATGCCTTTTTATATCTGTCTTTGAGCAGTGGAATCCTCCTTGGCCTTCGCCCATGAAGTCCTCCTTTGTTTAGTGTGCGGAATATGGTGTGGTTGAAACTACCACTCCAGATTACTCCAGGTCAGCCTTAAGCTCTTTGGATGTTGTACTTGGTGTTTCTTCAACAGTTTGCACTAATCTTTGAAGACTTCTTGGATTAATTTTCCTCTTCCCACCACATCCTGTGAGATTCTTGAGAGTTCCATGAGCAGAAAACATCTTAATAACATTGTGACTGTTGTGACAGGAATCCCAAGGTCTTTGGAGATGGCCTTGTATCCCTTTGAAATTTGATGTTTGGTGATAATGGCTTTTCTGATGGTCTCAGGCAGCTTTCTTGTCTTCATCATTGTGAAAATCAAACAGGAAAAGAATGTGACCATTTTAAACATTACAGCCATAATTCATTGGTTGATTCAAGTCATGTGAGAACTGACAATTGATCACAGGTGCATCTAATTTTCTGCAATGAAAATGTGGTTCTTCTGTTCGAACTGATTTGAATTGTTTATAAGGGCACCAATAATCATGTCCTGGCAATCCAGTTTTTATCTTATTTCCTACTATTTACTTTTTAAATTAGTCTTGCTTTATTTGATTCTTTTATGTGTCAAATATATGTGCATATATAGTCCAAAGCCATTTCATTGGCCACATTTTTTAGGCGATATTGGACATTAAGGGATTGAACTGCAAGGGTGCCAATAATGCTGAACACAACCACTCTAAAATGGTTCACCTCATACCTAAAGGACAGGCTACAACAGATAAAATGTGGAATAAAACACTCCATACCCTTCCCTACAACACAAGGCACCCCACAAGGATCAGCACTCTCATCAGTACTGTTCAACTTATACATGCGCCCTGTCTGTGACATCATCAAGAAACATGATGTACTATTCCATCTGTATGCTAACGACCTCATGGTCTACATTCTGATTGACTTGGAAGCACCAAACATCACGACCATAACTCAATGCCTAGAAGATGTAGCCATTTGGCTCAGCAGCAACAACCTCACACTGAACTATAATAAAACAGAGGCGCTTTACATCAGCAGCAGTACCACTTTCAACCCTCCACAACAAATCCAACTGATGAACCAAACCATACCTGTAAAAGAGGAAGTGTGCTAACTAGGCATCACAGTAGAGAAAAACATCAACCTTCGTTCTTATATAAACAAGACAGCAGTGAAGGCATACTGCAAATTAAACATCATAAGAAGAATTAAACCACTCCTATGCCAGGATCAATTTCGGACTGTTTGCCAAGCCATCATCATACCAATACTGGACTATAGCAACTCACTCTACCAAGGCCTACCAAGGCAAACCATACACCCAGTACAAATGGTACAGAACACAACAGTGTGATCATCAGTGGAACCAACAAAACAGATCACATCACACCAATATTACATCAACCACTGGCAACCAATCCAAGCACGTGCCAAGTTTAAAGCAATACTAAACATCTTCAAAATCACCCACCACTCCTCAGCAGACATCCTAGAAACTCTAATTACAAGAGAAGACAGCAGGCGCCCTAGACGAACCAACAACAGACACACAATTAACATGCCATCGGACTTCTGGAAAGCAAGCAATCAACATCCAAAGAGCACTATCACTAGCCGCACCAGAACAATGGAACACTGTGCCTGAAGATATCCATTCCACCGAAGACACCAAAGGCTTCCAGAAAAGGCTCAAGACTTTTCTGTTCACAGAACACTATGGACACGTCACATATGACAACAACCACACCAAATCCAACAAAGGGCTCTTGAAACATTCCAAAAGACATGATAACCCTACTCTGATGTTGATGGCAGAACTCTTGTAAATATGTTAAACATGAAATAGTTACAACCCTTTTAAATACCCCGAGTTATTTAATGTACCCCAGTTTGAGTTCAAAGTTTCTTGTAAACCGCTTTGATTACAGGATAAGGCGGTATAGAAAACAGTTTAAATAAATAAACTGTATTTCTCAGTTGTTGCACTGCATGCAGAATCTTGTTCATGGGTTTTCTGTTTAATTGTTGTTTACATATTTCTATTTTTAGTTTTGGTTACGCATTCTATATTTGGTTAGGGTCTATCTGTGATTTGCATGTGTGAAAGAGGCCAGGTATTCTGTAAGTGTTGAATGTTTGCATAGGATCAATCTGTAGTAATCTGGCTTCTTTAGTTTTGCCAATAGCTTTGTTAATCCAGTGCCCACTGCAGGGCAGCCTTTTCCTAGGTAGGACCCTTGTTGTGTGACTCCTGGAAGTTAGTGCTGCTATGGTATGGCAGATTTGGCAACCTACCAAAAGAACAGGAAGATACTGGACAGGGAGGCAAGTGTTAAAGTACCCGCATATATTTCCAGAATACTGCAGATACCAATGCACAGTATTTAATGTGGTATATTATTTTGATGTATTAGTTTGATTTTGCAGCACATAATTCCCTGGCGTGTATTCATAGGCATGTTTATTCAAATGTGCTAAGTTAGCACATGTTAAGACCTGTCTTTTAGTGCAGGGACAGGACCGAACCTGTGCTAGCTGATGGGGGTATGCATTGCAGAGTATTATAACAAGGGATATTATTAATAGGCCAAGAAGAAACAATAATAATAATGACAATAGAATTGGCACTCCTGCTGGATATTGTAAGACCAAGCAAGCGACTTCAAGAAGAGCTCCTTCATTACTGGCGTCCAGACTTTGGAACTCTCTCCCAATGGACCTAAGGACCATGAGCGATATAGATTTTCGTAAAGCCCTAAAAACCCTGCTTTTCACAGAAACTTATGAGTTAGTAGACGATCAATAGTTTCTACCATTTGGTCTACTATTACTTATCAACTCGTCTTAGTTTTGTTTAGTGTTATGTATAATGTTTTATGTACCTCATGTTATTTGTAACCTTCCGTTTGTAATGTGACCACTTTGATTGTAGGATAAGGTGGGATACAAATCTGTCTAAATAAATAAATAAATAAAGTTAGAGAGGGTTCGATCCTCCCTTTGTGCTAAGACATTTGTTGTAATTAACGTGAGTGCATTTACTGAGGCGGCAGTAAGTGCACCCATGCTAACTTCAACACTGCCCATTAGTGCACACTACAGAGGCCCATGCTAACTGCAATGTTCACAATCCACCCCGACCTGCCCTAATCCGCTCTGGATGCTTTGCATGGGATTTTTACCTCAGCTGTATTTTTAGCACACAGTAATGGTTACTGCAGCACGCTATAAACCCCCACGCTATTAGAGCACTTTAGTAAACGTGTCCCTCGGTATGTATAATAACATCAGAATCAGGGGTACTAGGGGGAGGCAGCTGGTGCAGTTACACCAGAGTAACACGGTGAAGAGGCCCTTCACTGTTGTGTTCACAAGTGCTTCCACTGTCCCTTTACTGTTGACATAGGTGATGCCCCACATCCCAAGGATTTTAGCTTGATGCACCACGCTCTGCCCCACCCCTGTCCCCACCCCATGCTACTTTAGTCTCTCCAAACAGCTGAGTCACTGACCGCCTATGTAGTTGCTTATGCTGCCTTTATGAAATAAGATTAAAATAGGCACATTTTGAACTTCACACACGAAGTGACATTTCATAAAGTCCAAGTCCAATTGAGGATGTCCAAGAGAAAATGTGCTGAGAAACGCCAAGGATGTCTATGTCTCCACCCGATTTTAGTAACCTAGATGTCCCCAACTTGGACATCTCTGCTCACGACCACATAGACGTCCCCTTTCAGAGAGCATGGGGAGGGAACATCCATTGCAGGTATGTAAGCATAAGGGAACATCCAATGGTGTAGGAAAATGATACCATGGGCTTTCAGTCCTCATCAGTGTTCGTGATCTGCATGGAAATGATAAGAGACATGAGTGTACCTTCTTCTCCACATCCTCCTGATTGCTGGCTGACCAAATGTGCACTTTTATGATGCCTATTCATGCCTGAAGGAGATATAAGCTTGAAAATGGCTCAGGTTGTCTGGGGCATTACTGAAATTGGGTGAGGATATCCAACCTCTGAGAATGCCCCAACCACTCCCACACCAAGACCCGTTCAGACTTGGATGTTCTCTCACCGGATATGTCCACAGAACTGGCTTCCAAAATGGCAATGGAGATGTCTCTGTGCTTTGGATGTCTCTAAGTCAGTTTTCAGACATCCAAAGCATGAAAATGTATTCGAAAATAACCCCCATTGGTCCTATTCTAAAATCAAGTTAAAATGCTGTTCTACATACTCAAGGCTCTTAAAGGTTTTCTTCAGTGGATGGAAATTTTATAGCATGGATCCTATAGGTCTGGAGATGGAGTAGGTGCCTAGTACAAATCCTGTAAAATGTGCACCTAGATTAAAGGTGCAGACATTGCACCTGCTTGTAAATGTTCATGCGTACTTTACATGTGTTCATGCATATTTTATAAAAGGATGACTCTCCCAAAATCTGCCCTAAATCCTCCCTGAGCACATGTGCTCTGCAAATACATTCCATCTTGTACTGCGTCTACTTTTATAAGAGGCCGTTTCCATGTGTAAATCAGCGTTTTATGTGTAGCAAAAGGTTTATAAAGTTGCCTCCTTAGTCTGCATGCTGACGTTTTAGATCAGGAACTTAAAAAAAAATGACCTTAGTGTGAGTTTTAGTGAATGTGCCCATAATGTCAAGTCTTTTATAGGCAATAAATACTCAGGTGAAACCCAGATGTTTATTGACATAGAATGCGATCCTTCTGACAACCTGCTTTTCCACTGCCATTTTTTCGTAGCAAATGATTAAAAAACAACATAAATGACATGCAGTTTGCCCTTAAATGATCTGCTCTTTAGAGGTCTTTTAGAAGGAGAAGAATGAGAATAACTGGAATTGATCTATGCAGAAACTAACTTACACAGAAAGATATTGCTGCAACATGACAGTTGAGGTCTGAGCCATTGTTGAGAAGCTGTAGCCAGATTGGCTTAGAACTAACTGTAGCTTTACCTATCCAATAAATAGCCATTCTTTCATAAGGGAACATTGTTGTGCATGAAAGAAAGCCCTATAGGGGCGATACTGAAAAGGGTTTAGCTGATTAGCAGGACTTGCTGATCTACTAAACCCCGGTGATCCTGATATCAGGATTGTGTCACTGAATATCCCCATGACCTCAGAAAAGACAATTGGCTAAATCTGGGGCAGTCTGTGGGAGGAGCGGGGCAAGTCATGGTAGTTATCCAGTAGTGGTGATATTCAGCTGCTTCTTGGATGCTAAACTGCATAAAGTTAGAATAGGTCAATGGTTGTTCTAACTTTATGCGAGGTAGCGATCTGGCTAATGGCTAACTATCAGCACTGACTGAATTGCTGCCACAATTGCTGGCAAAACCAGATATTAAGTGCTGGATACCTGATAGGCTCCGGCGCTGAGTATCTGATTTTAATTTCCATAGCGGCGACCAGATGCTTTAAAAATGTTGGCCACCACTGCTGAATATTGACCCCCATATTTTTTATTAGCTGGAATTAAAAATTTGCTCAAAGCTTATTGAAATTTTGTGAGCAGGATATACACTGCGAAAAAAATTACTACTACTACGGATCATTTGTATAGTGCTACAAGACATACGCAGTGCTATCAAAAATGTTTGGTTCATTTTCAGATTTTTCTAGCTTTGTTCCCTTTTTTCAGGCGTTTTTTTCAGTTTGTTTCACACATTCATTTCCATGAAGAAAATATACATAAGTTATAACTTTTTTAATCTTACCAATTGATTGTAGGTGCATACATTCATAGGTTTATGTGCATACAATCTCTTTTGCTTGCTCTATTTTGAAGTGCTCAAATGGCCTGAATGTGCACTAATCCTTATTGTTTTCTGACTTGCTGAAATTTGAGTTTCCTGTAAGAACTACAGCACTGAGAAATGAACACTACGATAGGTCTGGACTCATCGAATGAGTGTTGAGTGACTCCTGTGTTAACTGCAAGATGCAGTCCCTGCCCATTAGGTTTAATGACAATGTGATGACTTCCTTTTGGCTCATGTTAATTTCTGCATTAAACAGCTACCTGTATTTAGTAAATAGGCCCCTTAATTATTTATAAACTGCCTTTAAGAAATTTTAGTTTAACCAAAGTGGTGTACAATGGATATGACTAAATCTCTAAATGTTGGGGGGGGGGGGGAGGGGGTACGTTCAACAGCAGAGGTTAGGCTAGTTAAAAGTGCCTAGCCACCATCAATTGATTTCAAACCAGATATTCTTCTGTGGGATCACTGGATAGCGGTGTTGCAATCCGGTACCTGGCGATATTCAGCCATTAACTGGATAGCAAAAGCTAAGTTAAAAAAAGCTCTTCAGATGACCTAACTTTAGTCGGTTTAGCTATATGGTTAGCAGCTCAATATTGCTGCTGATCATATAGTGGCCATCATTGCCTCTGATTCGTCCACAGACTGCCCCTGTTTTAACCGGGTGTGTTTTGGGCAGTCTGTGGGGATATTCAGTAGCACTAAGTGGTTAGGGCTGCTGAGTACTGCATCAGGCTGACTGTATTTTAATTGGTAGCAGGTCTGCTAATTGGCTAAAACACTTTTAAAATCCCCTCCTACCTCTCGTTACCTATTCAGTTTGTTATTATTATGGATGATGTATGAAGAGTAAATGCAATGTTGTTGACCTTTTCTACTTCTGATCTAAAGGGATTGTTCACTTGCCACGCCAAACCTGATCAAATTTGGGTAAACTTTGGTCCCTTATAAATGTGATCTGTCTCTGTCCTGATCCTAATCTAAGGGGTATGTTTACTAAACGTCGCTAACATCGCAGCTGCGACATTATAGCGCAATATGTGATGTTATCAAGTGATAATGGCACATTACCGTGCGAGAATTTCACGGATCACGTCATAATGTCTCTGGCGGCGTTAAGGTGAGCAGAGGGTGGAGTAAGGCTCCCCAGAGGGCGGAGTAAGGCTCTCCAGGGGCGGAGATAATGGGTCAATGGGAAGAGAGTGGGTGGGGAGAGGGTCCATGCACACTAACGCCGTGAAATGAAGGTCTGAAAACCTCGCGCTAGAGGCACATTTGCAGGAGAGAGAAACCATTTCAGTCAGCAATGTACAGCAAAGCCAGGGAGACCAAGAAAAGTGATAGTAGTGATACATGTGCAGCAGCAGCATATTGGCCAAGTACAAATGGCAAGACGGCAAGGCTGCAAACGGGGTATAAGGGGCTGAAGGCGGGATATGAAGTGGGGCAGCTGGGGTACCGGGTGGACTAGGCAGATGGCTAGGTGGCACATAGGAACACAGAAACTGCAAATCAGCAAGCCAGCAACTGACCAAGGTCAAACATGCCCATGAGTATGTGTCCCACAGTGTCCCAGGGGACATCACACAGCAGGTACCCCAAAGGGCACATAACAGTGACAGGCGGTGCCGGGGGGAAGCGCGGATGTCTATGTAAGCACCCCTACCCCAGATCCCACACCATAGGCAGCCACCTACTGGCACACTGGATGGCCTGGGACTGCGCACCACCAGCACCACCGGCATAAGGGCATGTCAGCATGGTGGCTGGGTGCTGGTGGTGGAGGGGGCAGTGGCATCTGCTCACAACACACCAAGGACAAGCCCTGTTCAGGTGGGTGCTGTGCACTGCAACAGACAAGGGCTGTCTGACGAACAGTCATGGTATCCCCAGGGAATGATGTGCCTCTGTGACAACAGTTTGGTTCAGTACACACAGCCAGTATGTTTAGGGGCAGAAGGCTACAGGTTCACGTCCCAGCTGTGGCCCCTGCATATCAGGTCCCCACATTTTACCCAGTACTAAACTGTGGTAATAAAGACAGAATCTTTATTGCTGATAAAAGAAACTATACTGTACCCTACTGAGCACATACACCATATAGTAAACATGCGCAATCCCTAGAGCAGAGTTTCCCAACTCCAGTCCTAGAGGGCCAAACACCATTCAGGTTGTCAGGATGTCCCTAATAAATATGAATGAGATGTATTTACATGCACCGCCCCCATTGTATGCAAATGTATCCATGCATATTCATTAGGGACAGCATGAAAACTTGAACCGTGTTTGGCCCAGCAAGACCGGAGTTGGGAACCTCTGCCCTAGAGCAGCGGCCTACAGGGGCACAAACAGCCACACCCACAGACTCCACTATCCAGTGGCTCATGGAGAGTCAGGCTGTTGGGCCCTGCGCGGAGCAGCATCTATCAATACTAGCACCTGATTACCTTAGCAATGCCGTCTTAAATGTGGAAACACATTCCACATATATCAAAAGGTTGCTATGAATAATGTCCGATAACAAATCTTAAGTTAAACACAATTTGTTGACCGAGAGTCATCAAAGCAATCTTTCTGATATCTGTGGTGTGTGTTTCAGGTTTTGTTTCTGACACTGTTTAACACCCCGAGGAGTAACCCTAACAGTATTGAGTACCATAGCAATGCCTGCACTGTGCCCAGGACTGGTGTGGTGACCAGGGCTGCCAACCACCTCTATATTTGCACAATGCTGAAATAGGTGTGGTAGTGTGCGTATGTCTATCCAGTGTTATGTGGCTGCCTACACCTTACTGAGCCCACAATGCTTGCACTGTTTCCAGTGTCAGCCTGCCAATGTGCATAATGAAGAGCAAGGTACTGTGGGTATGGCACGGAGATGGCGGCCTGAGCAGGATGCATCTGCACAGGTCATAGGGCAATGGCTGGGACATTGTAGTGTCTGGCCACCACCTGCACGAACAGGGTGGCCACAGCATGTCCTGCTGGGAGGTCACTCTCACCCTGACTGAACAGTGACCAAGGCATGGCTAGGTTCCCCCATAGTGCTATACAGCATTTTTCTCAAGTGTTATCTATGGGTTCTTTTTTCTGGGGCCCAATCACTGATATCCCATTTTTGGATGCACACAGTTTTTCTAGGAACAAGCACTATGTACTAGCTAGCAGACTGTCTGCAGTTAGCATGTGTATGGCTGGAACACCTTGCAGGGTGCAGCGGGTAGAGACTGACTGTGCCCTCTGCTGGTGAATGTCAGGTAGGGATGGGGGGCAGCTGAGCTTTTCCAGGTCTACTGCCCTAGGTGATGCATACAGATCTGCTTTGACTGCCCTGTAGGATGCCAATTCTCCAGCAGGACTGAGGTTGGTGGTCCCCTCTACTGCCACCATTGCAGAGATGTGGATCTGTTGGTTGGGGTTCCTGTCCCCCACCCTGACCCACAGAGGGTGAGTTGGGTGCTGCTACATAATCCACTTTGGGGGTCCAAACACCACCCTTCACTTATAACATGTGACCATGGCACCCACACAGGATATGAACTATTCTGGGTACATCATAGTCCACAAGGGCTAGACGTGACTGGGAAATACAGATGGACACAGGTGTTTCCTAGGTGTGTTTACAGGGACTACTCATCACACACTGACACTGATGGGGACCTGCAGCGCAGCCTACCTCAAACAAGCCAGGTGCTGTGGACCTGGTGCTGGGCGCCCCACCTCACCCTCAGGGTGAGCACGGAACCACACAATGTCACGGTCTGTAGCTACTCTGTGCCAGTAACATATACGGTCAGTTCCCCCTACCAGGCCGGGGTGCTATAGAGGCGCATACCCCATCTTGTGATCAGATGTAGGCTGCTGATCTGCATGTGCAGTGCATCATGGGTATGGGTGGGTTTACCCTATCCTGGTAACCACAGCAGATAATTTGTGTGGTGACCTGCAGTCTTTCTGTAGCCAGCCAGTGGTGTGTTAGACATTATATAGTTGTAGCCCACTGGTTACTTCAATGACTGCAGAGGCAAAGGTTGTGGGTTTGATCCCACAGTGGTGTTATTTAATAAGGCTGTCTGAGGCATTTCCTTTTAATTTATATCAGTGCTGCCAGCAAAAACACCCTCACAGTGCCGTAGCCTAAGGTGCCTCGTAGGGCGCCCTATAAAGCGCCTTATAAGACGCCCTATAAAGCGCCCTATAGGGCACATTATAAGGTGCCTTTGCAGACAGGGCACTTTATAATGTGCCCTATGGAGTGCCTTATAGGGCGCCTTATGCGGCACCTTAGGTTACGGCTCTGTGAGGGTGTTTTTGCTGGCAGCACTGATTTAAATTAAAAAAAGGAAATACCTCAGACAGCACTGATTTAAATTAAAGAGTAATGCCTCAGACAGCCTTCTTACATAACATCACTGCACAATCAAACCCATGACCTCTGCCTCCGCAGTCATTGTAGTAACCAGTGTGCTGCATCTTTATTGCTTTTAACATTGCGCTGGCATGAACTTAGGGTTAACACGCGTTAACGTTCCCTGGCGCCTACTTTTGCGCGATACGGATTCTTGCCGCCGGAATGCCCACTCCTTATATGGCATTCTTCACATTATCGCTGCAACTAGCGCCGGTAACATTAAGACGGTTTAGTATACATACCCCAAGATTTACCATACTGGGTCAGACCATGCCGCCGGAACGCCCACTCCTTATATGGCATTCTTCACATTATCGTTGCAACTAGCACCAGTAACATTAAGACGGTTTAGTAAACATACCCCTAAGATTTCTTGGTGAATCTGGATAAAGTAGGTACTAGAAACACCTTTGTAAATGGATTAAAATACCTCAGCCATGTTTAATATGGCAAAAAATAACTTTATTACTTTTAAAACAGATCTATAGGTATTAGTCTACTTTGTGTCATAAGTTTAAAAAATAGGATTGAACTTCTTATTTCTAATAGAATTTAAAAAACTCCTCAGAAGTGTAAGGCCTTGAACAGATACCATATTGTTCAGTGGTTTAATCCAAACTGGTCTTGCTGTGATGTTTACTGAAGTGAAAGGTTAAATTGTGACCTTTTACCCAAGATGCATTTTCAAAGTTCTCTAAATTTCATGTGTTCTGATCTTTGGTGACATTTCTTGCATTGAAGCTCTAAATGTGACCATTTAGCCCAGTAAATGCCATCCATCTTCCTGAAAATTGCCATTATTCTTGTTTCAGCTGAAATTGAAAATATTCTGATTAGATCCAAACCCAAACCAAATGTAATTGTTGCTAATTCTTTCATGCAAAATGAGAGAGAATGGCGAGCATGTTTGTGTGCATATATTTATGTATATGTGTATAGGTGTGTATGTCTATCTATCTATCTATCTATCTATATACACTCACACACATACACATCCTTTGGAGACATTGGAGGGGAAAGAATAGGAAGCTGTCTAGATCTTATTTAAACCATTTCATTCCTCTCCTCCTCCTAGCTCCTTAATTATAATGTTCTCTTTTATCTCTCAGAATCAAAAATCAAAAGCTCTCTTTAAAACTAAGGTGTCCTTTTACTACAGTGAATTAAGCAGTTATTAACATGGGCTATTAGAGCACATTAACAGTTAATTCTGTGGCTTGATATTTAGTTGCGCCAATTCCCATGTTAACTGACAAATGCAAAATGGGGCTGTGGGTGAAGGTAGAACAAGGACTGGGTAAGGTATGATATGGTGCTGCACGTGAACTGCTTCTGATATTCGAAGGCATTTACACAATTTACAGCCCAGTAAACTATGTAAATACCTTAAATTGGGATATTCAATGGCACTTACATGGTTAGTGCTGTTGAATATCCCCTTCTAACCCTGCTACACGCCCTGATGCTATGTGGTTAGCATCAGGGCATGTTGAACGCATTCTGGTGCAGAGCAGCGGCCGAGACACCACTACCCGGCGGATAAAACTAGGCATAGCAAAAGATGACCTAGTTTTACTCATGGAAGCTAATCAGTTAGCGGCGCAATATCGTCACTACCTGCTTAGCTTTGGCAGATCCGGAACATCTGCAACGACCCTGGTTATTCAATGCTGTCGCTGTGGCATTGAATATCTGGGGTTAAGGGTCAGTGAGCAGGCCCAATTCAGTATCGAGCCCTACACTGATATCATGGATATGGGTCCTGTTACTAGTACAGGGCTTCATACTAACTGCAGGGGGGTGGGTACATCCGTCCCCCTGCAATTACCATGGGTTGCTGCAATAAAACCACTGTGGGAGCACCTCTGTTACCTACTCTGAGTGCCATGGCAGGAACATCCCATCCTGTCCAGTCTCCATTCCAATGTGTGCTACCTGGGTAACATGGCTTTTTTAGCACAGGGCCCTGTGCTACTTTTTAGCATGGCGGCAATACCACGCTTGAACCTGGGTAGCACGTGTCAATAAACATGCCCCATAATTACCTAGAATACTAATGTAAAAAGCAGAAACTGTGCCTTGAATATAGCCACGGACATTTACATCTGTACGAGAGCAGCTGTAAATGAATGCACATAAAGTGCACAACTACGCATGTAGATTATTTCATTATCAGTGCACATGCTAGTGAACTCCACCAGTGTTCGAGCCAGAGCACTCCCCTGGCTATGCCCACGGGCAAGGTATGCTCATTCATGCCAACACGCTACCTTTACACTGACAGGTATTTTATAAAAAGCTTTTTATGCTGAATAATGACATTATAAAATTGCCCCCATTTCATTTTATTTCATTTCATTTATTTAAAACGTGATATACCACTCTTAATAGGGACATCAGAGCAGTGTACAATTTAAAATCCAATAAACATGAAGAAATGAATGCCAATGATGGACAGGAGCAGTGAAAGAATAGTGTCAGTAGAGTGTCCAAGATGGAAGTCAGATTGAAGGGGGTGGAGGAAATTGATTGATTCAAGATGGGAAACTAGTTGCTGGAAGGCTAATTTCTCGAGCAGTTTGGAAAGAAAAGGTAAGTTGGAAACAGGTCTGTAGCTAGCAGGGACTGATTTATCAAAAGAGCAGTTCTTTAGCAGTGGGTGGACTATGGTATTTTTCCAGATGGAAGGGAATGATCCTGAAGAAAAACTGTTAATGATGATAGTGAGAGCAATAGGTGAGAATGCAAGAGAGTCAATGGAAAGCCATGATGATGGAAGAGGATCTAGGCAGCAGGTGGTTTTCTGGGAAGTAGAGAGAATCTTGGAAGAGACTGTGGTGGACACAATAGTGAAGGTTTCCATGTGTGTATCAGAGAATGGGGGCCATAATGTAGTGCTGTTAATGCCCCCTCAATAGATGATGTTAAGTGCTATCTGTAATGCAAGTAGCATGAATGTGCTTCCATATGTCACTCCTATTCTGTATTTTAAATGCCTAGAAATATATTTGTCTGAGTTTGTAATTCTTAAGATTACCAGATTTTTTTTGCAGGCAAATCTGGGACACTTATTGGAAGTTATTTGGGGGGCAGGATGGGACACCTTAGTTCCAGGTTTAAGAATCAAGGCAAGGAGGAGGGAAGACCCTGCCCCTCCCCACCTCCATCCCATGACAGCAACAATATCACTTCAAAGCATACTAATCAACAGAGAAATAGAAACAGGGATGCATTTCTCCCATACTGTGCAAAAGATAATGGGTGTAAATTCTAAAAACTTATATATTCAAATCAATAAACTGAAAATAAAATTATTTTCTGTTCCTAGTCCTCATTGCTGAAATTGGAGACAGGAGGCTGCCATAGAGTTGGGAAACGGATCTTGGCAAAGTCTCCAGTGACTTGTTTCTGGCAAAATCCAAGGGCCTTTACTCAATCCTCATCCTTCTTGACCTTTCTGCTGCTTTTGACACTGTTGACCACATCCTTCTCCTCAATACCATGTCCTTGCTTGGTTTTAAGGGCTCTGTACTATACTGGTTCTCTTCGTATCTCTCCCATCGCTCTTTCAGTGTTTGTTTTGGTGGATCCTCCACTGCTGCTATCCCACTCTCAGTTGGTGGACCCCAAGGATCTGTCTTGGATCCACTCCTTTTTTCTATCTATACCAACTCCCTTGGTGCACTCATCTCTTCCCATGCCTTTCAGTACCACCTTTATGCTGATGACTCCCAGATCTACATCTGTACACCTGAAAGCTCTCCGGCAATCCAAGCCCGGATCTCTGCCTGCCTTTCTGACATTGCTGCTTGGATGTCTCACTGCTGCTTGAAATTGAACATGGCCAAAACTGAGCTTCTTATTTTTTCCCCCTAAAACCTCCTCTTCCCTTCCTCCTTTTTCAGTCTCTGTGGATAACTCTCTATTCCTCCCTGTTTCCTTGGCTCGCAACCTTAGGGGCATTTTTTGACTCCTCTCCCTCTCCTTCTCTAGCATTAAAGTCTACTGAGCCTTACCCCTTGTTGGTTCTGTTTCTGACCTAGACCCTCGATAGTCCCAGAAACAGTAGAGAGATCCTCCTTTACTTTGGGCCCAATTCTGTCTTGCATGTCCATCCCCTTTGTACATCCGATCTGAACTGGACGTACAAAGGGGGTCACGATTCTGATCCCGCGGGCACGTCTAGCCCCTCGGGATCAGAATCACAAACAGCAATGTACATGCAGGTCGGGACTGCGATTCAGTCTGGCTTGCAAGTACATTAGTAGCCCAACTAACTCAGACAGGGCTTTTAAATGGAGCTGTGGCACCATGGCATCCTGTTGCCATGGCACCGCAGCTCCATTTAGAAGCCACGATGCCAGCCGCCAAGAAAAATAATTTATTTTCCACAGCCTGACCCCCAATCTGGTCTCCTAAGGGCAGGACGGGCTGCGGAGAATAAACCCTGGCTCCCTCTGCACCATCTGCACCCCGGGCCTTCCAAAAACAAACGTCCAGGGAAGTTATTCTGCCACGGAAGTGGAATAACTTCCCCAGACATTTTGCCGGCTCCGGACATACAGGGCCAACATTAGAATCAGCCCTGAACATCCAGGGCTGGCGACCGCCCACTCTCTGCCCCTGTGCCATCCATTCCCCGCCCCCATCTAACTTCCCTGCACAACCAGCGGGGAAGTTATTCGGGGGCAGGTGAAGCCATGATTAGCGGGGATGGGCGTCCTGTCGGGCTGCCCATCCCTACTATTCGTGGGTCACAATAATCCCCTTTAAAAAACATTGGTTAAGAGAGAAGAATTCCATAGTTACCGCTGAGGTCTCTTCAGCAGGCTGGGAGCCGGGAATCTCCTTCACTTCTTGAGCTCCCAAATGCTCTTCTGGAATATCCTGGCTCAATCCATCCACCGTAGATGAGGCAGCAATGGGGGCCTACTCAATGCAAGACATCGGAATCTCTCTAACAGGAATCACCCAGAACTATTCACTGCCCACCCTGAAAATACACCTGGGTTTTGGCAGCACATTCCATTGATCAGGGTGTAATGAGACTCCTCTGATGCTCTGGTCTGGTGAAGCTAACTTAGCCGGGCCAACTGTTGTGATGCGCTTGTACAGACCCCAAGCCATAAAATCCTCTAGGGTCTTCTGAACCAGCTGCGGGAGCACCTGAGAAGCTAAGGGGTAAGAGCAACAGAGGGAGTATCATAACATGACACCATCTTGCTCCCCCCTCCTGGGACACAAATTTGAGACTGGTCACAAGGATGTCCACGAACTGAAAGAGGCAGATGAGGAAAGTGAACATCCAGATGAGAAGGAGGTGCAAAATATCGTCAACCAAGATGTCAGCATCCCTATAGAGGGATGACTCTTTAATGGAAGTGGCCCATGACATAAGCCAACAACAGAAAGACTTGAATGAGGAGGTCTCAGGGCTATGAGCTATCATTAAGGAGCTTCAGCATTGCATGGACCAGGCATTTGCAGGGAGGCAATCAAAGCTATGAACCCTGAGAACCATATTGACCTTCTTCCTGGAATGAATAGTTGAAGGCCTCCCACCATCTGACACACCATTCTTTGCCAACTGTCCATGGAACTGGCTCTATACCAGTGTTTTGTCCATCTTGCCTCACTCCTGTGTCTGGCTAGCCTTTTGTCATCCAGCAATGCCTGATCTTTCCTGTCTTCCATTGAGAAGCCAGATGGGCCTCAAAGGTGGGTTGAGATAGACAAGCTCCTTTTGAGGAGTCCTGAAGCTCTGATCAAGGTCATTGCTCCACTAGTGAATTGTACTGCCCTCCTCCCAAAGTGAGGTCTTGGAAAGAGTAAGAAATAATTCATATGGACACATATTTTAGCACTTAAATACAAGAAAACTATAAAAAGAAGTACATTAAAAAATGATCACTTATGAGAAAGAAATGTGTGTGCATGAATTCATTCCTAGTAGCCACTAAATAATTGTGGTCTTGGGGGGGGGGGGGGTTTCTGCTGCCTCTCCCTCCACATAGCAGTAGAGAGTCCTCTGGTTCAGGCATTCTATGGGTGAGGGCAAGATTGTACAGCATGCAGCACACAAGGAAAATGTTACACAATTTTCCAGGAATGTAGAGCAATTCATCCCGTACACATCCAGGCTCCTGAATCTACCTCAGGTTTCCAAATGTCTGCTCTATTAGAACCTGGTCTGCTTGTGTGCCCTAGGGACTATAGTAGTTGATATGGAAAAGCAGACTAGATAGACTATGGGGTATGTTTACTAAACTGCGTTAGTGCAAATCGCGTTAGGAGCCGCGTTAGTGAAAGGAAAGCCAAAAAAGGACATGGGCGGGACATCGTAACGACTAACGCGCGTTCCAAAAACTAATGAGCGTTACAGGGCGCCGTGGCGCATTACTGCACGTTAATCATATGAAGGCGTACAGACACAAATCATTAAAACAGAGCTGTAGCACAATGGGTAGTGTACTCACTGCTGTTACAGGCAGCATGGATTCGAGTCCCCAGTGTGCCTAACGCAGAATACTGTCCCAGGCAGCACCCTGTACATTACATAGGGAATGAGGAGGCATGTTTTTCTTTACGTTCAGTAGTTGTTAGTGAAACACACTCTCGCAGTGCGCATAGCCATGTACGTTGGTACGTGCATGGCTGCGTGCGTTGTTACGGGTGTAGCCCCGTGTGTTGGTACGTGCGTACAATCGTGCGTGCGTACATGTGTTTTGACCAGCGTGGGCACCTTATAGTACAGACACTTTAGGGTGTCTTGCACCTATGCACTATGCTAACAGATGTACGTGTGATGGCCTATGGTTTATCAGAGCCTGAGAGCAGGCGCTGGATCTTCCCAGGGTTGGATTGTGCCAGTCACACCCATGATGCACTGCACATGCAAATCAGCTGTCCACAGATACACACCATGGGGAATGCACCCCCACAGCACCTCGGCCTGGTAGGGGGAAGTGACCATGTGCACCCCCACAGCACCTCGGCCTGGTAGGGGGTACTGACCATGTGTTGTACTGGCACAGAGTAGCTACACACCGTCACATTGTGCGGGTACTGTGCTCACCCTGAGGGTGCAGTGAGGCGCCCAGCACCGTCCATGGCGCAGGTCCAAAGCAGTGTTAATGTGTGAGATAGGTAGTTTCTGCACAAACACCTTGCAGTCAGGTGTAGCCCCCATGGACCCCTAGGTGGCCCATGTACCCCCCCCCCCAAGTGCGGCAAACAGGGTCTCCTAACAATAGATCTACCTCCCTGCAAAGGTGGCAGTAGAGAGGAACATCAACCCCAGTTCTGGTGAGGAACAGACACCCCACAGGGCAGGCACCGCAGCTCTGTACGCAGACAGACATCAGGCCTGGATATGGTAAGCTGCACCCCACCACTATCTGATATACTCCTGAAACAAGCCATCAGCCACTCCATCAAGACACATACCAGCTGCAAACAGTCTGCTAGTTAGTCCATAATGCATGTGCCCAGAACTGGGATGTCAGCATACACAGCAAGCAGATAAATCAGTGACTGAGCCCCAAAAGGAAACCCATATCTATCACATGAGAGAAATACTATATAGCACTATGGGGGTGCCTAGCCATGCTGTGGTCACTGCACAGTCAGGGTGAGAGTGATCTCTCAGCAGGACATACTGAGGTCACCCTGTCTGTGTAGGTGGTGGCCGGGCACTAAAATGTACCTGTCACTGCCCTATGCCCTGTGCAGATGCACCCTGGCCAGGCCACACTGTCAGGCCTATACCCATGGTACCTTGCTCCTCATTATGCACATTGGCAGCTCACTACTGGCAACATTGCTGGCAGTGTGGGCTGTGGAAGGTGTTTGCAGCCACCACACACTGGATAGACAGACAGACACCCCCACACCTATGCCAGCATTGTGCAAACTATAGAGTGTGTCAGCAGCCATACCCACCACACCAGTCCTGGGCACAGTTCAGGCATGGATATTGTATGCAAGACTGTTGGGGGTCACTCCCCATGGTGGTACGCACTGTCAGAGACCAGACCTGCAGCACACACCACAGACAGCAGAATGATTGTTATGGTGGAGCTCACTGAGCAAACTGTGCCTAATGTAGGAATTGATATCTGCCAGTTATCACAGGAAACGTTTGATAGCTGTGTACCATATACCCAGGTGTAGGGTGGCATTGCTAAGGTATGCAACTGCTAGTATTGGGAGATTCAGGCAGGGCCCAATGTCCTGCTTCTCCAGGAGGCATTGGCCAATGGGGCCTGTGTGTGTGTGTGTGTGTGTGTGTGTCTGGCCCTGTTGGCTGCTGCTTTACGGCAGAGTTTCCCAACTCCAGTCCTGGTGTTCCAAACACTGTTCGGGTTTTCATGCTGTCCCTCATAAATATGCATGAGCTACATCTGCATACCATGGGGGTGGTGCATAGATATGCAGCACAAGCATCTTTATTAGAGGCAGCATGGAACCTGAATGGTGTGGGACCCTCCAGGACTGCAATTGCGAGACTCTGCTCTGGGTAATGCGCCTGTTTCTGATGTCTGTGGTGTGGTATAATATAGGCGTATTAACCATGCGTATGTTCTCTGCAATAAAGGGGTGTCTGTACTAACACTGTTTAGTGGTGGGTAAAACTATGGGGACTGTGTTGGCAGGAGCCCCAGCTGGGATTTGAACCTGTGACCCTCTGGTCTTACAGGCACTGGCTGGGTCTGTTGCACCACACTGTGGCCACAGAGTTGTTTTAGTCCCTGGAGTTAGTTAAAGCGGCCTGACGAGTCAGAAACCCTGCTCTGCTCAGGTTTACTGTGGGCTCATTTACTTTGTATGGAGACAAAGGTGCACATAAACCTCAAAACAGACCTCAAAAAAAGGAGCAAAACACCCATAACCAAAGCTGGGCAACAATGATATCATTGGGCAACATTACACACCACTCCCAGAAAGCTCCATCACAATGAAATGATCTTTGAAAGGGTCTACGGAGCGTAGACCCTTCCAAACATCATTTCTTTCTTGGTGCTTTCCAGGGAGTGTTGTTCATTGTTGCCCATTGGTATCACTGTTGCCCAGCTGAATTGTGCTTTTTACAATGTTTCTTGTGGTCATTCTTAAGGTTTTATGTGAACCTTTGGTCTTTGCACATGTATCACACTGCTCACGTTTGTAGGTGTCCCCGGTTTTGCTGTACATTGCTGACGGAAATGGTTTCTCTTCCCTTTAATATGCCTTTAACGACAGGTTTTCATTCGCGTTGGAATTGAGCTCAGAAATTCCGCGCGTTAGTATGAGGGGAGCCTCTCCCCGCCCACTCTCCGCCCATTGACCCCTTCTCTCCGCCCACTATCCACCTTCTGCGCTGTTTTAACGCGCCGCGGAGGTTTATGATCGTTAACTGTGGTTAACGCGCGTAAAGTACGTTTAACAATCATTAGCACGTCAGAACGCGCGTTCGGACATGCTAACGATCATTAAACGTACTTTACGCGCGTTAATCACGATTACCGCACTTTAGTAAACATCCCCCTATATGTTTTTTTCCTGCTGACATGTTTCTATGGTTCTGCTGTATGTTTTGTAGTTCTGTTTATCTTCTTCAAAGTGAGCTTTGGTGGTCATCAACTGGGTCTTGAGGGATAGCCTCTGTCTCTTGCAGGGGTAAAAGCAGAGGAGATATTTATTTATTTTTATTTGAAAGGTTTTATATATCGCATTTCCAGTGATCGAAGCAGTTTACATATAACATAAAATAACTTTACAAAGAATATTGTAACATAGAACAATTAAATCAGTTTAACAGTAACATTTTAACTCAGGCTAAAATAGCGGAGGTAGGGAGAGGTAGATACAAGACAACATTTTCATTCAAGAGCATGGTAATTATTGCACAATGGGTGTACAGAGCATTTTTCATGATTCATTTATTGTGGGTGATGCATAGTGAGAACTTCAAGTGGTATCTTTGAAATGGTTGTTAATAGCTTGTGAAAGGTTGAGAGGTCTGTAATGGTTCTGATATCTTGTGGCAGGGCATTCCAGAGGATTGGGACATAAAGAGAGAAGGATCTAGCACATGTAGATTGGTTTCTAAGATAGGTGAGTGAATACTTCATAGAAACATTGAAACATGATGGCAGAAAAAGGTCACATGGCCTATCTAGCCTACCCTTCCACTATAACAGTCCCCTTTTTTCCTTTAGAGATACTCTGTATTTGTCCCATGCTTTTTTAAATTCAGATACTGTTCTCATCTCTACCACTTCCACTGGGAGACTATTCCACATATCTACCACTCTTTCTGTAAAGAAATATTTCCATATATTACTCCTGAGTCAATCCCCTTCCACACTCATCCTATGTCCCCTCGTAGAAGAGCTTGCTTTCAATTGAGAAGCTCTCCTCCTGTGCATTTATGCCATGGAACTATTTAAATGTCTCAGTCATATCACCTCTATCCCGCCTTTCCTCTAAATTATAAATATTAAGATCCTTAAGTCTGTCCTCATATGCTTTATAATGAAGACCACTAACCATTTTAGTAGCCACTCTCTGCACTGACTCCATCCTGTTTATATCCTTTTGAAGATGCGGTCTCCAGAATTGCACACAATATTTCAAATGATGTCAAAGGCTTTACTGAAATCTAAATACACCACATCTAGGGCTCTCCCTTGGTCCAACTCCCGGGTCACTCAGTCAAAGAAATCAATCAGATTTGTCTGACAAGACCTGTCTCTGGTGAATCCATGCTGCCTCGGATCCAGTAATCTGTTGGACTCCAGAAACCTCACTATTTTCTCTTTCAGCAGCACTTCCAATAATTTACTCACCACTGAGGTTAAAATAACCACATTCTTACTTCTGCTTTTATGCAAAGGGACCACATGTGCCTCTCTCCGGTCCTCTGACAGCACTCCCAACTCCAAAGTGGCTTTGAAAAGGACAGTCAGTGGAGCAGCTAGAACGTTCACAAGTTCCTTTGATATTCTCAGATGTATCCCATCTGGTCCTATAGCTTTGTCTACTTTTAGGTTAGCTAGTTCCTCATGAACACAGTCTTCTGAAAATTGCTCAAGATGCCCCTCGCTTCTGTTCCTGTGTGTGGGTGTTTTCTGATGTCCTGCTCCTGGTCCTTCATCCATGAACACAGAACAGAAATATTTGTTATTTATTTATTTAGCCAGTTTTGTATACCACCTTATCCTTCAATCAAAGTGGTTATGGACATGACAGGGGTCTACATCGAACATAGGGGTGACACGACATACATGTATTTCTGTGGGTTGAGTCCTGGGGCTGGTACTTTGGTGTTTGGTAGCTGTATCTGCCAGGCTGTGGGGGTTGAGGTTATGGTACTTGCTCGAATGAGTCCATGAACAGGTCCATGAACAATTCCGCTTTATCCTCATCAGCTTTTGCCATTCCTCCTCTCACTAACATATCTGAAAAATGACTTATCCCCCCCCATTATATTGCATTGGCTATTTCCTCCTCTTTTTAAATCTGCTTTCTTGACTACTTTGCCAGCCTAAGATTTTCCAAATATAGATGTCTGTCTTCTTCTCTCTGTGATCTCTTGTATTTCATGAAGGCCTCCTCTTTTTCTTCACCTTTTCAGCTATTTCTTTTGAGAACCACAGTGGCCTCCTTTTTCTTTTACCTTTATTTAACATTCTAACAAAAAGTTTGGTAGTCCTTAAAATATCCTCTTTTAGTTTTGCCCACTGTTTTTTTACATCCCCCAGCTGTTTCCTTTTCGCTAACGACTCTTTGAGGTGTTGGCTCATCTTGGCAAAGTTAGTTTTCCTAAAGTCTAAGACCCTCGCTTTGGAATAGACTTTATCAGCCCTAATCCTAATATTGAACCAAACCATGTGGTGATCATTGGATGCGAGATGATCTCTCACTATAACATCAGAAACACTTTCACCATTGGTAAGCACAAAGTCCAGTATGGCCCCTTCAGGTATGAGTTCTGTTACCAGTTGCCTGAATTGCTCTTCCTGTAGAGAATCCAGGATCTCCATACTTCTAGATGATACTGCAGCAGGGATGCTCTAATCAACATCTGGTATATTGAAATCCTCTATCAGTAGCACTTTGCTTTTCCTGGCAATGCTGCGTATGTCTTCTATTAAATCTCCGTCCACCTCTTCTCCCTGTGAGGGAGGTCTGTATGTCAGGCCAATGCAAATAGATGTCTCTTTCCCTCTTTCTAGTTTAACCCACAGTACCTCCTCTCTCACTTTTAAGTCCTGTAATTCCATAGCTTTAATATTATTTTTTAATAGTGCCACTTCTCCTACCCTTCTTCCTACCCTGTTCTTTCTGAATAAAATATAGCCTGGTATAGTTACATCCCAGTTATGGTTGTTGTGAACCATGTCTCTGTTACTGCCACCAAATCTAAGTTAGCCTCTCCCATTAAAGCCTCAACATCTGGGATCTTATTTTCCATGCTACGGGTATTTATACACACTGCTTTCCATATGTTGCCCCTTTTACCTCCCTTATTCCGAGGTGGAATAAGTCCCCCATCCAAATGGTTGACCTTGGACATACAGGGCCGACCCTGGACTCGTCCCTTTACGTCCAGGGTCAGGTTCCCGCCCACTCCCCACCCTTTCTCCTCCCAAGTCCTGCCCCCTCCCACCCAGGAACACATCTCCCCGCAAATCTTCAATCTATATGTGGAGGGGATCTTTGTTGTGAATCGCAGACCTGGCAATTAGCGGGGCAGGACGTCCAGATCGGACGTCCAGCCCCGCTAAACACTGCTCAGAATCTACCCCTAAGCGTATTGCTTCTACATTAGCAATTTGGGCAGATGCTGGGCACCCCTCCCCCCCCCCACACACACAACACAGACGCTTTGCAGTTACTGCATGTTAATTTTGGTCATTAATGCAAGGTAACTGCAAACTTTTAACACAGTTTAATAAAAGGGGCATTAAAGGCAATGAAATGAATGCTTGTGATATCTGTTTGTTTTTAGATAAAGCAACTCTGGTTATCAGAATAGAAGAATAAAATGGAGCTGTTTTGACTAGAATTGTGTTTCTGCATGCCAAGCAAATCCAGTGTCTTCTTGCAGCTTTGCTTTCAATGCTCAGCACATTTGAGAATGTTTGGAGTGAAATATGACATTATTACTTTCAGGAAATAGCGAGCTGCACTTATTTCTCACAGACTTGTAGTGAAAGTGATATGAGGTTGTAGTATGAAAGTAATAGCTCAAACAACTAGGCAGCCTCATGGTATTTCCTTTTCAAAATGCCTAATGGAGCACTATTTAAAAAACTGCAGTCTTTGGACTACAAAGAGGTCAGGCAAATAATTCTGCACACCTACAGATATTCTCAGCCTTTGGGTATTGTGATTAAATAGCATCAGAATGCAGAGGAAAGGATCTAGAAAGTCATGGGTTGCTAAACTAATGAAGCTATGATACTGACAAATGCTTTTACTCAGCTAACAGTTAAGGAAAATAATTGGCATCCCTTTTTCATTTTTATTGAATCGCAGGATAGTGATGTGTGCCGCAAGTATTTTTGTGTAGTGTTAGTGTTTTAGTTTTATTTGTGTTATTTTATTTTGTATATTTAAAATAAAATAAAACAAATGAAATGGAAAAAGGAACAAAAAAAAAACCCCAAAATGAAAGGAAAAAGCTGTCTCTCATTCATATTCATTGTGGTTTTCCTGAAAACCTGACTGTCGAGGTGTGTCCTGAAGAGTGAGTTGAGAACCTCTGTTTTAGAATGGAAGATCAAAGTCAGGACTGGCCAAAAAGTCTCCCTCTTGGAAATGGGTAGCTTGGCAGCTCTGTTCCACCCTTATAACCTTCCCCTCTAGACCTCCACAGATTCTCTTCCCAACAGCTTACCCCATCCATAGGTTTTCACAGCGCAGAATCTTGGGAACCTGAGAGGTACTTGTGATGTTGGTTGGCCACAGTTGGAAAGAGGTCTGACCCAGTGTGGCATATCTTATAATATTTTCTCAATTATTTCATATTATTTCATAATTAAATTAAGCATACATGTAATGTTTCATATCTCTACTTAGGTCTACTTTATGAATCATCCAACTTAAAATGTCAAATCATTCCATTATCAAACAAATACAGGATTTTAGCTCTTTTCCTGAAAGTTCCACTCTGTGCTGTTTGCCTTATATTACTATTCATGTATTGATCTTAATGGATATTCATCTTTTCTCAAGCATGAGTTTTGCATGTGTAGACTGTATGGTCAATAATCTTCATCTTGAATTGCAATTGGCATCTTGTCATATACCTAGATCTGAATAGCATGCAATTCTACAAGAACAGTTCTGCCTACACAGAATATGAGAACCCCGACTAAGACAAGGGTTATCAGTCTAGACATTGGGATATACATAGCTATTCAGGCATTCAGGATATTCATAATGAATTAGAATAGGATAGATCTGTATACAATGGAGGAACTGCATGCAAATCATTTTCATGCTTATTTACTGTGGATATCCTGAAAGCTTGAATGGCTGTGTGTCCTAAGGACTGGGTTGAAAACCACTGCTAAGGTGATCTCTTTCTTCAATACGTAATAATGATGCAGCAACAAAAACTGCTGTGGGAGGCTACTCCCTCAAGCAGGTCCACATGCAATTCTCATAGAATTCCCTAAATATACCTGGAGTGCAATACATTACACATACGTCACTGCACAATGAAAGAAATAACAAAGCTAGCTGGCAGTTCAGAGAAGGAAGGGGTCAAAAAAACTCACTGCTTTAGAGTTTTAGGCAGGCTGATATACTACCAGGAGTGGAGGAGTAGCCTAGTGGTTAGAACACTGGCTTGGTAACCAAGCAACCAGGGTTTGATTCCCACTAACACACCTTGGGCAAGTCACTTAACCCTCCATTGCCTCAGAAGAAAGGCCTGACACTCTACTGCCAAGAAAACCCAGGAGCTTCTGGATCACCAGGAGTCAGAACTGACTCAAAGGCACACATTGCATTTTTGAGATACTATCAATTGCAGGGGAGCTGTATTAGTTGCTCAGTATCTCGAAGACCTATATGTGGGCCCTCCTGTGTCTAGCCATCTTTTGCAGATGACCTTCCTCTTTTCCTAGCTGTCAGGGGTTGCATCCAGGCTTATAGCGACGTCTCACTTGTTATTAGTAACTGGATGGCAGGAATTCCTCTGTGACTGGTCATAAAACCTGAGAATGGTTCAGCCGTCATCCTTTGCAATTAAACCAGTTTATAGTAGGTGCAAACAGAGGTTATTTGATCCATTGGGACTAAAACAAAATCCCAAGGTAGACTGGCCAAAACTAGTTTGTAGTACAATGCAAGCCTAAATACATACACAAGGCTGGCTTACTTTGTAGCAAAATACATTATGGACTAAGTGGGTCAGTACTGAAGACAGATTCTCTTATTTACTGGTCTTAGAAGTTATACCAAGTTTTCTCTAGTTGTATAGACATTTGGGGGTACAGAACAATTAGGCTAAAAAACTGTGCAATGCCTTGTGTCATTGCTGATGCATGAAGTAAAAGTCAAATACTGTGCTAAAAAACATACCTGAAAAATTGCTTACAGTATTTCAATGTGATGCTAATACCAATATTGTTTGTGTAGCCATAAATTTGATTAATCTATGATTAATATTAAATATGATATATAATAAAAGCATATTCATAGTATAATGTTGATTGTACATAGTTATCCCTGTTATTCCATGTTATATATTCCCTTGTTCTCTGTAAACTCGATGTTACCTGTACACATTGCAGTATATTTTGTTCAATGTACACCGCACTGATTTTAATAGCGCGGTATATAAGAGATGTTAAATAAATAATAAATAAATAAATAAATGATCCCCTTTATTGTTACAGTATTATTTATAGAATTGCTGGATTTTTTAAATAAATGTATGCATATAAAGTACTCTTGTTATACAAGTACCTTTAGCTACATAATTTGCATGCCATATATTCTGTGATTCTGTACTAGTAACAGACTCAGGGCCCTGCACTCAGAGATGTTACAACAGCAGGTATAAAGAGATATGAGTGTCTTGACATACCTTGCAGCACAAGGCAGTAGGTGAACATTTTAGTTGTGCTTGCATTGGCCATCTCTGATAAATAGTCTATGTATGGACCAGAAGAAATCAGAAATGGTCCTCTACAGCTATATGTCGAAGCATATCCCTGACATTAAATAGGGACCCTCAGATTGAGTGCATGCACCAGCGCAAACAGCACTACTAGATGCCCAAGAGCACCAGTATCTGTCTATACAAATGTGCACACTTGTGAGCTGCTGATGGTGCTGTGTGCCCTGTTGCATGCACTCATTCTGAGGGTCCCTTAATGCTGACAGGGATGTGCTGACATTTAGCCATAGAGACACCATTCTGCTGTATCCTAGCTGATCACACTGGCACCTGGTCATGCTGCGGTCAGCCCTATGGACCAGGTACTGGCCAGGCACTGATGTCCCCCCCCAAAAGAAATTGCAGTTGCGTACACCAGGTCCCCCCATGCATCCCTCTAACCATACACACACACACACACACACACACACACACACCCACACACACACACACAGACATGCACTCTTGCAGGCACACAAAACATACCTTTGCAGTACAGATGCCCTGCACCTCTAGAAAACAGCTGGTATAACATGATGGCATGGGATAATCTGATCTGCCTTTCTCTCTCACACATGCATCTGTCTTATATTCACCCACATACAATCCCTGCATCAACAGTCCCACTTCTCGGATGACAGGAATTGTTAGGGTGCCCTAGGTCATTTCCTCTAGCTCACACGGCAATTGTCAGCATAGCTGGAATAATCACCATTGCACCTCTGAATATTACTGTAGGGGAGCTTCATAATATGTCCTTACCATACAACCTTCCCCCACTTCTGCATTCTTTTCTTTACAACTGCATCTTGTGGTCTTCCAGACTGCAGACACACCGGTTCACAACATCTTTGTAACAGTCATTCATCTATATGGGAGTAGGGCGTGTCAATTTTAGGGGTAGATTTTTATTTTTCCAAACTTTCCAAACTACCAGTGACCAAATTATGCAGTTTTGCATACTGAATCTAAAGCCAACTTCAGAAACTGCTTAAAGTGAGTCTTACCTACATCAAATCACAGTTGAAATATGTGGAAATTAAGGGGCATGTTTACTAAACATTCCTAACGTGCGGGGCCGCGCTAGTGTGCCTGTGCCATATAAGGAGTGGGCGGTTCAGGCAGAAAATAGAAAAAAACGGTAGTAAGCCACCGGACGTGTGTGCGTCGCGCTAATGTGCGGGGGTCGACATTAGCGCGTGGAAAGGCAAAGTGGCGCGCTGCTGAGTATACAAAACAACAGAGCCGTGGTACAACGGTGAAGACACTGACCAATAGTGCAGGGGCCATGGGTTCAATCCCCCAGTGTGCGCAATGACAAGGTCAGCTTGAGGCAGTAACTGTAGTGATTAACATTGTTTTAGGAGGCAAATTAATTTGGAACGGCATAAGGCGGCGCACAGTCCACTTTGGGCAGCAGAAGGCGGCGCACTGGTCCCCTTGGGCGGCAGAAGGCGGCGCGCTGATGCACAAGCACAGGAACAGAGCCACAGCACAATGGTTAAAACACTGACCAATGGTGCAGGGATCAGGGGTTCAACTCCTCACAATGCCCAGTGAAAAATGCCTGCTGAGGCAGTATGTATTATGTTGTGGAGTGCTGTAGGAGGCTGTATAATTTTATTTTGTCATCACTACTAGCAAACGCACTCTCCCAGCATGTTAACATATGGCGGCCCATAAGGCACATGTTACAGTGCACTGTTCGCCAAGGCACCCTTGAATGACCCCTATAGGGCAGCATGTATGTTGCGACACAGGATAATGTATAGTGCACCCTATAGGGATGGCAACCATAAGGTGGCCTACAGGGCGCCCTATGAAGCACCCTCAGAGGCACCTAATGGGTATAGTAAGCTGAGGGTGGTCTTGCCGGCATAGACATATGTACAGTAAATAAAAATAAAGCTGTGGACAGCCCTACCAAAGGGCCCCACTGTGGGTTTGAACCCATGACCTCTGGCTGCACAGGCAGTGATGTAACCATTGCGCTACAGCTCCATAGCTGTAAGCAGGCCCCTGGCTGGCTGCAGATAGCCTACACGTCACCTCACAGACAGTCTGCTGGTGTCAACAGGATAGGGTTAGGCCACCCGTACCCATGATGCACTGCACATGCAAATTAGCTGTCCGCAGATGGACACACGATGGGGAATGCACCCCCACAGCACCTCGGCCCTGTTGGGGGAAGTGACCGGGTGCACCCACACAGCACCTTGGCCTAGTAGGGGGCACTGACCGGGTGTTTTACTGGCACAGAGTAGCCACACACCGTTACATCGTGCGGGTACTGTGCTCACCCTGAGTGTGCAATGAGGTGGCCAGGACCAGGTCAACAACACCTGCCATGGCTGATGGAGGCCAAGCGGGTGTTCCATAGCAGTGTTAATGTGTAAGATAGCTAGTTTCTGCACAAACACCATGGATATCCCTGTCTGCCGCCATCAGGCACCCCCCCAGTGGCAAACATGGTCCCCATCAAGGGATCCACACTCTACCTCCCTGCAAAGGTGGCAGTAGAGGGCAACATCAACCCCAGTCCTGCTGAGGAACACCACCACCACCACACCCCCCCTGGCAGGCAGCTCCAGACACAGCCATAACACAATAGCAGACAGACATAAGCCCAGGGTATGGTAAGCTGCACTCCACCACCAGTTATTCCCCTGCAGCAAGCCAACAGCCACTGCACCCTGCAAGCCATTATAGCAAGACATTTACCAGCTACAAACAGTCTGCTGGTTAGTCCATAGTGCATGTTCCCAATGGAGATGCATGCACCCAGAACTGGGCTGTCTGCATACACAGCAAGCAGATAGATCAGTGACTGGGCCCCAAAGAGAAACCCATATCTATCACATGAGAGAACTACTATACAGCACTATGGGGGGGGCCTAGCCATGCTGTGGTCACTGCACAGTCAGGGTGAGCGTGATCCCCCAGACGGACATGCTTTGGCCACCCTGTCTGTGTAGGTGGTGGCCGGACACTACAATATCCCAGCCAATGTCCCTGCCAGGGCCCTATGCCCAGTGCAGAGGCATCCTGGCCACGCCACCCTGCCCTGGCTATACCCATGGTACCTTGCACCTCATTATGCACATTGACTGGCCAATACTGGCAACAGTGCTGGCAGTGCGGGCTGTTGAAGGGGCTTGCAGCCAACACCCACTGTATAGACCAGTGTTTCCAACCCAGTCCTACGGGGCACACCGGCCAGTCAGGTTTTCGGGATATCCCTAATGACTATGCATGAGATATATATGCATTAGAGATATCCTGCCAACCTGACTGGTTTGTGGCCCTCCAGGGCTGGATTTGGAGACCCCTGCCTTACACCTCTGTCATTTAAGATTGTGAGTGGGCAAGGTGCAGATGTCCTAGACATCGAAAGGGTATATAGAATGTGACCCATTCCTCCTCGATTCTCACCACCACCAAAATATTGTCTATTAGACAACCTTTTTGGTGGTGGTGAGAATCGAGGAGGAATGTGTCACATTCTATATACCCTTTCGATGTCTAGGATATCTGCACCTTGTCCACTCACAATATTAAATGACAGAGGTGTAAGGCAGGGGTCTCCAAATCCAGCCCTGGAGGGCCACAAACCAGTCAGGTTGGCAGGATATCTCTAATGCATATATATCTCATGCATAGTCATTAGGGATATCCCGAAAACCTGACTGGCCGTTGAGCCCCCAAGGACTGGGTTGGGAAACACTGGTATAGACAGACACACACTTCCACACCTCTGCCATCATGGTGCTACGATTGAGGGGGTAAGTAGCCTTGCCCACCAAACCGGTCCTGAGCACGGCAAGGCATGGATATGGTACGCATTACAGCTGGTGGTCACTCCCCAGGGTGGTAAGCACCGTCAGAGGCCAGGCCTGGAGCATGCCCCGCAAACACCTAACAGATTGTTTGGATGGGGTCAACTAGCAGTATGTACGTAACGTATGGATAACTGCCTGCCTGTGCTCCTAGCAAACGTCTCCGAGCTGTGTACCGTATACCTCAGGTGTAGGGTGACATTGGTAAGTTATGCAAGTGCTCGTTTGGGTGCTGCATACACGGTCCAATGTTCTGCCTTTCCAGGAGACATTGGCCAATGGGGCCTGTGGGTGTGGGTGTGTCTGCCCTTGATGGCTGCTGCTTTACGGCACAGATTCCCAACTCCAGTCCAGGTTTGCATCACACTGTTCGGGTTTTCCTGCTATCCCTCATGAATATGCATGGGCTACATCTACATGCCATGGGGTGGTGCATAGATATACAGCACAGGCATTTGTATGAGTGTCAGCATGGAACCTGACTGGTGTGTGGCCCACCAGGACTGCATTTGGGTGATTCTGCTCTAGGTACTGCCCCTGTTCATGGTGTCTGTGCTCAGTGGGGTAAAAGATAGATGTCTTACCATTGCATATGTCCCCGCCATGAAAGGTGTGTCCTTACTATCACTGTTTAGTTGTGGGAAAATATGTGGGCAGGATTGGCAGTAGCCCCAGCTGGGCTTTGAACCTGTGACCTTCTGTTCTTGTATGCACTGTCTGTGTGCACTGCACCACTGTGTAGCCACAGTTTGGTTGGATTCCCTGGACTGTCCATGACTGTGGATCCGGCAGGACCTGTCTGTTGCAGTGGACTGTGCCAGCCTGCACATGGCTAGGCCTCTGTCTTCTGTGGTTAGCAGCCACTGCCCCCTGCACCACATGTACTTGTCCGCCAACATGCTGGCATGAACGTCTCTCAGAAAAAAGCAGTTGACCTGATTGCAATGTGGCAGTATGGGACTGCATTTGGGGGACTTGGCTGTAGGTAATGCCCATTGTTGTGGTGTGTGTGCGGTGTTGGGTAAAATATGGGTGTTTTCCCCATGCATACAGGGGTGTCTGCGCTATCTTTATTTAGTGGTGGGTAAAATATAGGGACTGGGCTGGCAGGTGCCCCAGCTGGGTTTTGAACCTCTGCCCTTTGGTCCTAGAGGTAATGACTCTGTCCGCTGTACCACACTTTGGCCACAGAGACAGTGCAGCCCCTGGAGGCAGTAAGCCTGGCAGGATGGAGTCACAAACCCTGCTCTACGCAATTCTACTGTGGGCATATGCACCCTGTCTGGTGACAGACGTGCACATAAACCCCGGAAATGACCACGGGAAATGTGGGACGAAATATCACCACGCTGGGCAACAGTGATATTAATGGGCAACCATAGCAAACACTCCCAGGAAAGCTCCAAAACGTGGAAATGTTTTTTGGAAGAGTCTCCTCTCAGTAGACCCTTCCAAAATTCATTTCTTTTTTCTGGAGCTTTGCTGGGTGTGATTTCTGTATTTGCCCATCACTATAACTGTTCCCCAGCTGAATTACTCTTTTTAATGGTTCTGTTGTGGTCATTTTCTATTTTTATTTTCACTTTTGTGCTGTGCACATGTATCACACTGCTCACGTTTTGCTGGTTTCCCCGGTTTTCCTGTACATTGCTGACTGACGTAAATGGTTTCTCTTCCCTTTAAATGCTTTCTACCGCGAGTGTTTCACTCGCGGTAGTTTTTACATGCAAATACGGGCCCGGAACTGTGCGGGGAGCCTCTCCCCTCCCACTCTCCACCCATTGACCCCGTCCCTCCGCCCCTCCGGAGCCTTCCTCCGCCCTCCTTTCGCCGTTCCACGCCTCTATCGGACATTTGCGGGCCCGCACTTGTACGGGGCCCGTTAGTGAGCCGCGTACCTGTGCGGGGGTGACACGCACATGTGCGGGGCGTTTAAACGCGTTTCTGCGCGTTTCAGTGCCGCGTTGCCGTGCGCTATTTTGCGGCGCGCTATTTTGCGGCTTTTAGTAAACATGCCCCTAAGTAACAACGTACAAAGAGTATGAACAACACCTGTAGCCACATTATTGTCTTTAAAATGTCATTTATGCAGTTAATTTAATGTTATTTAACAAAATTCAGTTATGGTCACGTTTCGTCAGAGCAATACTGTATTAACATTATATGATAGTCTGCACTATTATCAGAAAGTATTATGTAGTCTTCTCTTGACTTGTTACAGTATAACAATTTATAATTACAACCGTACAACAATAGCGAACAACAATGGATCTACAGATTACAAACAGTGACTCCCGGAGGGTTGAATGCACGGGTAGAATGGGAAGCTTGTTTTTGATAGATTTATGACGTAAGAAGCTTGATTAATTGCCCCCCCTTTAAATAAGTTCGCATGCACGGCGTTTTGTTGTCGTTGGTATAGGTGAAGGTTAAGACCATAAGCTTCTGAGAAGAAGTATTGAGTGCAGCACAGGTAAATGATAGAAGATTGTAGATTTCCTCAGTTTTCAGCTTTTACATTAAATAGAGAATATTGAAAGTATGTACCTAATGCACTTATTTCACTTGCAGTGCTTACTTGATTCCCCTGAGGAAACCGTAAGGGTGAAACGCATTTCTACAGCACGCTTAACGGCATCGGGAAAAAGAAAGCCAGAAGCTGGAGTTACATAAGTTAAGCACTCAGTTTCTATAAGTTAAAATGTTTCAAAAAAAGGTTTACTGATAAGTGGCTGTTAATAGAGGGTCGTTGATGTGCAAAGGGCCGTTAGTCCATTTGACTGTACATTACCCAGTCAATGGCAGCCCGGGTTTCTGAGACCTCTCTTGCCTCTGAGTAAACGGTTGTAATTATAAATTGTTATACTGTAACAAGTCAAGAGAAGACTACATAATACTTTCTGATAATAGTGCAGAGTATCATATTACGTTAATACAATAATTTAACAAAATTCAGCAAAGAAGCCATATCTTGTTTGTTTTTGTTTCGGCTTATGAGCTCCCTGCTGACCATCTGACCCATAATACAATGTTCCCTCCTCTCCTGACATGACCAGCAGCCTCAGTTGTCATTTTTACACACCTTTCATTAGACTGGGTGTGTGATGGCCAGACTGGAACTACCTTGGACTTGCACAGGAATGCCCTGATCTCTGCTGTTGTCATGGTACAGGTAAGAGGAGGCTCAGTAACTCCGGAGCTCCAGTAATAGGGTGCATGTAGTTGCCTCAGTGTTGACGGATGGTGTTTTCCTGGGTCTCACACTGCTGTCTCCAAACAGTCTGCTCATCTCTTTCACCTCTGATCTTCACTATTTTCTCCACTGCATCTCCTCTCTCCTGTTCTTCTTCTCTGCACAACATAGCTTGCAGAACAGACTCTCTGTGACCTTCTCACTATAGGCATGACTATCTTCCTTACCTCTTCACACAGTTCTTTCAACAGTTACAGCTGGAAAAGGAGATGCCTGGGACCTTGTGTCCAATTGCTATTTATTTTTATATTGAACCAGTTCACCATGTAAACCCCAACACAGAAATAAGTAAGATAAATTGATAATTGAGGCACAAAAGGCATTAATATGCAATGCAACCACCTAAAAACTATTATCAAAGCACTTAAAACATATTTCAGTAATTTGTGTATTTTTTGCATAACTTCCTAGAAATTACAGGTAGGTAAATAACATATTACACAAAATGTAAAACTAGTTGTTGATTTGCCACACAAAATTGTACTATTTTTTTTATTAGTGCTTTTTAAAATTATGACATCTCCAAATCTGACCATCCTAATATGGTAGGCATTGCAGAGCAGAGCAGAAAGTTTCTAAGCCTCACTCCACGTTTCTGCTGGTATAATGTGGATGTCTGTGGGAAACACGCAGAATGTACATGGGCCTTTCCTGAATATGCATTGCATGTCTCCACTGCTGATCATGTCCCCATTCCACCCCTCCAACCCACATTCTGAGATGCCTGTGCTAGCGCCGTGTATGTGCAGGGCCATAGGTGTTTCAGAATATGCGTCTGTGCCGCACATCCAAAGTTTTTTTTCCTGTTCTGGAATGATTCCTTTAGAGGTGGCTGGTAAATGCCTAAGCTCACCATCCATGGATTTCCAGTGGCACTATCTGGAAAATCTAGTGTCAGTGAAAATCCCTCTAAGTACCACAGCACAGTCTTGAGAGTGCTGGGACGGAGAGAGAGGGCAGAATGACTAGTTATATGGCTAGCTGTGATATTCCGCTGCTTTCTGTATAGCTAAGTAGTTAAATTTAAGTCTTTAAAATAACAGTCCTAATCTAATAGACAATGATTCAGGTCCCCGCATGTCTACCCGCAGTGGCCGTCCAAAATCTGGATGTGCCCGAGAAATACCCAACGTATCCGCGATGACAGAATTGGGGACATAAGATGTCCGGGTGCTCCCCGTATGCCTAGGAGATTGATGTACGGGAAGCTGCCTGTCCCCTCACCAGAATGCAACTGCTGGAGTGAGGGAGCAGTGGAGTTCTCATACCATGGCAATGAGCCGCCTATAGGTGGAATGCCATCACCCACACCCGCCCCTACAGACCACGGTCTGGCCGGCACCAGAGGCCCCCATGACCCGGATCATGGCTGCAGGGTCACAGCAAGGAGAAATGCCTTGGGTGTGGGGGCATGTGGTGTGCGATCGCTGAGGCCCCCAGACTTATTCCACCCTAGGGGTGGAATAGCCTGGGCGTCCTAGGGGGTGCCGGAGAACATACAAAGGCTTGACCTGAATAGGCTCTGTATGTTCCAGCAGCTGGCCACTTCCCCACTCCGCCCCTGCTCTGCCACAGCACCGCCCCCTCCCGCCCATGTCCAGTGCTCCCCGCACAAACACTATGTACGTGTGGGGAGCGCTGGTGACAGAATAGGGCTGGGGAGTTCGGCACGGGTTTGATGTCCAGCCCCCATGTCCAATGCCACTATTTGTGGATCGGAATGCCCCCCCAAGTTACTGTATATGTATAGCAGCTTAATATTACTGCTATATGGATAGCCATCAGCGGTGACCACATTATGGGGGTAATTTTATAAGTGGGATGTACTTTAAGTGGTAAAGTATGCATCTACTTTGGTGTTAGTTTGGTCATTTACACATGTATATGGCTACATGCATGTGAGAATGGCCTCTTAGAAAATACTGGCCTGCATAAAAGTATCACATTCACATGTGCGGTTTGGGTACAGAGTAGGCAGAACTCACAAGCATGCACCCCTAGATTATAGAATACACTGTAGAACTGTTATAATAAAGGTGATGGGGACCAAAAGTTTGGTCTACGTTATAAGTGAGCCTGTGTTATATGGAGTCCATCTGCTCCCTTCATACATTTGACGTTCCTGCTGTAGCTCCTTCCGGTGGCCGCAATAGCATCAGTCTCAGCTGGAAAAGTTAAAGTGCTGTGGAGCCTCGGCACTCATGCCTCTGGCAATCTCTGCTGAGTCTCGCCTCCACAAGACAACAGGAATTGTTTGTCTGAGCGGGTGTGACTCAGCAGTAGACTAGATCTTGGGGGAAAGCTGACAGTTGCTCAGGAGTGCATGGTTAGGAGTAAGATATCTTTGAAGGATACCATCATAACAAGAAAGTTAGGGCATCCTGATAAAGAGGTTGCAATAAAGACCGGACTAGCTGAGCACATTTAAATAAAGAGCAGAAAGAGACCGTAGATTGTAAATTATCTCTGCCAACTGCTATGAAGGTTGAAAATTCAAGTAAACATATCTTTAAATGTTTCTATGCAAATGCTATATGCCTAAAAAATAAGCTAGGAGAATTAGAATGTATAGCACTAAATGAAGACAGAGATCATAGTCCTCTCTGAGAACTGGAGGAAGGAGGATAACCAATGGGACACTGTGATATCAGGGTATAAATTATATTCCAATGATAGGATGGATCAAATTTGTGGAGGGATGGTGCTATATGATAGAGAGCATTAATGAAATAGAATATGTTTTGCAGGAAATAAAATGCACCATTGAATCCTTGTGAACAGAAATTCCATGTTTGAAGAGGAAGAAAATAGTGTTAGGGGTTTATTACCATTCACCTGGACAGAATGAGCAGACAGAGATGAAATGTTATTATACATTAAGGAAGCTAGCAAAATTGACAACACAATAATAATGGGTAATTTCAATTACCCTGGTACTGACTGGATAAACATCTCATCAGGGCATACTAGGTAGATAAAGTTCCTAGATGAAATAAATGATTGCTTCATGGAGCAGCTGGTTTAGGAACCAGCTAGAGAAGGAGCTATTTTAGACTTAGGGGTATGTTTACTAAACTGCGGTAACGTTACAGATTGCACATTATGTAACGTTAATGCTTGTTAGGTAACGCTAGCGCGCGGTATGTAACGTTAACGTGCGTTAACATTATTTAACGATAGTTAATGTCCCCGGCCGCGGTAAACACTGCAGAGGGTGGAGAGAGGGCAGGGGGAAGGGGTCAATGGGCGTGGAGCGGGCATGGAGAGGCTCCCTGCACACTAACGCGCTGAACTGAAGAGCTGAATCCTACCGCGAATGAAAACCTGCCGTTAGATGCACATTTGCAGAAGAGAGAAACCATTTAAGTGTCAGCAATGTACAGCATAGACAGGGAGCTCAAGAAACATGATAGTAGTGCTCCATTTCCAGCACCAGCATAGTGCCCAAGTATGAAAGGCCACTATAGCAATGGTGCAAGTGGGGCATAGGGGGCTGCAGGCGGGACATGTAGCGGAGACAGCAGGGCACAGGGTAGACTAGGCAGGCGCCTAGGTGGCACATAGGAACATAGAAACTGGAAATCAGCATGATAGCAGCTGACAAAGGCCAAACACAATCCACCTACATCTACCTGGTCCACCTAAGCTAACAGTTGCCAGCCAATCTGCCAACCCCCCAGCCAATCCTCTCCCAAGCGGAAGGAACAGACTATTGGTAGGCGGTGATGGTGGGGGATGTGAGGATGCTCATGTATGCCCCATGCCCCAGACCCCGCCCCTAGGCGACCACCTACCCACACAGTGGATGGCCTGGGACTGTGCACTACCAGCACCGACAGTATATAGCCATGTCAGCATGGCAGGGGGTGTGTGCCCATGTTGGAGGGGGCAGTGGCACCTGCCTGCAGTGGACCTAAGCCATGTCCTGTACCAGTACATGGTGTGCAGTGCAACATAAAAGGTCTGGCTGAGGAAAAGTACATGTAGCCCCAGGGACCACCATGCATCTGTGGCAACAGTGTGGTGCTATACACCCAACCAGTGTGTCCAGAAGCAGAAGGTCACAGGTTCAAGCCCCAGCTGTGGTTCCTACAGAGCATGTCCCTATGTTTTACCCTACAATGCAGATACAACAGCAACATGTGCAAAGTCCAAAGCAGCGGCGAACAGTGGTACAAACACACACTCACACAGGCTCCACAATCCAAAGATGCATGGAGAGTCAGGCTGTTGGCCCCAGCACTGAGATGCTTGCTTGGTATACATAGTTCCTCTGTGAGCATGCACTACGGACTGGCTAGTGGACTGTCTGCACTTAGACTGTGCATGGTTCGAACACTTATATGGTGCAGTCTGACGGTGCTGTCTGCTGGTGACTGGCAGACAGTGGTATGAGGCAGTTGGGGTTTTCTAGAGCTAACCACATCATTACTGCTGGTCTGCCACTACCCCAGCCACAGGTATGGCTCTAGCTCACCAAACCTGGAGGGCTGTTGCATACCAGCAGGATGGAAGTTGCTTTATGGGGGATGGGGCACCTGTCCCTTACCTACAAAAAGGGTGATGTGAGTCCTTTGGGGTATGTAGTATATATCACTTTGACCTATAACGGCACTGCTGCACAAACCTCCTGCAAGGCTGGAAACCCCTCTGCCCTGATAACAGGTGTCCATGTCAGCCAGACCCTAACATGGGGTACACACTAATCTGGGTGGTGTCTGGTCCCAGAGGGCCACATGTGACTGCAAGATAAAGATGGACACCAAATTACCTTCAGCTGCACTGCAAGGAACACCTGTCACACACTGGTAGTGATGGGGATGTACAGCAGAGCCTGTCCCTAGCACCACATGTAATGCGGACCTAGTGCTGGGCACCCAGACTATTCCTCAGGGAGAACACAGAACCTGCACAATGGCATGGTCTGTAGCTACTCTGTGCCAGTATCACGCACTGTCAGTTCGTCTTTCCAAGCTGAGGTACCAGAGAGGTGCAGATCCTATTTGCTGATCAGCTGTAGACAGCTATTCAGCATGTGCATTGTATCAAGGGTACTAGTGGGGTTACCCTATCATGGCAGTCAGAGCAGACAGTTTGTGCGGTGACCTGTAGTCCTTCTGTACCCAGCCATTGCTGTGACATACACCACAGAGGTATAGCGTACTGGTTAATGCAATGCCATTCTTGGCAGTGTTTATGGGTTCAATTCCTCATTGTTTCCTCCTCTCATGCCTGTCCTACTCAAATAGTGTGCATGCCTGTAACAGTCATATTTTTGCAGATTTGTGCTGCCAGCCAATAATATCCTCGCCACAATTGCCAACATTCCCTCGGTGCGTCTACCTGTGTCTGTCAGCTGTGTAGAGTCCTGTCTGCCTGTGCAGGCTGTCACCCCATGTCATGCACTGCTACCCTTTCATGCATTGCGCCTCTTCATGCTTGCCTCGCCTGTGCCTGATCTGCATGGCACCACCACTCCTCTGTCCACCCATCATTGTAACTATCCTGCCACCTCCGCCTCCACTGAGGGACACGTATTCCCATCATCTGCCACCAACTGTCTTTCCAGTACTGTACATTGCCAACACCCTGTGCTGTGGTACAGTTACCCTCACCATGTTTGTAATGTGCCTTGTAAGGTGCCTTATAAGGTGCCTTGTAAGGTGCCTTATGAGGCGCCCTGTAGCGCGCATTAGTTTGTAACATGCGTTAGCTGATACGGCTTACTGTAACGATGCACCGCCAACGCCTTTATATGGGCATCTGTACCTTTAACGTGGAACCTAATGCAAATGACATTACTGCAGTTTAGTAAACATACCCCTTAGTCCTCTGTGGAACACAGGATTTGGTACAAGAGCTAATAGTGCTGGGGCTATAATATGATCACATTTGACTTAATAACTGGAGTGAGTGTGCAAAGAAAATCTACTGTGTCAGTGTTTAATTTTCAAAAAGGGAGACTATGATAAAATGAGGAAAATAGAAAGAAACTAAAAGGAGCGGCTGTAAAGGACACAAATTTACATCAGGAGTGTATGTTGTTTAAAGACGCAATCTTGGAAGCCCAGAACAGATGTATCCCACACATTAAGAAAGGCAAAAGGAAGGCCAAATAGCATGGTTAAAAGGTGAGGTGAAAGAGGCTATTAGAGCCAGACAAAAGTCTTTCAAAAAATGGAAAAAGGAACCAAATGAAGAAAATAGGAAACAGCAAAAGCACTGACAAGTTGAATGTAAGGCATTGATAAAGAAGACAAAAAGAGAATTTGTAAAGACGTTTGCCATAGAGACAAATAATCACAATAAAAAAATTTCAGGTACTGTATATAAGAAGCAAAAGGTCGGGGAAGGAGCTCTAGTTGTTAAAGGAGTAAAAGGGGCACTCAGGGAAGACAAGGTAGCTGAGAGACTTGGAGCACGATTCCATAATGTGCATGTCTGACCCGCGGATACGTCTAAATAAAAAATGGACCCCCTTTGAACCTAATTCTGCATCCGTGGGTCTGGATGTGCCCATGGGTCTGGAATCAGGGAGATAAATGTGTTCGGTGGGCACTTGCAAGCGCTATTCAGCTGTCACTGTGTATTGGATGGGGGAAATGTTTTAGACGTCCCCGCGCCCACCTTATTCTGAAACATTAGATGTTTTAGATCTTGCCTGTCCCCATGATGTAGCCACGATGCCACTCCCCTCGTGAAAAACATGCATCTCCTAAGCTGCTGATCATAGACAGTAGTTTGCTGATGCACATTAGGCATAAATACTACTGAGAAATGACAGCTGCTTCAATCTAGACCATATACCAATCCTCCTCATGCCCTGAAAAGTGCTAGTAAGCCCAGTGCACTCTAATATGGTACATCAGAAAGTAAATGTGAACATATATGTCAGGACATACCTTGCATCAATGGTATGTGACATTAGGAACCGGCCCAGTGATTCCTGCCCTGGTAATCTCTACAAACACACCTTAAACTGCTAGGGATGGACCCTCACCAAGTGCACAAAACCCCAAACTAACCTTGCAGGTCCCCAAAGGATGCATAACATTGCTGAGCCACAAATACAGATGCACTCATTCTGCTGCTCTGCACTACCATTCCCCTCTTATCACTCTCCACACCTCTCCTCATGAACTCTGCTCTTCTGTCAGATTGCTGCTATCTGTGCCCTTCTCTTCTACTGCCAAATCCAGATGTCACTCTTTTCACCTTGCTGCTCCTGATGCCTGGAACAGACTACCTAAGTCTGTATGTCAGGCTTCGTCCCCGGTCCCTCTCAAATCCAGGCTGAGCGCTCACCTCATTGATGCCACTACTGGATCTGATCCACCTAAGCTCCCTTGTATTTCCTGACCATTTTCCCTGGATGTATCCTGTCCACAGCCGCTGTTTTGTCTGTCTCAACTAGATTGTAAGCTCCGCTGAACAGGACCATCTGTTACATGTGTCTGTGCAGGGCTGCGTATGCCTTGTAGTGGTATAAAAACTGAGCAGTAGTAGTGGTAGTAGGGCTTTCTGGCCATGGCATCTGAGGCCCAGATATCTGGATTCTGACATTTCTCACAGCAACTACACCTGTCTCATCATGACATTTGTCGCTTGTATACATCCGCTATCTGTGGGGGCAACCCTGTTTGCCTTCCCACAGCCAACTTTGTGGCACTTCTTCCCTGGTCAGGGCTGTGTGGACATGGGAGGGGGGATCCCTGTGCCATCACACTCGAGCCAGACTCCAGATATATCACCGCTCTCGCAGCTCTCATTGATTCTGGCCTGGGTAGGGATGTAGACTGTATGGGACAATCCAGGGAATGCTGGCTCTACATCTTTCATATCTTCCAGTGCCAGGCACAGCGGATGTATGACTGCCAACAATATTTGATCTTTAATACATGATCCAGAAAGAATCAGCATAGATTCTCTATGGCTCAATGTCAAAACATATCCCTGTCAATAATAGGGACCCTCAGAATATGGGGATTCAGCAGTGCAAACAGCACTAATATATGCTCAACAGCAACACCATTGGTCCCACAAATGTGCATTATGAACATGCATTAGTGCAGTATGAACATGCATTAGTGCAGTTTTCACTGTTGAGTGCCCTTATTCTGAGAGTCTCTTAACATTGACAGGGATATGCTTTGACATTTAGCTATGGAGAACCCTTTCTGAGTTTGTTTGCCTGATCACTGGCACCCAGTGATGCTGCAGTCATCCATACGGTTGAGATACTGGCCAGGTTTTCATGTCTCCCCTGAACTTCAGATAAGTACACCAGATCCCCCCGTGTACTCCTCAACCCACATACAGACACACACACACATCCTCCCTTTCTGTCACAAAACATAATTCTGCCAAAAAGATGACTTGAACCTATAGATAACAGCTATGACATAACATAATCACATGGGGTACCAGGGCTATAAATGTGATCTCTGTTTCTCAACCAAAAAGTAATCCTTTCACCATTCATGCTATTACTGTTCCTGTATCAGCAGTCCCATTTTTCTGAACATGGGAATTGTTATTGTCCCCTAAATTGGCTCCTTTAACACAAACAGCACATTATTGCATAGCCTCAAAAACCACTATTGCTATTCTTAATATTTCTGCAAGAGTGTTTATTAATGTGTCTACTACACCTTACAATATTCCCTCACCTCTGCTCACTGTACCTTAAGACTGCATCTTGTGTTTTTTCCAGACTGCAATCACACCAGTTCATGACACAATCATTCTTCAATATGGGCTGCATTGCAGAGAAGGCCAGAATTTTTTCTAAGTCCTAGCCTTATACCACATTTCAGTAGGAATCATGTGGACGTTTCCGGGAAACACTTAATACATACCCAAGCATTTTCTGAATATGCTTTCTATGTCTCCATGGCTGACCATGCCCCCATTCTGCCTTCTCCCACCAATGTTTCATGATCCCCTTGCTAGTGCCATGGATGTGCATGTCAGTAGTGTTTCCAAATACGGTCTGGAAAGAACTTTTACACATACCACAGCTGATGTGTGAACACAAATCCCTGCATTCAACCTGTAGGAGTGAGCTTTTACCCAAAATGAACAGAGGTGTTCCTGAGAAGAGGGGTAGGGAGGCACAGGCTTTTGAAATTTTTAAATGCATGCATGCAATTCTTCACAGAAAATATCAGGTGTAAATGTGTGTGCATAATTTCCACAAAGTAATTTTCAAGTCACAAAAGTACATGTGTATATTTTGCTAAGATAGGCAGTTATAAAATTAGCCCCAAAGCTACAGAAGGACTGCATGTCACCACACAAACAGTCTGCTGTGGCTACCAGGATAGGGGCAACCCACCCGCACCCATGATGCACAGCACATGCATATCAGCAGTCTACAGATGATCACAAGATGGGGTATGCACCCCACAGCACCTCAGCCTGGTAGATGGTGCCGACAGTGTGTGTTAGTGGCACAGAGTGGCTACAGACCGTCACATTGTGTGGGTATTGTGCTCACCCTGAGGGTGAGGTGGGGTGGCCAGCACCAGGTCCGCAGCACCTTCAATGAAATAGGCCATGTTGCAGGTACCCATCAGTGCCAGTGTGTGTGATAGGTAGTTCCTGCAAGCACACCTAGAATACATTAGTGTTTATCTGAAGTTGTCAATCAGATCTGGCCCTTATGGGCTATGATGCACCCAGAATAGTGCATATTCTGTCTTCATGCCATGGTAACATGATGTAAGTGACGGGGGGTTTGGACCCATTGGCAGATTATATACCACCACCCAACCCACCCTCTGGGGCTCAGGGTGGGAGACAGGATTCCTCCACCAACAGATCCACATTCTACCTCCCTGCAACAGTGGCAGTAAAGGGGGGCCATCAACCCCAGTCATGCTGGGGAACAGACACCCTACAGGGCAGCCAATGCAGAGCTGTACATATCCCTAAGGCAATGGCAGGAGGACAGTAGGCCCTGGAAATGCTTAGCTGCCCCCCACCACCATCTGATATTTTCCAGTAGCAAGCACAGCAAGTCACCAGCCACTGCACCCTGCAAGGTGTTCCCACTATACACATATAACCACAGACAGTCTGCTAGCTAATCCACAGTGCATGATACTGGAGGGGATGTGAGCTCACCCACCAAGCAGATAAGTCAGTGATTAGGCCCCAGAGAAGAAAACCTACATATTTCACTGAAAAGAAATACAATATAGCACTATGGGGGAGCCTAGCCATGCCGTGGTCACTGCTCAGTCAGGGTGAGAGTAACCTCCCAGCAGGACATGCTGTGGCCACCCTCTCGGTGCAGGTCGTGGCCGGGCACTACAATGTCCGAGCCATTGCCCTATGCCCTGTGCTGATGCATCCAGGACAGGCCACCTAGTCCAGGCTATACCAACAGTACCTTGCTCCTCATTATGCACATTGGCAGGCCAATACTGGCAACAGTGCTAGCAGTGTGGGCTGAGGAAGGTGTTAGCAGCCACCACACACTCCCCACACCTATGCCAGCATTGTGCAACTATAGAAGTGTTTGGCAGCCCTGGCCACCGCATCAGTCCTGGGCACAGTGCAGGCATGGCTATGGTACACAATACTGCTGGAGTCACTCCCCAGGGTAGTAAACACAGTCAGCCACCAGACCTGAAACACACTCCACAGACTTCAGAAAGGTTGCTATGATGCAGCTCTATCAGCAAATTGTGCTTAACTTAGGAATTGTTATTTGCCATTAATCATAGCAACCTTTTGATATATGTCTAACGTATTCCCAAGTTTAGGGTGGCATTGCTAAGGTATGCAAGTGCTAGTATTGGGAGATGCACGCAGGGCCCAACATCTGGCCTCTCCAGGAGGCATTGGATAATGGAGCCTTTGGGTGTGGGTGTGTCTGCCCCTGTTGGCCTCTGCTTTAGGGCAGAGGTGCCCAACTCCAGTCCTGGTGGGCCAAACACTGTTCGGGTTTCCATACTGTTCCTAATGAATATGCATGAGATACATCTGCATACCATGGGGGCGGCGCATAGAAATGCAGCACAGCCATATTTATTAGAGGCAGCATGGAATCTGAATGGTGTCTGGCCCTCCAGGACTGCATTTGGGAGACTCTTCTCTAGGTAATGCGCATGTTTATGGTGTCTGTGCTCTGTAGGGTAAAATGTAGGTGTTTTGGGCATGTTTACATCATCTGCAATAAAGATTCTGTCTGTATTAGCAGTGGGTACAATATGGGGACTGGGTTGGCAGGAACCACAGCTGGGACTTAAGCCTGTGACCGTCTGCTCCTGAACACACTGACTGTGTGCACTGCACCACCGTGTTGCCACAGAGACAGTGTATTCCCTGGGGATACCATGACTGTTTGTCAGACAGGGCCTGTCTGTTGCAGTGCATGGCACCCACCTACACAGGGCTAGGCCATGGTCTGCTGTGGGCAGCTGCCACTGCCCCCTCCACCACCAGTATCCCTCTGCCACCATGCTGACATGCCCTTCTGCTGGTGGTGCTGGTGGTGCGCAGTCTCAGGCCATCCAGTGTGTGGGTAGGCGGCTGCCTATGGTGTGGGTTCTGGGGTAGGGGTGCCTGCTTAGCTGTCCACGCTTCCCCCCAGCACCGCCTGCCAATGTTCTGTGCCCTTGGGGGTACCTGCTGGGTACTATCCCCTGTGGGAAGCACACTCGTGCCCATGTTGGGCCCTCATCAGTTGCTGTCTGGCTGATCTACTGTTTCAGCATTCCTATGGGCCACCTAGGCATCACCCTAGTCCGCACTGTGGCCCAGCTGCACCACAGCAGGTGCCGCCTGCAGCCCTCTGTGTCCCCTTTTCCAGCATCTGTCCAGTTTCCCATTCCGACATGCCCGCCCTGCTGTTGCGGAACATGTGCATGCCATAGGAAACCTGTCCAATGGAGAGGGAAACCCTGATCAGCACAATTTCACTGTGGGCTCATTCACCTTGTATGGGGACGGATCACAGAACCTTCCAAAATTCATATCTTTTTTTTGGAGCTTTCTCAGGAGTGTTTTTTGATGTTTCCCATTAATATCACTATTGCCCAGCTTGGTTATGTTTTTTAAATATTTTCTTCTGGTCATTTTCACTGTTTATTTGCCCTTTTGTTCCGTGCACATGTATCACACTTATCACTTTTTTGTAGGTTTCCCTGGTTTTGCTGTACATTGCTGACGGAAATGGTTTCTTTTCCCTTTAAATCTGCTCTAACACCAGGGTTTCACTGGCGTTAGTTTTCAGCCCTGGATTCCATGGCGTTAGTGTGCAGGGAGCCTCTCCCCTCCCACTCTCCACCCATTGACCCTCTCTCTCCGCCCCTGGGGAGCCTTCCTCCGCCCTCCAGGAGCCTATCTCCACCCGCAGCGCTCATTTGCGCGCTGCGCGCGTTATCGCGCGCTAAGGTACCTTTGAGCCCAATAAAGCGCCATTATCGCGCAATAAGGTACCTTATCGCCCGATAAAGTCGCCGGGCGCACATTATGACGGTTTAGTAAACATACCCCTTAGTCTCCTATATCTCCTTACCTTTCCCTAGTTGTATCCTTGTCCTCAGCTATTGTATTGTCTGTCTTGACTAGATTGTAAGCTCTGATGAGCAGTGACCATCTTTGTATGTATCCATACAGTGCTGCATATGTCTTGTTTATTTATAGTGGTCATTCTGACAGGTGAATAGTGGGGCTGTATATCTGGGAGGGACTAGCAGCCCTGCTATTCACACAGACATCGTTTAATGGGACAAAGTCAACATGGATTTTGTCAAGGGAAGTTTTGCCTCACCAATCTGCTCCAGCACACATAGTTTAGGATTTGTAGCTTTTGAGCCTTTTTCGAACTGTGCGTTATCCACTGGCTTTGTCATCCTTTTGCAGAGTAAATGAAAGTATTCTAGATGTTTCATGGCATGCCAATTTTAGCCAGGTAAACAAAAGGAAGTGTAATTTTCAAACCATTTCCATGGGCAATGTAGCACTTCACCCACTGGAAAGAGCTTTTACACATACCACAGCTGATGTGTGAACACAAATCCCTGCATTCAACCTGTAGGAGTGAGCTTTTACCCAAAATGAACAGAGGTGTTCCTGAGAAGAGGGGTAGGGAGAACATCTGCCTTTACACACAGGCTTTTGAAATTTTTAAATGCATGCATGCAATTCTTCACAGAAAATATCAGGTGTAAATGTGTGTGCATAATTTCCACAAAGTAATTTTCAAGTCACAAAAGTACATGTGTACATTTTACTAAGATAGGCAGTTATAAAATTAGCCCCAAAGTTACCCAGATTTAAACTCCCCACACCTCATCTTGCTGTAAGGAAGGAGATGCAGTAACAATTCATGGTTTTGAAAGATCCAGGGTAGTTTTCATAAAACAAATGATAATCCCAAAGAAGAGGTATGTTAACAGCTATACAAATATGCCAGGCATGAGGGTTTGTTTTTTTTTGAAGGAATAGCAACAATATTAGTAAGGTGCTATAAAGTGTGGTAGCTACATATAGTACAGGTATGTAAATGAGCCACTACAAGATTGGTACAGCTCATTGAGTTACACAAAAGGAAATACAGTTTACATTTTTTTTCTTCTTGTCCCATGCATTTTAGAAAACCTGATGAACACAGAGCCTTTTTCTAAAATATGTATAGCATTACCAAAGAAGCACTTACATTTGCTGCCATGCTCAGCAGTAACAGCTATTTCAGAAACAGACATATTCACAAGGGGTTTGCCTGTATAACAATACCAAAGGCACTTATAAGTGGTGATTTTGCTACTTATGCATGTAAATGGCACAATGTACCCATGTAAGTGTCAGATTTTGGAAATCCGCACATCCACAATGCACTGAATAAGGAGTCATCCTGCAAAACTCAAGACATTTGACAATTTGAGATAGTTCTGAAGTACAATCCCTCTACTCAAGCTGTCCTCCAAATCTCAAGTCCAAATGAGACGATAGTCAAATATATTATTCTTCAATTAAAAATGAAAGGCATTCATAAGGACAACAAAGACTTTGCTGATGTGATTTTCCTTTTTGGTTCAGTAATTCCTTCTTTTTTTCTCCTTCCATCTCAGATGGAACCAGTGCTGGGATTCTGGTTCCAAGAGTCTTCATTTGCAGCTACCCAGAATTTTTCCGCTCGAAGACTGGATGAAATGCACAGACTTTTCCAAAATCCTTTATTGTAGGTTTTGAATCAGGCCACCAGGAGCCACTCTTGTCTCCTCAGCACATCCAGCCTTGGGCTGACTGGGGATGCAGAAGACCTCATCTGCAAATTAAACCTGAGACCATCTGCACCGACTGGGCTGGTCCCAATGTGATAATAAGTATGGATAAGAGGGAAAAAAGAGAGAATGAGATAGAGAGCACAAACTTTTACATTGTCTAAAATATACAGTTCTTAAAGTAATGCCAATTAAAAATGGAAATAACAAAAGAAAAATCCAGGTATAACTCACTGTCAGGGCATTCAAAGAATGAGAAGAAATAGCCAGATTGACATTGCTTACTTTTATTAACTCATTATCCCATAACTTAGATACAATTTAGCTTGTGCCATATGGGCTAATATTGTGCTGAAAATTACCCCCCATGCAGGTGACAGTCTGTCATAGTGAAGGAAGATTAACATAAAACCAACAGCACATCCTTAATAGTTATATAATGGCTACCACAATATCCCATAAAATGCACCTTGTTTGACATACAGCCTCTCATGCTCTGTTACAGCTGTTCTTAAAGTACCAGTCAAAATCTTGATTCTGCAATATTCCTTGCTACAATATGTGACATTCCTGTGCACATTTTTGAGCAAGCATTCTATACACTGTCCATTTGCATTGAAAAGAATTCTGCTATGTAAATACTAGCTTAATCTTCCTAGCTGTTAGTGACCATTGATGTGGCTCTCTGGGTTTTAATGCTGCAATACTGGAGGATGCCAAATGTTCTGCTGCTTAATAATCGGTAGCATGCAGAGCACTTACCAAAATGCCACCACTCTGAGCATCTGTTGTTATTAAGTAAGATGGTCAAATGTTGTATAGCACTTCAATTTTGCTTTTCACATCACTTACAGAGCAAAAATAAAAAGCAGTTTGTGTATCAGACTAATGTGCTATGGCAGATGTGCCAGTTGCTATGTTTTAGGTTGCCGTTTATTACAAATTGCAGAGAAAACCTTGCCCTTTTAACAAGGTATTGAAAAATTATTCAGACTGTTATTAAAGTCATTAAGATCTTGATGTGAATACTCCATATTAATTCTAATAATAATAATAATACCTGCATGATTTTTATGTTATTGGTTAGAATCTGAACTACAGGATTAAAACTAGTCCTAGACTGTGTCTTCCAATGAAGAATCCACTATACTGTAATAATTTGCATAGCACATACCAGAAATACACAGAACTATGAGGCATGTTTATTAAGTTACTAGTGTGTGGGATTAGGCAGGGCCGGCCTGTCCACTAGGCAAGCTAGGCGGCTGCCTATGGTGGCCAGCCTGGGAGGGCGGCACCTGGAGGGGGGGTGGCAGCAGCTGGGAGGGAGCAGTGACAGTGGGGGGGGGGGAGGCGTCATCAGAAGAGGGGGGAGGCGGCGAGGTCAGGGTTTCTGCCTAGGGTGGCAGAAATCCCTGGGCCAGCCCTGGGATCAGGATTAGCTTCAGGAGGGGTGTTCGTCAATCCTCCTGTAGTTAGCACAGGCCCTAGGCATAGCAATGCACAGGCTGGAGTTCAGATGCACTTAATACCACTCACTGAGGCAGCATTAAGGGCAACCGTGCTAATGGCACCAAGCGCGGTTAGCGTGGCACACCAGCACCCACACTAGTCACGATGTGCTGACAATTCCTTTGTTTCATTCATGTACTGCCAGCCAGTCCTCACCTCAATGCATGCTACCAGGATAGAATGGGATTTTTAGCATGGGGGTCCCATGCTACTTTTTAGCAAGGTGCCTGAACTGCATGTTAAACCCTGTGATACCGGGTTGCGCGCTTTAGTAAACATGCCCCTTTATGTATTAGGATTGTATGACCGGAGTCACATAAAAAGTCAAATATCCAGCATTTAACAACGAGTCAATTTGACAGGTTTTATAAAGGTGGGACAGTCTATTCATGTTTCTTCACCCAGATTGTGGAAGGAGAGACAGAAGATATGGCAGCACTTGTGCAGACAAAAAGAGATGGATTGCTGCTATAGCATGTAGGTATAAACTAATTTAAGGACTTATTTAGAAAGGACTTTTATGCATTTGATGACTTTGCAAAATATCTTTATTGAATAAGGCTTGTAGTGTGCCATCAATCAGAAGACACTTCGCTACCATCTAGTAGCTGGGTTTAACATACAAACGCTAGGTTGAGGAAGTTCGTTTTGAAGCCTTATTCACAGTTACAACATGTAAAATCAGGCATTTGCATGTGATGTCTTTACTACATAGGTGAGGAGGTGTGTTGGGAACATGGTTAAGGAGTAGTCTGGGCAGGACAAAATTTGCATGTGTATTCCTCATTTTGTATAGGGAAAATACAGTATGTGCATGACTGCAATTGTCGATATTGAGATTTACAGCAGCTCCCTAACACATATAGATCTTTATAAAAGTGCTTGTTTCAGCCATCCCTTTAAAGGAGGGATTAGGGAGGTTATCCTCTTTAATCTCCTTTTATTTGTCCCTCCAAATTGGAATTAGATAAAGATAGCAGCATCTGTAGTTAATTGGTGGCATTTATATATGTGCATTTGCAATATGGCTGACATAGGGGTATGTTTACTAAACTGCGGTAACGTTACATAACGCGCGTTACATAACGTTAACGATAGTTAAGTAACGATAACGCACGTTACGTGACGTTCTAACGTCTCATAACGCGCGTTATTGTTACTTAATGATTGTTGACGTTCCGCGGCGCGGTAAACACCGCAGAAGGTGGAGAGAGGGTGGAGAGAAGGGGTCAATGGGTGGAGTGTGGGCGGGGAGAGGCTCCATTCACACTAACGAGCTGATCTGAAGAGCTGAATCCTAACGCGATTGAAAACCTGTGTTAGATGCACATATGCAGGAGAGAGAAACTATTTACATGTCAGCAATGTACAGCCCAGGCAGGGAGCCCAAAATCTGTGATAGTAGTGCTCCATGTACAGCAATACCATAGTGCCAAAGTATGAATGGCCACTATGGCGATGGTGCAAATGGTGCATAGGGGGCCGCAGGCGTGACATGTAGCATGGGCATCTGGGGCACAGGGTTGACCAGGCGGGTGCCTAGGTGGCACATAGGAACATAGACACCGGCGATCAGCAAGACAGCAGTTCACCAAGGCCAAACACAATCCACCATTATCTACCTGGTCCACCCTAGCCAATAGTCGCTAGGGCACAGACCTGACATCCCCCCAGCCATCCCGCCCCCATGTGGAGGGGACATAATAGTGGTAGGCAGTGAAGGGGGGATGTGAGGATGTCCATGTATGCCCCCACACCCTGGAACCCGCTCCCTAGGCGGGCGCCTACCTACACAGTGGATGGTCTGGGACTGCGCACTACCAGCACCGAAGGCAAATGGCCACATCAGCTTGACGTGTGCCCGTACTGGAGGGGGCAGTGCCACCTCCCTGCAGTGGACCCAGACCATGCTCTGCATCAGTACGTGGTGTGCAGTGCAACATAAAAGGTCTGGCTGAGGAAAAGTGCAAGTAGCCCCAGGGACTACCATGCATCTGTGGCAACAGTGTGGTGCAGTACACCCAGCCAGTGTGTCCAGGAGCAGAGGATCACAGGTGCAGATCCCAGCTGAGGTTCCTGCAGAGCAGGTCCCTATAGTTTACCCTACAATGCAGATACAACAGCAACAAGTGCAAAGCCCAAAGCAGCGGCGAACAGGGGTGCAAACACCCACTCACATAGGCTCCACAATCCAATGATGCATGGAGCGGCAGGCTGTTGGCCCCAGCATTGGGATGATGTTATCACCAAAGCACTACTACTACCCCCTGTACAGTTTAGCAATGTTGGCACTGTGCTCAGGACTAGTGTGGCGGGCAGGGCTGCCAACCACCTCTATCTTTGTATAATGCTGCAAAAGGAGTGAGCGTGTTTGTATGTCTATCCATTGTTCTGTGGCTGTCCACACCTCACTGGGCCGATAATGTCCCACTGTTACCAGCGTTAGCCTGATTAGATGCATAATGAGGAGCAAGGTATTCTGGGTATGGCCCAGACAGGGAAGATTGGCCAGGATGCATCTTCACAGGGTGTGGGGCAATGGCTAGGACACTGTAGTGCCTGACCACCACTTGCATGGACAGGGTGGCTTCAGCCTGGCATGCTGGGAGGGCACTCTCTCTGAACGAGCAGTGACCATGGCAGGTCTAGGTTCCCACATAGCGCTCTACACTATTTGTCTCTAGTGATATGTTTGTGTTCCTCAGTGTTGGGGGTCCCAATCACTGGGATGTCTGCTTGCTGCACATTGTTCCTGGTGGACTGTCTGCAGTTAGACTATGCATGGTCGGAACATCTTTAAGGTGCAGTCTGACAGTGCTGTCTGCTGGTGATTGGCAGACAGTGGTGGGAGGCAATTGGGGTTTCCAGATCTAACCCCAGCATTGCTGCTGGTCTGCCCCAGTCCTAATCATAGGTATGGCTCTGGCCCACTGACCCTAGAGGCCTGTCTCATACAAACAGGATGGAGGTTGCTTCCCTGGGGTGGGGGCACTGTTCTTTACATACAAAAGGGGTGATGTGGGCCCTTTTATTTCACTGCAACCTATAAAGGCACTGCTACACACACCTCATGCAATTCTAGGAACCCCTCTGCCCTGATAACAGCTGCCCATGTCAGCCACACCCTAACACGGGGTACACACCAATCTGGTTGGTGTCTTATCCACAGGATACAGATGGACACCAAATTACCTTCAGCTGCACTGCATGGAACACCTGTCACACACTGGTAGTGATGGGGATGTACAGCAGGACCTATCTCTAGCACCACATGTACTGCGGACCTAGTGCTGGGCACCCATCCTATCCCTCAGGGTGAACACAGAACCTGCACAATGGCATGGTCTGTAGCCACTCTGTGCCAGTATCACGCACTGTCAGTTCGTCTTTCCAAGCTGAGGTGCAGACCCCATTTGGTGATCAGCTGTAGACTGCTATTCAGCATGTACAGTGCATTATGGGTACTGGTGGGGTTACCCTATCCTGGCACTCAGAGCAGACAGTTTGTGTGGTGACCTGCAGTCCTTCTGTACCCAGACATTGCTGTGACATACATCATGGAGGTATAGCCTACTGGTTAATACAATACTGTCCTCAGCAGTGTTCATGGGTTCAGTTCCTCACTGTTCCCTCCTCTCATGCCTGTCCTACTCAAATAGTGTGCATGCCTTTAGAGGTCATATTTTTGCAGATCTGTGCTTCCAGCCCATAATACCCTCGCCACAATTGCCAACATTCCCTTGGTCTGTCTATCTGCGTCTGTCAGCTGTGTAGAGTCCTGTCTGCCAGTGCAGGCTGCCACCCCATGTCATGCACTGCTACCCTTTCCTGCATTGCACCTCTTCATGGTTGCCTTGCCTGTGCCTGATCTGCATGGCACCACCACTCCTCTGTCCACCCATCATTGTAACTATCCTGCCACCTCTGCCTCCACTGGGGGACACGTATTCCCATCGTCTGCCACCAACTGTTTTGCCACCAACTGTTTTTCCGGTACTTTACATTGCCAACACCCTGTGCTGTGGTACAGCTGCCCCACCATGTTTGTCATCAGTACTGGCAGGCACATGGGATGCCCGCAGATGTAGACAGGACCCTACACAGCTGACAGACGCAGATAGACAGACCGAGGGAATGTTGGCAATTGTGGCGAGGGTATTATGGGCTTGAAGCACAGATCTGAAAAAATATGACCTCTAAAGGCATGCACACTATTTGAGTAGGACAGGCATGAGAGGAGGGAACAGTGAGGAACTGAACCCATGAACACTGCTGAGGACGGTATTGTATTAACCAGTAGGCTATACCTCCATGATGTATGTCACAGCAATGTCTGGGTTCAGAAGGACTGCAGGTCACCCACTTCTCCCTCCTTCACTCACCTGTTCATTGCCTTTCTTGAGTGCTCTATCTAGTGTTAGGGCTACATCTGTCTCTGTTCCACCCAGGTCATGCATGTCATCCTGAGGCACCTTGCAGTTCCTAGGGCACACTAACTTAGGACACCATAACCTTGTTAGGCCACCTTAACCTATGGTTCCATAGCCCAGGGTGCCTTCTGCGGTGCCTTGTCCAAGGGTGCCTAATATGGCGCTTAGCCTAGGAGGCCCTATAGGACACCTTACTAGGCACCTTACATGGCACCTTACTGGCCGCCTTATAAGGCACCTTACTAGGCACCTTATAAGGCGCCTTACAAAGTGCCTTGCAGGGCGCTTTGCAAGGCGCCTTGTAACGCTCGTTAGTCTAAGGTGCCTTGTAACGCGCGTTAGAGGTCGCCTTGCTGTAATGATACAACGCCCATGCCTTTATATGGGCATCTCTACCTTTACCACAGAACCTACCGCGCATGACATTACCGCAGTTTAGTAAACATACCCCATACACATGTAAGTACTGATGCTTATACATGGCAATTGTGAAATACCAACTTCTATGTGTAAGTGACTGCACCAACATGTGGAAGTTGCTGAGTTTCCCTGTTGATTTTTTTCCACTTGTAGATTTGCAAAGTGGATCCTCCAGCTCCACGTACATGCACTCCTGTACTATTTTAGAAAAGGCTCCACATTTAGCAGAGCCTTTCCTAAAAGACTGTTGGAATTGCGTACATCGTGACCTTGCTATCTCAAATCCGATCTCCATGTATTATCTAACGTGTGCCTTCACATGCATAGCACCCCTCTCCCATAAACAACATAGCCATTCAGACATGGAGTCAAACTTGAGCATGCTGCAGTCTGGTACAGGTATTCAATGACCTGCTGATATAGGGAACCTGTGACTCAGAAGGTGTTTTTACAGGTGTTCTGTCCAGTGATGGTTGCCTGGGTTCATGCAATTCTGGAACAAATGGTGATTTATATTGAGTTTGTTGAAAGAATCTGTATGATGACAGAAACAACATTTGTTCTGATTGTATCTTTGTCTAGAGGTAGAAAACTATACCACAGCAGTCCTGCATGTAGTCTTGCAGAGTATGATTTTATAAAGGGGCATGGACCTTTAGGCACCAAGTACATGCATTAAGGTGCTAATAACCTCTTATAAAATATTGACAAGTGTAAAAGTATGCACGTTGCTTGATGACGCTACCTTCTGATGGGTGTACACATGGGTAGCATTTGGGAGGAGCATGGGCAGAGTGTAGATTATAAAATACCATAATTTACGCTCCTTCTTGCAAACATTTAGGTACAGGCATTTACACCAGTTCTAGGACTGCTGTAGCTATCCATGCCTAAACGTAAGGTGCTATTTCTGCCACTTAGGCTAGATTTTATAAAGACAAATCAGCGTCTGCCTATTTTTATAAAATAGGTTTAAAATAGGCACCTTAAAAAGTGCTTTAACTGGGTGCCCCCTTATAAAATTATCCTCTGTGTGTAAAATACGAAGGTCTAGCAACCTCAACAATAGAAAATGGTACCCATATTGCTGCAGGACTGTGGTTTTGGAAGAAGATTGGATCAGCTTTATCAAACATTTTCAAGTGTCTTGGATGACTTTGCCTCCTTCTCTTTACATTCTGCGTTCCAGTCTAGGCATAAGTGATTCAATCAGACCTTCAAATAGTGTTTCTTAAGTATTTTTTTGGAATTTCTTCTCATATCAGCATATAACATGTATAATTGGGAAATGATCATGAGTTGACCAACCTGCTTTGTGATCTTCTTTTGTAAATCCTTACCATTCACTTGATTGGCACAATGATTACTTGGCAAATCAGATTCCAGTTTCTGACTCAGTATGACTTCATTATCTGAGATGATGACCTCTGGAATTTCATGTGCTGCAAATAATTTGTGCAAACACTGATATCTGCACAAGTGGAAAACATCCTGACTGAGCTGATAGAGAAATGATATGGAAATGTGAGAAGTTCAAGTTCTTAGAAAGGTCCTATAAAGTCAACCACAGGTTTGTAATGACTTCTTCATGGGCCTTTCCCTCTACACCCAACTGAAGACCTGTGATAAGGCTGGTTTCTTTAGCATCATCCATCTGAATTGTTTGCCAGTATCAGAACTTTGGGCAATGATACATTATTGAAATATTAACATTTTAAGGTAATTGACACAATACTATCATTCACAACTGATCTTCAAGGATGGTAGGCCCTAATGTGTTTAACAGAAGTTCCAACCAAACATACAGCTAGAATCACCTGTGTAGTGGTCTTGACCTTGGCCAGCAAACTTAACAGTGGCTTGTGACCTCTTTGGCTCTCCACCTTAAGACAATAGACATGATTATGGGATTTCTTGAATGTCAGTATTACAGCTAACACATCACAATCTGTATATAGTTTCTCTTGGTAGGTGTCATTCTTTGAACAGCAAAGGACTGGTTACTTGGCTCCATCTGGCATATTGGCATTTAGTTTAGTACTCATATTCATGGTAAGGTGTTATATGAAAATCAGCAGCTTTTTCTCACTGATATGCACTAATAATAGTAATTGAATAACTGTAGGGAAGCTTCTTCAAAACAGCTTGCCACATCCACAGTGTAAACAAAGCTTTGTCTTTCAACAAAATGTGACCGAAGTTGAGAGATTCAAAAAAAGCTTGCAAATTCTGCTAGAAATTAGGCAAAGGTGCTTAGCCATCTTATCCATTGGTCAAAATCCCTTTTCACCAGTATGATTACCCAGAACACTGTAAGCCCCATTTTGCATAGAACATGTAGGTGGGATGTCTGAATTGGGGTGATAACAATTCCCCAAGTATTTTACAAAAAGCTCTGCTGAATGTGAAGCATTTTGTAGAATATCTGTAAGGATACAAGCAAATATATATGCATTTGCCAAGCTATACAACAGGAGCATCGGTTTCACAAACTTATACATCTTTAAAAGGCAGCATTGCAAGGAGCTTTACACATGCAAATGCAGGAAAATAAACATACAAATGGCCAATTTTACAAATGCATATGGATTTTCCATCACATATGTATGTTCAAGAAGAGCCATTAAGGCATTGAGTGAATTAACTTTTTAAAAAGATTTTGGTGTTAGATACCACTGAGATAAGCATAATTACCCCCTCAATCACTGGTGGAGACCCCGGGTCCAAATAAGTAGGTGTATGTTTTTAAAAAGATATATATATATTGCCATTGTGAAATGGGAAATTAATGTATTGTTTTTTGCACTGCCCAAATCACATCCAGAACATGTCCCCCCCCCCTTAAAATGCATGTGTCCCATGGCATCTACACATGTAAACTGCAGCATCATAAAGTTGGTCTTTATACATATATGCAATTTACACATGTAAATTCCATTATTTATACATGTACAATGACCTCCAATATCCTGCACTTTCTTATCTTTAGTATAATCTAGCTTCAACGAGGCATATAATAATATCTCTCAACAAAACCTTTGCTATCTCCTCTTTTGAACTACTGACAATTGAGATATCATCAACATAGAGAAGAAATCCTTTCAATATGGCAAGAAATTTAGTGATAAACAGGCTGTGCAAGATTTACAAAATATTACAGGACAGCATAACCCCTCAGAAAAAAGTAAAAGACAATTCTTTCTATATCCATTTTTGTCAGTACCATGAGGAGAGTAATGAGACCATTTGGACATTCTGTAGGTGAAGAGCATTTTGGACACTAGAGAACTGTCTACAATCTCTAAGTGTGGTCTTTTGCTGGTTCTTTTCCTCTTTTATACTGTCCATTTAATGGTCAGTTTTTTGGAGGGAAAGAACGTTTGTCAGTATCATTTGTTAGTTTGTAAAAAGAGGTACTGCACAAAACTTTGTAAAGAGATTTTCAAACTCAAGATGCATGTGGTGAAGACCAGAGGTGATCTGCCATCATCAATCAAGCTCAAGATGATAGAGGAACACCTTAAGGGCATCCTAAGATCAGAAAAGGTTGAGAGTCTCCTTTGGGACCTGGATGTGGCAGCAGAACTGGCTGCAGAGGAAGTTGGCAAAAATACTTGTTTCAGCTCACACAAATATCATCATGAAATGGGGTGGTTTCCTGGTTATACACTGACAGTCACTTACACTTCACATAGTTCCCGTTTTAGATCTCATAACTGCATAGACAGGTTCATCTTGGAGACAAGTAAATTAGTCCCATTTTACTATATTCAGTACATGAATGGAATTAATCCAGTGTTTCATCATAGCTTCCAAATCTGAACATTTTAAAAACATACTTTCACAGGTCTTGCAATGAGATCAAAATAAGAGCTTATTGTTTCTATAACACAAGAGATTATAGATCCGATTTACTAAGGCCTTTCTACTGTTATGTGTTTATAGGAAAAAAGCTTAATGTATCAGACACTATGGGTATGTTTACTAAAGAGAGTTAAGGGCTCACTGGTTAGCAAATGTTAATGGCAACGATAAGGGTGCTATTGTGTGTTAAAGGATGGGGTGGGGAGTAGGTGTTCCGGCAGTAAGGATGCTTGGCTTCACTTATCGGGCACGAAGAGGACACTGAGTGTTAAGGTGCCAAGCATGCACCTTAACACCTGAAAATTGCAGTCACCTTAATGCAGGAAAGGGAGCCCTTGTGAAAATCACATTTTAGGTGATGGTTGGAAGGAAAGGTAAGAGCTGATGGACATATCAAATCCATATATATCCTAAGGGGTATGTTTACTAAACTGCGTTAGTGCGATTCGCGTTAGGAGCCGCGGTAGAGACAGAAATCCCAAATAAGGACATGGGCGGTACATCATTTCCGAGAACGCGCCGAGAACGCGCATTACAAGGCGCCATAAATGAACGAGAGCTACAGGGCACGTTACCACGCGTTAATCTTAAGAAGGCATGCAGGCATACAAGCACAACAATAGAGCTGTAGCACAATGGTTACAACACTGACTGATAATACAGGGGTCATGGGTTCGATTCCCCAGTGGGCCTAATGTATAAGGCTGGCTGAGACAGCACCCTTTACATTTAAGTAGCGATTGTTGAGGCATGTGACGTGTATTTTAATTAGTGCTGCCAGCAAACACACCCTCACGGTGGCATAACCTAAGGTGCCACATAAGGCACCCCATAAGGCACTCCATAGGGCACATTATAAAGTGTAGTGTCCGCCAAGGCACCCTATAATGTCCCCTATAGGACACCTTATAAGGATGTGAACAAAGCCCTGGCTGGCTGCAGGACTGCACGTCACCACACAAACTGTCTACTGTGGTTACCAGGATAGGGGTAACCCACCCGTACCCATGATGCACTGCACATGCAAATCAGCAGTCGAGAGATGGGCACAAGATCGGGTATGCACCCCCACAGCACCTCGGCCTTGTAGGGGGAACAGACCGTGTGTGGCACTGCCACAGAGTAGCCACAGACAGTCACATTGTGCGGGTACAGTGCCCACCCTGAGGTTGAGGTGGGGCACCCAGCACCAGGTCCACAGCACCTTTCATAGCTGAAATACACCATACTGCAGGTCCCCATCAGTGTGTGATAGATAGTTCAGTTAGACACACCTAGGATACATCTGTGTCCTGCTGTATGTCTCGGTCATGTCTAGTCCCTATGGGCGATGCTGCACCCAGAATAGTGCATATCCTGTGTTGGTGCCATCATTACCTGCTGTAGGTGAAGAGGGGTGTGTATGGACCCATAGGCAGATTATGTACCACCACACAACCAACCCTCTGGGGCTCAGAGTGGGAAACAGGATCACCCACCAATAGATCCACAGTCTACCTCCCTGCAATGGCAGCAGTAGAGGGGACCAGCAACTCCAGTCCTGCTGGGGAACAGACAGAGCGGTACACATCCATAACACAATAGCAAACAGACGGCATGCCGGGAAATGCTCAGCTGCTCGCCACGATTATCTGACATTCTCCAGCAGCAAGCCTCCAGCCGCTGCACCCTGCAAGGTGCTCCAGCAAGACACATACTAGCTGCAGATAGTCTGCCAGCTAGTCCATAGTGCATGGTCCTGGAGAAGATGCATGTACCCAGAACGGGGATGTCAGCATACACACCAAGCAGATAAGTCAGTGATTGGACCCCAAAAGGAAACCCATAAATATCACATGAGAGAAATACTATATAGCACTATGGGGGAACCTAGCCATGCCATGGTCACTGCTCAGGCAGGGTGAGAGTGACCTTCCAGCAGGACATGCTATGGCCACCCTGTCTGTGCAGGTGGTGGCCAGACACTACAGTGTCCGAGCCATTGCCCTATGCCATGTGCAGATGCATCCAGGCCAGGCCACCCTATCCAGGCTATTCCCACGGTACCCTGCTCCTCATTATGCACATTGGCAGGCCAATACTGGCAACAGTGCTAGCAGTGTGGGCTGTGGAGGGTGTTGGCAGCCACCACACACTGGATAGACAGACACACACTCCCCACAACTATGCCAGCATTGTGCAACTATAGAGGTGTTGGGTAGCCCAGGCCACCACACAAGTCCTGGGTACAGTGCAGGCATGGCTATGGTACGCAATACTGTAGGAGTCACTCCCCAGGTTGGTAAACACTGTCAGACACAGGACCTGTAGCACACTCCACAGACATCAGAAAGGTTGCTATGATGCAGCTCACTCAGTAAAGTGTACTTAACCTAGGACTTGCTATCTGCCAGTACTCATAGCAACCTTTTGATAGATGTGGACCATATTCCCCGGTTTAGGGTGGCATTACTAAGGTATGCAAGTGCTAGTATTGGGAGATGCACGCAGGGCCCAAAGTCCTGCCTCCCCAGGAGGCTTTGGATAATGGGGCCTGTGGGTGCGGGTGTGTCTGCCCCTGTTGGCTGCTGCTTTACGGCAGAGGTTTCCAACTCCAGTCCTGCGGTGCCAAACACTGTTCGGGTTTTCATGCTGTCCCTCATGAATATGCATGAGATACATCTGCATACCATGGGGGTGGCGCATAGAAATGCAGCACAGGCATCTTTATCAGAGGCAGCATGGAACTGGAATGGTGTTTGGCCCTCCAGGACTGCATTTGGGAGGCTCTGCTCTAGGTAATGAGCATGTTTATGGTGTCTGTGCTCTGTAGGGTAAAATGTAGGTGTCTTGGGCATGTTTACGTCATCTGCAATAAAGGTGCTGTCTGTATTAGCACATTGTAGTAGTGGGTAAAATATGGGGACTGGGTTGGCGGGAGTCACAGCTGGGACTTGAACCTGTGACCCTCTGCTTCTGAATACACTGGTTTTGTGCACTGCACCACCATGTTATCACAGAGATGGTGCTTTCCCTGGTGATACCATGACTGTTGGTCAGACAGGGCCTGTCTGTTGCAGTGCATGGCACCCATCTACACAGGGCTAGGCCACGGTCTGCTCTGGGCAGCTGCCACTGCCCCCTCCACCACCAGTATCCCTCAGCCACCATGCTGACATGCCCTTCTGCTGGTGGAGCTGGTGGTGCGCAGTCGAAGGCCATCCAGTGTGCAGGTAGGCGGCTGCCTATGGTGCGGGTTCTGGGGTAGGGATGCCTGCATAGACGTCCACACTCCCCCCAGCCCCGCCTGTCAATGTTCCGTGCCCTTGGAGGTAGCTGTTGGGTACTATCCCCTGTGACACTGTGGGAAATACACTCGTGCCCATGTTGGCCCTTCAGCAGTTGCTGTCTGGCTGCTCTGCTGTTTCAGCATTTGTATGGGCCACCTAGGCATCACCCTAGTCTGCACTTTGGCCCAGCTCCACCACAGCATGTGCCGCCTGCGGCCCTCTGTATCCCCTTCTCCGGCATCTGCCAGTTGCCATTCCGACATGCCCGCCCTGATGTTGCGGGACATGTGCACACCATAGGAACCGTGTCCGATGGTGGGGAAAACCCTGAGCAGCGCTATTTCACAGTGGGCCCATTCACCTTGTATGGGGACGGAGTATAGACCCTTCCACGATTTATATCTGTTCTATGGAGCTTACTCGGGGGGGGGGGAGGGGTTGATGTTTCTCATTGATACCACTATTGGCCAGCTTGGTTATTGTTTTTTTCCAGTTTGTGGGGGTCATTTTCAGTGTTTCTGTGCCCTTTTGTTCTGTGAACATGTATCACACTTATCACTTTGTTTTGGTTTCCCTGCCTGTGCTGTACATTGCTGACACTGAAATGGTTTCTCTCCCCTGTAATGTGCCTTTAACGGCAGGTTTTCATTCGCGTTGGAATTCAGCCCTGAAAATCAGCGCGTTAGTGTGAGGGGAGCCTCTCCCCGCCCACTCTCTGCCCATTGACCCCTTCTCTCCGCCCTCTCTCCACCTTCTGCGGTGTTTTACCGCGCCATGGGAGTTTACGATCGTTAACTACGATTAACGTGCGTTATGTAACGTTAACGATCGTAAGCGCCTCATAATGCATGTTATGATGCACTTACGATCGTTAACGTTACATAACACGCGTTATTCACGATTACCACAGTTTAGTAAACGTACCCCTAAGTGTACCTGAGGCAATGGAGGGTTAAGCTGCTTGCCCAAGGGCACAAGGAGTGACCATGGGACTAGAGACCCCAGTACCTCCAGCCTGAGGTTACTTGCCCCTATGTGGGAATTGAACCCCTGAGCCCTCCAGCCTGAGGTAAACTGTCCCAACCACTGAGCCACTCCTCCCTCCTGTGTGGACCATGGTGTAGCAGCAGGCAGGAGAATACATGACTGTACACAATGGGTCGGCTGAAGAATGGATGGCAGTAGATGAGAGTGAGGTATGGCCTTGCTGCTCCGATGTACCTGATGTGACTGCACAAATGCAGTTGTAGTTTATGTGAAAAAATAGTAGCTGTTCATGGGGAAGGTCCATTACCATCTATTTGGGATGACAGTTGTCTCAATTTTTCTAACCACCATACAGTCTTCCTGACGCATGTGCATATAACATCTGGACAAGTGTCTCTCATATTGGCCATATGGAGCAAGTAAGGACGTGTGATGATCCCTGAAGGTGGCCATTCCAGGAGTGGGGCGTGCCTGCATGTACTGCATATATTTGATGGAGTCAAAGATGTTCAGTCACAGTTATGAAGGAATATTCCAATCATGTACAACTCATGTGTCATACATCTGCAGGGTGAACTTCTCTGACCCTTTACAATGGGCTACAGCAGAGCCAGAAGGGCATGATTGCAATGTGCATGTTTGCAGACCCAATGTGCTATTGTAACACATAAAAAAAGCAGAAGAACATGTGCCCTCCAGTCAATGCAGACCCCAGACTGTTTCTGGCAGCATAGTGAAGTGAGTTTCCCACAGCCACAAAGAGAACAAGTAGAATTCAAACTCTGGTCTGCTGCTTATAGAGCCTGTACTCTAACCATCATGCTACTCCACCACACCTAGAATCAAAGAAACTGCAGGTCCCTGCCTGCAATGACTGAAAACCAGGACATGAAACAAAGTGGCTGGCACATTCTGAGACAGTGGTACACCATATCTAAGGCCTGCCATTCATACTGCATTGGATACTCAGTACTGTAGCTGCATAACAGACACTCAGCTGCAATATACATGTCTTCCCCAAAGGTCAAGCCACATGTGAGGTCAAGATGCCCATACCTTTACTGTACCTCCAATGCCAAACAACAGTCACATGCAGAGGTCTGCTGCACTGCAATGTGGCACTAACCTCTGAGGCAACATACGTACAGTACAGGGCGTGCAATCCCTTGTGACCTGCTGTACATGGCAAGATAGGTACACATGCACATACACCTAAGTCAAACCACATTCATGACTCCTGTGGTCCATCATAGCCCATCCTGCCTTCCTCGGGGGGGGGGGGGAAGGGGGATATATACATCTCCCACCAATAGAAGACAAACCATTATGGCTGCAATTGGGGCTCTGGTATTGGTTAGCTACTCCATTACCCATGATGCACCACACAATCTGAGCAGATATATTCAACTAATTCCCATATGTAGAATGCAGAGATCCATCACATCAGCTCTGTAACATGCAGGAACATTGTGCGCTTCTTGCACTTAGCAGCTGCCATATGTGCAAATGACTTGTTTCAGCAGTCGCCCTAAATGTGAGGAAGGACACACATCACCTCGTCCCCTGAGCAAGCCCTGCAATAGAGAGACAAGTCTGAATCATGTCTGGTGTGCTATGGTTATTGTCTGTAGTATGTAATGCTAGTCATTTGGTATTTTGTAGAATTGCAGTATACCGAAGTGGTCTGTCTCATCTGGGCCTTGTAACTTAGTCCTGCTGGCCAGTGATTCTCCTATAACATCTCAAGTCATTTGCTGCTTTGCTTGGACAATCCATTGCTGCCTCATTGCTTGTAGGTTAACATTTGCTGCTTTGCCTGGATATTGCTTACATTGAACTTTGCTGCACAGGCTATAGTCTCCCCATTACCCATTGCTTGTATTTTACCCTATATTGCATAGTGTGTAAGCCCCACTTGTAAGTCAACATATACTGCTTAGTGTATAGAATCCTTAGCTACCTCATTGCTTGTAAGATAACATATGCTGCACAGCCCCCACTACTCCTCTTCTATGGCCCCACATCACATTGTCCTTCTCTTCCTCATACTCCCCAACTGCATTCCTTCCTACCAGCACTCTCACTCCTCTCCCCCCTACTCTCCCTCTACCTTCCTCACTTCTCCCTCCATTCTGTCTTTTAACCTAGCATCTGCTCTTGAGCTTCATCACACCCTCCCCCTCATTCAACCAGCCCCTCTCTCTTTAAGGCAATCCCACCCTCGCTTCCGCTGTACTGCCTCCGCTTTACCCCGCTCTCTACTACTCCTTTCTCCTTCTCTCATCAGGTAATATCAACCCCAAACCTGGCCCCCCTCAATTTCTTTCTCACTCTAAGAAGAGTTCCTCACGTACCTTATCTAATCTCATCCATATCCCTCTCCTTTCCCCTTCCACCCTCCCTCACTCATGCCCCAATCACACATCCAGAGATATCAACCCCAACCCTATCCCTCTTAGAGTACTGTCTCACTCTAAAAAGAGATCCTTACGAACCTATCTAATATCATCAATATCCCCCTTCACTCCCCTTTCACTCCCCCTCCCTCATGTCTCTCATGGAGGGCACACTCATCCAGAGACAGCCACCCGTACCCTGGCCCCTCTAGATCTCTGTATTACTCTGAAAATAGATCCTCACGTAACGGTCCCCCTAGACCGCTGTCTTACTCTGAAAAGAAATCCTCATGTAACTTGTCCAACCTTATCCATATCCCTCTCCTTTCCCCCTCCACTCTCCCGTTCTCATGTGCCCTATGGAATGCATGTTCTGTCTCTGACAAACTTGCTTTTAGTTATGATCTCTTTATCTCTAATGTGCTACACCTTCTTGCCCTAACTGAGACCTGGCTCCTCCCAGATGATACCGCATCCACTGCTGCTCTCTGCCACGGCGGCTACCATTTCGCCCATACACCTCGATCCACTGGCCACGGTGTTGGTTGGGCTTCTACTTTTTCCCTCTTGCCAACCCCTACTGCTGCCTCAGTCACACTCCTCCCTCTCTTTTGAAGTCCACTCCATTCGCCTCTTCACACCACTTCCCCTCCGAGTAGCTGTTATCTATCGCCCACCCGACAAATCCAAATCGACCTTCCTTACCGACTTCGACTCCTGGCTTTCCGTCTTTATGGATCCGTCTTCCCCCACTCTTATTCTTGGCGATTTTAACATTCACGTCGATAACCCCTCCGATCCCCATGCTTTAAAGTTCCTCACCCTCACCTCCTCGTTTGACCTCCAACTTCGCTCCACTGCCCCCACCCACCTGCACGGCCACTGCCTTGACCTGATACTCTTCTCTAATTCCTCTCCCTCAAACCACCGCAACTCAATCCTTCCCTCATCTGACCATCACCTTTTAACCTTTAATCTTCAGCTTCCGCTGTCTCAACCTCGTCCTGTCTCCTCCGACCTATTTAGAAACCTACATAATATTGATCCCTTGACTCCTCCACCATTTCTCCATCTCTTTCTTCCATTATGTCCTCCAAGTCCGTCGATGAAGCAGTATCCTCATATGATGCTGCACTATCCTCGGCTCTTGACACTCTTGCCCCACCCACCCCGTGTCCTGTCAGACGTTCTGCTCCCCAGCCCTGGCTTTCATCCACAACCTGCTATTTACGCACCTGTGCCCATTCTGCTGAACGTGCTTGGACAAAATCCCGCTCCCCAGAAGACCTTCTACACTTCAAATTCATGCTTGGCTCCTTCCAGTCAGCCATAGCACTTGCCAAACAAGAATACTACATCCATCTGACTAACTCCCTTGCCTTTGATCCTCGCTGCCTCTTTAATACCTTCAATTCTCTCCTCAAGGTGCCCCCGCCCCGGTACCCCCTCTCTTTCTGCCAAAACCCTAGCCGACTACTTCCATGACAAAATCCACAAGATTACCCTCCAATTCCCCACTTCCTCATCTACCTCCCCCCTCCCCAATTCTCCCCCCATCCATACTTCCTCTGCTACCCTATCCTCCTTCCCTATGATCTCCGAAGAGGAAACCACACTCCTTCTTTCCTCCTCCAAACCCACCACCTGTTCCTCTGACCCTATCCTCACCCATCTCCCCTCCATCTCTCATACTGTCAACCTTTCACTCTCCACTACAACTGTCCCCATAGACTTCAAACATGCTGTTGTCAAACCTCTCCTCAAGAAACACTCACTCAGTCTCACCTGTCCTTCTAACTATCGACCCATCTCCCTCCTTCCCTTCATATCTAAACTACTAGAACGAGCAGTCCACCGCCGCTGCCTCGACATCCTCACCTCCCAGGCCCTCCTGGACACACTACAATCTGGTTTCCGTCCCCTACACTCCACTGAAACGGCTCTTACAAAAGTCTCCAATGACTTGTTCCTGGCTAAAACTAAGGGCCTCCACTCAGTCCTCATCCTTCTCGACCTCTCCGCTGCCTTTGACACTGTTGACCACAATCTACTCCTCACCACCCTCTCCTTGCTTGGTTTCAAGGGCTCCGTACTATCCTGATTCTCCTCCTACCTCTACCATCGCTCCTTTAGTGTATGCTCTGATGGCTCCTCCTCCTCTCCCACCCCGCTCCATATTGGTGTACCCCAAGGATCCGTCTTGGGCCCCCTCCTTTTCTCTCTCTATAGCCAATCCCTTGGCATGCTTATCTCCTCCCATGGCTTTCAGTACCATCTCTATGCTGATGACTCCCAAATCTACCTCTCTACACCTAATATCTCTCCTGCAATCCAGACCAAGATCTCTGCCTGGCTTTCTGACATCACTGCCTGGATGTCTCATCGCCGCTTGAAATTGAACATGGCCAAGACTGAACTCCTTGTCTTTTCCTCCAACTCCTCCCCTCCTCTTCCCCCCTTCTCAGTCTACATGGATGGATCTACGATCCTTTCTATTCCCTCGGCCCGCAATCTGGGGGTTATTTTTGACACCTTTCTTTCCTTCTCCACACATATCCAGCTCGTAGCTAAGACCTGCCGCTTCTTTCTCTACAACATTAGCAAAATCTGCCCCTTCCTTTCTGAACACACTACCATAACGCTTATCCAATCCTTAATCTCCTCTCGCCATGACTACTGCAACCTTCTCCTTGCTGGTCTCCCCGTGAGCCATCTCTTTCCCCTTCAATCTATACAAAATTATGCTGCTCGACTAATCTTCCACCAGTCTCGCCATGCCCACATTACTCCTCTTCTCAAGTCGCTTCACTGGCTCACTATCCATCCAATTCAAACTTCTCCTACTGACCTATAAATGCATTCACTCTACAGCCCCTCAATACCTCTCATCTCTTATCTCTCCCTACATCCCCTCTTGGGAACTTCGCTCCGCTAACAAATTACTTCTATCTAGGCCTTTCACTCGCATTGCTAACTCCCGACTTCACTCCTTTCACCTTACTGCACCTTACGCCTGGAACAGCCTACCTGTGCCTATACGCCAAGCACCCTCCCTGGCCCTCTTCAGATCCAGATTGAAGACCCACCTCTTCACTGTCGCTTTCAGATCCTGACTTCCATCCTTTACCTTAACCTGACTCCCGTCAATTTTCATGACCGAATTGTAAAGACCATATTGTGCTTTGCACCGAATTGACTAATGCTCTGTATTGTCTCGACTAGATTGTAAGCTCGGACGAGCATGACTCTGACGAGCAGGGACTGTCTCTTGTATGTTTGTCTGTACAGCGCTGCGTGTGTGGCACTGTATAAGTGCTAAATAGTAGTAGTAGTAAGTCAGACCCTAAGATTGAGGCAGCTGTTTTCAAGGAAACCGAATGCACTGAGTGTTTTCTAGATAGAAAGAGGGGAGGGGAAAGGAGGGGGAGGTTAAGAACATAAGATTTGCCATATTGGGTCAGAGCAAGGTCCATCAAGTCCAGTATCCTGTTTCCAACAGTGGCCAATCTAGATCATACGTACCTAACAGTTTCCCCAAAAGACACAGGTTCCACAATGCTTGTATTGGGTCAAGCATTGATATCCTGGGTCCCTTTTAATAATAGTTTATGGACCTTTCCTCCAGGAACTTGTCCAAACCTTTTTTAAACCAAGCTACACTAACAGCCTTTACTACATCCTCCGGTAACGAATTCCAGAGTTTGATTACACGTTGAGTGAAAAAATATTTTCTCTTATTTGTCTTAAATAGTTTACCTTGTAGTTTCATTGCATGTCCCTTAGTCTTTCTATATTCTGATAACGTAAACAATCGAACTACGTTTACTCATTCCACTCCGTTCATTAATTTTTAGACTTCTATCATATCTCCCCTCAGCCATCTCTTTTTCAGGTTAAAGAAACCTAACCTTTTTAGCCTTTCTTCATAGGGGTATCCTTCCATCCCCTTTACCATTTTGATGGCTCTTCTCTGAACCTTTTCCAATAATGCTATATCCTTTTTAAGATAAGGTGACCAGAACTGAATACAATATCCAAGGTGCGGTCGCACCATGGAACGATATAGAGGCATTATAATATCCTTTGTTTATTTTCCATTCCTTTCCTTATGATATCTAGCATTCTATTTGCTCTCTTGGCTGCCGCTGCACACTGGGTGGGGGGTTTTAACATGTTATCCACAATGACGTCTAAATCTTTTTTCCTGGATGGTGGTTCCTAATGTGGAACTTTGCATCATGTAACCATAGTTTGGCTTGTTCTTCCCTAGGTGCATAACTTTGCACTTGTCTACATTAAATTTCATCTGCCATTTTGATGCCAAATCTTCCAATTTATCAAGATCCTCTTGCAATTTTCCACAATCCTCATGGGTTTTAACAACTTTAAATAGTTTTGTGTCATCTGCATATTTGATAACCTCACTCGCTATTCCCTTTTCCAGGTCATTTATGAATATGTCAAAAAACAGCGGACCCAGTACAGATCCCTTGGTTACACCACTATTTACCTTTCTCCATTGGGAAAATTGGCCATTTAGCCCTACCCTCTGCTTTCTATCTTTTAACCAGTTCCTGATCCACAATAGTACACTGCCTCCTATCCCATGACTCTTTAGTTTTGCCAAAAGTCTCTGATGAGGGACCTTGTCAAAGGCTTTCTGAAAGTCCAAATACACTATATCAACTGACTCACCTTTGTCTACCTGTTTATTCACACCTTGAAAAAAACATAACAGATTAGTGCAATTCGCGTTAGGAGCCGCGTTAGTGGAAGGAAAGCCAAAAAAGGACATGGGCGGGACATCGTAACCGATAATGCGCAGTTGCGCACGTTATTACGCACCGCGCAGCAATGATCGCTACAGCACGTGCCACTGCGCACATGCCTAAGACAGCACGCAGACACCCAAAGATAGACACAGAGCTGTAGCACAATGGTTACTACACAGACTGATGGTACAAGAGTCATGGGTTCGATTCCCCAGTGTGCCTAATGAAAAAGACTGGCTGAGGTATCCTGTGTAACCCTTTGAAAGCCGACTATAATATTTTAGTCTGCAGGCGGTTACAGTTTGCATATGTCAGGAAAATTGTATCCGTCTTATGCAATATGCTCCAATAGTGACGTTCTCTCTGACATGGTCATGTATTATATACCATTTGATAGGAATATTTAGGCGCTCCCTATAGGGCGAAGTGGAAGGCGCGCCCTATAGGGCGCTGCATAAGGCGTGCCCTATAGGGTGCCTTTTGAGCTACCCTAAGGTGACAGTACCCTGAGGGTGGTTGTGCTGGCAGCACTAATATACAGTAAAAATAGACAATGCCTAAGACAGCCCTATCAATGAACCCCACTGTGGGTTGTGAATCTATGACCTCTGGCTCCATGGGCAGTGAAGTAACCAATGGGCTAGAGCTGCTAATAAACACATGGCTGGCTACAGGAGAACTGCACGGCACCACACCCTCATTCTGCTGTGGTTACCAGGGAGATTACATAACACCACCCAACACACCCTCTAGGGCTCAGGGTGGGGGACAGGATCTCCCTCCCACAGATCCACTTTCAACCCCCTGCAATGGTGGCAGTAGAAGGGACCATCACCCCAGTCCTACTCAGGATCAAACACCCTACAGGACAGGTAATGCAGAGCACTACACATTCATAAAGCAATAGCAGACAGACGGCAGGTCTGGAAATGCACAGCTGCCCTCCACCATTACCTGACATTCTCCAGCAGCAAGCCTCCAGCCGCTGCACAGTGCTCCAGCAAGACACATACTAGCTGCAGACAGTCCGCCAGCTAGTCCATAGTGCATGGTCCTGTAAAAGATGCATGTACCCAGAACGGGGATATCAACATACACACCAAGCAGATAAGTCAGTGACTGGGCCCCAAAAGGAAACCCACAAACAACACATAAACAAAATACTATATAGCACTATGGGGGAACCTAGCCATGCCATGGTCACTGCTCAGTCAGGGTGAGAGTGACCTCCCAGCAGGACATGCTATGGCCACCCTGTCCGTGCAGGTGGTACCGGGCACTACAATGTCCGGCCATTGCCCTATGCCCTGTGCAGATGCAGACAGGCCGGGCCACCCTATCCAGGATATTCCCACGGTATCTTGCTCCTCATTATGCACATTGGCAGGCCAATACTGGCAACAGTGCTAGCAGTGTGGGCTGTGGAGGGTGTTTGCAGCCACCACACACCACACACTGGATAGATAGACACACACTCCCACATCCTAGGCCAGCATTGTGCTACTATAGAGGTGTTTAGCATCCCTGGCCACCACACCAGTACTGGGCATGGATATGGTACGCAATACTGGTGGGGGTCACTCCCCGAGGAGGGTAAACACTGTCAGAGACCAGACCTGAAGCACACACCACAGACATCAGAAAGGTTGCTATGATGCAGCTCACTCCGAACATTGTACTTAACCTAGGAATTGCTATCTGCCAGTAATCATAGCAACCTTTTGATACATGTGTACCATATTCCCAGGTTTAGGGTGGCATTACTAAGGTATGCAAGTGCTAGTATTGGGGGATGCACGCAGAGCCCAAAGTCCTGCCTCTCCAGAAGGCTTTGGATAATGGGGCCTGTGGGTGCTGGTGTGTCTGCCCCTGTTGGCTGCTGCTTTACGGCAGAAGTTTTCAACTCCAGTCCTGCGGTGCCAAACACTGTTCGGGTTTTCATGCTGTCCCTCATGAATATGCATGAGATACATCTGCATACCATGGGGGTGGCGCATAGAAATGCAGCACAGGCATCTTTATCAGAGGCAGCATGGAACTGGAATGGTGTTTGGCCCTCCAGGACTGCATTTGGGAGGCTCTGCTCTAAGTAATGTGCATGTTTATGGTGTCTGTGCTCTGTAGGGTAAAATGTTGGTGTTTTGGGCATGTTTATGTCATCTGCAAGAATGGTTCTACCTGTATTAGCACGTTATAGTAGTGGGTAAAATATGAGGACTGGGTTGGTGGAAACCACAGCTGGGACTTGAACCTGTGACCTTCTGCTTCTGAATACAGTGGTTCTGTGCACTGCACCACCATGTTCTCACAGAGATGTTGCGTTCCCTGGTGATACCATGCTATTGGTCAGACAGGGCCTATCTGTTGCAGTGCATGGCACCCACCTACACAGGGCTAGGCCACGGTCTGCTCCGGGCAGCTGCCACTCCCCCATCCACCACCAGTATCCCTCAGCCACCATGCTGACATGCCCTTCTGCTGGTGGAGCTGGTGGTGCGCGGTCTCACGCCATCCAGTGTGCAGGTAGGCGGCTGCCTATGGTGCGTGTTCTGGGGTAGGGGTGCCTGCATAGACGTCCACGCTCCCCCCAGCCCCGCCTGCCAGTGTTCCGTGCCCTTGGGGGTTGCTGTTGGGTACTCTCCCCTGTGATGCTTTGGGAAACACACTCGTGCCCATGTTGGGCCCTCATCAGTTGCTGTCTGTCTCTACTGTTTACGCATTCCTATGGGCCATCTGAGCATCACCTTAGTCCCCACTGTGGCCCAGCTGCGCCACTGCATGTGCCGCCTGCAGCCCTCTGTATCCCCTTTTCCAGCATCTGCCCGGTTGCCCGTTCCGACATGCCCGCCCTGATGTTGCGGGACATGTGCACGCCATAGGAACCCTGTCCGATGGTGGGGAAATCCCTGAGCAGCGCTATTTCACTGTGGGCCCATGCACCTTGTATGGGGACGGAGTTTGGACACTTCCACGAATTATCTCTGTTCTATGGAGCTTACTCGGGGTGGGGGGGGGGATGATGTTTCTCATTGCTACCACTATTGGCCAGTTTGTTGGGGTCATTTTCGGTGTTTCTGTGCCCTTTTGTTCTGTGCACATGTATCACACATCACCTTTTTTTTTGTTTCCCTGCCTAGGCTGTACATTGCTGACATGTAAATGGTTTCTCTCCCCTTTAAAGTGCTTTTATCGGTAGGTTTTCATTCGCGTTGGAATTCAGCTCTGGAAATCAGCACGCTAGCCTCTCCCTGCCCACTCTCCGCCCATTGACTCCTTCTCTCCGCCCTCTCTCCACCTTCTGTGGTGTTTTACCGCGCTGCGGAGCATTACGATCGTTAGCGCGTGATAGCGGGCGCTATAGCGCATTTACGATCGTTAATGCGCTATAGCGCGCTAATGATCATTAATGCGCTATAGCGCGTGTTATTCACGTTAACCGCAGTTTAGTAAACATACCCCAAGATCTTCCTTGTCTAAAGCCATGTTGGCTGTCTCCCATTTATTTATTTTTATTTATTTATTTATTTACAAGCTCTTCTATACCGCGCTTTTCAGTATCAGTGCGGTTTACAAATAACAAAAACTTTTTGCAACCGACCAAACAGTCGCATGCTTACATTATAACAGGATAAATAACTTGGAGTTGTAACTAGGATAACTATATACATGTGCAACACCAGCAGTGGTTTGGAACAATTTACAGCTCATAATGCATTTAATACGTTCTGTTGTTAATTCCTTAGTCATTAAAGTCTACAAGCATATCGTAAATGTACCAGATAGGTGGTTCGGACTGCTCTGTTAAGCCATGACTATCTACATGTTCAGTAATTTTGTTCTTTATGATGGTTTCTAGCATTTTTCCCGGTACTGATGTCAAGCTCACTGGTCTGTAGTTTCCCGGATCACCACTGGAACCCTTTTTAAAAAATTACGTTGGCCATCCTCCAATCTTCAGGTATTACAGATGATTTTAATGATAGTTCACAGATTACTAATACCAGTTCTGCAATCTCATATTTCAGTTCTTTCAACACCCTTGAATGTATACTATCTGGTCCAGGTGATTTGCTAATCTTCAGCTTATCAAATAGTTGTAATACATTTTCCCGATGTATCGATATTTCCTTCAATTCTTCCACATCTTCAAATACCACTTCAATCATGGGCAACATCCCTACATCTTCCTCAGTAAAAACCAAAGCAAAGAATTCATTCAGTCTCTCCACTCTCTCCCTGTCGCTTCTTAGTGCCCCTTTAACCCCTCTATCTTCTAATGGACCAACTGACTCTCTCATAGGTTTTTTTGCTACGAATGTACTTGAAAAAGTCTTTATTACGCGTTTTTTGCTTCCGCAGCAAGCTTCTTCTCAAATTCTCCCTTTGCCTGCCTTATATTTAACTTTCCAGTGCTTGTGCTGTTTCCAGTTTTCGTCATTTGGCATTTTTTCCATTTCCTGAAAGATTTTTTTTTGGCAACAATGGCCTCTCTGATCTCACCTTTAAACCAGCTGGCAGTTTTTTGGACTTCCTTCCACTTTTCTTAAAGCGTGGAATACAGCTGGTCTGGGCTTCCAAGATAGTATTTTTAAACAACACCCAAGCTTGATGTAAGTCTTTAACCTTTGCAACTGCTCCTTTTAGTTTTTTCTTAACTATTTTCCTCATTTTATCATAGTCTCCCTTTTCAAAGTTAAAAGGTAGTACTGTGGATTTCCTTACCATTCCTCCTCCACTAATTAAATGAAATGCAATCATGCTATGATTGCTATTGCCAAGTGGCCCCAACACCCTTATCTCTTGCACCAGATCTGGTGTTCCACTAAGGACTAGGCCCAATATGGCTTCCCCTCTGGTCGGTTCATGAACCAGCTGCTCCAAGAAGCAGTCATTTATTTCATCTAGGAACTTTGGGGTATGTTTACTAAACTGCGGTAGCGTTACATAACGCGCGTTATGTAACGTTAACGATCATTAAGTAACGTTAATGCGCGTTATGAGACTTTAACGATCGTTAACGTCTCATAACACGCGTTATTGTTACTTAACGATTGTTGACGTTCCGCGGCACAGTAAACACCGCAGAAGGTGGAGAGAGGGTGGAAAGAAGGGCTCAATTGGCGGAGTGTGGGTGGGGAGAGGCTCCATTCACACTAACGCGCTGATCTAATGAGCTGAATCCTAACGCAATTGAAAACCTGCTGTTAGATGCTCATATGCAGGAGAGAGAAACCATTTATGTGTCAGCAATGTACAGCCCAGGCAGGGAGCCCAAAATCTGTGATAGTAGTGCTCCATGTACAGCAATACCATAGTGCCAAAGTATGAATGGCCACTATGGCGATGATGCAAATGGGGCATAGGGGGCCGCAGGCGTGACATGTAGCATGGGCAGCTGGGGCACAGGGTGGACCAGGCGGGCGCCTAGGTGGCACATAGGAACATATGTTTATGTTTATGTTTATTGAGATTTGATATACCGCTCAGGCCAAAAGGCATTAGAGTGGTTTACAATACTATATCATTCAAGGAAAATAGGAAAAGAATGCCATTTATAGGATAGGACAGATTAAAGGATAGAGACAGTCATACAGGCAAGATAAGGAGATATACACTGAACAGTTACCACAATAAGTAAGCACGGACAGTCCAGCCAACATAGACACCGGATATCAGGAAGACAGCAGTTAACCAAGGCCAAACACAATCCACCAATATCTACCTGGTCCACCCTAGCCAATAGTCGCTAGGGCACAGACCTGACATCCCCCCAGCCATCCCGCCCCCATGTGGAGGGGACATAATAGTGGTAAGCAGTGATGGGGGAATGTGAGAATGTCCATGTATGCCCCCCCACCCCGGAACCCGCTCCCTAGGCAGGTGCCTACCTATACAGTGTATGGCCTGGGACTGCGCACTACCAGCACCGAAGGCAAATGGCCACATCAGCTTGGCAGGGGGGCGTGTGCCTGTACTGGAGGGGGCAGTGCCACCTCCCTGCAGTGGACCCAGGCCATGCTCTGCATCAGTACGTGGTGTGCAGTGCAACATAAAAGGTCTGGCTGAGGAAAAGTGCAGGTAGCCCCAGGGACTACCATGCATCTGTGGCAACAGTGTGGTGCAGTACACCCAGCCAGTATGTCCAGGAGCAGAGGGTCACAGGTGCAGGTTCCAGCTGTGCTTCCTGCAGAGCATGTTCCTATATTTTACCCTACAATGCAGATACAACAGCAATATGTGCAAAGCCCACTAGACAACTACAACAAACCACCACCCCACCATACACAGTGACTGGACCACCTTCAAAGAAACCACTGCAGAAGAAATATCATCCACCATCTCCCGCCTAAACACCACCACCTCTCCGCTGGACCCCTGCCCCACCGACTGGATAAAGAAATCCAAAGAAGACCTGAGCACACCATTAGCCCATATTGTCAATGAATCCTTCTCCCAAGGTCGCATGCCAGACAGCCTCAAAGCTACAATCATTCGACCATCCCTAAAAAAACAAAACCTAGATCCCCTAGACCCTGCATCCTACAGACTGATAGCAAGCCTACCATTCACCGCCAAGATAATCGAGAAGATAGTCCAGCAGCAGCTTCAAGAACACCTAGACATCAGCAACATACTAGACCCTCAACAACACAGCTTCCGCCCACTACATGGTGTCGAAACCCTCATGACCACACTGATGAACACCCTCATCATAGGAACCCAAGAAAAACACTCTGGATATGCCATGATCTTCCTTGATATATCAGCAGCCTTCGACACCATCTCCCACAACATCCTCATACGAAGATTGCAGTCAATTGGGATCAAAGACACCGCACTTCAATGGTTTAAATCCTACCTAACCAATAGACAACAACTGATCCATACCAGCACCTCGACCTCGCCCCCCTTCCAGCAACACCAAGGAGTACCTCAAGGATCCACGCTATCAGTCATGCTCTTCAACATCTACCTACAACCACTCTGTTCAGTCATACGTACCCACAACATCAACTTCCATATATATGCTGACGATATCATGCTCTACGCCCCAATTACAACTACAAACCCAACAAATATACACCTTTCAGCATGCTTCTCCGAAGTGTCCCACTGGCTACAAGAAAACAACTTATCCATAAACATAAAGAAAACTGAAGCCCTCACAGTAACAAAAGACCCAGATTTCACACCACCTACACACCTCAACATAGGAACCACATGCATCCAAATACAGCCACAAATAAGATATCTAGGCATTATCATTGACCAAGCGCTAACCCTCAAGCAACAAATTACCAAAACCACAGGAAATATATTCCATAAAGCAAAAACAGTGCAACGCCTCAGACTCTCCTCGAACCTCAGGACTTCAGGACGGTGATGCAAGCTATGACATTCCCACATCTGGATTACTGCAACATAATCTACCATGGACTACCAGCCACACAGACCAACCCCCTCCGAACTGCACTGAACACCACAGCAAGAATCATTCAGCGAGCAAAGAAAAGCGACCACATCACCCCAATTCTAAGAGACCTACACATACTTCCCTTCGAAGCAAGAACTAAATACAAATCCATCCTACTCACCCACAAAGCCATCCACCAAGCACCGAACACCCAGCTTCGCACCCTGCTGACCCGTCCAGCCCACTGCAAAACAACCAGACAGGCCTCCAGCAACTACCTCACCGTCCCTCACAAAAGAACTAAATGCTCTCAACGGACATGCAACCGAGCCTTTGAACTATATGCGCCCTCCCTATGGAACTCTCTACCGAGCCACCTCAGAAACAATAACGATCTCCTATCATTCAGAAAACAGCTAAAAACCATCCTATTCCAAGAATACTTCAAGACAACCCCCACCAAAAAACGCACCAACCCCTGAACTCACCCATCATGAACCTCTGAGCGACAACTGCACTATACTGTCCATGTCTAAAGTCTGTCTTATGTCGAAATCATCAAAGTTGCCCACCTGGTGATGGCCCCACCCTGATACTTAATTTTCCCCACCCTTATATGTAACACCGCTTTGACCCGGTGAAAAGCGGGATATAAATACAGTTAAATAAATAAATAAAGCCCAAATCAGCGGCGAACAGGGGTGCAAACACCCACTCACAAAGGCTCCACAATCCAATGATGCATGGAGCGGCAAACTGTTGGCCCCAGCATTGGGATGATGTTATCACCAAAGCACTACTACTACCCCCTGTACAGTTTAGCAATGTTGGCACTGTTCTCAGGACTAGTGTGGCGGGCAGGGCTGCCAACCACCTCTATCTTTGTATAATGCTGCAAAAGGAGTGAGCGTGTTTGTATGTCTATCCATTGTTCTGTCGCTGCCCACACTTCACTGGACCCAAAATGTCCCACTGTTATCAGTGTTAGCCTGATTAGATGCATAATGAGGAGCAAGGTATTCTGGGTATGGCCCGGACAGGGCAGATTGGCCAGGATGCATCTTCACAGGGTGTGGGGCAATGGCTAGGACACTGTAGTGCCTGACCACCACCTGCATGGACAGGGTGGCCACAGCATGGCATGCTGGGAGGGCACTCTCTCTGAACGAGCAGTGACCATGGCAGGTCTAGGTTCCCACATAGCACTCTATACTATTTGTCTTTAGTGATATATATGTGTTCCTCAGTGCTGGGGTCCCAATCACTGAGATGTCTGCTTGCTGCACATAATTGCTGGTGGCCTGTCTGCAGTTTGACTGTGCATAGTTAGAACACCTTTAAGGTACAGTTTGACTGTGCTGTCTGCTGGTGACTGGCAGACAGTGGTGGGAGGTAATTGGGGTTTCCAGACCTAACCCCAGCATTGTTGCTGGTCTGCCCCAGTCATAGGTATGGCTGTGGCCCACCAACCCTGGAGGGCTGTCTTGTACAAACAGGATGGAGATTGCTTCTTTGGGGTGGGGGTGCTGTTCTTTTACCTACAAAGGGGTGCTGTGGGCCATTTGGGGTATGTAGTGTATACCACTGTGACTTATACAGACACTGCTATACACACCTCATGCAATTCTAGGAACCCCTCTGCCCTGATAACAGCTGCCCATGTCAGCCAGACCCTCATACCGGGTACACACTAATCTGGCTGGTGGCCTGGTCCCACAGGGCCACATGTGACTACAGGATACAGATGGACACCAAATTACCTTCGGCTGCACTGCACGGAGCACCTGTCACACACTGGTAGTGATGGGGATGTACAGCAGGACCTATCTCTAGCACCACATGTACTGCGGACCTAGTGCTGGGCACCAATCCTATCCCTCAGGTTGACCACAGAACCTGCACAGTGGCATGGTCTGTAGCTACACTGTGCCAGTATCACACACTGTCAGTTTGTCTTTCCCAGCTGAGGTACCGGAGAGGTGCAAACCCCATTTGGTGATCAGCTGTAGACAGCTATTCAGCATGTGCATTGCATCATGGGTACTGCTGTGACATACACCATGGAGGTATAGCCTACTGGTTAATATATTGCCATTCTTGGCAGTGTTCATTGGTTCAGTTCCTCATTGTTCCCTCCTCTCATGCCTGTCCTACTCAAATAGTGTGCATGCCTGTAGAGGTCATATTTTTGCAGATCTGTGCTTCCAGCCCATAATATCCTTGCCACAATTGCCAACATTCCCTCGGTCCGTCTATCTGCATCTGTCAGCTGTGTAGAGTCCTGTCTGCCTGTGCAGGCTGCCAGCCCATGTCCTGCACTGCTACCCTTTCCTGCATTGCGCCTCATCGTGCTTGCCTCGCCTGTGCCTGATCTGCATGGCACCACCACTCCTCTGTCCACCCATCATTGTAACTATCCTGCCACCTCCTCCTCCACTGGGGGCCACGTATTCCCATCGTCTATCACCAACTGTTTTTCCGGTACTTTACATTGCCAACACCCTGTGCTGTGGTAGAGCTGCCCCTTAACCTATGGGTGCCTTCTGCGGTGACTTGTCCAAGGGGGGCCTAATATGGCGCTTAGCGTAGGAGGCCCTATAGGGTGCCCTCTGAGGCACCTTACAGGGCACCTTATAAGGCACCTTACAGGGCACCTTACAAGGCGCCTTGTAACGCTCTTTATTCTAAGACGCCTTGTAACGCGCGTTCTCTGTCAGCTTGCTGTAACGATGCACCGCCCATGCCTTTATATGGGCATCTCTACCTTTACCGCGGAACCTACCACGAATGACATTACCGCAGTTTAGTAAACATGCCCCTTTATCTCCTTAGCATGTCCTGCCGTGACACTGACCCAGTCGATACCAGGGTAATTGAAATCACCCAATATTATTACTGTGCTGTAACTTTTGTTAGCTTCCTTGATTTCTTTGTGAATTTCATCATCCAGTTGTTCATTCTTCCCAGGCTTTCGATAGTACTCCCCCACTACCATCGCCTTGCCCTTTTTACATGGAATTTCAATCAATAGAGATTCTACAGCAAATTTTGTTTCCTGCAAAACTTTAATCCTTTCTGACTCAATGCCCTCTCTAACATAGAGCGCAACCCCTCCACCAATTTGATCAGCTCTATCCTTACGATATAGTTTGTACCCAGGTATCACAGTGTCCCACTGGTTGTCCTTCCACCTTGTCTCTGAGATTCCAATCATATCAGACCTCTCATTTAGTGCTATATATTCTAACTCTCCCATTTTATTTTTTAGACTTCTAGCATTTGCATACAAGCATTTTAGAGACTGTATTTTATTCATATTAATCTGGCTGTTGGTAATTTGGAATCTTTAAGCTCTGTCTGCTCCATACTCAAGGGCATTTGGGCTACGTTACTCTTTTTTTGAACCTCTCTGTTTTTGGTAGTATCTTTCAAAGGATACATTCTTCCAAACCATGCGCTCTTGGGCGACTGTCGGCTTTCCCTTATTATCTAGTTTAAAAGCTGCTCTATCTCCTTTTTAAAGGTTAATGCCAGCAGCCTGGTTCCAGCCTGGTTAAAGTGAAGCCCATCCCTTTGGAAGAGACCCTCCTTTCCCCAGAATGTTCCCCAGTTCTTAACAAATCCAAAATCCTCATCCTTGCACCATTGCCTCATCCACGCATTGAGACTCCGGAGCTCTGCCTGCCTTTTGGGTCCTGCGCGTGGAACGGGAAGCATTTTGGAGAATGCTACCCTGGAAATTCTGGATTTCAACTTCCTACCTAAAAGCCTCATTTTAGCCTCCAGAACCTACCTACCACATTTTCCTATGTCATTGGTACTGACATGTACCAAGACAGCAGACTCCTCCCCAGCACTATCTAAGATCTTATCTAGGTGGCGCATGAGGTCCACTACCTTCGCATGCATGCAGGCAGGCATGTTACCAGGTGATCCTCATGTCCACCAGCCACCCAGCTATCTACATGCCTAATGATTGAATCAACAATTATAACGGCAGTCCTAACCCTTCCCTCATGGGCACATGGCCCTGGAGAAACATCCTCGGTGCGAGAGGGTTTTGCATCACCTGGAGGAGAGGCCGTAGTTACAGGATCACTTGCTGCCACACCAGGGTGATGCTCTCCTGTCACGTGACCTCTCTCCTCCATGGCAACAGGGATGCTGCCAGACTGGAGGTGGGACTTCAGGACTATATCCCTGTAGATCTTGTCTATGTACCTCTCTGTCCTTCTTATGTCTTCCAAGTCTGCTACTCTAGCCTCTAGAGAATGGACTCGTTCCCTGAGAGCAAAGAGCTCCTTGCACCTAGTGCACATGTAAAAGCTCTCACCAAATGGGAGAAAATCATACATGTGACACTCAATGCAAAAGATTGGAAAGCCTCCATCTCGCTGCTGAACTGCTGTCTGCATCTTAGTTTTAAGCTTGTGTTTAGATCTTAAGTTCTTTACTTACTAAGGGTTGCTGTGGATACTTATATTAATAAAAGTGTACCTAATACGTTTAATATACCTTGTTCACCTGAAGCTTAATTAATCTCAGTTCCTTAATGTATGACTGATTTGGATAAAGAGCTGCACCTGAGAGCAGCTCCTTTCCTTTATCCCAGGGGTGGGTGGGTGTTGGGGAGGGAGGGAGGGAAATAAGACTTATTAAAAGAGGGCTGCTACACAGTACCCTGTCCTGTGCTTCTAAGGTAAGCTGTGACCAACTTCCTGGGTGATTAGCAGTCCTTGCTTGGATAGAAGGGGTTTTTGAAAATAGCATTTTGACCTGCCACCTGGCTTTAATGCCTATTTAAAAGGTTTCACAGGTCTCCTGCCCCCTAGGTAGAAGGCCTCTTTGTAAAGGTCTCTAGAAGACTTTATTTATTGTTCAAAGAATACTGACCCTGTTTTGCCTTTTATGCTAAGTTATATTCTGATTTCATTTAAATTAAATCTCTTTGCTGCTGCTAGGCTCTGACTTAGTATAAAATTTAAACTAGAAGCTCTCTGCGGGGTTCTAAATTGAACCAGAAAGCTCTCTTCTGTGTTTTAAATTTAAACTTAAACTGCTGCTACTAGGCCCTGACCGATTTAACAAATACACTGGGTTCACAGATTAATCAGTTTTAATCCAAAGAATTCACTTCAGAAAAATTCCCAGAAGTATATACTCACTATTGCAGATCTCTCTCCAGAAGTAGCAGTCCCCTTTGGTAGTCTTTCAAGGGTAGAGGATGGAGAGGGTAGGGTAGGGGAAATGAGTGAGAGGGGATGGGAGGGAGAGGGGAGGGGAGGGGAGAGGGGGGCGCTAACTCCAAGCAGAAGGCCCTGCTAAGACCATAGTTATCTCCAGGTTACCAACACTGCTAGCCTCACTGTCTGGGAATTCCAATCAACTAGATCAATTACAGGCAGCTTGCATATGTAGGGTAACACTGGGCTGTGTTAGCCACTCACATACCATCTGTGCCCAGTCTGCTAGTTACGACACACTGCATGTGCTCATAGCCACCATGAACACATTGGCTTTGTACAAACAGCATGGACAACCAGCAGTCTGTCTAGTGACTGGACTGCTGTAAGAGAAACAGCACTCATATCACTGCAGCTTGTCCTCATATAGTGCCATGTGGATACATAGCTTTGAAATGGTCAGAGTGAGACTGGTCTCTCAGCAGTGGCAGACCTATGCTAAGATGGCGCCATTGACCTTACTTCCAACTCATATTTATCCTGTGCAAACCCCTATTTTAGGCAATACCAAGAATCCTCTGCTCCTCATTAAGTACCCTTTTATTTTGGACTTGGGGACAGCTCATGTAATGCGAGGCACAGTGGAAAGTGGGCTAGAGACAGGTTGTGACTGCATTCTAGCACACAGTGGCCTACATCTGTCACATACCCAAATAAGGTATCCCCCTACATAGCTTTTGGCAGTGAGCATTGAACCTAGTGCCCTGCTTGTACTTCCATATAATGTCATGTCCTTAGCCATGGACACTGCAAAACTGGCCAGTGCAGCACATGCACTCTCCCATTCTGCAGATGCATTGGCCCCACCCCCAAGAGCACGTGGAAGCATGGCAGGTTGGACATAGGGTTGGATGTTGGAACAGTTGCTAGCGACACATTCGCCTCCATTCCCTGCTTCTTTGTACTCTAACACCATCCTTGTGACTGTCACATTTGGTGCCCATGGGGAGCCAGTGAGGCAGTCATGCAGGTCCTCTGATGTAACACATGCAGACACTGAGTAAGCCCGCATAGATTCTGGCCATGTGAACATAGACATTGGCCAGCAATACCACCTATGAAGAGCACATTCTAAACATGTATATACACCCCGATATCAATCGACAACCCAGACTTCTCTAAGATAACAGACTGCCTTACCCAAATGACGAGGTGGTGCCAAAACAACAACCTCGCAATAAACTACAACAAGACCGAAGCTTTAATCATCACTCGGAACCAAAGCTTCATACACCCACCAAACATAAAGATACAAAGCACCACGATACCGATAAGATCAGAGGTGAGATACCTTGGGGTTACTCTGGACAGTAAACTCAACCTCAAACCACACATAGACAAAACAATCCAAAAAGCCTACTACAAGATGCGAATCATCAGGAGACTGAAACCACTCCTCGCCCCAGAACACTTCCGGACCGTCTGTCAAGCACTGATAACCCCAATACTGGACTTCTGCAATCCGATATACCTTGGACTACCGAAACAAGCCCTCAAACCACTCCAACTGGCACAAAACACTGCAGCTCGAATCATATCCGGAGCTGCAAGGCAGGAGCACATCACACCTACATTAAAGGACTTACACTGGCTCCCAATCAGTGCACGCATCAGATACAAGACTATCATAAACCTATTTAAGATAAAACAGCACACATCAGCCAACAACCTCCACACGCTCATACAACCAGAAACCAGCGCATGTCCTAGAAGAAGTCAAACACGCAACCGAGTCAGTACCCCAAATGAATACAAGCACACACGCAAGGACACAACAGACAGAGCTCTCTCCATGGCTGCTCCAACAATATGGAACAATCGACCGGACGATCTAAGGGCAATTCCAGACCTCAAAGACTTCAGAAAACAGCTGAAAACCATGCTGTTCATAGAGCACTATGGACACATCACATAACCTAAGAGAATGTATAACAGCACACCAAACCTCCTAACACTGTATGTATATAAAATGTGTTTTTAGCACCACTGTAAATAGCCCACTTTGTACATAGCTCAAAACAAATCAAGCACCCAACACAGCCCTCACACAACTAAGTTTCACCCTCACTGCATGTATAACACACCCACTTTACCTGATTGCTTGCTGTGATACCACCTTGATTATTAAGATAAGGCGGTTTAGAAATACTGTTAAATAAATAAAATAAAATGTATGGTGCTGTTCTCCTCTTCCCAACATTCACCTCCAGGCACCGCCTTCCCATAAGGTGGCAGGCAATGCAGAGACCACATTTCAGCAGCTGGAATTGTGCATGCACTATTCAGGGGTCAGTGTCCCACTGTCACAATCAGGCACACAGGTGCATTTGGAATCTCATTTGCTGGATGCTTTGGTGAATGATCAGTCGACAGTGCTGAGATGATGTTATTGTGTGGAAATTTGCCTGAAATAGACCTGCCTGTATGTGCATACGCTGCATGGAGTAGAGTCCCCTGGACTGTACTCTGTGACTGCAGCATGGGATAAGAGCAGTGTGCATGCAGGTAAATCGCAGAATCCTGCCAGTGTTACAAACTAAGGGAATGAATTGGACATTCACAGAGGCCAGCCCTCCACTTGAGCCGAGTTCCCTATAGGCTGCAGCTGCACCAAGTGGGCTGACACTGTTGCCATGGCTATAGCTATTATGGCAGTTGGCATTAATCAGGCCTCACACCTGTGCAAATGGGTGTGTCCTGAGGCCTGGAACTCAGTGAAAGGTGAGGGTTGCAACACACACACATACAGCCATTCCTCGCTTAACGACCGAGTTCCGTTTCAACGACCCGGTCGTTAAGCGAATTGGTCGTTAAGCGAGGAACGTTTTCGTGGCTCACTAAACGGCATCTTACAGCTTATGGGAGAAATCGACGCGCAGAATAAGGTGATTTTAGCGCTTCCATACACATCCTGTTGCTATTATGCTGCATTTCTGACAAAGCTTTGGATAAAGAATACTGCCCCGTGGTGGAACCGTCGGTGAGATGGTCGTAAGTGTGAGCGGTCGTAACGGCGAAGTGATGGTCGTAAGTGCGAGTGGTCGCTAAACAGGTAGGTCGTTAAGCGAGGACTACCTGTATGTCCCCCCCTGCTCACTCTATTCAAACCAGCAGGTGATTTGGGAGCTGCACAAAGTGTCATGCTGGGAGGTAAGCATAGGGGAATACTGTGGGAATGTATTACAATGTCACAGCCACAGGTTGCAAATACTTACTGAAAACTAACCTTCTGCTTGTAAATGGTGTCTCATACAGTATGTGGGGTTGCTGCACGAGGTATGACAAAAAAGAAACGAGACTGTCTTATAAATGTTTTATTACAAAATCTACAGAGAAATTACGCATTGGCCCTTCAAAGTAATCCCCCCCAGAGTTGATGCACTTCTACATTTGCTTCTGCCATGTACGGAAGCACTCAGTAAAGTCCTCTCCCTTGAGGTCCCTCAGCTCCCTTGTCACAGTGGCCTTGATCTCTTCTACAGAGGCGAAATGAATTCCTTTGAAGCATAGTCTTCAGCCTGGGGAAGAGCTAGAAGTCACACGGTGCGAGATCTGGGGAATAAGGAGGTTGGTCGAGAGCTGTGATTTGTTTGTTGGCCAAGAACTGCCTCATACTGAGCGTGGAGTGTGCGGGCGCGTTGTCATGGTGGAGCAGCCACGACTTGTCTCTCCAAAGAGCCCGCCTGCTGTGCCGAACCCGGACATGGAGGTGATTGTGGACCTGCTGGTAGAAGTGCTGGTTGACTGTCTGACCCTCAGGCACAAACTCATAATGGACCACTCCCTTCCAGTCAAAGAATGCGATCAGCATAACCTTGATCCTTGATTTGGACATTCTCGTCTTCTTGGGTCAGTCGAGTCTTCCACTGCAGGCTTTGTCTCTTGCTTTCAGGGTCGTACTGGAAGACCCAAGTCTCGTCTCCTGTGATGACTCGGCCAATGAACTCTGGATCTTCTCCGATCTTCTCTAGCAAGTCTCGACAAACATTGACCCGGTTCTCCTTCTGATTGTCCGATAAAAGCTTGGACACCATCTTGGCGCACACCTTCCGCAACCCCAGCTCCTGCACCAAGATGGTCCACACTGACTCCCTGTTCAAGCTGAGCTCCTCAGCTCTCATCTGCATTATCAATCTATGATCACACCACACCAGTTGGTTCATTCTGTCAATGTTCTCAGCTGTCTTTGTTGTGGAAGGCCGTCCTGACTTGGGGGTCATCCTCCACCTTCTCACGGCCAGTCCTGATTCATTTCTGCCACTCGAAGACTTGTGGCCTTGACATTGCATCTTCTGCATAAGCCTTTTGGAGAAGTTGGAGACACTCAGTTGGGCCCTTCTTCAACTTAACCAGAAATTTCAAGTTGATTTTTTGCTCCATATTTCTGCCACCTCCATTTTCATGACAAAGCGATGGAGCAGTGTGCTACAAAAAAACCTGAAAAAGAATAACAGAGTGAAAAATATAATAGCAGAATAGTGGCAAGATGTTGCACAACATAGTGGCATAAGTGGTTAGCTGATTGGCATTGAGTCATGGGCATGGCTGCCACAGTCTCATTTCTTTTTTGTCACACCTTGTATAGCTGACCAGCAGCATGTTGTATGCAGAGTCATAAAGCTTGGGCACCACATGCATGCACACTGCATTGCTATGGCCCACTCCTCTGAGACACAAACACACACACGCACATACATACACATATGACTTTGCTGTCCAAAAGTTGGCATTCTTACCTGTCTCTTAGGCCCCCTCTGATGTTCCACTATTGTTAACGCCTGCTCAGTGTGCCAGTGCTATTAGCGTGCATACCATCCAGCCGTGGGTGATGCAACTTCTCAGTGTGGCAGCTGAGTGTTGACTCATACTGGAGGAAATGTTGAAGGTTGCACATGCTAATATAGTTCTGGAAATATAGGATAAAGTTAACACACCTGGACATGCCATTCCTGATCCACATGGTCTTGAACCCATGATCCTATTCTCATACACACACTGGCCATGTGTTCAGAGTCACAGAGCAACTGTGTGGGCTTGTCAATCCATGTGTATATATATAATAATTGTCAGGATGCATGAGTTGGGGTATGCCTAAGTCTGCTTAGATCTTTGTAGGCTCTGTGCTATACATAGAAATATAGAAACATGACGGCAGAAAAAGACCACAATCAAACACTACAAGGGTCTCCTTTTTTTCCTTTAGAGAGCCTCTGTGTTTTGTCCCATGCTTTTTAAAATTTAGATACTATCCTCATCGCTACCACCTCCACTGGGAGACTATGCCATGCATCTACTATTCTTTCCATAAAGAAATATTTCTGCATATTACTCCTGAGTCTATCCCCATCTCAATCATAACACCTCTGTCCCACCTTTCCTCTCTAAAGTATACATATTAAGGTCCTTAAGTCTGTCCTCATTTGCTTGTATAACAAAGACCACTAACCATTTTAGCAGCCATCCTCTGCACCGACTCCAACCTGTTTATATCCTTTTGAAGGTGCGGTCTCCAGAATTGCACACTATACTTCAAATGAGTCACATCAAAGACTTATGTCTGACAAGGTATGTTCAGCAGGTGTGGGAGAGGGACATCTTGTAAGATCTGTATGTTGCACTGCCTTGCTATGCTGCTGGTTCAACTGACATTCAGGTCTTACATATGGCATCTGTCCAATCAAAGAGGCAGGCCATGATAAATGAACACACATATTGCAGACCATAGGTGTCCTAGCAGAATGAATAATATACCCATTTCCTGGTGTATGCTTGTGGGGCAGTCATGGAATAATCTCATATTTTGCAGACCACCATAGCTCATTTGGATTTACATGTGGCTCAGATGGTTGTAACTGAGTACTTACTTATGGAGTGGTCACCGATTTATGCACAGATTATTGTCATCATTTGGCAAGTGAGGGGGCAGAGTGGTCATTTTTCCTCTGAAATGGGTTGTTATCAACTTGCATAGTCTTCCTGCCTCAATGGTATATTTTTTCCCCCACATGCACATATTCACTCAATATGTGCAAGTGGGGAGCATCCTGATCCCAGGGCCAGCCCATCCACTTGGCAAACTAGCCAGATGCTAGGGTCCACCAATCATGCTAGACAGCATGCCTGCCAATTCCTCCCTCCCTGTCATCATGCCACAGCCGCTGCATCAGTGCTATAGACGTCTTTACTGAAGTTGCACACATGCAGCTAGTCAAAGCATGCCGCTTCTGTCCCCCTCCACCGGGGAATGTGGGCATGAGTGTGGCTGCCTTAGACCTAGGAAGGGAGGGATCATCATGTGCTCCACTGTACCTGCTGCTGACATGCTTGCCATCCAGCTGACAGTGGCAACTGCAGCAATGAAATGGAGACAGGGCCGGGACAAGGTTTGTCTGCAGCAGGCCACAGCTGCTGCGACCATCACCCCCACCCTCACACACTGCTGACATGGCAGCATGGTGGCAGTGGGAGTGACGCAACTCCTTATTGACTGCGGCAGCATGTACATGTGCTGCCACTGTCACAGTGGAGTCATATCAGTGGAGTCATAAACATGACGCCTATGTGTAAATAGTTGCCACCTGTTACCCAAGTTTTAGCACCCGTTCTCTGTAAACACAGAGCGGCTTGCCGCCCTGTTGTAAGTTTGTGTTCCATGTAAACCGTACTGATGCTGAATAGTGCGGTATATAAGAGACTGTAAATAAATAAAATAAATAAATACCAAACATCACAGATGTACACCCTAGGCAGCAGCCTTGTCAGCCTAGTGGACCAGCCAGCCCCACTGCATCACCAACATGACACCTCCTTTGCCAATTTGTCACCAACAACATAGTGCCCTTTATTAATGGAGCACCACACTGTTGCTGCCAATGGAGCATTATTATCACTAATTTGAGAACTATGGTGGGTGGATCACATTGCATACATTAAAATAGGCTTTCTCCCCTCTTACCATGAGCTTTCAGATGGCGTTAGAGTTCCCAGCACCGGGAACTCTAATGCATGGTAACGCAAACCGGCATTAAAGGACCACATGCTATTCCCACCCATTAATGCCCACTCTCCACCTCTTTTTACCTTAATGCTAGGGGACCATTGTCCATACCTTCATCCAGTGTTATCGGTGCAGCGTTAACCACTCACGGGTGCTGAAAATGCCCATTAATGGCACCTTTGTTCCCTTAACACTCTAGTAAACATATCCCTATGCATTAGCAAAATTGGAAAGGGACATATCAAAATTGAGATGATACAAATGTTAATACATCATTTTGTGCATGTGCTTCCTTTCTTTTACATACATCCTGACAGTTATATTATCCAGAATGTGCTTCTGCAATTAGCACTAGAATAACAAAAAGTTAAACCTGAGCCTTAGCAATTCAGAGCTGTTTTTGTTGGAGATGCAGGAGTTTTGTAGTTGGAATCCCAGGAGAAGGCTCCTGGGAGACCTGTACCAGTTGACCTACAATAGCAAGATTTGCCGTCAAGAAGTCCACTTCCTCCACTACCTCATAATCTCTTTTGGGATCACCTCATTGGCAGCTTCATGGCAAGAACAAGGAATATCAGAAAAAGGCAACTAGCAGTGGAAGACATTGAGAAGTACTTAATTCTCTAAGAGTTAAGTGGGAGATGCCCAATTGGCTGGTCCATCCATGGTGGACAGGACATAAAGTTCAATCTGGGAGAGTAGTATCTGGCTTGATAGCCTCTCTTGAGCTCTTACTGTCTGTTTGGTCTTTACCTATTTGCACAGGTCTCTCCATTTCTCACAGAGGTCCTCGCAGTCCCAGTTGTTGTGGTAGGTGGAATTGATTTTATTTCATATGTGCCTCCATACTTTCTGCTTGTTTTAGGGATTCATCTAGGCACATGTGGGGCCATAGAGGACTAAGGGCCCTAATTCCCTAGGAAAAAATGTGCCTTCCTCAGCATCGATGTATAGATTTGACAGCCATTCTTTATGTACATGCCAGCGAGTACATGCAATGCTTCTAAAATGTATTTATTTCTTTATCTTCAGTGCCTATATATTGCATACTGTGCAGCTTACAATAAAAACATATGAAATAATTATAAAAACATACAGAAAATACATAAACAAACCTATCCCAATAAAACAAGCATATGTGCATCTATTTTCTGGATAAATATACAAATAATTGAAAATGTCTAAATTAGGCATTTCAAATTATTTCTAGGCATTTTACTGAAAACTGGTCCTTTTCAGAAGGGCCTAGAAGCATAATTGATTTCATTGCCCTTCAATGTATGTTGTCTGTCACCTACTGGGACTGCTTGAGGTCAGTTTTCAGTAGATTGCTTACAATAATTTAAAATGTCTAATCTAGACATTTTCAATTATTTGAATATTTAGCAGCAGCACTATACTTATGTGAATGCAGCTGAATATACATATATACGTGAAACTGCATTATAATTATATATGCAAGAGGTAATTTATAAAGGTAATTGTGTGCATATATGTCAATACATGGGCATAATTTGGGAGGGGCAAAAGATGTGGTAATATATTTGCATATTCATTATGATTATCTTTAAAAAAAATGCACTAAATGGATAGGAAGCCACTATATCAAACAGTGAGGGATGAACTGGTGCCCCCAAGATACTTAAAGAGGAGGCAGAGCTTCTCACTCAGAGTCTTGGCAAAAAAAAGGAAAGCAACATATTCCTGGGTTATACTGTTGTGGTTAGCATTATTGGTACCTTTGCAGTTCAACCCATTAATGTCCAATATCTTCTAAACAAAAGTGTCCAGTGAAATGGCTTTGGACTATATAGGCACACATATTTTACACATAAAAGAATCAAATAAAACAAGATCAATTAAAAAAGGAAATAGTAGGAAATAGTACAAAAACTGGAACATTGCCAGGACATGATTATTGGCACCCTTATAAATAATTCAAATCAGTTTCAACTGAAAAACCACAGATTCCCACTGCACTAAAATTAGAAGTACCTGTGATCAATTCTCAGTACTCGCATGACTTGAATCAACCAATGAGTGATGGCTCTAATGTTTAAAATGACCACATTCACACCCTGTTCGATTCTCACACTGGTGAAGATAAAAGAGCTACCTGAGACCTTCAGAAAAGCCATTATCACCAAACATCAAACTTCAAAAGGGTACAAGACCATCTCCAAAGATCTTGGGATTCCTGTGTCTAGAGTTTGCAATGTTTTTAAAACGTTTTCTGCTTGTGGAGCTGTCAAGAACCTCCTAAGACATGGTGTGAAGAGGAGAATTAATCTAAGAAGTCTTTGAAGGTTAGTGCGAACAATTGGAAAAACACTATGTACAACATCCAAAGAGCTTAAGGCTGATCTGCAGCAATCTGGAGAGGTGGTTTCAACCCGCATTATATGCTGTGCATTAAACAAAGAAGGACTACACGGGTGAAGGTCAAAGAGGACCCCACTGCTCAAAGACAGACATAAAAAGGCATGCCTGGTCCAGGGGTCTCAAACACGCGGCCCACGAGAGCATTTTGTGCGGCCCGCAATGCCATTGGTTTCACTTTTCACCTGATTGCCGGCGCGGGGTTAAAAAATACTCTCTCAAGTCGTCTTCTCCCGAGTCACGAGCCTGCTCTCAACCAATGAGAGACAGGAAGGAGGGGGGGGGCAGCCAGCCGAACGCCACGAGGCACCACGCGCCCTCGAGGATCCATTTTGTGCACAGCGCGGGCAGGTATGGAGGCAGCCCCCGGAATTCCCCGATGTTAGCCAGCCCTGCCTCCCTCAGTCCCTCTCCTCTTCGGCTTTCAGAGCCGCGAAGGGAGAGCTTCTCCCTCGCGACTCTGTTAAGCTCGCCGGGGCAGATGGAAAATTTCCCATAAGCTTCAGCGGGCTTAGCAGAGTCACGAGGGAGGAACTCTCCCTTCGCGGTTCTAAGCCGAAGCAGAGAAGGACTGAGGGAGGGAAGCAAGCAGGCAGGCAGGCAGGCAGGGAGGGAGGGAGGGCTGCCTCTGCCGAGCAGGGGGGGGGGTCCCGCGGGACATTTGATTTTGCCGCGGCTGATGGGGGGGGGGTTAGGACTGGTAATGATACTGGGGGGGGGGTGTGGTTAGGACTGGTAATGTGCTGTGGGTTGATGGGGGGGGGGTTAGGACTGGTAATGCCACTGGGGGGGGGGGTTAGGACTTGTAATGTGCTGTGGGTTGATGGGGGGTGTGGTAGGACTGGTAAGTCCACTGGGGGGGGGTTAGGACTGATAATGTGCTGTGGGTTGATGGGGGGGTTAGGACTGGTAATGCCACTGGGGGGGGGTTAGGACTGGTAATTTGCTGTGGGCAGATGGGGGGGGGTTAGGACTGGTAATGCCACTGGGGGGGTTTAGGACTGGTAATGTGCTGTGGGATGATGTGGTGTAATGACTGGTAATGACACAGGGGGGGGTTAGGACTGGTAAATTGCTGTGGGTTGATGGGGGGGTTAGGACTGGTAATGCCACTGGGGGGTGGTTAGGACTGGTAATATGCTGTGGGCTGATGGGGGGGGTAGGACTAGTAATGCCACTGGGGGGGTTTAGGACTGGTAATGTGCTGTGGGCTGATGGGGGGGGGGTTAGTACTAGTAATGCACCTGGGGGGAGTTTAGGACTGGTAATGTGCTGTGGGCTGATGGGGGGGTTAGGACTAGTAATGCCACTGGGGGGGTTTAGGACTGGTAATGTGCTGTGGGCTGATTATGTTGACTTTTATTGAGGGGGGGCTCAGGGATGCTTGATATTGCGGTGGCGGCGGCAGCAGCAGCAAGTTTGGATTTTTTAAAATGTACCTGGACTGATAGGGGAAGGGGGGGTTAGGACTGGTAATGGGCTGGGGGGGTTGCTAGGACTGGAAATGGGCTGAGTGGAAGGGGGGCTTGAACTGCAAATGGCTGATGGGGAGGGGGGCTTGGAATGGAAATGGGCTGTGAGGGGAGGGAGCTAGCACTGGAAATGGGCTGAGTGGGGGGGGGGGAGCTAGGGTTGGAAATGGGCTGATGCAGGGACTAGAAAGGAGCGGATGCTGGGTGCGGCTTGAAGGGAGCCGATGTTGGGGGAGGATTAGAATGGGATGGAGCTGGGAAAGTGAAATGGAGAGGGAAAAAATATTTTGTGCGGGAGGGAAGACAAATCTACAATTGGCCAGGTTTTGGGAGAGTAAGTGGAGATTGAGGATGGAGCGGTAATATTTGAGTGGATAAAATAGGAATGAGGAAAGAGCAAAAGGAGAAAGATTAGTATGTTAAAGCAGATGTAGAGAGAGAATGAAAAAAAAAACTAGAAGAGAGAAGAAAGGACAAATGGACAGCAGACGATGAAGAGTTAGCAGAAGACACGAAGAAACCATAAGAAAGTGGCTGGAACAATTGCAACTGAAAAAAAATGCACAAAAGGTAGGAAAATATCTCTTTATTTTGAATTTATTAACTGGAATATGTCAGCTCTGGGAAATGTGCATCATTAATGTCTGCGCTTTGTTTAGTTGTTGTTGTTGTTAAGTGCCGTCGAGTCGGAGTCGACTCATGGCGACCCTCTGGATAGCTATCCTAAATTGTGTTCGGTCTTCAGTCAGGCGGCTCATTGTTGACAGACTGGTACCCGTAGCTGCTGTTATTGTAGCAATCCATCTCATTGCTGGCCTTCCTCTTTTGCGTTGACCTTCTATCTTGCCAAACATGATGTCTTTCTCTAATGATCTCTCTCTTCGCATGATGTGTCCGAAGTATGAAAGTCGAAGTCTTGTCATCTGAGCTTCTAAAGAAAGCTTAGGTTTGATCTCTTCTAGTACCGACTGGTTTGTTCTTCGGGCAGTCCATGGTATACACAGTATTCGCCGCCAGCACCATAATTCAAAGGCATCAATTTTCTTCCTGTCTGTCTTTTTCACTGTCCAGCTTTCACATCCATATGATGTTATTGAAAATACCATGGCTTGAACAAGTCGAATCTTTGTATGGAGAGAGACATCTCTGCTCTTGAGAATCTTATCTAGATCTTTCATAGCCATTCTGCCAAGAGCAATGCGTCGTCTGATTTCTTGACTGCTTGTTGCTTCTTTATTGATAGTTGATCCAAGTAGGTTAAAGTTGTTCACGATTTCAATTTCTTCTCCTTCAACGATGAACCTGTTGATTATGCCAGTTGTCATGATCTTTGTCTTCTTTACATTAAGGTGCAGGCCCATTTTGAGACTATGTTCTTTGATTGTGAGAAGCAAATGTTTCAGATCATCTTCACTTTCAGCCAGTAATGTGGTATCATCAGCATAGCGAAGGTTGTTGATGAGTCTTCCACCAATCTTCACACCTCTGTTGTCTTCATACAGTCCTGCTTCTCTGATGATTTGTTCTGCATATAAATTAAACAGGTAGGGGGAAAGTATGCAGCCTTGTCTTACACCTTTGCTTATTTTAAACCATTCTGTTTCTCCTTGTTCCGTTCGAACTGTTGCTTCTTGATCAATGTACAGATTACGCAAGAGAACGATCAGGTGTTCTGGTATACCCATGCTTCTTAATGTGGCCCAGAGTTTCTCATGGTTTACACAGTCAAAAGCCTTGCTATAGTCGATAAAGCACAAATAGATATCCTTTTGGTATTCTTTAGTCTTTTCAAGGATCCATCTCACATCCGCAATGATGTCTCTCGTTCCTCGCCCTTTCCTGAACCCTGCTTGCACTTCAGGTAGTTCTTGTTCTAGGTATGGCTGTAGTCTCTTTTGAATAATCTTCAGTAGAATCTTGCTGGCATGTGGGATCAGAGCGATTGTGCGATAATTTCCACAGTCAGTTGGATCACCTTTCTTTAGTATTGGTATAAACACAGATCTTTTCCAGTCAGTTGGCCATGATGTTGTCTTCCATATTTCTTGGCAGAGCCTTGTAAGTACGGTAACAGCTGCATCAGATTGCTGCAATACTTCTATGGGAATGCTATCAATGCCTGGTGCTTTGTTCTTTGATAAGGCTTTCAATGCTGCTTCAACTTCTTCTTTCATCACCAATGGTTCCTGATCATAAGGTATAGGTTGAAACGGCTGTTGGTCCACTTGATCTTTATCATATAAAAACTCTGTATATTCCTTCCACCTTTTCTTGATCTTCTCAGCATCATTCAACATAGAACCTTGAGCATCTTGTAACATTCCAATTCGAGGCTGGAACTTTTTCTTTAACTCTCGCAGCTTTAGGAAAGCCGATCTTGTTCTTCCTCTAATAGTTTCTGCTTCTATTTCCTTGCAAGTGTCATTGTAGTACTTTTCCTTGTCCTGTCTTGCTGCACGTTGGAAATCTCTGTTGAGTTCTGCGATTGTCTTTCTTTCTCCTTTGGCTTTAGCTTCTCTGCGTTTCTGGGCAATTTTCAGAGTTTCTTCCGTCATCCATTTTGGCCGTTTTTGCTTTTTCACCTTTTGTAGAGACTTCTCACTTTCTTCCAGCACAACCTTCTTGATGTCATTCCATAACTCTTCCGGAGCTCTGTCATTTGTATCTAAGGCAGCAAATCGATTTTGCAGGCAGTCTTTAAATTCCAGTGGTATATTCTCAAGGTCATATTTTGGTGCATTCATGAGTGGTTTGCTCTTTTTCAACTTTAGCTTGAGTTTGCATACTAGTAGTTGATGATCTGTACCACAGTCAGCTCCAGGTTTTGTCTTTGTTGATGTTACAGAGCTTTTCCATCGTTGACTTCCACAGATGTAGTCAATTTGATTTTTATACAATCCATTGGGTGAAGTCCATGTGTACAGTCGTCGCTTGTGTTGCTGAAAGAAGGTGTTTGAGATGAATAGATCATTTGTCTTGCAGAATTCTATCAATCTTTCTCCAGCTTCATTTCTGTTGCCAAGTCCATATTTTCCAACTACTTTGCCTTCTTCTTTGTTGCCAACTTTTGCGTTCCAGTCACCCATGACTATCAGGATATCCTGTTTGCATGTTCTGTCAATTTCAGCTTGTTCTACTTCTGTATCTTGCCATGAAAACCCAATGGATAGTTACAACTTTGTTTAGTACAAGAAATTAATTTATAGTTTTATTTCTACAGTGTTGTTGTACATTCCAAGTTTGGCTTTTGGGGTTCCCAATTTAATTATTGTCTTCCTGTTTCTAAATTGTGATTCCTTGTTTGGTGATGGTGTATGTTCTGCATGTGTAACTGAGCTGAGGTATTCTGTTTATGTAATTCCTATCTGACATTGCTACTTGTTCTCTTTTCCCAATAGGTCATGTATTGTTGTTCTCTGAAATGTATTGATTTAGTATTTGCAGTGTTGCCTTTTGATAGGTAGGGTCTGGTGCTTTGTGAGTCCTGGTAGTGCTGTTATGATACGGGGGGTTTGCTATGGATTCTAAATGGGCAGTGTTTGTAGTAGTTCCTAATGTGCCTGGCGGTTGGCACTGGATTATAGTAATATAGAAATTGTTTAGTCTTTCTTTATCCATATACTCATTATGCAACATTATGCAAATATTTATGCAAATGATTCCCCTTATGCAAATGAGGCCCCGTGTCTTATGCGGCCCCCAGGTTACTTTACAAGTCCTCATTTGGCCCTCAAAGCAATTTGAGTTTGAGACCCCTATCCTAAGACATGGTGTGAAGAGGAGAATTAATCTAAGAAGTCTTTGAAGGTTAGTGCGAACAATTGGAAAAACACTATGTACAACATCCAAAGAGCTTAAGGCTGATCTGCAGCAATCTGGAGAGGTGGTTTTAACCCACATTATATGCCGTGCATTAAACAAAGAAGGACTACACGGGTGAAGGTCAAAGAGGACCCCACTGCTCAAAGACAGACATAAAAAGGCATGCCTGGTCTTTGTCCAAATCCACCTTGAGAAACCACAATCGTTTTGGGAAAATGTTCTGTGGACAGATAAAACCAAACTTGAGCTCTTTGGCAATGCAGACTAATGATCATTTACAGGCGAAGAAATTAAGTTTATAAGAAAATCCAAGATTGCACTGAAATTAACTTTCTAAAATACCACTTCAGATTTTTTGGAGGGTATGAATCAACAGGAAGATAAAGGTGAGCCAGTTGATATAGTGCACTTGGATTTTCAGAAAGTCTTTGACAGGGTCCCTCATGAGAGACTGTTGAGGAAATTAAAAAGTCATGGGATAGGAAGCAGTGTTGTGGATTAGGAACTGGTTAAATGATAAAAAACAGAGAGTAGAACTAAATGTCTAATTTTCTCAATGGAGAAAGGTGGAGTACCCCAGGGATCTGTGCTGGGCCCACTGCTTTATAACGTATTTTTAAATGACCTGGAAATGGGAATAAAGTTATTAAATCACTAGAGGGATTGTGAAAAATTGCAAGAACACCTTGAGAAACTGAGAGACTGGGAGTCCAAATGACAGAGTGATTTTAGTGTGGACAAGGGCTAAGTTATGCACTTATGGGATAACAACCCACACTACAGTTATATGATGCAAGGTTCCACATTAGGAACCACCACCCAAGAAAAGGATTTAGGTGTCATCATGGATAATACAGTCAAACCCTCTGCTCAGTGTGCAGCAGCAGACAAAAAAGCAAATAGAATACTGTGAATCATTAGGAAAGGAAGAGAGAATAAAAGCAAGGATATTATAATACCTCTGTATTGCTCTATTGTGTGACTGCACCTTGAATATTGTGTGCAGTTCTGGTCACCATATCTAAAAATGGAACCAGTGAATTAGAAAAGGTACAGAGAAGAGCGACCAAAATGATAAAGGGGATGGAAGATTATACCTAATAGGAAAAGCTTAAAAGGTTGGAAAAAAGATGGCTGACGGGAGATATGATAGAGATCTATAAAATAATGAGTGGAGTGGGCAAACGTAGATCGATTGTTTACCGCTTCAAAAAGTAGAAAGACTAGAGGACACACAATGAAGCTATAATGTAGAGCATTTAAGACTAATCAGAGAAAATATTTTTTCACTCCATACATGATAATCCAACTCTGGAATTTGTTACCAGATGATATAGTAAAAGCTGCTAGTACGTATATGTAGTTGTGGTCAACATTATTGGCACCCTTGCATTTTAGGTATGTTGTGTACAATATCTTGAGAAATAATTGATAATGTTCCATCTGTATGTCATCATAATAGTATTCTTGATATTATATTAAGTTCTTGTTCTCAGTTCCATGTAAACCGCATCGATTTTCTAAGTGGTATAGAAACACAAATAAGTAAATAAATAGTATGTTCAAAGATATACAACAAAAAAAAAGATGTCTGTGCAACTTAGGCTTAGTAATTTCTGAGAAAAAAAATGAAAATCTGTCCTGGACAGGATTAATGGCACCCTCACTAATATCTGGTTTGACAACCCTTGGTGGGGATGACAGTCTCTAAACATTTCTTGTAGCCATCTATAAGTTTTGTACATCTATCTTTCTGGTAGTTTCTCTCACTCTTCAACTGCAATTTTTTCCCACTCAGGAATGTTTTCAGGATTCCTTTTACCAATGGCAGATTTCAGCACTTTGCAAAGGTTCTCGATTGGATTGAGATCAGGACTCATTGCTGGCCAGTTTAAAACAGTACATTTGTTTCTTTTTAACCATTCTTTGTACTTCTGGATGTATATTTTGGGTCATAGTCCTGCTGGAGGAGCCATGGCCTTTGACCAAAACCTAGCTTTCTGACATTAGGTAGCAGATTTCACTCCAAAATACCTTGGTAGTCCTCTGACTTCATGATTCCTTTAATATGTTCCAGGCCTCCAGTTCCTGAGGAAGTAAAACAGCCCCACAACATTATGGAACCTCTACCATATTTAACTGTAGGAAGGATTTTTTCTTTATACGCTTCATTTCTTCGCCTGTAAATGTATCGCTGGTCTGCATTGCCAAAGAGTTCAAGTTTGATATCATCTGTTCACGGAACATTTTCCCAGAAGGATTGTGGTTTCTCATGGTGGTTTTGGGCAAAGTTCAGTTTTGCCTTTTTATGTCTGTCTTTGAGCAGTGAGGTCCTCCTTGGCTTCACCCATGAAGTCCTTATTTGTTTAGTGCTTGGCATATGGTTCGGGTTGAAACCACCACTCCACCTTGCTCCAGGTCAGCCTTAAGCTCTTTGGATGTTATATATAGTGTTTTTCCAACAGTTTGCACTAACCTTTGAAGAGTTCTTGAATTAATTTTCCTCTTCACATCATGTCCTTGGAGGTTCTTTACAGTTCCATGAGCAGAAAACCTCTTAATAACATTGCAAACTATAGGAACATGAATCCCAAGGTCTTTGGAAATGGTCTTGAAGTTTGATGTTCATTGAAAATAATTTTTCTGATGGTCTCAAGCAGCTCTCTTATCTTCACCATTGTGAAAAAAGAACAGGGAGCAAATGTGGCCATTTTAAACATTACAACCATCATTCATTGGTTGATTCAAGGCACATGAGTGTCTAACTTGCTGCAATGGAAATGTGCTTCTTCTGCTGAAACGGATCTGAATTATTTATAACGGTGCCAATAATCATGTCCTAACAATGTCACAGTTTTTTACTATTTCATTTTTTATTTGGTCTTGTTTTATTTGATTCTCTTATATGTCAAATATTTGTGCATATATAGTCCAAAGCCATTTCACTGGCCACTTTTTTTAGGAGATATTGGACATTAAAGGGTTGAACTGCAAGGGTGATAATAATGTTGACCACAACTGTAGCTGGGTTTAAAAGAGCTTTGAACAAGTTCCTAGAGGAAAAGTCCATAAACCACTAGTAAAGTGGACTGGGGAAATCCAGTCCTTACCCTTAGGATAAGCAGCATGGATTCTGTCTACGTTTTGAGACGTTGACACGTACTTGTGACTTAGACTGGCTTGATGGACCTTTGGTCTGATGCAGTATGGCATATCTTATGTTCTTATGCTGCGGCAAACTGGTTGAGAAGCACTGATTTACATGTATATTGAAATCTCCTAATATAACAAGATTTTGGTGCTCCCAATAGGCATCTGTTATCAATTAATTCAAAGATGAAGTTATATCATGGGTGCCTAATACAAGAACAAAGAAAATAGAGCCTAAAACATTTACTTCTAAGGGGTATGTTTACTAAACCGTCTTAATGTGCGCCCGGCGATAGTGTGCAGGCTGCCATAGAAAGGAGTGGGCGTTTCAGTCTTAAAGTAGCAAAACGGGATTAGCACGCGATAACGCGCGCTGCGCGCTGCTGCGCACATTAACGGGCTAAGCGCCGCTAAGCACGTTAACGTGTGGTAATCTTAAGTAGGCGTCCAGACATATATACACAGAAACAGAGGTGTAGTACAATGGTTAATACACTGACTGATAATACAGGGATCATGAGTTTGATCCCCCAGTGTGCGTAATGCAGAAGGCTAGCTGAGGCATCAGCTTTGACATGTAAGTATTGAGGTATTTTATTTGTATTTTAATTATTGCTGCCAGCAAACACACCCTCACGTGCCATAACCTAAGGTGCCACATAAGGCACCCTATAAGGCACTCCATAGGGCACAATATAAAGTGCACTGTCCGCAACGGCACTCTATAATGTCCCCTATAGGGCACCCTATAAGGCGCTCCATAGGACACCTTATAAGGCATCTTATACGGACTGTAACCATAAGGTGCCTCAGAAGGCGCTTTATAGGGTGCGCTATAAGGCGCATTATAGGGCGCCTTCTGAGGCACCTTATGGTTACAGTACCCTGAGGGTGTTTTGCTGGCAGCACTAATGTACATTAAAAAAAGACAATGCTTTAGACAGCCCTATCAAATAACCCCACTGTGGGTTTGAACCCATGACCTCTGGCTCCACAAGCAGTGAAGTAACCAGTGGGCCACAGCTGCTAACAAATCCCTGGCTGGCTGCAGAAGGACTGCACGTCACCACACAAACAGTCTGCTGTGGTCACCAGGATAGGGTTAACCCACCCATACCCATGATGCACTGCACATGCAAATCAGCAGTCTACAGATGATCACAAGATGGGGTATGCACCCCCACAGCACCTCGGCCTGGTAGGGGGAACTGACCGTGTGTGTTACTGGCACAGAGTAGCTACACACCATCACATTGTGCAGGTACTGCACTCACCCTGAGGGTGAGGTGGGGCGCCCAGCACCAGGTCCACAGCAGAGATAGGCCATGCTACAGGTCCCCAGCAGTGCTAATGTGTGAGATAGGTAGTTTCGGCAGACACACCTTGGCTATATCTGTATTTCTCAGTCAGGTTTAGGCCTTATGGACCCATAGAAGGATTATGTACCACCACCCTCCTCCGGGGCTGAGGGTGGTAAACAGGGTCTCCCAACAACAGATCCACATTCTACCTCCCTGCAATGGCGGCAGTAGAGGGGACCATCAACCCCACTCCTGCTGGGGAACACACACCCTACAGGGCAGTCAATGCAGCTCTGTACACATCCATACAGCAATAGCAGACAGACATTAGGCCTGGATATGCTAAGCTGCACCCCACCACTATCTGATGTTCTCCTGCAGCAAGCCTTCAGCCGCTGCACCCTGCAAGGTGTTCCATCAAGACACATACCAGCTGCAGACAGTCTGCTAGCTAGTCCATAGTGCATGTTCCTGGTGGAAATGCGTGCACCCAGAACTGGGACGTCAGCATACACACCAAGCAGATAGGTCAGTAACTAGGCCCCAAAAGGGAACCCATAAATATCACATGCAAGAAACACTATATAACACTATGGGGGAACCTAGCCATGCCATGGTCACTGCTCAATCAGGGTGAGAGTGATCTCCCAGCAGAACATGCTGTGGCCACCCTGTCTGTGCAGGTGGTGGCCGGCACTACAATGTCCCAGCCAGTGTCCTATGCCCTATGCAGATGCATCCTGACCAGGCCACCCTGTCCGGGCTATACCTATGTTACCTTGCTCCTCATTATGCACATTGGCAGGCCAATACTGGCAACAGTGCTGGCAGTGTGGGCTGTGGAGGGTGTTTGCAGCCACCACACACTGGATAGACAGACACACACTCCCACACCTATGCCAGCATTGTGCAAATATAGAGGCTCTTGGCAGCCCTGGCCACCACACCAGTCCTGGGCACAGTGCAGGCATGGCTATGGTACGCAATACTGTTGGGGTCACTCCCCAGGGTGGTAAACACTGTCAGACATCAGACCTGAAGCACACTCCACAGACAGCAGAAAGGTTGCTATGATGCAGCTCAATCAGCAAATTGTGCTTAACTTAGGAATTGCTATCTGCCAGTAATCATAGCAATCTTTTGATAGATGTGTACCATATTCCCAGGTTTAGGGTGGCATTGCTAAGTTATGCAAGTGCTAGTATTGGGAGATGCACACAGGGTCCAAAATCCTGCCTCTCCAGGTGGCTTTGGATGATGGAGCCTGTGGGTGCGGGTGAGTCTGCCCCTGTTGGCTGCTGCTCTAGGGCAGAGGTTCCCAACTCTGGTCCTGGTGGGCCAAACCCTGTTCGGGTTTTCATGCTGTCCCTATTGAATATGCATGAGATACATCTGCATACCATGGGGGCAGTGCATAGAAATGCAGCACAGCCATAGTTATTGGAGACAGCATGGGACCTGAATGGTGTTTGGCCCTCCAGGACTGCTTTTGTGGGACTCTGCTCTAGATAATACGCATGTTTATGGTGTCTGTGCTCTGTAGGGTAAAATGTAAGCGTTTTGGGCATGTTTACGTTATCTGCACTAAAGGTTTGGTCTGTATTACCGCATTTTAGTAGTGGGTAAAACATGGGGACTGGGTTGGCAGGAACCACAGCTGGGACTTGAACCTGTGACCTTCTGTTCCTGAACACACTGGCTGTGTGCCCTGCACCACCGTGTTGCCACAGAGACAGTGCATTCCCTGGAGATACCATGACTGTTTGTCAGACAGAGCCTGTCTGTTGCAGTGCACGGCACCCACCTAAACAGGGCTGGGCCATGGTCTCCTGTGGGCAGCAGCCACTGCCCCCTCCACCACCAGTACCCCTCTGTCACCATGCTGACATGCTCTTCTGCTGGTGGTGCACAGTCTCGGGCCATCCAGTGTGCGGGTAGGCTGCCTATGGTGCGGGTTCTGGGGTAGGGGTGCCTGCATAGATGTTCACGCTTCCCCCCAGCACCGCCTGCAAATGTTCTGTACCCTTGGTGGTACCTGCTGGGTACTATCCCTTGTGACACTATGGTAAACACACTCGTGCCCGTGTTGGGCCCTCATCAGTTGCTGTCTGGCTGCTCTACTGTTTCAGCATTCGTATGGGCCACCTAGGCATCACCCTAGTCTGCACTGTGGCCCAGCTGCACCACAGCATGTGCCGCCTGCAGCTCTCTGTGTCCCCTTTTCTAGCATCTGTCCAGTTTCCCGTTCCGACATGCCCACCCTGCTGTTGCAAGTCATGTGCATGCCATAGGAAACCTGTCCAGTAACAAGGGAAAGCCCTGATCAGCGTTATTTCACTGTGGGATCATTCACCTTGTATGGGGACAGAGCATAGCCCCTTCCAAAATTGATATATTTTTTTTGGAGCTTTCTCGGTAGTGTTTTTGATGTTTCCCATTGATATCACTATTGCCCAGCTAGGTTATGTTTTTTTTCCAGTTTGTTCAGGTCATTTTCAATGTTTATCTGCCCTTTTGTTCTGTGCTCATGTTTCACACTTATCACCTTTTTTAGGTTTCCCTGGCTTTGCTGTACATTGCTGACGGAAATGGTTTCTCTTCCCTTTAAATCTACTCTAATGCCAGGGTTTCACTGGCGTTAGTTTTCAGCCCCAAAATCCACAGCGTTAGTGTGCAGGGAGCCTCTTCCCTCCCACTCTCCACCCATTGACCCCTTTTCTCCGCCCCTGGGGAGCCTTCCTCCGCCCTCAGGGAGCCTTTACTCCGCCTTCAGCGCTCGTTTGCTCTGCTGAGCGCCGCTGAGCGTGTTAGCACACGATAAGGTACCTTATCGCATGATAAGGCGCCTTATCGTGCGCTTATGTGTCAGAGCGCACATTAAGATGGTTTAGTAAACATACCCCTAAGTGTTCAGAATCAAATGGTAGATATATCACAATTTGCTTAATTACACAGGTACACTACCAAAAAACTGCCTCCAGTTTTGCAACTGATTCCTGTAGATTTTGGGGTGCTGAATCCAGGAAAAATATCCAAAATGTTCCATCACGTCACGTTTTCTTGCAAAATTAGATTTCTTACCCATATAAGGAATGTTCACATAATTTCTTTTTAGCCGACTGCAGTTTATTTTCTTGGCCCAAAATAGAGGTTGTAATGGTTAACTAACTAGAAACACTCCCTCATGATATTTTAGAGTGTTTTGTATTCATTTTATACATTAACAGGACAATTGGGAGGCGGAGGGCTAAATCCAGTACTCGCGCTGGCGCATGTTCTTTCCTGTTTGCCTCGCCTCGTTCGCTCGCTCAAACACGGTGGTTGCGACATGAACGTTCCTGTCAAATTTCAGTTTCTTGCAAGTTCATTATTACCTTTTGTTTGCTCAGTCGTAATCCAGCTTTATTCCGAAGTGGTTCACTACAGTTGTAGTTTGCAGTGCTGTGTATTTGTGATGGCTCACAGAGCCAGAGGTTGCGTCAACTCTCCGGACAGTTTTTGTTTTATTTGTGGGGAATATACCATGAAAAAGCGGCAGAGGAACATTCCTGCATTTATTAAAAAAGTATATTTCGCCTATTTCAGTTTGAAGTTAGGCGATCAAGACAAACCGTGGGCTCCTCACAAAGTGTGCAAGACATGTGAGGAAGATCTACGCTTATGGATGAAAGGTAAAAAAACAAGCATTTCGTTTCGGAATACCTATGATGTGGCGTGAACAAAGAGACCACAGCAGTGACTGCTATTTTTGCTCTTGCATTGTGAAGGGATACAACTTAAAAAATAAGAACGTAATAAGTTACCCCAACCTTCCCTCAGCAATTAGGCCTATGCCTCATAGCAACGAAGTACCTGTGCCTGAACCACCAAAATCTTTGGATCATATTTGTGTGGACGGTTCTGATCATGATGAGACTCATCAGATGGCTTTTCCCGATGAGTCCAGTACTTCCGAGTTTGAAACTGAACCAGATCCGAAACCTGAACTTTTCTCTCAAGCTGAATTGAATGATTTAGTCCGGGATTTAGGACTCCCAAAAGATGCTGCCCAACTGCTAGGTTCTCGGCTTAAACAGAAAAATCTATTGTCACCAGGAACAACTTTTTATTGGTACCGCAACCGCGAGACACAATTTTTGAAGTATTTCAGCAAAGAGGAAGATTTGGTATTTTGCAACGATATATACGGAGTGATGGAAAAGTTTAAACTCAAGTATGATCCTGCTGAATGGCGGCTGTTCATTGATTCGTCAAAAGACAGCATAAAAGGTGTTCTTCTTCATAATGGCAACACATTCGCTTCAGTTCCTATTGCTCACTCTGTTATTCTCCAAGAAAAATACGAGAATTTGGCCCTGATTCTTCAGAAGATTCGTTATGATGAGCATAAGTGGATGATTTGTGGAGACTTTAAAATTCTATCCATGCTATTAGGGCAGCAATCCGGTTTCACCAAATATCCCTGCTTCCTTTGCTTGTGGGATAGCCGGGCCCGCGACCTACACTGGGGGATAAAAGACTGGCCAATTCGGGAGTATTTGAGACCCGGTGAGAAAAATGTTCTTCATGAAAGCTTGGTACCTCGTGATAAAATTCTATTACCTCCTCTCCACATTAAGTTGGGTCTCATTAAGCAATTCATCAAGTCCCTTCCAAAAGATGGTGAGTGCTTTCGGTACCTTTGCTCAAAGTTCCCCCGACTTTCTGAAGCAAAGCTAAAGGAAGGAGTGTTTGTTGGCCCTGATATAAGGAAACTCATTTCAGATGGAGCATTCGCTGAAACGATGTCTGAGAAGGAAAAAGAAGCCTGGGATTCCTTCAAGGATGTTGTTCTCAAATTCTTGGGGAACAGGCGGGATGAGAACTATAAGGATATTGTTGCCAGGATGCTCAATGCCTTCAAAGAACAAGGCTGTAACATGAGCCTGAAAGTCCATTTCTTGCACTCCCATGTGAACTACTTTCCCGAAAACTTGGGGGCGTACAGTGAAGAACAAGGTGAAAGATTTCACCAGGACATCAAGGACGCAGAGAGAAGGTACCAAGGAAGATGGAACACCACTATGATGGCTGATTTCTGCTGGTTGCTGCTGCGGGAAACCCCAGATGAAAAATACGCCAAGCAGCGCACCAAGAGAAGCATTCGGGGGAAGAAGAAACGGGCCCACCAGGAGATTGATTGACCCAAGAATGACTTTAAAATCTAAACTGTGTTGACAAATATCGTGTTTTTACTAAACTTTGAAATAAAAATTTGCTAGTTATTACCACAGTGTCGGATCTCATTTATTAGAATTTTATTTTCACACCATCGGGTGTTTGTCTTCATGTATTGCAATGGTGCGGTTTGCGTTTTCTATTCTTACATACATACCTGTACAACATTTTTTGCACATTTCTTTGCTTTGCTTTGTGTCTAACCTCGCTCTTATATGTTCAATGTTTGTGCACATGTATGTGGCTGTTTTAAGTGCAGACAATTTTGCTACCATCACAGTGTGTTTTGTTGACATTACTCTATTCTTATGTGCTGCCTTGTTACAATTTTCTTTATTCTTATTTGAATAACTACTAAACAATTAGTATAAAGAATTCATCCAAGAAACTTTTATCTCGATCGCACTCAATCTGAAACGTTCACCTCAAACTGCTAACCCAATGTAGCAAAAAGCTGTACGTGATGGAGCAAATTGGTTACCAGATTTGGATTCAGTACACCAAAAAACGTAAAAATCCAATCGAAACATTAGAGGCAGTTTAAAAAAAATTTTTTTTAGTGTACCTGTGTTATTAGATCACCTTTTGCTATAATAGCTTTACCATCTGCTTATGCTCTCAGCATCTCGTGGATAGAAAAAGACAGTATAACCTGGATGACAGAGTTCAAGGATCACAGCATCAGATTGTAAATGCCAGGTTTCTGTGATACTTCAAACATCAATGCCCTCTTCTAAGAACAAATGGTAAATAATAGCCATTGTGATTCTGATAGAACGTGCATTCACTAAAACAAATTTACAATATAAAGAACTATAAAACCTCCTGGAGCAGTCTCTTATCACATTAACTGGTAATAACACAGCCATTTCCTTCAAAAGTGAGTTCCTAGAGGTTTTTATTTAAGATTTACTACCAGAAGCATAATCTGCATTTCCTATAATCACTCTAATATCCATATTATAAGAGCAAAAAGATCGCAGACCTAACAAATATCTTTCTCAAAACTGCAGTGTTCCAAAGGCATTCTAAGGGGTGCACTAAGGGGCACATCCCTTTGATGTGCCCCATCGACAAAGGACACATGTAAGTAAGTGCTTTTAAACTGCTGATACAATGTCAGCAGTTAAATGATATTGTTTCAGCATGGGTCAGCACAGTTGAGATGAGCATGAGCCAGTCACTTTCATCTCACCAGAAGGAAATAGCAAGTATTTCAGTTGCCTAAGGGAGTGCTTTTAAAGTGCTGGAATAGCATCACTGGCTAAGTGCTATTAGGAAAGCCTGAGGCAGGACTTGGAGTGGCAGGAAAACAGGAAGTCAGCAGCAGGGCCGGCTCAAGGGGTAGTAGCACCCTGAGCCATCTTTTGCTTTTGCAACAACCCCCCTGGGCCAATCTTGCAGTATGAACTGCTCATCTAGTAGGCACGTTTTCAGGGTCACTGGCTTAAATTAAATGCCAGCCCTGCCTTTTAAGTTGATCCATAAATTCAGCACCACTACCCACTTACTGTAAGTAGTGGCGCTGAATATTGTCATGAGGCTGGTGCTAATAAGGATGCAGAGTTGAAAAGAAACCCTGTTTCTCACAGAGCTCTAGATGTGCAATTACCTCAAAGCACAGCTAGAGGGGGCAGGAGTGATCATACAGAAGCTAATGAGGGTAGGAGAGCTAACCAGTTGCACCTGGAAGTAAGCCCGGGAGATTCAAAGGAAAAATCCCTTTATAAACGGAAGCTTAATGCCAGCAAAAGAGGAAGAACAGCGAGAGAAGCTGGAGCAGCGGGAGAAGCAGCAGCTGGAAGAGAAGGAACAGAAAGCATGGCTGAAGAAGGAAGGAGAGTCCTGAAGGAAGGAAGGAATCCTTCCTGAGCAAGCCCAAAAGGACAGAATTCACAGAGGTAGAGTTCAGAGGGGCCATGCTACGGGAGCCACTGTTCAGAGGGAGTCTGCTAAGGAAAGCAGTCAGGCTGGAGGGTGTGCCACTCCCTGCTTAAGCAACGTTCCTGAGTCCACTATACAGAGAGCCAGAGAGCCAGAGAGCCAGGCTTGGGGGAAAGCCTGCAGTCATTGGAGTATGCTGAACAAGCTTCACCAGGTACCAGAAAGAAAGGAGTTTCTAGCAAAGCTACTTTTTCACTGAAGTATAGGGCTGGTGAATCCTCGCCAGGTTTTTCCTAAGCTTTCAGGAAGTCCAGCACTCCCCAGAAGCTACCGACAGAAAACCTGTTGTCAGAGAGACGTTCTTGAGAGAGAAGGCTCCAGAGCTTCAAGCTACAGGAACTCAAGGTATGATGGCTTTATTCCTGTTAGAGAAAGCTTAACTCCTAAAAGCACTGCTAAAATTGAACCACAGTTTGTAAGAAGAGGAAAAAAACCAGAGCGGTTTAAAGAAATACCAAAAGACTTTAGAGCACAGTCTTATTGGAGCTGAAATACCAGAGACAGTCCATGTAAACTTGTAACATCCAGGGACAGAGTTTGCTCTGAGGGGGAAACTAGTGAAGCAGAATCTATGGAGATAGAAGGTGCAGATACTATTCCCATTCCTCAGGAAGAGGCTATGGATTGCAGTTTGTGTATAGCTACTAGCCTGGAATCCATAGCGACATTGTAAATAAGAAGAAGCCTTGTTTAGTTGTTTTACCCTGGAATGAATTGAATTCCTCCATTTATCCTTTGCACCTAATTGTGAAGATATCAACAGTTGGTTTGCCTGTTTATTACTGGGACCTTGATAAAAGGACATTCTTTGATTTCCATTGTCTTATTGAACCCTTGCATGGAGGGGAAATAAAAGCCTTGTTTCCCTACACTCGTGGCTTAATTATTGTGTGCTCACAAGGAACTAAAATCCATAAGGCCAATCTGCACTGGGCCTTACATACCCCACGCTCCTTGAAAAATAAATGTGATGTGCAGCAGCCCCTTACCGCCATTGGCCACCAGGGGACACTGTCATGACAATATACAGAAGGTGATAGCATGGTCATTGTATTATATGTTTATGCTAGTCCTAAACTAAGGGCCTGATTTCCGAAGACATTTATACGGTTAACAGCCCATGTTAACCATGTAAATGCCTTAATCGGGTATTTTCAAAAGCACCTACATGATTAGTGCTTTTGAAAATCCCCGATTACCTACATGCCCTGATGTTATCCAGTTAATGTTGGGGCGTTCCGGGGTGCTCTGTAGGTGGGAAATGGCGCTAACCGATTTTGGATGCTGCCTGGTTAGCACTCTGCACCTTAAAGATAGGCGAGGAAAGCCCTCGCCTATCTTTAACATGCCAGGATTAACTGGGCATCATCCAAAATTACTGCTGCCCGGTTAGGCTCGGTGGCTTTCTGACTATGCAGTGAACCCTGGATTTTCACTTCTGTCGCTGCGGAAGTGAAAATCCAGGGTTAAGTGGTCAGAGAGCAGGACTATATGGTTATGGTGCTTAACCATGTCCAACTGAAAATTGGGTCCTAAATGTATTACTTATATGAATAGTGCCCTGACTATTGCTGTTATCTGGATAATTTTCTGGCCTGCCCTTTTTCCCCCCTAAGATGCCTACAAATATACGGATAATATCTTGTCATTTAGCAATTTTTAAATAGCCCAAAATTACTTGTATATTTTTTGAAAATACATGGTTAGGCTAATAACCTAGAGTTGAGGAGTAGTCTAATGGTTAGAGCACTGGCTTGGGAACCAAGAAACAAAGGTTTGATTTCCAGTAGCACTCCTTGTGACCTTGGGCAAATCACTTAATTTTCCATTGCCTCAGAAAATTCCAAGTTAACAATGTCCCTGTTCAATGTACATTACCAAGTTTAAGTTACAATGTAAGCCACATTGATTGAAATGAGAAAGTGGTATAAAAGACCTGTTAAATAAATAAAAATAATAATGTGTTTGCCAGCAAATGCATAAGTACCTTCAAATAGGGCATAATTATTAATTTGTCTGATAGGGCCCATTTCCAGTCTCATCCCCTCCCTTGCCCCAGTATCAGTCCATTTTCATTCCCAACCACCACAACCCAGTATCAGCCAAGATGTGGTCACATTCCCTAGCCCCAGTATCAGCTCATTTCCAATCCTACCCCCCCTCCCGCTCCAGTATCAGTCCATTTCTACTCCCAGCCCCCTCCCAGCATTAGCCCTCTTCCAGTCCTAGTCCACTCCACCACCATCAGCTCATTTCCAATCCCAATACCCCAGACTGTTTCCAGTCCCTCTCTCTCTTACCCTATATCAGCCCCCTCCAGTCCCAGTGTTCCCCATTACAGTAGCTCTCAGCATCAGTTGAACAGCCACCTTCTCTCCCCTCCACATCACTCCCAGCCAGCCACCTCCTCTCTTCCTTTCCCTTCCCTTTCCTCTGTGACTGTATTAACACTTAACACAACCATAGGAGCATTTTCATGTTATGTGCTGAAGTCATCTGGTGCCACGGCAAAAGTAAACACTTCCTGTTGAGACAGGACATGCTTATATTTTTGCTTTACTAAAAATGCCACGATGCTGAGAGGCTTCAGCACAACAGTCATGGGAGCAAACGAAAATGCTCCCATGGCTGTGTTAAGCATTAATACAACCGTGGCTGTATGGGGGAGAGGAGTGGGCAGACTTTCTGCACCATTATTCTTGTGTGTCCCGAGCCAGTACCTCATTGGCTCGTCTCTTAAGCTGGCCCTGGTCAGCAGCTATGGATCAGCAAAGCTCAGATGAGCGAAGGCTGATCCCCATTCACCTATCAACATCTCAGATACAAGTCGCACAGGTCTTGTATCCTGTTGCTGAACAATGCAGTAAAGTGGTACGTCCTTGCTCCACTCCAGTGCAATATAGATAGTGCCGGGGTAGTCACAGTGACTTTCAGTAGCACTATCTATACAGTGCTTCTGAAAATTCATGTATAAACACCTTTGAAGATCCGGTCCTGTGATCTTATCTTTTCATTTTGTTTCCTGAACTCTGATTTTTTAATTTTTTTCCTCTCTTTGTGTTCTTAGCTTTCTCCTCAATCTCAAGCCTTTCTTTGGCCTGTCATTTTCAGTAATATCTGTAAATCTTCCTGCTGTCTTCCCTTAACATGGCTTATATCTTTGACCCCTCCAAAGAGATTTCGGGGACTTCCATCTGCTTGAATGATTCTGCTACTAATAGCCTACTGCCTTTGGAATTGTTTCTTGTAAAATCTCTAGATCATTATTGATCCACCAGGTAGTTTAAATTGTGCATGTTGTGACTTGCCATACATCTCACTCATTGTTTGGTATTACGTCTCTGCGATTTGAAAGTAAATTTAAGGTTTCTTTGCTGTAACTATAATCACTTTTTGGTGCAAATACTTGTTGACTTTTCTTTTTTTAGAAAAAATATAGAAATTATTTTCTGTCCCTGATTCTGCCTTTCATTTTTGTAGCATTTTAAAATGTAATAGCTAAGTCAGATGTAAGACTTTTTAAAGTATTACCTCTCAATCCAGATGCAATCTTTGATGACATGGAGAGGGTCATTTTAGATTTAAATCTTTTTGTAGAACAACTACATAGAAGCATTGTCATCCCAGCAAGCTATATTGCATTTTGAATCATTTACCTTTACGATTCTCTCTTCACTTTAAACTTTATACAATCCATTTCCCTCAACTATGTAGCTATGAAATACCACCCTATCATTTTCAAACATCTAAAGCATATTTTACCTATGAAAAATGACTCATAAAATGATGGGGGTATGCACAGAAAGATAGCACCTACTGTACTTTTATTTATTTATTTAGACAGATTTGTATGCCACGTTATCCTTCGATAAAGGTGGTCATGTCAATTGGAGGGTTACATTTAACATTAGGGTACGTGTAAACATTTAGACAGTACAGTTACATAACAGCATTTAGACAGTACAATTAAAGGTAACATTTAATATTAGGGTATTTAATAATGTGGTATGATAAACGTGTGTGTGGATGGGATGGTGCGGACTTAGTTGGCAGCGTAAGTAGTATTTCAGTTTAGGTATGGGGTGCTGCCTGGATGCTCATATGTTTCTATAAATAGAAATGTTTTGAGGTTTTTGCGGAATTCTGTGAGGCCATCTAATGCTCTCAGGCTCGTTGGGAGGGAGTTCCATAGTGTGGATGCCAGTAGTGATGGTGCTCTTTTTGAAGTTGTTTGTTTGGTTTTGTGATAGCCTGCAGGTGTACCGATCATGTTGTCGTTATTGGTTCTTCTTGGTCTATTGCTGATATCCCTTGCTATAACGTTTTGGAGTGTGTCCGCTGAGAGAAGATGAATGACTTTGAAGATGATCATGATTGTTTTGTATTTAGCTCTTGTCACCATTGGGAGCCAGTGCAGTTGCTGTAGGATGGGAGTGATGTGCTCGGTCCTTGGTGTATATGTAATGATGTGTGCTGTGGTGTTTTGTACCATCTGTAGTGGGTGGAGTGTCTGCTGAGGTAGGCCTTGATATAGTGAGTTTCCGTAATCAAGCAGTGGTGTAATGAGTGCTTGGCACACTGTGCGGAAGTGGTCCTGACGGAGCATTGGTTTGATTTGTCTGATTGTTTTCAATCGTTGATAGGCCTTGTTTGGGGTTTTGGTGATGTGGGATTTCAGGTTTAGAGCTCTGTCTAGTGTGATGCCCAGATATTTAACTTCTTCTTTGACTACTATGTGTTTGTCTAGGATGCTGATAGTTTGTGGAGGTATGCAGGTGGGGTTCCTGGTGAGGAACATTGCCTCCGTTTTATCGTAGTTGACCATTAAATTGTTGGCTATGAGCCAGTCATTCATGTCTTCGAGGCATTTGGCTATTGTTGTGGTGTCTAATGCTAGTAGGTTGATTGCAGCGTACACCATAATATCGTCAGCATAGATGTGATAGTGACGTTTGTGGTGCTTGATGATGTTGCATATGGGTTGTATTTATTTATTTTATTTATTTATTTAATATTTCTTATATACCGCGCTATTTATCATCAGTGCGGTTCACAGTGTAACAATAAAACACATAGGTCAGATGACTGGCCTTCGTTTACAGATAACAGGGAGATAAAATGGAGGTAAACAGGGGAACTAATTACAATCATTAGAATACCTGATATGATTTATGTTAGCTTTGTACATTCATATGGATAGGTATGGAGTTAAGAGGGTAAGAATGGGAGGATGGGAGGTAAGTCTGGAAGCTTAAAGTGAGTGATAAAGTGATGTTGTTTGAGGGCCTTTCTGAATTGTTTAAGGTCCTTAATTGCTCTAATGCGAGGGGGGAGTTTATTCCAACATCTGGGGGCAAAATTAACAAAAGCTCTGTTGATAGTTGATTGTTTAGACTTTACAGCATTTTTTGGTATAATTAGCATATCAATGGCAGAAGCTCTTTTAGGCCTGCAGCTCTCGGTGTGTGTGATGAGGTCTGAGATGGTTGAAGGAGATAGTTTGTTGAAGGCCTTGAAGGTGGTGAGGAGGGCTTTAAAAAGAATCCTAGAGCTTATTGGAAGCCAATGAAGATCTTTTAGAATAGGGGAGATGTGGTCACTCTTTAGCTGCTGCATTCATGGCTAACTGAAGTGGGTTGATGGTGTTTTTCGTTAGGCCATGAAGTATAATATTAGCATAATCGAAATGCGGTGTGACTAAGGTTTGGAAGATGGTTCTAAAGTCATTAGGTTCCAACATTGGTTTCAATTGTCTCAGGGTTTTTATCTTAAAATATATGGATTTAACGGTGTGCTTTATATGTTCCTTGAAGTCAAGGTGCTGATCAAAATAACTCCGAGGTAGCGTATATTGGTTTTAATTGGGAGATCAGCATCTCTGACTTTTAAATTGGGTGGGGAAGAGAAATTTTTATTTCTTGTAATTATTAGGACTTCTGTCTTTTTGAAATTAATACGGAGGTTCTGAGTAAGAAGCCAATCCGTTATTGAATTAAAACAATTGATTAATACTCTGTAGTCTGGGCATGCAATAGATATGGGAGAGAATAGGAGCACATCGTCTGCATACATAAGGCAGGATATGCCAAAGGAGCGTGTGATGTCACAGATTGGCTGTAAGTAGATATTGAATAGAAGTGCTGACAGGGAGGAACCTTGAGGTACACCCATTGTCTGCAGAAAGGGGTCAGATGTAGAATTACCAATACGTATGTGTTGCATTCGGCCTTTAAGATAAGATTTGCACCATTCCCATGCTCGGTTATGGATTCCTTTCTCATGGAGACGCGTAAAAAGCTGTGTGTGATCTACAGAGTCAAAAGCAGCTGCTATATCCAAGAAGATTAAAGCAAAGCCCATCTTTAGACTATCGATGCCATTGATAAGAGTGTTAATTAAAGTTGTTAGTAGAGTTTCTACACCATGAGCCTCCCTGAGTCCATGTTGACAAGGATCCAATGGGGAAGAGGAATCTATATGTTGTTGGATTTGATTCAGGGATAGCTTCTCTAGAATTTTGGCTAGTAATGGAATACTAGAAATTGGACGGTAGGAGTCTTCTCTCTTTGGGTCAAGCTGATTATTTTTTAGAAGTGGACGTATGGAAGTTTGCTTAAGGGCGTCTGGGAAGACACCAGATTCAAATGACATCTTTGCAATATTGGCTATGACAGGACTGAGTTCTTTGCTCATGGTCCTAATCCAGTGTGCAGGGCATGGGTCAGTTGGAGCCGATGTCGTATTAATGGAGACAATTATATCCTCTATGGTCTTTGCAGATGGTGGTATAAGTTTAGTGATTGGGAACTGCAGGTGTGAAGAATGGGAGTTTTCTTGTGGAGTTGCACTTGATACTTTTATTGCTTTTGAATGAATATAGTTCGCATAAGATTGGGGGTGAATAAATTCTTGTTGGGGTGGGGATGGTTGGCTGGTATAGGATTTTACTAAGTTGAATAGTTCTCTTGGCTTATTTAATGAACGGTGGAGGATCTCAGCATGGAATTCCTTCCTCTTGGCCCAAGTTAATTCACGATGTTGATTAAGATGTTCTAAATAGGTGATTTGATCGGAGGAATTATGAGTGGTTCTCCATTTTCTTTCCAGTTTTCTGAGGTGGATAAGTGAAGAACGCAGTTCAGGGGAGAACCATGGCGCAGATTGTTTTTTAGAGGTTAGGTTGTCAGGAGACAACTTCTTGACAGGGACTGGGTTCAACGCATATGAAGAAAGAGTTTCATTCCAGATGTTTACCATTTCATTAAGGTTTGTTGTTGACTGAGATAGCTTAGGAAGTGCGTGAGTTATAAATTTCTCTTTGTCTAGTTGTTTGAATCTGATAGATGTTGAAGGTTTAGTTGAGTTAGTGTAATTGTAAGTAGTTTGAAATGCTGGAATTTGGAATGTTATAAGATGATGATCTGACCAAGGGACAGGGGTGATAGAAAGATTGATTTGGTTCAGTTTAATTGGATCTAGTTGAGGGATGAAGATTAGATCCAAAAGGTTCCCATGTTGATGGGTATGGTCCATCACTATTTGCTTGTAGTTAAGGTGGGACATTGCTTCTAAAAAAGTATTGGATGAGGTGTGTTGAGAAGAAGCAAGATTAAAGTCACCCAACAACCAGTTTGGTTTGGAGGGATCTGAGGGATTACAGGCTAGGTCTATAATGTCTGCGAGTTCATCTGATTGAGCATTTGGAGCCCTATAGATGAGATTAATAGAATTAGTTTTATTGGAGATAGTTAGAGTATTCAGGTACTGTGAGCTTTTGATTAATTCTTTCCGATATTGTAGTATTGTTTTTGCTAGTATGAGAACTCCACCACCTCTTTTGTGTTCTCTATTACAGGTGTAGATGGAGAAGTTGGGTGGAGTAAGGTGGTTTAGTATAACATTGTCAGTATCAGAGAGCCAGGTTTCAGTTACAAATAGTATATCAAGATCATGTTTGGTTATTAGGTCAGTAATCACCGGCCATTTATTGCGGGCTGAGCGTGCATTGATGAGGGCACATCTGAGTTCTCTATGAGACTTCGTTTTCCTATCATTTATGGGGGTGGTGAGCTCCAAAGATACATAGAGTAAGTGAGACTGTCTTCTATTGTAAGGATTTGGTGGAGGCTGATGTTGATTGTTAGAGTGTTTCCTGTTAGTATTGTGAATTATTTGGATATGGTTGTGATGATTTGTGAGAGCAAAAGAGTAGTGAAAATTACTGGCAAGAGTATAGATAAGGGTAAGAGTAATTAATGCGTGGGCCATTTTATATTTTAATAGAATGTATTAGATTGGAAATGATGTGTATTGGAGAGAATCTAGTGGAGATAGGGTGAGGGTAAAAGGTTACATAGGCAAATAATCCTTTAAAATTACATAAGCAAATGAAATCCTTAAAGTTATATATGTAAACAGTTACATAGGCAAATGAAATCTTCTAAAGTTATATAGGCAGATGAAGTCCTATAACATTATGTAAGCAAATGAAATCAACTAAAGTTACATAGACAAATAAATTTTTGTTAACTTCCCTTTACCGGTTCAAACCTATTATGGCTGGAAGTGGAGACTAGATATTGTCTTTACCTAGGTTGTTACTTTGTCTGATGCAGACTGCTCGGATGTTTATCGTTATCAAGCTGGAGAGTGTCAGATGAGCTGAATCGCGGATTGATGTACAGATAGTTCTTTAGATATATGGCATTGGAGGTGAATTCGATTTTTATCAGGGCTGACGTCACTTTATTGGGCCGTCGCCTAAGGGCCGTGCCAAAGGGCCCTCTGGCGAGGCCCTCAGGTGCGGGCCCACCAGGCGCAGGCACACCTGTTCTGGCTTTAAATTTAAAGATCAGGCGCGTGCCCCTATTGGCTGTTGAAAATGCTGCTTTTCCCACTGCTGGAGGCTCGATCTCTGATGGGGAGAGCCGATGATGGTGGCGGGAGAGTCCTTTGCCGCTGCACGCCTGTTCTGGCTTTAAATTTAAAGATCAGGCGCGTGCCCCTATTGGCTGCTGAAAATGCTGCTTTTCCCGCTACTGGAGGCTCGATCTCTGATGGGGAGAGCTGATGATGGTGGCGGGAGAATCCTTTGCCGCTGCACGCCTGTTCTGGCTTTAAATTTAAAGATCAGGCGCGTGCCCCTATTGGCTGCTGAAAATGCTGCTTTTCCCACTGCTGGAGGCTCGATCTCTGATGGGGAGAGCTGATGATGGTGGCGGGAGAGTCCTTTGCCGCTGCACGCCTGTTCTGGCTTTAAATTTAAAGATCAGGCGCATGCCCCTATTGGCTGCTGAAAATGCTGCTGTATTTATTTATTTATTTACATTCTCTTATATACTGCGCTATTCTGCATCAGTGCGGTTTACATTGAACAAACTGAAATGACATTGAACAGGGCATTATAACTTGGAGACAACTATTTTACAGGGAACATATGTTGCATGTAGATGTTAAAAAGCATTGATGATAGGGCTGAACCTTGAGATATTCCCTGCGTGACAGGGAATTGTAGTGATTTCTTTTGGTCGCATTTGACTTGTTGCGGTCACCCTTCCAAGTATGATGTAAACCACTTCAGGGTATTCTTACATAGTCCTATCTGTTGTAAGCGTTGCAATAGCTTGGTGTGTGACACAGTGTCGAAGGCTGCCGAGATGTCCATGAACACTAGCAGGAAGCCATTTTTTATGTCACCCATGCCTCTTAGGAGGTTGTCAAAGAGGGAGGTTAGTAGTGTTTCCACACTGTGTTGGGGCTTAAACCTATGCTGATGTATGTCCAGTGGGGCATTTATATCAATATGGTCCTGTAGTTGCCTTTGCACTGCCTTTTCCACGATTTTTGCAAAGAATAGAAGGCTGGAGATGGGACGGTATGATTTTGGTTCGGAGGGGCTCAGATTGCTACTTTTAAGTATTTGTCATATCATTGCGTGCTTTAGGGGTTGCAGCATGTATCCTTGTTGGAGTGAATCTTTGACGATTTTTTGAATGTGATGAGAGAGTTGGCTTTTTGTAGCTTTGAGCCACGTCATTGGGCATGGGTCTGACGGTGATGTTGTTGTGTTTAGTCCAGATATAATGTCTTCTACTTGCTGCTTTGTTGGTATGTTGAAGCTCTCCCATGTTTGATGTATTTTTATCATTTGATCGTTTGTTTGTGGTGTGGTAGAGCATGTTTGGTTAGTGTTTTTTGACTTCATGTAGTCTGCATATTTTTGTGGGTCAAGATGGTGGGTGCTTTGTTGCGTGTCATCCTTGGTGAGTTTTTGGACAATGCTAAAGAGTTCTCTTGGTCTATTAGTAGCTTTCATGATTAGGTTGGTATGGTGTTGCTGTCTACGCTCATTTATTAGATGTTATATTCTCATTGTTTGTCTCTGTATTGGGTTAGGAGGCTGTGTGATTTGTTCCATTTCCATTTTCTTTCCAGTCTTCTGAGTGTGCGTTTTGCAACTCTGATTTCATGTGAGTATCATGGGGCGTTGGATCTCTTGCGTGTTTGTGGTTCTTTGGTAGCTGGGGCAGATGCTGCTTTGGATATTATTGTGTTCCATTCTTCTATGTTTAGGTCCAGGGTGTCATGTTCCTGTTGAAGTTGTGGAGTGATTTCATTTCTGAATGAGTCTCTGTTAAATGTTTTGAACTGTCTAGTTATTCTTTCATCGTCTTTGTGTTGGGCGGGGTTATTCAGGATCATGGTGAATTCAATCACAGGTGGTCTTACCAGGGGACTGACATGATTATTGGTTTTGTGGTCTTGTTCTGTTCCACTAATTGCAATGGCATGAAGACCATGTCCGGCGTTGTACCATGCTGGTGTGTTGGGGCATTAATTGTCTGGCAGTAATTTAATGACTCCATGGCTTTTAAGAACGTTGCAGTTTCTCTGGTGGGTGCGGATATTAGGTACTTTTAGGTGATAGGTACTTTTAGGTGATCTCTGCATAGGTGTTCTTAGGGCATAGTTTGGGCAGAGCAGAGGTAGAGGGGCAACAATGTCCACCAATATTTTATAAAATATGTATTCACAAGCAATAAGTAACATGCACATTGTTCCACCTTCTTCAGTAGGTGTAAATTTGTAAGAAAGAATTGGGGTGTTACTGGGAATTATTGTAGGAGCCTATCTTAGAAAGGCACATAGTCATCTATATTGCCTTTATAAAATGGGTATAAAATAAGCATGCATGTGCTGTGTTAAAAAAGACCCCATAATGAACAGAAGTTTAGTGTTTTCATATATGTACCATGGCAAAAAACATTTTGAATTTTCCAGCATAATAAAAATGTTTCTAAAATATAAACTATTTGGCCTTCTCATCTTTTTCTCTCAAACAAAATGTTTTTGAATCAAACCTAAATGGATAAGCTCTCGTAAGCAATAGAAATTAACAGGGATGTGCCTTTGTGAGTAAACATTTGGTTCATTTGAACTCCTAAAAATTTAAAGTGAATGCAAATCACTTATGTGCATGTATACCTAAAACTTAGGGGTATGTTTACTAAACTGCGTTAGTGCAATTCGCGTTAGGAGCCGCGGTAGTGAAAGAAACCCCAAATAAGGACATGGGCAGTACATCGTTACCACTACCGCGCGTTAGAAAAATTAACGAGCGTTACCGGGCGCCGTGCCGCGTTACTGCACATTACTCGTAAGAAGACGTACAGACACAAAGCACTGAAACAGAGCTGTAGCACAATGGTTACGGTACTGACCGCTGTTACAGGCAGCATGGGTTCGAGCCCCCAGTGTGCCTAACACAAAAGGCTGTCTCAGGCATCATCCTGTACATTACAGAAGGAAAGAGGAGGCATGTTTTTCGTTACGCTGAGTATTGGTGTCAGAAAAACACCCTCGGAGTGTGCCTAGCCACGTACATTGGTGCGTGCATTGGTACATGCGTAGCCACGTGCGTAGCTGCGCGCGTGGGTACGTGTGTTTCTACGTGCGTGGGTACGTGTGTTTCTACGTGCATGGGTACGTATGTTTTTACCAGTGTGGGCATCTTATATTACAGACTTTGTAGGGTGTCCTGCACCTATGCATTATGCTAACAGATGTACGTGTGATGGCCTATGGTTTAGCAGAGCCTGTGAGCAGGTGCTGGTGTTTCACAGGTTTGGATTGGGCCAGTCACACCCATGATGCACTGCACATGCAAATCAGCTGTCCACAGATACACACCATGGGGAATGCACCCCCACAGCACCTCGGCCTGGTAGGGGGTACCGACCGTGTGTTGTACTGGCACAGAGTAGCTACACACCGTCACATTGTGCGGGTACTGTGCTCACCCTGAGGGTGCAGTGAGGCGCCCAGCACTAGGTCCACAGCACCGTCCATGGCGCAGGTCCAAAGCAGTGTTACTGTGTGAGATAGGTAGTTTCTGCAGGAACGCCTTGGACATCTCTGTCTGTTTCAGTCAGGTGTAGCCCCCATGCACCACCACACCCCTCCCCCAGGGCTGATGGTGGCAAACAGGGTCTCCTATCCAAAGATCCACAGTCTACCTCCCTGCAACGGTGGCAGTAACGAGGAACATGAACCCTAGTCCTGCTGGGGAACAGACACCCCACAGGGCAGTCAATGCAGCTCTGTACACAGTCATAACACTATAGCAGACAGACATTAGGCCTGGATATGGCATACTGCACCCCACCACTATCTGATACTCCCCTGGTGCAAGCCATCAGCCACTGCACCCTGCAAGCCACACCATCACAACACCTACCAGCTGCAAACAGTCTGCTAGTGCCCAGTGGAGATGCCTGCACACACAACAAGCAGATACATCAGTGACTGGGCCCCAAAAGAAAACCCATATTTATCACATGAGAGAAATACTCGATAGCACTATGGGAGTGCCTAGCCATGCTGTGGTCACTGCACAGTCAGGGTGAGAGTGATCTCTCAGCAGGATATACTGAGGTCACCCTGTCTGTGTAGGTGGTGGCCGGGCACTACATTGTGCCTGTCACTGCCCTATGCCCTGTGCAGATGCACCCTGGCCAGGCCACCCTGACTGGCCTATACCCATGGTACCTTGCTCCTCATTATGCACATTGGCAGCCCAATACTGGCAACAGTGCTGGCAGTGTGGGCTGTTGAAGGTGTTTGCAGCCACCACACACTGGATAGACAGACAGCCACCCCCACACCTATGCCAGCATTGTGCTACTATAGAGGTGGTCAGCAGCCATACCCACCACACCAGTCCTGGGCATAGTACAGGCATGGATATGGTACACAAGACTGTTGGGGGGTCACTCCCCAGGGTGGTGAACACTGTCAGAGACCAGACCTGCAGCACACACCGCAGACATCAGAATGATTGTTATGGTGGAGCTCAATGAGCAAAATGTGCTCAACGTAGGAATTGATATCTGCCAGTTATCAGAGGAAACGTTTGATAGCTGTGTACCATATACCCAGGTGTAGGGTGGCATTGCTAAGGTATGCAACTGCTAGTATTGGCAGATACAGGCAGGGCCCAATGTCTTGCCTCTCCAGCTGGCATTGGCCAATGGGGCCTGTGGGTGTGTGTGGCCCTGTTGGCTGCTGCTTTACCGCAGAGTTCCCCAACTCCAGTCCTGGTGTTCCAAACACTGTTCGGGTTTTCATGCTGTCCCTCATAAATATGCATGAGCTACATCTGCATACCATGGGGGTGGTGCATAGCTATGCAGCACAGGCATCTTTATTAGAGGCAGCATGACACCTGAATGGTGTGGGGCCCTCCAGGACTGCATTTGCGGGACTCTGCTTTAGGTAATGTGCCTGTTTCTGGTGTCTGTGTTTGGTGTGGTAAAATATAGGCCTTGCGTATGTTCTCTGCACTAAAGGAGTGTCTTTACTATCACTCTTTAGTGGTGGGTAAAGCTATGGGGACTGGGTTGGCAGGAACCCCAGCTGGGATTTGAACCTGTGACCCTTTGGTCTTACAGGCACTGGCTGTGTCTGTTGCACCACACTGTGGCCACAGAGACAGTGCAGTCCCTGGAGTTAGTTAAACCGGCCTGACGAGTCAGAAACCCTGCTCTGCAACAGGTTTACTGTGGCCTCATTTACCTTGTATGCAGACAAACAGGGCCGGCCCGTCCATTGAGCAAGAATGTTTTTTGCACAGGGCCCCGCGTTTCAGGGGGCCCCGCGCAAAGAACATTCTGCTTTTTTTTTTTTAAATTACATTAAAAAAAAAAAACCTGTCTCTGGCTGCTGCCGCTGCCGCTGCCGCGTCCGTCGCAGCAGCGGCAGAATGGAGTGTCCAACGGGGCCCCCTCTCCTCGTTGAGCCCTCTGCAAGGGCTTTCAGATTCGCGAAGGGAGAGTGCTCCCTCGCGTCTCTGTAAAGCCCGCAGGGGCTAATGGGAAATTTCCCATCAGCCCCTCGCGTCTAAAGGGGCAGATGGGAAATTTCCCATTAGCCCCTGTGGGCTTTACAGAGACGCGAGGGAGCACTCTCCCTTCGCGAATCTGAAAGCCCTTGCAGAGGGCTCAACGAGGAGAGGGGGCCCCGCGGGACACTTCATTCTGCCGCTGCTGCGACGGACGCGGCAGCGGCAGCAGCTAGAGCCAGGTTTTTTTTTTTGAAATTTGCCAGAAGGGAAGGGAAGGGAAGGGAAGGGGGGGGGGTTAAGACTGGTAATGGGCTGTGGGGCTGATGGAGGATGTCTGGAAATGGGGTGATGGGGGGTTAGGACTGGAAATGTGCTGGGGGGGGTTAGGACTGGAAATGTGCTATGGGGGGGGGGGGTAAGGAATGGAAATGTGCGGGGGGGGGGTTAGGACAGGAAAAGAGCTAGGGGGGGTTAGGACTGGAAATGTGCTAGGGGGGGTTAGGACTGGAAATGTGCTGGGGGGGGGTTCGGACTGGAAATGTGCTAGGGGGGGGGTTAGGACTGGAAATGTGCTGGGTGGGGGGGGGGTTAGGACTGCTAATGGGCTGGGGCTGATGGAGGCTGACTGGAAATGGGGTGGGGGGGTTAGGACTGGAAATTGGCTAGCGGGGGGTTAGGACTGTAAATGGGCTGGGGGGGAAAGGACTGGAACTGGGCTAAGGGGGGGGGGGTTAAGACTGCTAATGGGCTGGGGCTGATGAAGGCTGACTGGAAATGGGGTGGGGGGGGTTATGACTGTAAAGGGGCGGGGGGGGGTGTTATCACTGGAAATGGGCTAGGGGGGGTTAAGACTGGTAATGGGCTGGGGGTTGATGGAGGCTGACTGGAAATGGGGTGATGGGGGGTTAGGACTGGAAATGGGCTGGGGGGGTGGTTAAGACTGGTAATGGGCTGTGGGCTGATGGGGGCTGTCTGGAAATAGGGTGATGGGGGGGTTAGGATTGCTAATGGGCTATGGGGGGGTTAGGACTGCTAATGGGCTATGGGGGCGCTAGGACAGGAAATGGGCTGATGGGGAGGGGTTAGGACTTGAGGTGGGCTGATGTGGTTAGGACTGGTAATGGGCTGTGGGCTGATGGGGGGGTTAGGGCTGGCAATGGGCTATGGGGGGGCTGACTGGAAATGGGCTGATGGGGTTAAGACTGGAAGTGGGCTGAGGGGGGGGTGAGGACTGGTAATGGGTTATAGGGGGGCTTAAACTGAAAATGGGTTGATGGGGGGCTAGGACTGGTCCTGGGTTGGGGGATTGCTATGACTGGAAATGGACTGAGTGGATGGGGAGGCTTGAACTGCAAATAGCTGATAGGGAGGGAGCTTGGAATGGAAATGGGCTGTGAGGGAAGGGAGCTAGGACTGAAAATGGGCTGATGGAGCAGCTAGGATAGGACTGGAAATGGGCTGTTGGGGGGGAGCTAAGATTGGAAATGGGCTGTGGTGGGGGCTTGAATTGAAATGGACTCATGGAGGGGCTAGAACTGGAAGTAGGCTCCTGGGGGGGCTTGGACTGGAATTGGGCTGAGTGGAGGGGAGCTAGGATTTGACATGGGCTGATGGTGGGGCTAGGAAATGACTAGAAATGGGCTGATGGGGGGCTAGGATTGGAAATGAGCTGATGAAGGGACTCAGACTGAAAATGGATGGGGGAGCTAGGACTGGACATGGGTTGATGGGGGGCTAGGACTGGAAATGGGCTGATGCAGGGACTAGAAGGGAATGGATGCTGGGTGAGACTGGAACTAGAAGGGAGCTGATGTTGGGGGAGGATTAGAATGGGATGGGGCTGGGAGAGTAAAATGGAGAGGGGAAAAATATTTTGTGTGGGAGGGATGAAAAATCTACAATTGGCCGGGTATTGGGAGAGTAAGTGGGGATTGAGGATGGAGGGGTAAAATTTGTGTGGATGAAATAAGAATGAGGAAAGAGCAAAAGGAGAAAGATTAGTATGTTAAAGCAGATGTAGAGAGAGAGGATGGAAAGAAAACTAGAAGAGAAAGTGAGAAGAAAGGACAAATGGACAGCAGAAGATGGAGAGTTAGCAGAAAACATGAAGAAACCAGAAGAAAGTGGCTGGAGCAATTGCAACTGAAAAAAAATGCACAAAAGGTAGAAAGATATCTCTTTATTTTGAATTTATTAACTGGAATATGAAAGCTCTGGGAAATGTGCATCATTAACGTCTGCGCTTTGTTTGATACAAGAGGAAATTGATTTATAGCTTTATTTCTACAGTGTTGTTGTACATTCCAAGTTTGGCTTTTGGGGTTCCCAGTTTAATTATTGCCTTCCTGTTTCTAAATTGCGATTCCTTGTTTGGTGATGGTCTATGTTCTGCATGTGTAACTGAGCTGAGGTATTCTGTTTATGTAATTCCTATTTGACATTGCCACTTGTTCTCTTTCCCCAGTATTCTCTGAAATGTACTGGTTTAATATTTGCAGTGTTTCCTTTTGATAGGTAGGGTCTGGTGCTTTGTGAGTCCTGGTAATGCTGTCAGGATACAGCGGGTTTGCTATGGGTTCTAAATGGGCAGCGTTTGTAGTAGTTCCTAATGTGCCTGGCGGTTGGCACTGGATTATAGTAATGTAGAAATCTTTTAGTCTTTCTTTATCCATACACTCATTAAGAGACATGTTTACTAAAAGTTAGTGAATGGTAACATTATGCAAATATTTATGCAAATAAGAACACTTATGCAAATGAGGCCCCGCACCGAGTCTCCGCACATGGCCCCGCACCCCCCTTGGGGCGCCCCTGCAGACAAAGGTGCACATAAACCTCAGAAAAGACCTCACAAAAGGGGCACACACCCATAACCAAGCTGGGCAACAATGATATCATTGGGAAACATTACACCACACGCCCAGGACAGCTCCATTACATTGTAATGCTCTTTGAAAGGGTCTGCGGAGCGTAGACCCTTCCACACATCATTTCCTTTTATTTTGGTGCTTTCCAGGGAGTGTTGTTCCTTGTTGCCCATTGCTATCACTGTTGCCCAGCTGAATTCTGCTTTCTAAAATGTTTCTTGTGGTCATTTTTAACGTTTTATGTGAACTTTTGTTCTGTGCACATGTATCACACTGCTCACGTTTTGTGGGTTTCCCCGGTTTTTCTGTACATTGCTGACGGAAATGGTTTCTCTTCCCTTTAAATGCCTTTAACGACAGGTTTTCATTCGCGTTGGAATTGAGCTCTGAAATACAGCGTGTTAGTATGAGGGGAGCCTCTCCCCGCCCACTCTCCGCCCATTGACCCCTTCTCTCCGCCCACTCTCCACCTTCTACGCTGTTTTAACGCGTCGCGGAGGTTTACGATCGTTAACTACGGTTAACGCGCGTAGTATGACGTTAACGGTCGTTAGCGCATCGGTACGCTCGTTATACGGCACTTACGGTCGTTAACGTCGTATAACGCGCGTTAGTCACGTTTAACGCACTTTAGTAAACATCCCCCATAATGTGCATACAAGTGATTTGCACATTAAGGGGAATGTTTACTAAAGGTTAATGTGCATTAAGTAAAGTTAACATGTATTAAGTGCCGTAATGACCCATAGGGCAGTGGCGGCACTTAACGTGTTAATTTTACTTAACGCACATTAACCTTTAGTAAACATACCTCTAAGATGCCCTTTTACTAAAGTGCAGTAGGATTTTGCACTTATTGAATGTTTAGTGCTAAAATTAATATATGGTAAGTGTTATTAACTGTTACAGGTATGGCAAGGATGTTGTTAAATGCGCCCGCGTTAACTGCAACATTAATAATTAGCACACAGTATGTTTCCCCCGTGCTAACTGTAATGTGTTCTCCATGCTTACTCTTCACCCCTAACTCACTATTCCCCGTCCCATTGCATGATTTTCAGTTACTGTGGGAAATTACGCTGTAACTGTCATGCCCATGTGGTAACAGTTACCTTGTGCTAAAATGCACATTAACCACTTAGCACACCTTAGTAGAATGGTGCCTTAAAAGTATTTAGCTTGCATATAAAGTTTTATTTTGGCTTATTGTATTTCTGGTATGCTGGCATGTCATTTCTTGTATGGTTCTGAGACCTCATATAAGGTGCTACCCTTTTTTCTTGTATTCACCCGATACATGTAAAGCCCAATTTTGAATAGGTCATCGAAGTCTGAAAAAAGACATCAGGATTGCAGCATTTTTACAAAAGGCCCACTGAACATGGAACCTTTTGTAAAAAACATACAAAGTTGTGGGAAAAATGTGTGTATTTGGCAGCGTGTACACCAGGAACATAATACTGTAACATAGCAACATAGTATTGTAAATGACAGCCAGTATGGTCCATCTAGTCTGCCCAGTAAGATGGCCTGAATAGTACACACTTCTGTGTGCAGGTTACTATTTAAGTTTGTTTGAGTTCATCCTTTTGCTATGTAGGGATTCTCTAAGTCTATTCCATGCCTTTTCAAATTCTGTCATTCTTTTTGCCCTCACAACCTGCTTTAGGAGGGCATTCCAGGCATCCACCAACATCCTGAAGTTGCTTTTAAGTTCACCACCTTGCAGTTTCATTTCATGCCCTCTAGTTGTACAGCTTCCCTTTCTTTGAAAAAGGTTTGTTCATTAATTTTTTTCCTTATCTCCCCTGTCCTTCCTCTCATCTAGGATATACATATTTAGGTCTTTGAATCTTTTCTCAATTGTTTTCTGGTGCAGGCTCCAAATCATTTTGGTCACTTTCCTCTGATCCATTCACGTCACCAGCCATTTTACTAAACAACAAGTGACCGATTTTGTTACTTAGATTGTAAATACCAGATTTGCAATCCCATTATTATCCCATTAACGAGCCAAGATTGAAAACTCAAGTTTGTGCTGTTTGAGGCAGAGAGGTAAGCACAATTCCTCCTCAATAACTGCTCCAAATCCCAGATCCAGATGAGCAGTCAGTAACAGTTATGCCTACCCTGGAACAGGTACAAATGCTGATGAGGACATTTTGGGAACTATATGCGTATTTCCGTTGCAAAATAGGAAATGCATGCAGCATTTTAAGATCTTCCCAAATCACGTCCACAACATGCCATTTCAAACCTGTGCATGCCACACATCTAGACCCATGAATAGTAGATTTTCTAAATTCACCACTATTTACATATAAAGATCAGCTTTTTACATGTGAGAATGATGCGTAATCCTTCCAAAATCATTTCGTCCTGGACTAATCTTCAGCACTAGTCCTCAGGTCATAAGAGAATGAAGAAATGATGGCATTAATAAAATATGCACTTTCCACATCTAAAGCATGCGGTATTTGTGAAAAATGGATCCTACAAAATGTGAATCGTAAAAGTGTTCCAATGATAGTCCAAAGGGAAAGGGGGGCAGGGCGAGACGGGTTAATGGGTGATCAGAAGATGATAGGCAATAGAATTTTATAGTAAGCTTAGATTTTTCAGTCCTTTCTTGTCAGTTCCAACGTGTCTGATCATTTAAAATCAACAGTCTTGTGTTCCTGGATTGTTTTAAAAGTGGATACAATATTGCACTGGAGCCAATGGAGCTCGGCCAGTGCCAGGGAGATAAGGTCATATTGGTCTAAACCAACAATTAACCTTGTTTAAAAGTTCTACACCAATTGCATTGCCTTTTCGATATAATTAGGCAACATACCATAAATTACATTACAGTAATCTAGACTAGGCAATACTAAACATTGCGCAACATTCCAAAAACAATGCTAATCAAGCGCATATCTTGATACCCCAGTAGTTTGGAATTTATAATAAATATTTCACATGATCTTCTTTTGTGATTTAAATATTAACCCTTGGGGGGATGTTTACTAAAAACCGGAAATGTGCGCGCCGCAAAATAGCGCACGGAAACGCGGCACTGAAACGCTAATAAACGCGTTTAAATGCCCCGCACACGTGCGTGTCACCCCCGCAAAGGTGCGCGGCACACTAACGGGCCCCATACAAGTGCGGGCCTGCAAATGTCCGATAGAGGCGTGGAACGGCTAAAGGAGGGCGGAGGAAGGCTCCGGAGGGGCAGAGGGACGGGGTCAATGGGTGGAGAGTGGGAGGGGAGAGGCTCCCCGCACAGTATCGGGCCCGAATTTGCATGTAAAAACTACCGCGAGGGTTTCCCAGCATTTAAAGGGAAGAGAAACCATTTACGTCAGCAATGTACAGGAAAACCGGGGAAACCAGCAAACGTGAGCAGTGTGATACATGTGCACAGCACAAAAGTGCAAATAAAAATAGAAAATGACCACAACAGAACTATTAAAAATAGTAATTCAGCTGGGGAACAGTTATAGTGATGGGCAAATATAGAAAACACACCCAGTAAAGCTCCAGAAAAAAGAAATGAATTTTGGAAGGGTTTATGGAGCGGAGACTCTTCCAAAAAACATTTCCTTTTGTGGAGCTTTCCTGGGAGTGTTTGCTATGGTTGCCCATTAATATCACTGTTGCCCAGCGTGGTGATATTTTGTCCCCCATTTCCCGTGGTCATTTCCGGGGTTTATGTGCATGTTTGTCACCAGACAGGGTGCATATGCCCACAGTAAATTTGCGTAGAGCAGGGTTTGTGACTCCATCCTGCCAGGCTTACTACCTCCAGGGGCTGCACTGTCTATGTGGCCATAGTGTGGTGCAGCGGACAGAGTCAGTACCTCTAGGACCAGAGGGTCAGAGGTTCAAAGTCCAGCTGGGGCACTTGCCAGCCCAGTCCCTATATTTTACCCACCACTAAACACAGATAACGCAGACACCCCTGTATTGCAGGGGACATAAGCATTGGGAAAACACCCATATTTTACCCAACAACGCACACACACCACAACAATGGGCATTACCCACAGCCAAGTACCCCAAATGCAGTCCCGTACTGCCACATTCCAATCAGGTCACCTGCCTTTTATGGGAGAAGCTCATGCCAGCTTGTTGGCAGATGAGTACATGTGGTGCAGGGGGCAGTGGCTGCTAGCGACAGAAGACAGAGGCCTAGCCATGTGCAGGCTGGCACAGTCCACAGCAACAGACAGGCCCTGCCGGATCCACAGTCATGGACTATCCAGGGAATTCAGCCAAGCTGTGGCTACACAGTGATGCAGTGCACACAGACAGTGCATGCAAGAACAGAAGGTCACAGGTTCAAAGACCAGCTGGGGCTACCGGCAATCCTGCCCACATATCTTCCCCACAAATAAACAGTGACAGTAAGGACACACCTTTCGTGACGAGGACATATGCAATGGTAATACATCTATCTTTTACCCCACTGAGCACAGACACCATGAACAGGGGCAGAACCTACAGCAGAATCCCCCAAATGCAGTCCTGGTGGGCCACACACCAGTCAGGTTCCATGCTGCCACTCATACAAATGCCTGTGCTGTATATCTATGCACGGCATGTAGATGTAGCTCATGCATATTCATGAGGGACAGCAGGAAGACCCGAACAGTGTGATGCAAAACTGGGCTGGAGTGGGGAAGCACTGCCGTAAAGCAGCAGCCAACAGGGGCAGACACACCCACACCCACAGGCCCCATTGGCCAATGTCTCCTGTAGAGGCAGAACATTGGACCCTGCGTGCATCTCCCAATACTAGCACCTGCATACCTTAGCAATGTCACCCTACACCTGAGGTACACAGCTCTGAAATGTTTGCTAAGAGTACAGGCTGATAGATATCCCTACGTTACGCACATACTGCTAGTTGACCCCATCCGAACAATCTGTTTGGTGTCTGCGGTGCGTGCTCCAGGCCTGGCCTCTGATGGTGTTCACCACCCTGGGGAGTGACCCCCAGCAGTACTGCATACCATATCCATGCCTGTGCCGTGCCCAGGACCGGTGTGGTGGCCAAGGTTAATCACCCCCTCAATAGTAGCACAATGTTGGCATAGGTGTGGGAGTGTGTGTCTGTCTATACAGTGTGTGTTGGCTGCATACACCTTCCCCAACCCACACTGCCAGCACTACTGCCAGTATTGGCCTGCCAATGTGCATAATGAGCAGCAAGGTACCATGGCTATAGGTCAGACATGGTGGGCTGGCCAGGATGCATCTGCACAGGGTATAGGGCACTGGCTGTGACATTGTAGTGCCAGGCCACCACCTACACAGACAAGGTGACCTCTGTATGTGCTGCTGGGGGAGCACTCTCACCCTGAGTGTGCAGTGATGACAGCATGGCTAGGCACCCCCATAGTGCTGTATTGTGTTTCTCTCTTGTGATATATATGGGTTTGCTGTTGGGGCCTCCTCACAGAACTCTCTGCTTGTGTGTGCTGCCACCCCAGTTTTGGGTGCATGCATTTCCATCAGGGCTGACCAGCAGACTGTTCACAGCTGGTATGTGTCTTGATAGAGTGCCTTGCAGGGTGCAGCAGCTGATGGCTTGCTGCAGGTGAATATCAGATAGTGCTGGGGTGCATCTTTGGATATCCAGGCCTAAAGTCTGTCTGATATTGTGTTATGGATGTGTTTGGACTGCCCTGTGGGGTGTCTGTTCCCCAGCAGGACTGGGGTTTGATGGTCCACTCTGCTGCTGTTGGGGGGGGGGGGGTCCATGGGGGTTTCCACTAACTGAGACAGACAGAGATATCCAATGTGTTTCTGCAGCACCTTCCTATCTCACAGGTTAGTACTATTTTGGAGCTCTGTCATGGCCTCATCCAGCCATGGCTGGTGTTGTGGACCTGGTCCTGGCCGCCACATCACACCCTCAGGGTGAGCACAGTACCCGCACAATGTGACAGTGTGTAGCTACTCTTTGCCGCTCAGGACCCCCTACCAGGCCGAGGTGCTGTGTGGGTGCACATGGACAATTCCCCCTACCAGGCCGGGTAGCTGTTGGGGTGCATTCCCCATCTTGTGTGCATCTGTGGACAGCTGATTTGCATGTGCAGTGCATCATGGGTACGGGTGGCCTAACCCTATCCTGTCTACAACAGCAGACTGTCTGTGGGGTGACGTGCAGGCTCTCTGCAGCCAGCCAGGGGCTTGCTCTCAGCTATAGAGCTGTAGCCCAATGGTTATGTCACTTCCTGTACAGCCAGAGGTCATGGGTTCAAACCCACAGTGGGGCCCTTTGATAGGGCTGTCCACAGCTTTATTTTTATTTACTGTACATATGTCTATGCCGGCAAAAACCACACACAGCTTACTATACCCATTAGGTGCCTCTGAGGGTGCTTTATAGGGCGCCCTATAGGCCACCTTATGGTTGCCATCCATATAGGGTGCACTATACATTATCCTGTGTCGCAACATACATGGTGCCCTATAGGGGACATTCTAGGGTGCCTTGGCGGACAGTGCACTGTAACATGTGCCTTACGGGCATCCGTATGTTAACACACTGTGAGAGCGGGTTTACTAGTGGTGGGAAATAAAATATAAATGAAAGGCCTCCTACAGCACTCCTCACCATGATACATACTGCCCCAGCCAGCCTTGTTCACTGGGCACTGTGAGGGGTTGAACCCCTGGCCCCTGCACCATTGGTCAGTGTCTTAACCATTGTGCTGTGGCTCTGTTCCTGTGTTTGTGCATCCGCGCGCAGCCTTGTAGCTATCAGCGCGCCATCTTGTGGCGCACTAAATTAACAGCACGCCGCCTTATGCCGCACAACATGGAAATGCCCCTAAAATAATGCCTCAGCCAGCTGTCTTCAATGGGCACTGTGGGGAATTGAACCCATGGTCCCTGCACGAGTGGTCAGTGTCTTAACCATTGTGCTATGGCTCTGCTCCTGCTATTTGCACATCAGCGCGCCACTTATCCCTTTCACTATTGGACTGCCCCCTCACACATCAGCGCGCCGCCTTCTGCCCACCGGCTCGCCACCTTCTGTTGCCCACATTTATCAGCGCACCGCTTTCTGCCGCCCAAACTTAACAATGCGCCGCCATCTGCCGCCCACACTAAACAGTGCGCTGCCTCATGCCGTAATAAAAATAACAGTGCGCCGCCTTCTGCTGCCCAAAATTAATATGCCTCCTAACCACTTTTGCCCATAAATGTTGGTGCCTAAGCTGGTCATTTTTGTTGAGCGCAATGGGGGTTTGAACCCCTGGCCCCTGCACCATTGGTCGGTGTCTTCACCGTTGTACTACAGCTCTGTTGTTTGGTTTTGCAGCAGCGCCCCACTTAGCCTTTCCACGCGCTAATGTGGGCCCCGCACATTAGCGCGACGCACACACGTACGGTCCAGTTTTTTGCTTTTTTCTGCCTGGCCCGCCCACTCCTTATATGGCACCAGCACACTAACGGGAACCCGCACAGCAACGGTGTTTAGTAAACATGCCCCAAGGTCTAATAGTACTCTCAAGTGAAGAATTTCATCATATCCTGCCAAAATTATTATTTCAAGGGGCTTATATTTAATATTCCTACAGTTAGCCACTGCTTCACTTTTACTGAAATTAAATGAAAGACCATTGTCAGTACACCAGTGTAAAACAGTATTAAAATCAGACAGAAGCTTTAAAGATTGTACTGAGGCTATGTTTTCATATGGACAAAATAAGAGATTACCAGCATAAAGGTAAGAAAGAACATTCAGCTCATGACATTTAATACAAAGTAGAATCATGTAAATGTTTATTTTTTAAATTAATAATTTTATGAATTTCTAACATGTAAAATTACAGAAATTACAGAAATCAAAACACAGGAAACAAGGAAATAGGAAACAATCAAACATAATCACAGCCCACGTCAAGGGGAAATAGGTAAGATCTCTACTCATGAAACTAATACAATGAAAACTTAATGACAAGGCATACCTGATCCCCTGGTAATTAACAAATCAAAACTGCAAATTCAAATAAACCCCAAATATATGGAATGAGGTGTAAAAAAATGGAACCTTTTCATCCCTTCCCCTTGGACTGTAAGAATCAAAGAAAATGTTACAGTATTTAATAACCTGCAATGTTGCCAATGCAATGGAGAAAGAAGGCAACCCTTAGAGCTAATACACATGATTTTAACTGAAGAATAGATTTGCTACGCAATTGAGTCACCCAACTTGATACATCAGGAAAAATTGTCACTTGCCCCCATAACATAGCTTGCTTTTTCAGGATATAGGTCTACAAAATCTTAATTTTATCTCTCTGTCTCCTGCCAATGCTACCACTAAAGTGGCTCTAGAAGATATTTTATCTCATGAAGACTTGAAAAATTGAGATAAATCTACACTCATGAGTCTTTTCAGTAGCAGCATTCGGCAGACCTTTATTATGAAAATAATAACAATTTGAAATAGTCAAAGGGGTATGTTTACTAAGCAGTCTTAACATGTGCCCGGTGATGTTATCGGGCGATAAGGTACCTTATCACCCAATGAAGGCGCGTTACTGGGCGCTAAGGTACCTTAGCCCGCGATAACGCACGCAGCGGGGCAAATGAGCGCTGAGGGTGGAGAAAGGCTCCTAGAGGGCGGAGGAAGGCTCCCCAGGGGCCGAGAGAGAGGGTCAATGGGCGGAGAGTGGGAGGGGAGAGGCTCCCTGCACACTAACGCCGTGGAATCCGGGGCTGAAAAATAAAGCCAGTGAAACCCTCGCATTAGAGCAGATTTAAAGGGAAAAGAAAACATTTCCGTCAGCAATATACAGCAAAACCAGAGAAACCTACAAAAAGTGATAAGTGTGATACATGTGCAGGGAACAAAAGGGCAAATAAACATTGAAAATGACCTGAACAAAATGGAAAAAACATAACCAAGCTGGCCAATAGTGATACAGGTAGTCCTCGCTTAACGACCTACCTGTTTAGCGACCGCTCGCACTTACGACCATCGCTTCGCCGTTACGACCACTCACACTTACGACCATCTCACCGACGGTTCCACCACGGGGCAGTATTCTTTATCCAAAGCTTTGTCAGAAATGCAGCATAATAGCAACAGGATGTGTATGGAAGCGCTAAAATCACCTTATTCTGCGCGTCGATTTCTCCCATAAGCTGTAAGATGCCGTTTAGTGAGCCACGAAAACGTTCCTCGCTTAACGACCAATTCGCTTAACGACCGGGTCGTTGAAACGGAACTCGGTCGTTAAGCGAGGAATGGCTGTATTAATGGGAAACATCACAAAACACTCCCAAGAAAGCTCCAAAAAAAAGATATGAATTTTGGAAGGGTCTATGCTCCGTCCCCATACAAGGTGAATGAGCCCACAGTGAAAGTGCGCTGATCAGGGTTTTCCCTCTCCATTGGACAGGTTTCCTGTGGCATGCACATGTTCTGCAACAGCAGGGCGGGCATGTCGGAATGCGCAACTGGAGAGATGCTGGAAAAGGGGACACAGAGGGCTGCAGGCGGCACATGCTGTGGTGCAGCTGGGCCATAGTGCGGACTAGGGTGATGCCTAGGTGGCCCGTGGGAATGCTGAAACAGTAGAGCAGCCAGACAGCAACTGATGAGGGCCCAACATGGGTATGAGTGTGCCTCCCACAGTGTCACAGGGCATAGTACCCAGCAGGTACCCCCAAGGGCACAAACCATTGGCAGGCGGCGCTGGGGGGAAGCGTGGACAACTATGCAGGCACCCCTACCCCAGAACCTGCACCATAGGCAGCTGCGTACCCACACACTGGATGGCCTGAGATCATGCACCACCAGCACCACCAGCAGAAGGGCATGTCAGCATGGTAGCAGGGGGGTACTGGAGGTGGAGGGGCCAGTGGCTGCTGCCCACAGCAGACCATGGCCTAACCCTGTGTAGGTGGGTGCCATGCACTGCAACAGAGAGGCTCTGTCTGACAAACAGTCATGGTATCCCCAGGGAATGCACTGTCTCTGTGGAAATAGGATGGTGCAGTGCACACAACCAGTGTGTTCAGGAGCAGAAGGTCACAAGTTCAAGTCCCAGCTGTGGTTCCTGCCAACCCAGTCCCCATATTTTACCCACTGTTAATACAGACAGAACCTTTATTGCAGATGATGTAAACATGCCCAAAACACCTACATTTTACCCTACAGAGCACAGACACCATAAACATGTGCATTACCCAGAGCAGAGTCTCCCAAATGCAGTCCTGGAGGGCCAAACACCATTCAGGTTCCATGCTGCCTCTAATAAAGATGCCTGTGCTGCATTTCTATGCGCCACCCCCATGGTATGCAGATGTATCTCATGCATATTCTTTAGGGACATCATGAAAACCCGAACAGTGTTTGGCCCACCAGGACTGAAGTTGGGCACCTCTGCCCTAAAGCAGCGGCCAACAGGGGCAGACACACCCGCACCCACAGGCTCCATTATTCAATGCCTTCTGGAGAGGCAGGATGTTGGGCCCTGCGTGCATCTCCCAATACTAGCACTTGCATACCTTAGCAATGCCACCCTAAACCTGGGAATACGGTACACAGCTATCAAAAGTTTGCTATGATTACTGGCAGATAGCAATTCCTAAGTTAAGCACAATTTGCTGATTGAGCTGCATCTAGTAACCTTTCTGATGTCTGTGGAGTGTGCTTCAGGTCTGGTGTCTGACAGTGTTTACCACCCTGGGGAGTGACCCCAAGAGTATTGTGTACCATAGCCATGCCTGCACTGTGCCCAGGACTAGTGCGGTGGCCAGGGTTGCCAAACACCTCTATAGTTGCACAATGCTGGCATAGGTGTGGGGAGTGTGTGTCTGTCTATCCAGTGTGTGGTGGCTGCTAACACCTTCCTCAGCCCACACTGCTAGCACTGTTGCCAGTATTGGCCTGCCAATGTGCATAATGAGGAGCAAGGTACTGTGGGTATAGCCTGGACAGGGTGACCTGACCTGGATGCATCAGCATAGGGCAATGGCTCAGACATTGTAATGCCTGGCCATGACCTGCATGGACAGGGTGGCCAGAGCATGTCCTGCTAGGAGGTCACTCTCACCCTGACTGAGCAGTGACCATGGCATGGCTAGGCTCCCCCATAGTGCTATACTGTATTTCTTTTCAGTGAAATATATGGGTTCTTCTCTCTGGGGCCTAATCACTGACTTATCTGCTTGGTGGGTGTGCTCACATCTCTTCCAGGATCATGCACTGTGGACTAACTTGAAGACTGTTTGCAGTTATATGTGTATGGTTGGAACACTGTGCTTGCTGCTGGTGAATGTCAGATGTGGTGGGGGCACCTGAGGATTTACAGGCCTACTGTCTTCCTGCCATTGCCTTAGAGATGTGTACAGCTCTGCATTGGCTGCCCTGTAGGGTGTCTGTTCCCCAGCATGACTGGGGTTGATGGCTCCCCTCTGCTGCCACATGTTGCAGGGAGGTAGAATGTGGATCTGTTGGTGGGGGGGAATCCTGTCTCCCACCCTGAGCCCCAGAGGGTGGGTTGGGTGGTGGTGGTGGTACATAATCTGCCTATTGGTCCAAACACCCCCTGTCACTTACATCATGTTATCATGGCATGAAGACAGAATATGCAATATTCTGGGTGCATCATAGCCCATAAGGGCCAGACCTGATTGACAATGTCAGATAGACACTGATGTATCCTAGGTGTGTTTGCAGGAAGGAACTAACTAACCAGCATGCGCACACTGATGGGTACCTGTGACATGGCCTCCTCCAGCCATGGAAGGTGCTGCAGACCTGGTGCTGGCTGCCCCACCTCATCATCAGGGTGAGCAGAATACCCACACAATGGGACGGCCTTAGCCACTCTGTGCCACTAATACACACCGTTGGAACCCCCTACCAGGCTTGGTGCTGTGGGGTGCATACCCCATCTTGTGATCATCTGTAGACTGCTGATTTGCATGTGCTGTGCATCATGGGTACGGGTGGGTTGACCCTATCCTGGTAACCACAGCAGAATGGTTGTGTGGTGATGTGCAGTCCTTCTGTAGCCAGCCAGTGGCTATCAGTAGCTCTAAAGCTATAGCCCACTGGTTACTTCACTGCCTGTGGAGCCAGAGGTCAGGGGCTTGAAACCACAGTGGGGCTACCTGATAGGGCTGTCTGAGGCATTGTATGCTTTTAATGCACATTAGTGCTGCCAGCAAAAACACCCTCAGTACTGTAACCATAAGGTGCCTTATAGGGTGCCCTATAATGTGCCTTATAAGGTGTCCTATAGGGGACATTATAGGGTGCCTTGGCGGACAGTGCACTTTATAATGTGCCTTATGGATTCCTTATAGGGTGCCTTATGAGGCTCCTTAGGTTATGCCACTTGAGGGTGGTTTTGCTGGCAGCACTAATTAACACAAAACTAAAATGCCTCAAAAAGCAATACATACACGTAAAAGGTAATGCCTCAGCCAGCCTTATTCATCACGCACACTGGGGGATGAAACCCATGGCCCCTGCAACATCAGTCAGTGTATTAACCATTTTGCCACACCTCTGCTGCTGTATGTGCAGGTGAGTGCACCTACCTAAGACCAATGTACGTTAACGTGGCATGCCCCCCCTCAAACGTGTGATAATGTGTGCCACGCACCGTATGGTGCAATTGCCACGTTCATGCCAGAACGGCCCCTCTCTGTATGGCACCCTGCACATTATTGCTGGGTGCACATTAAGATGGTCGAGTAAACATACCCTTGGTGTAACTGTTTAGCCAGCCATTGCTATGCAAATAGGCATAGCACACTGGGTAATGTAATTCCCTAAGAGCCAGTGGTGATGGGTTCGAGACGCAGGTGTGCCAACAACTATAGAAACGCACAATAAACTAATTTTGTTTAAATAGGTAAGACACATCACTGCAATGTGTGTCAGCAGCATAGACCGTCATAGATAGTGTTTGCGGCACCATATCCTGTGTATCAGCTGTGGCATAGGCAAGGGTACATTGTGAGCGTGCCTCAATGATGCGTTGTGGTGCATTGTGGCGCGTGTGCGTGATGCACACGTTGCGGCACGTTGCGTGCGTGCGTGGAAAAGGCATTCCTCAAAATGGTTACCCATTCCCGTAAGCCAGCATTTACTCGCAGGGAGCTAAGGCACCTTTCAGGGCTCATTTGCACCAGGCAAAGCAAACTTTTTCCAGGCTCCTCGAGGCGACAGGACCTGGAGCATGTACGCAGGGCCTGGGACCGCGTCACAAGGTGCTACTGTCGTGTTGCTGACTACCCACGAGAGGTAAGTGTATGGGGACAGGTCAGTATATGCACATACAGATCCAGTGTTGATTGTAGCTGTGCATGCTGCTGTACGTAGGTAATCTAACTAGTTTATGTCTAGTATTTAAACACACGTGATATACTGTCTATGTATTACATCAGAGGTCTTTGCCCTAACCCCCAGGAGGCTAAGGACCTGCTCAGAGAGTCTCAGATGTCATCCTGGTGTTATGGCATCTGCTGCTGATGAGGTGCTAAAACACACCTTAACACAAGGAGCCCATTCATCTCCCTAAAGAGGTGTGGCAAACATCATGCTGAAATGGTAGGAGCAACATTTGCAGGGTCACACATCTGCCCTACACCTAGGGGTCCTAGTATGTGCTCCAAATGGTCTGTCAGTCCCCCCCCCCCCCGGTGATATTGGGGTGTGTGCGTCAACATGTTAAAACATCCTTCCCACCCCCAGGAGTCCTGAGGGCCATCAAAGTGGACTGTCACACACCCTGGTGATATGGTTGTGTGTGCCTATGCAGTTTAAAACATCAGGCCCACCCCCAGGAGTCCTGAGAGCCCATCAAAGTGGGTTCCCAGTCACCCTGGTGATATGGTTGTGTGTGTCTTTGCAGTTGAACACATCCCCCCTATCCCCAGGAGTCCTGAGAGCCCATCAAAGTGGGCTGTCACTCACCCTGGTGATATGGGTGTGTGTGCCTATGCAGTTTAACACATCCCCCCTATCCCCAGGAGTCCTGAGAGCCCATCAGAGTGGCTTCCCAGTCACCCTGGTGATATGGGGGGGGGTGTCTTTGCAGTTGAACACATCCCCCCTATCCCCAGACGTCCTGAGAGCCCATCAAAGTGGCTTCCCAGTCACCCTGGTGATATGGGGGTGTGTGTCTTTGCAGTTGAACACATTCCCCCTATCCCCAGGAGTCCTGAGGGCCTATCAGAGTGGGCTGTCACTCACCCTGGTGATATGGGAGTGTGTATCTTTGCAGTTGAACACATCCCCCCTATCCCCAGGAGTCCTGAGAGCCCATCAAAGTGGGATGTCACTCACCCTGGTGATATGGGGGGGTGTGTCTTTGCAGTTGAACACATCCCCCTTATCCCCAAGCGTCCTGAGAGCCCATCAAAGTGGGTTCCCACTCACCCTGGTGATATGGGTGTGTGTGTCTTTGCAGTTGAACACATCCCCCCTATCCCCAGGAGTCCTGAGAGCCCATCAAAGTGGGCTGTCACTCACCCTGGTGATATGGTTGTGTGTGTCTTTGCAGTTTAACACATCCCCCCTATCCCCAGGAGTCCTGAGAGCCCATCAAAGTGGGTTCCCAGTCACCCTGGTGATATGGGTGTGTGTCTTTGCAGTTTAACACATCCCCCCTATCCCCAGGAGTCCTGAGAGCCCATCAAAGTGGGTTCCCAGTCACCCTGGTGATATGGTTGTGTGTGTCTTTGCAGTTTAAAACATCAGGCCCACCCCCAGGAGTCCTGAGAGCCCATCAAAGTGGGTTCCCAGTCATCCTGGTGATATGGTTGTGTGTATCTTTGCAGTTGAACACATCCCCCTATCCCCAGGAGTCCTGAGAGCCCATCAAAGTGGGTTCCCAGTCACCCTGGTGATATGGGGGGGGGGGGTGTCTTTGCAGTTGAACACATCCCCCCTATCCCCAGGAGTCCTGAGAGCCCCTCAAAGTGGGTTCCCAGTCACCCTGGTGATATGGGTGTGTGTATCTTTGCAGTTGAACACATCCCCCCTATCCCCAGGAGTCCTGAGAGCCCATCAAAGTGGGTTCCCAGTCACCCTGGTGATATGGTTGTGTGTGTCTTTGCAGTTTAACACATCCCCCCTATCCCCAGGAGTCCTGAGAGCCCATCAAAGTGGGTTCCCAGTCACCTTGGCGATATGGTTGTGTGTGCCTATGCAGTTTAAAACATCAATGAATCAAATACAGAAGCCCGGATACCAACTATACAACTGCCCACGCATCAACAGAAGAGGAGGCGGAGTCCTTATAGCAGCCAAAACCAGCCTTCAACTCACAACCACATCTACGGTCACAAATCCCGATCTTGACCTACTTAAAGTCGAGAGCATGGCATTATCCATCTGCCTAATCTATCGACCTCCCTCACCACAGCACGAAACACTAGCCACAGCACTAGAAACCATCACATCCACACAAAGCAATAAATTCCAGTTCATCCTCGGTGATTTGAAACCTAGCATCAATTCCTCCGTCCCACACGGACTCCTTCTATGAAGCCAACGACCAACGCGGTTTCCAACACATACTAAGCAACCCCACACACGATAGAGGAAACATCCTAGATATGATTTTCATACCCAGAAATCCACAACAAAGCAATGAACCACCTATAATAAACATAACTCAAGTACCATGGTCAGACCACCACCAAATCAACTGTAAACTTAAACTACAGTGCCAACCCAAAACTCAAAGGAGATGAGAATGACCAACCCCATTAGGAAATTCAGCAAACTCAACGAGGAACACTCATAAGCACATTGCATCCCACATAAACCTAGATTCCACAGACCTAGATGAACTAACTAACAGATGGAACACACACATCCAAAATACATCTAACCCAACTTTGAAACACACATCAAACCCACATAAGATCAACTCTGATACCTTGTAAACAGTAAATCTAATAAAATCAAAATGTTTGATCCGTAAAATAGAGATAAAATTGAGACAAACCAAATCCTCCGATCTCAAAACTAAATACATGGCCCATCTCGCAAAATACAAAGACGACGTGAACAATGCAAAAAAATTACATCACACCAACATCCTAAACAAGGCAATCAATCGCCCACGAGAGTTATTTGAACTAGTCAAATCACTAACCAAAACCGACCAAAATGCCAACCTCAACAAATCCATCAAGGTCCAAACACTGGCAAACCACTACGCGACCAAACTGACGGCCCCTGGTCCTCCACCCCCCCCCACCAACACCACAAATCAGAAGTGAGAACAACACAACGCAAAACCAGTTATGGGAGCACTTCCACAAAATAGGAACCCAGCAAATCACAGCCATTGTCACAAGCCTGAAAAGCACCACCTCCCCACTAGATCCCTGTCCTGCATCCTGGATCAAGGCAGTGAAACAAGACATAGCACCTCACATAGCACACATAGTTAACCTATCCCTACAACAAGGAATCATGCCCTCAGAACTAAAGAAATCAGTCATTAGACCAATCCTAAAAACACTACACTCAACGGAGAAGACCCAGCCTCCTACCGTCCCATATCAAGTATCTCATTCCTGGCAAAGATCATAGAAAAAACGGTCCTTCTACAACTCCAAGACCATCTGGACTGACACTGCTCCTCTTGATGACCAGCAATATGGCTTCAGGCAACATCATGGAGTTGAAACCCTGTTACTAGTTCTACTTAACAACCTCCTAAAGGGCCTTGAAAACAAAAAGAAAATGTACATTCTTGTATTCATTGACATCTCAGCTGCCTTTGATACAGTTAATCATGGGGACCCTCATAAATAGGATAAAATCAATAGGAATAACAGGAACCCCACTAAATGGTTCTCATCCTACATCTCAAATCGAACACAACAGGTTCAATTCAACGGAGAAAAAGCAGAATCTTTCTCACAAACACAGGGACTCCCCAAGGCTCTGCTCTCTCAGCACGTCTGTTTAACATATATATGCAGCCACTATGCAAAATTTTCTCACGGCACGAAATTAATTACCACATCTATGCCGATGATATCATGCTATACACACAACTAGACACTAAAAACCCAGACTACAACCCACTGGAGACATGTATCGGAGAGATGCAAGACTGGTTACAACAAAGTAGCATGTCAAATTAATCACAAAAAAACCGAAGTAATGTATATCTCCAAAGACCGAATTTTGACCCTCCACATCAATAACAATATGTAACAACACTTACCAAACAAAAATAGAAATATAGTATCTAGGAGTCACATTTGACTGTGACCTAAAGATGGAAAAACACCTCCGAAAGACCAACAGAGCAGTTTTCCACAAGCTTAGAGTGCTCCAACCATTCGGAATATTATTGATCCCCAAGACTTCAGAACAGTGGCCCAAGCACTCATCATGCCACATTTTGACTACTGCAACGCCATCCTACAAGGTTTACCTAAAAAACCCTAAACATATTACAAATGGCACAAAATGTAGCTGCCAGGGTCATAATGAAGAAAAATCTAAGTGACCACATCACACCAGTGCTAATTCATTACACTGGCTACCCATAACAGCTCGCACAAAATACAAATACTAACAACCACCTTCAAACTCATCCACAACTTAGCACCTTCCTTCCTCAACAACCTAGTAAGATTGCAACCTCCTACCCGAAACAGAAGAACCCACAATTCCAACATCCTTCACACTCCAACAGATATAAGATCTGCCAAAACTAACACCAGCCACAGGGCTTTCTCATATGTGGCGCCAACACTGTGGAACCAACTCCCACCAGAACTACGAGCTAGCAATGACCTTCTAGACTTCAGAAAGAAACTCAAAACGCACATTTTCCAATCACATTTCAACCTGAACTAAACCCACAGATGGAGCAGCCCCTGACCACTGTGTCCAAGAAGATTATCCTGTATATATGTATTTATGTATATCTGTAAATGAACTCCCCCATAGCTAAGAAGTGTTAACTCTGTATGATGTGCTTTTCTGACAATCTGTATGTAAGCAAAATTTGTACCTGCCTTGATTCGACAGTCCAAGAAGATTATCCTGTATATATGTATTTATGTATATATGTAAATGAACTCCCCCATAGCTAAGAAGTGTTAACTCTGTATGATGTGCTTTCTGACAATCTGTATGTAAACAAAATTTGTACCTGCCTTGATTCGGCAGTTTCACAATAGTAATCCTACCCGCTTCTGATCGCTGGAAGGAGCGGGCTACAAATGCTTGCTAAATAAAATAAATAAAATAAAAATCAGGTCCACCCCCAGGAGTCCTGAGAGCCCATCAAAGTGGGTTCCCAGTCACCCTGGTGATATGGGTGTGTGTGTCTTTGCAGTTTAACACATTCCCCCTATCCCCAGAAGTCCTGAGAGCCCATCAAAATGGGCTGTCATTCACCCTGGTGATATGAGTGTGTGTGCCTATGCAGTTTAACACATCCCCCCTATCCCCAGGAGTCCTGAGAGCCCATCAAATTGGGTTCCCAGTCACCCTGGTGATATGGGTGTGTGTGTCTTTGCAGTTGAACACATCCCACCTTTCCCCTGGAGTCCTGAGAGCCCATCAAAGTGGATTCCCAGTCACCCTGGTGATATGGGTGTGTGTGTCTTTGCAGTTGAACACATCCCCCCTATCCCCAGGAGTCCTGAGAGCCCATCAAAGTGGGTTCCCAGTCACCCTGGTGATATGGTTGTGTGTGTCTTTGCAGTTTAACACATCCCCCCTATCCCCATGAGTCCTGAGAGCCCATCAAAGTGGGTTCCCAGTCACCCTGGTGATATGGGTGTGTGTGTATTTGCAGTTGAACACATCCCCCCTATCCCCAGGAGTCCTGAGGGCCCATCAGAATGGGCTGTCACTCACCATGGTGATATGGTTACTGCTGCTGCTGGTGTTTTATACGTCACCCTACCCCCAGGAGTCCTGAGACCTGCTGAAGGTGTCCTGTCAGTCACCCTGGTGCTATGGTGTATGTTGCTGATGATGTGTGGTGTGACAACCCACTCCAGGAGGCCTGAGACCTGAATGCAACGGTGGGTATTGCAGTCGTATATCGTGGTAGGTTATGCTGGGCCGGTCGCACATCCCCCCTAGTCCGTGGGGCCGCCACCTCATTACACACGTCTGTGACGGATCAAGATGTTATGGTAGGTGCAGCTGTGGATGTGCTTTACTCAGCCCCACCCCCATGAACTCAGAGATATGATTACGGAAGGCTGGAACAAACCCATATATCACAGACCTGTATGCTGATACAGGTCACACATCTGCCCACTCACCAGGATCCCGTACCTGATTGGATATGAACATGACAGACTCTGGTGTAAGGATACATGCACCTGTTGGGGTTGTACAGCACTGCCTGAACCCCAGACAGGAGCACAGATGTCAATAGGGTATTCCATTGTGTTGGCCCCGCCCCTGTTTTTGCAAGCCACAACCGCCCTACTCATACAAGGCCCTAGTTATGATGCTAGAGGTATAGTGGAAAGCCAAATGGCATGGCAGTGACCCCTGGCAAGGTGCATAGGGCCACCCAGCCTCCACTCCATGTATGGACACAGCATCCATGTGTGTGAGGATATCATGTTGCCATTGGGGTTGCGTCGGATGCTGTGTGTATGTCAGGAAATACAAATGTGTCTGTCAGACCACATAAGGGGGTTAGGGGGGTTCCCTGGACACCAGCATAGCCAAACCACACGTGGCATGGTGCTGCCATGTCATGCAAGGGGAGCATATGAACACGGAATGTTGTATCCAGGGTGCTACGCACAGTACACATAGGTGTCACTGCACACATGCCTGGACCCACAGCCACACATGCAGGTGGCACTGGCAACAGTTAGTACATGACACACAGAGCAGCAGAGTGGGAGCAGCACGATGCTCCTCACAGAGATGTCTACTTAATGTTGGCCATCCACCCACCATCCGTCATTGATGCTTCCACACATTGTTTCCCCCCCGCAGGTCGAGGACCTCCGTAAGAAGGGTGGAGAGCTCCGGCTGCACCACCCCGAGTACCTTGCCTGCCTCCAGAGGGGGGCGATGGCACAACGTGCAGGTGAGTATCGCGGTTATTGCTGCCCAGTAAATATTGTCACAGTGGCCCACACGCCTGTGTGTTGCCTGAATATGTACATGTGTTATGTGACGCACATGATAGTTGCTAATGACTGTCACCCTCCACAGAGGGCGATTGTGATGGTGACGGTGCGGGCCCCTGCACGGTCGAACAGTCTCTGAGGTGCCCCCCTGCCCGCCATGCAACAGAGGAGGAGGAAGAGGTGGTGGAGGAAGGGGCCGAAGAGGTGGAGGGCGAGCCTGAGGAGGAGGCAGTGGCTGTGATGTAGGAAGAGGGGGATGATGGGGGCACGGAAGGGGTGCAGGGTGGGGTGGGAGGGGAGGGAGAGGGCGTGGGTGATGGTTTCGGTGGGGGGGAAGAGGGGGGAGTGTGGAAGGTGTGGAGGGTGGGTGGGATTGGCAGGGGGGAGGTGGGGGCATTGGGTGGGGGGAGGGTGGTAGCGAAAACAGGGCAGCACAGGGCACTGTGGGTTCCCGCCATCTACTGCCTGTTGTTCCAGGTGATGGATGGCTGGGTGTGCAAATGCCATCCAGGGTCACATACACATCACATGCGCATGCCACCACACAGACACATGGCACCATGTGTGTGTGTGGTGGCAGGTGCATGCACGACCTGCATGTGTCCCTGGATGGCGTGGAGCAATGCCTCAATTATCTGCACCACTCAGTCCAGTGGATGGCGGGATCCATTCAGTGGATGGCCTCCGAGATGGAGCGTCTGCTCTGTCGGCGGCCAATCCCTGAAGGGTGTCCCAGGAGTGTCTGATGACCCCTGTGATGCCCACACATGTGCCCTGTGCTGTCCTGTGTTCCATCACCCGACAGGACAGGTGGGTGCTCAGGATCTGGACAGTCCCCTGTCACGAACAGGACACTGGGTGTAATGGACCCTCGTGTAACCCATTGTGGGATATGTTAAGTTACGCATCACATATATTTGTAATTATTGTTGTGTCATGTTCTTTTCGTTTGTTAAAAATACAGTTTCTTTAGAACATCACAATGGCCACGTGTCGCCCTTACAGACACACTATGGATGTAAGCATGGGACATGTGTGTAGATAGGTATGTGTATGCAAGGTAGACGGGGTATCATACGTGGACTGGCTCCACATGCCATTCTGGAGGCTGGCCATGTGCGTAGGCGTGTGAGTCCAAGGTTGATCCTGGAATGTGGCAATGTATAGCATCTCCTCAAATACCTAGGCACATGCATGCAGTGTGCAATGTGTGTGAACCATTTCCGATACACCATGCGTGTGTGCCAATTGTGGAACCGGCAAACTGCTATATCAGGGCATGGAGAGTAAGAGGTACTGCCAACCCAGGAGTTTCCCAGTGGGATAGCTATTGAGGGTGGTGTGGGACAAAGCATGTCACAGGGATGGGCAGTGGGTGGCCATAAGCGCTTGCAGGACAAAGTAGCCGACCTACGCAAACCACCCTTGTCTGCCTGTGGCGCGTGCCAGTCTATGTGTGAGGGCAGCCACATAGGCCGTGTTGCAGCCAGGGATGCTGGTCTCACATGTGTGTCCAATGTTTTGGGGTATGAGGGGTGACAGATGGTGATAGATCCCAGCCCAAGACATGTAGCATCATGATACTCTCCCTGTGCAACTGTGGAGGACGGGTAAACCCACACACAGGGGCCCTGTGTCTGGAACCTGACACAGTGCATGACACACACAGCATGCTCCGACCTCTGTGCACTGCTAACTGGCAGAACAGACACCCCACCACGGAGTGGCATGGGTGTGGGTCATGTGGTCAGGGAGACGACATGCATTGCAGACTACGTAGGGGACCACAGTGCCACACATTGGAACCATACACAAAGGATGTTCAGTTTAATGACTGTTTATTGCACACAATCATATCCTGCGTGGTCTCCCGCGCCTCCCACTCCTCCCTGGGCCCACCCCACCCCTCTGTGCTGGCCCTGGTCCTGGAGCCTCCGGGGCCGGTGCTGGTGCACGCTGCCGCATCTGGGCTGCCATGTCCTCCATGGCGCCCGCAATGCATAGGAGCACCCCCATGCCAATCTCATTGTTGGCCCACAGCAGCTGAAGCTCCCTTGTGTTTGCCCCAAGATCCATGTGGAGCTGATGGAGTGCCCGACGAGTGCCTGTGGGTGGGACAGAAGGTGATATGTGAGATACATCTCCAGTAGCCAACCGTCACACATATACATGTCACGCATATCCCACGAGATCATTCTGCAAAACATTCATGCATGCCACGGCTACAAATGCATGACCATGGTTGGACCTGTGTGTCCCATGAGCCATTCACATGCCTGGAAGGAGTTCTGCTGAGGGGTCATGGGAATCATAGAGCTCACACATGGCGATGTGGCAGGTGGATCATTTGCTGCTTGGTCTGCACACTGGTTGTCTGAGATAGGTCAGATGACGTGAGGGGTCATTGCACACACATACAGATATATATTGGGTTACAGCTCTCTACAATGCTGGGGCACAGTGCAGATCATGTTGGCAGAACATGCAGCTTAATAATACCCATGGAGGGGTGTCTGTAGGGTGGGGTGTCTGGGTGGCGTATAACAGTGGTTCCGAGTATCTGCTTACCTGCGGCATATGGCCATGCACAGTATGTGTGTGCCTGAGCCCCTCAAACATGCTGTCACTCGCCAAATCATCCAACACAAGGGTGAAACACACCTGGGATATGATACCCCTCCCTCAAAATCATACACATTCAGCGATGCTGTCAGTGCCATTCCCCATGTGGATGTTGTCCAAACACCCATGGGGATCATTGTGAATGATGTTACCCACCTTCAGCATCACGCCGTACAGAGGCACTGTGGGCCCTCAGCTCTGCAAGGATGGTGGCCATTCGCATAGGTGCTGCGCCTGCTGAGCCTGGTGCCTGCATGCGGTGGGGGCTCCCCTCAGGTTCAGCAACCGGCACAGCCTGTGGGGTGCTGTCCCCATCCCCCACTGTGGCACCCTCATGGCTGGCCCTGTCCTGTGGCTTGGGCACCTCAGGGCTGGCCGGTGACTGTTCCCCCTCACTCGTGTCACCAGACACTGCCGCCTCTGGTCCCTCCACACCCAGAGGCCCTGCCACATCCTCCTCCTCAGGCAGCTCCATGATAGTGTAGTCACCTGGGTTGTGGAAAAGCATGCACATCACAGATAGTTTTTCACAGTCCACCTATATACATGTGTGTAGTACATTCACCCCACAATCGAGGGGTGCGTGGGTGTGCCCTGTATGTGTGCTACATAGATACCATCCAACCAAGGAGCACTGTACCATGTTATGTGACAGAACCCAGTCTATGCTACGTGGTGATCAACCAAGAAACCTTTCAGGTTTAGAGTAACTAATAAAGGTTTCTTGGTTGATCACCACGTAGCATAGACTGGGTTCTGCTACATAGATACCATTACACCTCACACCACTAATATTAAGCAACTGTTGTGCACTGCCAAGCACACGCCTCACTGTGAAGATGGTATGACAAACAGACATTCTCTGATCAGTGGGCGTTATAAGGCTAACGGAGATAGCAATACCAGGGGTGGGTGGAGGTTAATATGTTTATGTTTATGTTTATGTTTATGTTTATGTTTATTTAAACTTGTTATACCGCTCAATACCATAGGCGTCTGAGCGGTTTACAATAGCTAAAATCAAGCAAGTTAATTAAAACAAGCTCTTGGCTGCAGAAAAGAAAAAGGAAAAGAACGCCATTAAATGTGAGAAAAGTGAGGAGAGAAAGAAAAGAAAGCTGGGAGCAGAGTAGAAGTTTAAAATAGGAAAGAGCATTACACGCATACTATCAAGGCGGAGAGGGAAGGGGGAGCAGACATTCACGAGAGACATGGAGGGAAGGAGGGGGGGAAGGATAGGCTAGGGAGGGGGATCAAACGCAAGGCAGAAAAGGTGGGTTTTGAGTTGGGTTTTAAATGAGGGGTATGAGTCTTCTGCACGGAGGGAGGGGGGGAGTGAGTTCCAGAGACTTGGAGCCAAAAAATAGAATGCAGAGGAGCGGGTTTGTTCTAGACGAGCATGTGCGGGGGAGGGGAGGACCATACGGTTTATGTGTATGGAACGGAGGAGACGGTGAGAGGTACGGAATTGTATCTGATTCGCCAGGTAGAGGGGAGTGCCGGTGTGGATAACTTTGAATGTGAGAATGAGAAGTTTATACCGAATGCGGAAAGAGATAGGTAACCAGTGATGCTGGTAGAGAAGGGGAGTAACGTGGTCGAAACGTGATGCATGGGTCAACAAACGGATGGCAGCATTTTGGACACGTTGGAGACGGGACAATTGGGACTGGGATAGGCCGGCGAAAGAAACATTACAGTAATCGAGACGAGACAGCACAAGGGTAAGCAGGAGAGTGGTAAGGGCAGAGGCAGAGAGAAAGGGACGGACTGCTCTGAGTTGGTGAAGAGAGAAAAAGGAGCGCTGTACAATTGAGGAGATATGGTCCTTGAAAGTAAGGTTGGAATCAAGAATAACGCCTAGGTAGCGGAGTGATGATACCAGGGGGATAGGCTGGGAGGATAGAGAAGGGGCACAGGTAGGGGAAGGGCTGCCAAAGGTGAACCAGATTGCAAAGGACTTTGCCGGATTGATGTGTAGAAAATTAGAGGAGAACCAGGAAGTCACAGCAGTGAGACAGAGGTTAAGAGGGGTGATATCAGGAGAGAGCGGGTCGGTGTGGTGGAGAAGAATGATGTCATCTGCATAATAATATGCAGAGATACTGAATTGTTGGACTAGAAGGGCAAGAGGGGCTAGGAAAATATTAAAGAGGAGTGGGGCAAGAACAGACCCCTGGGGGACTCCACAGGGAAGGGGGGTAGGGGCAGAGGAGGAAGATGCGGAGATGACAGAGAAAGAACGGCAGGATAGGAAGGAATGAAACCAGCGGAGAACCGCACCTGAGAGGCCGGCTTCCTGAAGACGGATGAGAAGGGTATGGTGATCCACTAGATCAAAAGCCGCAGATAGATCAAGAGAGACAGCCAAGGTGATGAGACCGCGATCATGAGCAGTGTGAAGATCGTTGAGGAGAGAGAGAAGGACAGATTCAGTACTATGGCCAGGGCGGAAACCTGATTGACGGGGGTGAAGAGTGAGAGAAAGTTCAAGATGGGAGGAGAGTTGAGAGAAAACCATTTTTTCAAGGAGTTTTGAGAGAAATGATAGATTAGAGACGGGACGCCAGTTGGAGAGGACAGAGGGATCGGAAGAGTGAGATTTCAGGATGGGACGGACTGTTGCATGCTTCCAGGTAGAGGGGAAGGAGCCGGAGGATAGACTTGTGTTAAAAAGAGAAAGGATGAATGGGGATAGGGCTAGGGAAGGTTCTAGGAGCCATTGAGAGGGGATAGGGTCAGCTGGGCATGTTGTTTTGCGGACAGTAGAGAAGGTTTTATTCAGAACTGCAAGTGTAATGGGGTCGAAAGAGGACCAGGAGTGTGACAGTACAGGGAGTAGGGATGGTGAGGAAGGGGAAGGGGGAAGGGGAGGCTCAGAGGGAGGGGAGAGGGGTGGAGGACATTGGGGAAATGCTTGATGGAGAGTATTAACTTTGGAAGCAAAGAAAGAGGCGAGGGAGGAGGGGTCCGGGGAGGTAGAGCTGATGGCGAGAGAGGGGATAGACGCAGAGTGTGAGGCTGTGAGAGAGCGAAGAACTGAGTATAGTTGACGGGACGAGTTTGAGGAGGAGGAAATGAGGTCAGCATAATAGTTACGCTTCTCGGTGTGGAGAAGAGTGCGATAGTGACGGTGGCAGGTATGAAAGTTAGCAAGAGTAACAGGAGATGGATGCTTCAGCCAAAGGCGTTCTGCACGGCGAAGATGCTTACGGTGTAAGGCTAGGCCATGGTGGAACCAAGGGTAGTGTGGGAGGCGACGGCGAGAATGATAGGGGCGTAGGGGAGCGGCAAGATCTAGAGTGGCGGAGAGTGATGAGTGCAATTTGTGGACCTGGATGTCGAGAGGGAGAGTGCCGAAGTCTGTAGGAAGTAATGCAGCTGGGGAGGGAAGCTGAGAAAGGATATCGGGAGTAATTCGGCGGGAGAACGTAGGGGAGGAGTTTGTACCAGAGTTTGAGGAGGGGAGGGTGGGCGAAACGACAATATCAAAGATCAGACATATATGATCGGTCCAAGGAAGGGAGGAGGAGGAGAGGGATAGGGGTAGGAGAGGGAAGGAACCTGGAGCAATGAGGAGATCGAGAGTGTGACCAGCAGTATGAGTGGGGAAGGAAACAAATTGACGGAGGGAGTGGTCGGACAGGAAAGTGAGAAAAGAAAGGTCTCTTGCTGAGAAGGGAGCATCGACGTGAATATTGAAATCACCTAAGGTGAGGAGACGGGGATAGCGGAGAGAAGCTTCCGAGATGGTAGTTAATAAAGAGTCCCAGGAGGGAGAGGAGAGAGAAGGGGGGGCGTAAATTAGAAGGAAATAGAGAGGGCAAGAAGAGGAGTCCAGTCGCATAAGAAGGGACTCAGGATAGGTGGGAGAGACCAAGGGGGGGGAGTTCAGACAGTGAAATAGAGGAGCGATGGATAACTGCGATACCGCCGCCACTTCTTCCTCGACGGGAGGTGGACAGAAAAGAGTACCCAGGTGGAAGACACCGGTTGAGGAAGGGCTCATCGCCCTCTTTCAGCCAGGTTTCAGTCAGAAAGAAAATGTCCAGCTTATGTAGTACAATAAGGTCTTGGATCAGTGATGTTTTGGTTCGAATTGAGCAACAGTTTAAAAGGGCTAAATGTAAGAGAGAGTAGGGAGGCGCAGAGGAGGGGGGGGGGGAACGCTGAGAGGAAGAGATACAGTGGGTTAGGTTAAGGGGCTGTCGGGTGAGATGGCCGGGAAGGGTATCAGAGGGTGAGGCAGGACGCCAGCCCCAATGCACCGGGATGGCAGACATAATGAGGGGGGAGAGGAGCAGCAGAAGGAGACTTAGCTTTGGAACGGGCAGAACAGTAGGGGAAACCAGTTTTGACGGCAAGTATGAGGGGAACGAGACAGGAGGACTCAGGGGTGAGGGCAAAGGATAGAGCATATGTGAGCACGAAATTAGATAGGTCCAAGCCCCAGTAGCAGGAGTGAGGGGACATATTCAGAGCAGATGCAAAGAGGGATGGCGTCATAAACACATCTGAGAGGGGGGCAGAAACATGGCAACTGATAAGGGTGAGATGGAGTATAGCACACCCATGTGCCCCTGACATAGATGAATGGTGAGGCTGCAGAGACAGGTATGGGAGGTTGCATGCCGATGGCTGACGCATAGACAAAGGGGATTGCAGGCATGGGCTGAGAGCATAAAGGTGTACATAGCAGACATACCTGCCCGAGGATGGGCAGTGTCCAGGGCCTCTGGCAGCCCCCGCAGGTATATGACAAACAGACATTCTCTGATCAGTGGGCGTTATAAGGCTAACGGAGATAGCAATACCAGGGGTGGGTGGAGGTTAATAGCAGGAGTGTCTGTTTGTCATATGGCCCGCAGCCATCGACCTGATACCCCAATATAATCTCGACATCTTGATGATTACGGAGACATGGCTATCCGACTGTGACAACGTACTACTGAATCAGATGCTGCCACCAGGTTTTGTGATATACACATCTCACAGATCCAGTCAAAAAGGAGGCGGAACCCTCATCCTGGCCAAAGCTGATTTACACTTCAAGATGTGCAACTCCTCTAGCTCAACGTACCTTGACTCCCTCACTATAACTAATGAGTTCTGCACAATCCACCTTTTCTATCGGGCACCCTCCCCCTCACCAGATGATCTTCCAACTATAATTGAGCAGGCATGCTCCGCATCCACCTCACGCTCACCAAGTTGGCTAATTGGTGACTTTAATCTCCCATCTCTTCAAGACAGCCACTCAGCAGCATTCCTTGACGCCCTGGAGGACCTAGGTTACAAACAGCATGTCGATTCACCCACCCACACTAAGGGTGGCAAACTAGACCTCATTTTCGCACCTCTCTCCAACGACTCAATACCCCTAACTCTCGCATTATCGGTAATACCAGTACCCTGGTCGGACCACAGTCTTCTCAGTTTCAATATACCCATTAGTGCATTCCACAAAAGCCGAAAGTCCCCTAACACATCTGGATCCCACTCAACCCGCTTTAGACCACTCAACCAGAGCATAGTCCTAGAGAATCTCAGACCTCTCATGGCCAACACAACCATGGACTTAGATGATCTCATATCCAAATGGGATGAAAACCTGAGAGCTGCCTCCTGCCCATCACTCACCGAAAAGAAATTCGAAAACGTGAACATACTCCATGGTTCTCCACAGACCTTCGTTCATCCCTCCACCATTTACGCAAACTCGAGCGACAGTGGCGACGAACTCACTCCCCCGAGGCGCTGGTAGCATACAGCTCATACCTAACTACCCACCGAGCAAAGATATCACAGAGCAGGAAAACTTACCACTCAGGATTAATAAAACGCTCCATCAACAAACCACATGCTTTGTTCAGCATAGTAAAGTCCATAACAGGTGAACCGGTCTCAGCTCAACCCCCTATGCCGCAGCCGCAGGACTACGCAAACTACCTGCAGTCAAAGATGATAAAAACCAACACAGACATAAATGTCAATAACGCCCCCACTTCACCTAAGACATCCCATGCTATGCCACTTCACAACTTCTCCACTGTATCAAATAGCGAGGTTGTGAACATTATTGCCTCAATCAACCCCAGTACAGCTCCTAATGACCCGTGTCCAGCCAGCTGGATCAAGGATATGCGACATGACCTCAGTCAAATATTGAGCAAAATACTGAACCAGTCTTTCTCATCAGGTTCATTCCCGCAGAGCCTAAAACACACTTCCATCAAGCCCCTACTGAAGAATAATAGACTGGACCCATCCAAGGTTGATTCCTTCAGACCTATCTCGAGCATCCCTCAGCTTGCAAAAATCATTGAGAAGGCCGCCCAACAACAAATCCAACATCATATTGACACTGAAGCACCACTAGATCCATCGCAACATGGCTTCAGGGAAGCACATGGAGTTGACACAGTCCTTACAACACTATTCAATGTTCTAGTAACAGGAATAAACAACATACAACAGGGTTTCGTCCTCATCTTCCTGGACATCTCCGCTGCTTTCGACTCTGTGAATCATGATATACTCCTACAACGCTTGAAAGATAAGGGGATTCAAAGCACAGCACTCGAGTGGTGTAAATCCTACCTATCTAACAGGTGGCAACAAGTAAAAACAGGCCACGCATCCTCAGAACCATTCCTGCAATCACAGGGTGTACCTCAAGGATCGTCCTTATCGGCACTAATGTTTAATATCTACATGCAGCCGATATGTGACTTGATCAGATCCTTTAATGTACAATGTCTCGCTTACGCAGATGACATCCTCCTATATATGCCGTTCACAATTGAACATCCAGTATTCTCCCCAATAATCAAATGTTTTGAAGCTGTAGCTGAATGGTTGCTATCACAAAACCTTCGGATAAACCACAGCAAAACTGACGTTCTTTTTGTCACAAGGAACCGTAAGTTCATACCGCCTCCATCACTACTCGTCAACAACATAGAGTTGAAATCAAAAGCTACCATCCGTTACCTCGGCATCACATTGGATCAGCACTTGGATATGACAACTCATGTCAAGAACATCACAAAAAACGTATATTATAAGATCAAATCGCTACGTCACCTCCGCTCCCTACTAGATCCCACAGACTTCCGAACAACCTTCCAAGCATTAGTCCTCCCACACCTGGATTTTGCCAACATCATCCTACATGGCCTCCCTCAATCAACTTTAAACCCGCTCCGCCTAGCCATGAATACAGCCGCCAGAGTCCTCTCCGGCTCATCAAGATCTGACCATATAACACCCATCATGAAAGAACTGCATTGGTTACCATTACATGCCAGAATCCAGTATAAGTCTTTAGTCCTTACTTTCAAGGCACTAAATAACTACCCCCCTACGCCAATCAGCAAGCTCATCCATGGCACCCTGGAAAACAGAAAAAGGAGAACCACATCAATGAACACCTTAATTGTCCCGAAGATAATAACGAAGTGTACTAAGGCCACCTCCAACAGGGCCTTCTCCTTATTTGCTCCTCTAAACTGGAATGCACTACCTCACGAAATCCGTGCTATCAAAAACCTAATCCTATTCAGAAAAGCATTGAAATACCACCTGTTCACAAAATGCTACCCAGAAGTCAACCTAGTCACTAACAAAACTACCACCTCAATACAACCTGAAAAGGGCTAGCTGGTCAACCTTTCTCTCTAGTCTTATTAGTGAACCACATTGTAACATCCAATCGAGTTTGATATTACTGTATATACCATTAAGTTAATCTGTACATAGTTCCCCCGGTTGTCCTATTGTTGAAGTTCCCTGTTCAATGTAAAACTCAATGTTACTTGTATGCATTGTAGTATGTTCTTGTTCTATGTACACCGCACTGATTATAATAGCGCGGTATAAAAGAATTGTTAAATAAATAAAAATAAATAAATAAATATAGGGCCTAGATGCTCGGCCAGCTCCTGCTCCAGGGTCGTGAGGGTTGGGGTGAAGGGGCTGCCCCCACTGGTGCCCATGGCATGTTGCCTCTCAGCAACCATGTGTGCTCTCACTCCTCTTTTGATATCATTAAACCTCTTCCTGAGGCTGTCAATGTCCCTGGTTGGCCCCCACTGCCTCTGCCACGGCCACCCGTACCTCCTCCCACACCTCAGTGCATGTGGCCACAGTGGTGCGGCTGCTGAGCCGCCCATACAGAACCTCATAATTTTCCAGGACCAATGCCAGCAGGATGTGGTTCTCCTGAGGACTGAACCGCACAGCCCTCCTCCGTTGGACAGCAGGCACCGGTACCCGCTTTCTCTTGGCAGTGGGGGTCCCCTGTGTGGGCTGGGACCCACCCGATGTGCCTGCTGCCTCCCCACCAGCGCCACTACCCCCTCCCTGCTGATCAGGTGGCCACCCCTCCTCCACCCCAGCCATGTGTTGCTGCTCCAACACCCTACGCTGTTCCCCCTCCCCCTCCCTATCAGCCATCCCTGCCCCCCCTGTGCGCCCCTCACGCCTACTTGCCGCCCCCTCCCTGCTGTCTTCCTCCCGCCTCTCCTGTCACCTCCACCTGCTGCTCGCCTCGCCACCGAACTCTCCAACTGCCTCTGCCCTCTCAGACACCTCTCCAACAGCCACTGACTCTCTCCACCAACGCTACCTCTCCAAACACTATCCAATACTCTGTCTCTCTGTCTCTCTCTCTCTCTCTCCTACACAAAACCCTCAACATGACGCAGGTGTTTGAATGTATATATAGGTTTATTTTCCGTAATGCGTGTTGTGCATGTGCAGTTGCGCACGTGCGGATGCTTCACGCATTGCGCATGCACCGTGCAGACGCTGGTGCGTGCACAGGACACGTCCTACATGTACAGTGCGTGTGGGGCATGGTGCCTACGCAAGTCTAATGCTTATGCACGGCGCATGTACCATGGTGTCGCGCGCATGCATCTCCTGCACCCCTGCGGTGCATGCACAATGCACGCAACGGATGCGTCCATGTGTGGGTGCATGCGCAATGTGCGCAACGCAGGTACGCTCCGTAAATACACATGAAGAACTCTGTCATATTGAGGGGTTTGTTTAGGAGACTGAGAGGCCGTGTGTTGATAGTTAAGCTTGTAGAGAGTCTAGGGAGTGTGTACTGTGTGCTTTGACCGTGTTTGTGAGTGTTGTCTGTATTGTGTGGCTGCCTGTGTTTGTGTGGTGTGAACGGTGTGTGGCTTTGTTAGTGAGGTGAGTGTCTGTATTTTTGTGTAGTTGAGAGGCTGGCCTTGTGGAGTGTATGGCAGCCTTTGTGATTGGTATGGTTGCAGAGGGGGGTGAGGAGGGGCTGTGGTTGCCTGATGGGGGAGATGTTGTCGCTGTGGCTGCAGCACTGGGCATGGGTGAGGACCCGCTGCAACACAGACCTGCAGCTGTGGGGATAGGCCAGGCAGGGACTGTACCCGCACGGGGCAGGAGACGTGCCGAGGTGCAGGCTCACCAGCCTCGTCTATACAGGCCCAGGGCACAACTGCAGGGCATGCGTGAGGACCAGGTCATCTCCCTCTACCGCCTGAGCACAGGAGCTATTAGGGAGCTATATGAGGATCTAAGACCTGACCTCGAGCCCCTGACTGGTCGGTCAAATGCCATACTCGGTTTGGTCAAACTCCTTGGTGCCCTACATTTCTTTGCCTCTGGCTGTTTCCAGTCATCTGTGGCCGGAGTGGGTGGCATGAGCCGCCCCACCTTCTCACGCTGTCTCCACCAGGTACTGCGTGCCATGGTCAGCCGGGTGGGGAGTTACATATCCATTCCCCACACTAGGCTACAGTGGGGGACCCTGAACCAGTCCTTTGTGGCGTTAGCTGGGATACCACACGTGGTGGGAGCTATTGATTACACACATGTTGCCCTGGTCCCACCTAGAGACAGGGAGGTAGTGTTCCGCAACCGCAAACACTATCATTCCCTGAATGTTCAGGTTGTATGTGATGCAGATATGCATATTCTGAATGTGGTCGCCAGGTTTCCAGGGTCCACCCATGACTCCCATATCCTGCATCGCTTGGCACTATTCACTCAATTTGAGGAGGGACAGTATGAGGACTGTCTATTGCTGGGTGTGTATTTATCATTTGTGACGAGCACATGATGTTCATGTGACTAGCCATATGTGCAAATGTATGTCTTGGAGGTGTGTCCCTCGCTGTGTGGATCTGTCATATGTCTGTGTGTGATATGAGGTGGGGGGGGGACTCCAACTCCATCTTGCTATGGAGCTTTGTTCTGATAGTGTGATGGATGCTAGCATTTGTTTCGTGGTTACTGTTTATGTTGTTTCGAATCCGTACACCTATCCCATGTCGTGTGTGTCTGACCTTCTCTCCCTGATGCATAGTTGTGACCTCCCATCATGTGATGTCATATGTTAATGTCAGGATGTGTTCTGCATTTGTTTTGCAAGTATTTACCTGTGTCAAATTGGGTGGACATGAGCTCCTGCTGTAACGTCGCACATTTCTGTTTTTTGCAGGTGATGCAGGATATGGGTGTCGCCCCTGGTTGCTGACCCCTGTGCGTCATCCACGGACACGTGCAGAGAGGAGGTACAATGAGGTCCATGCCACCAGCCGCTCCGTCATAGAGCGCACCTTTGGCATTTTAAAGAGTCGCTTCAGGTGTCTGGATAGGACAGGCGGGACCTTACAATACAGATCACAGACTGTGGCAGAGATCATCATAGCCTGTTGCATCCTGCACAACATTGCTCTCAGGCATCATATCCCTGTTGAGATTAATGAGGGTCTGGAGGATGACCCTGTGTGCCCCCCTGCACGTGCCCGTGGCGACACACGTGAGGGCACAGCGGTCAGGCGGCAGCTGATAGCAGAGCTCTTCTCATGTAAGTACCTCATATGTTCCCACATACATCTGTTTAGATATGTGTGTGATGCTACTAGTAGTTACCCTTTGTAATACGATAGCGTTATGATACAGTACTGCACTGACATGTAACTGGGACTGGCTAGCCATAACAGTTTCAAGGCTACACATGCCTGCTACACATCAGATGTGGGCAGGGCACAACAGCAAGTGGAAGTGAATTATGTAGGTGTGCCGTTTGAGGCTTGGGGGAGACGTTGGGCTGACATACCTTGGCTGTGGCTGCATGTGATAGGGGCTAACGTGCAGCCACAAGTGATTAGTTTTGATACTGTGGGTGCAGCAGGATGACAGGCATGTGGTATGGCATTATCAGTGGGTTAGCAGCCCATGGATGGGGCCAGTTGTCTAGTTGTGTGTGCTTGTCATTGAGTGGTTGGAGCTGATTGTGGGGTTGTTATGCTCTGATGTGCATGGTGTGTGTTATGTTTTTTTGTATGACGCTACATGTGATATGTAACTATATTGACGTGATCTGTGGTTATTGCATTACTGGTATGTGATATTCTTGAGGGACATTAATGCTATACCACAGTGTGCCTGAATTTAGGGGTCATCACGTAGCCCTCACAGGGATACCGGGAAGGATAGGGACCCTGTGAGGTGTCCTGCCATGGTGGGTACTATTGTGTTACTTTGCAGGGATGTAGAATAGCTATGCTGTGCAGTGTTGCATATTTACACGCTGACAGAGAGTATTCATACCAAATCTGCAAGGTGTAGGTTACTGTGGGAAAGTTGTGGGCAAAATATGGGGGTGTAATGATCTTTTGGTGCTATTATCAGGGTAAGCAGGGCAAGTCTAGCTGATGACATTTAGACATATACCACACCACTCACATACAAGCTGGGTAGGTGTGTAGAGGAGGAGAGTGCAGTCCAATACAACAACTACATTGCCAGCCCTAGATACGGAGAGTTATGTCCCCACACACAAAGAGGCTCTGATTGGGGGGGGGCGGTGTAGGTGCACATATAGGCTATCCATGCTTCGCCATCATCAATTTCACAGAGTAGTATGACATGCAACCATTATGGTCCAGTCTCATACACACATCGGGGTGTGGTTGTGCAGACAAATCTCAGCCGTTGATATATATAATTTCAGCTCATCATCACACAGCTGTTAATGTCGGTGAAGGCATGGGATATACACACCACAGAAATGTATATGGTCAGAGGATGGGGAGGTGCCCCTGCATAGTTCCGTGTGTTACAGGAATTGACAGCGGGGTAACTGACAACATTGAGACACCAGACCACACAGTGAGGGGCGTTGGGGGATATGTGAGGGATACTGGATGTTACTGCAGCCTTGGATTGCTGCAGGGACACGCTATTGAGAGGTGTGAGTGGGGACAGACTGAGTACTGACCCTTGTAGTTTGACAGTCACACTTCAGAGATAACTCTCACATGAATGAGATCTGTTGTTGAACAGTCATTCTGTGCATGATCTTGGGGTGTCTGGGAGCTGAGGACAGGAAGGTGCAGTGTGTGCTGCACAGCTAGAACATTGCATATGCATGTTTCCCTTGTGTTTCCGAATCCACAGGACATGCCTGTTGCAGCTCCTGGTGCGGGGGTGCATTGGCAGGTGACTGTAGGTCATCCAACATGCAGTGGTCTGGGGTAGGTGGACCTACAGCTACATTGTCTATGACAACAGTCAGGGGAATCACATGTTCTCAATGATGGGTCATATTGTACATATGATGTTGCTTACCTATTTTCCTTGCACTATCATAACCCATATCTTGGTGTTGGCACACATATCCCCATGTGTTCCTGTCCAGTTTTTCTTGTGCAACACTGTGTCTGTGACACATACAACAGAACTGCATGTGTGGGGGTGTCATAGGTTTTTGGGTGGTGGGTTACACATACAGCCTTTCCCGACATTGTAACATCAGCCAACACCAGTGTATCATTGGGTTTTACAGGGCCTTTAGGTCCACCAATGTCCAATTGTGCACACATACCAGCCGTATGCTACTGCTGGCACACTCACATTAGCATACTGTGTGGGTGTGTTTCTTTGGGGGGGGGTGTTGATGATACAGTGTGCAGGCATTTTACATTATCATGTGGTGTGAGGGGTCTGTACACCTGAGGGGCAGTGGTGACTGTGCTATCTGTACCTTACAGCTGTTTACCATGTGACCATTTTGGACATGTGTTGTGTGTTGTGATCAGAACCGTGTCTTGTGTTGTGACATATGACTGTTGAACTGCATTTTTGTATCACAGATCTCACCATAATTTGGACATGCATCAACAGTGGCTTGACATGGTGATCCAACACATTTTGATGACATCAGTTCCCTTCACTGTGACGTGTTTTGGCCTTTGAGTGATGGAGGGGATCCAAGACATACCCTTGCTGCACGCACATGGTAGGTTGCACCTTTTTCTTTGGCAAATGACATCAGCCGTCACATGTTGATGATTTACTGTGTGTGACATAGTCATTTTCAGTTGGCTCTCTGTTCACAAACACTGATGCACATGGGGTGGAGCTGTGAAACGCCTGTGTAACATGGCCATGGACATGAAGATAATTATGTGACAGCCGCATCAGCGTTTAGAATTCCAAATGTGAACAGCATGCAGCGTGTTCTGTGCTGTGATCATATTATCTTTTCCTGTGGGTCATTTTAGTATGTGCATATTCCTGTTTGACTCTCTCCTATTTGTGCTGATGTTGCAAGCAGCATAACAATACATCATTTATCCTCCTCTGATACAGGGTGAAGAACAAACTGGACATACTTACTGGAGTGCATTCAGCGTCGCAATCATCCACCTGTTGGGGGACACACCACCATGGAACTATCCCTGGAATATGCTGGCATAGGATGTTTGACCTTTGCGAGTCAGACACATGCCTAGGATGGACATTATTATATTTCGGTGTGCTACTTTTGCCATGACAGACCTGTCCAACACACTGTTTCTGGCGTGCTATAGCTGGGTGTTGTGTTCATCGCAGGAGACACACATGACCTTTCCAATACTCTGCCATGTTGTGATGTGACACTTGACTATGCCTGGCCAGGATTTCAAGGACAATCTTGACCTGACATGTTGTATTGCAGACACACTTTGCACTTTGGACACTGTGTACTGGTCCCCACATGCGCAACAGGGACTTACATTGTTGCTGTATGTTGTACATTCTTTATATGTTGTGTTTTGGGCATGTGTGTGACATGGACCACAGGAAACGCTCATCTGTTTGGTTCACATTACACATACAGCCATGCGTGTGGAAAAGTGGAAGCAATGGAGAGGTTCTGTTGTCTATGTCCACCTACTCTCCACTTGGACATGGTACAGTTTCTGCAACGACAGCGCTTTGCTGCTTACCAACAGCTTAGATTGATGTTTTCACTCACCAAGGGTGTTTGTGTGCATGTGTGGCATCACTGTATCATGTTGATACGTCCATGGTGCACGTGCAAATGAGTGACTTCATTGGGGAGGCACAGCATGTGGCAATATGGCTTGTGTGTGGTTTACTGTACAATGTTTGCCGTCACTTTCCATCTGTGTAAACCTTTGTTTGGGTTTGCTTACTGTACAGACGTGACGCTAAACATGTATTTAGGAACCTTGCATTGGATGTCTGCACACTCCTATTTATCCCCTGGGATACCGACACTCACATTGCCCCATTATATTTGTAATGTCACAGTGTGAGTGTCCATTGTGTTCCTTCAGTTGTGCATTCCATGTACAGTTATATATGTGTGCAGACACTGTATCCACACCAGCCACTGCAGGGGGACCTTCTGCATAGTGTTATCTCTGCATGTATCTGCAGGTGGTTATTTTGCAATTGTCTCTGTGTTCATGTGGCTCTGCAACCTGTTAGCATATCCTCATTGTGCGTTTTACATTTGTTTAGGGTTACATTGTTGCAACTTTTGATCCTATCTGACGCATTATTTGACAGCTGTAACATATATTTCCATATGCATCTTTAAACCTTCAGGATTTTACAAACATATTTGGTTCTCATTTGTGTGTCTCTTGTGTTGGCAGATAGATATGGTTTAGGGAACAGATCATGATTGAGGTGTGTGGGGCCCTCATCATACACCACGTGCTGTCTACATGCACACATATGTACGTAACACATTTGTGGCGTGCAGCAGCATGTGGTGTGTGGGGGCCAAATGCATATTGCACACCATGCACCTGATGCACATTATCTCTCCTGCCCCTCATTTGTTGATGTGCCAGTGACCTTTAAGTAGGATGTGGGTTGCTGCCGTGCTAAATGTTTGCTAGGTCTTTCACCAGGGATTTACTAACCTGGTTATTCTGATGGCGGTACCTACATTATCTGTGATAAATAACCAAAATAAACATATATGTCTGACATACATTTGTCTCGTCTGCTGCTTGCTCACACTGACACATGTATCTGCTGATTTCCTGGTCATATCCATGGCCCACCTGTGCTCACATCCTTGTACGGTGCCAACTGTCTATGTGCCAGGCATTTACCACATCACTGCTTGTTGCAGGTTCACATACACACCTTCCCTTTGAGGTACTAAATTGTGATTTTGCTCATAGTGCCTGTTTGGGATAGTGGTTACAGAAATGTGTTATAGGACCATAGGTTGCAGGTTTGCTCCCCACATGGGTTACTTTTGTACAAATACTCATTTGGCCTAACATAACCATTTGGAACCTGCTGCTTCGTCACCTATGCACAAACACTTCCATCTCTTCACTGTACACCAAAGTGTGCCCTCTGTTCTGCCTATCCTTCACATCTTGGCTGTTGCATATGTCTCTTACTTGATGGGGTTTACATGGCAGTCCGCTTGGGGGATTGGCATTGCTGCAGTTCAGCTGGTCTGTGGCACGCCAGTTTGCAGTTTCAATTCTGTCTTGTTGTGTTCCATATTTTCCCCTGCTCCAAAATGGCATCCCCTTCCACCCTTTGGCTTTAGGTTCTTTCCTCTTTTGCATGCTCTATCCACTGCATAACATCTTGATTGTGTGTGTGCGTATAGGTATATTTGTGTGTTGTCCCAATTACAGACTGTGATCTGATGTGTACACACCATATCTGCATGTGCATGTGATGATGTTTAGGTTTGGTGGTCTGCCTATCATGGCAGCCATCAGGCTTCTTGTGTGATGCCCTGCAGTATTCTTGTATGCGGCCTTTGCCACTGATCTCAGGTTGGTGGTCTGGCCTACCGGTTTGTGCATTGATACATGTGCTGATGGTCATAGGTTTGATTTGTGTCTGTTCTGTTTAATTTACTTGCCTGTGCTGCACAGCTACTTTTTATCCCTGTGACAGCCATATCTGTGCAGATCTGTATTGTTGGCACATTGTACCCTTATCACATTTGTAAACCATCCTTGTGTCCGTCTAGGTGTGTCTGTCAGCTGTTTGCCATCCTACCCTGCTGTGCAAGCTGCTAACCCACATCCTGCACTTGTACACCGTTCTGCATTGCAGCTCTCCCTGGTTGCCTCTCCTGTGTGTGCTGTGCATGGCACTACTCTCCTCTGTCCGCCTGTCATTGCACTTCTCCTGCCAACACTGCCTCCTCTGGTGGACACATATCCCCATCCTCTACCACACTGTCGTTGCTGCACTGTACATTACTATCACCCTGTACATCAGTACAACTGCCCCCAATATGTTTGTCCGGTTTACCTGCTGCCACATGGGCTGCACGCAGATGTGGCTGGTCCATGAGCTCTGTCATCTACTTCTTTCCATCACCTGTTCCTTGCCATTCCTTGTTGCTTTGTGCTGGGCTCTGCGTACATCTGTGTTTGAGCCATACATTTCATGCTTGGGACCTTGGAGCACCTTTGGGCCCCTGGGCACCATCTCGTGTGTCACCTTCACATCCCTGTGGCATCTTGCACAACACCTTAGATTGTTCCAGCTTCTGGGGCACCTTATATGCTGCTTTGGAGGGTGCCAACCTTTTCTGTTGCACTCTGGCCCACAGTATGCCCTGCCCTGGTTCTTTATGATGTGCCTTCTTGTGCGCCCTAAAAGGTGCATTGTGTTGCGGCACTGGGGTGCAGCTTTTCTTGCTGGCAGTGTAGACTGTTGGGATGTGTCCAGCTGTTCTAAGCAGCAAAAGGGCTTTCCACAGACAGCCTTTTAACTGACCCCACTGGGGGCTCGAACTCATCACCAGGCAATGTATTAACCAGTGTGCTACACCTCATTTGCTTTCTTTGCAGGTAAGTGTGACTACTTGGGTCTAACGCGCGGTAACGCTTGCGGCTCACGATGATGCGCGCAAGCATGGAATGCCCACTCCATTTATGGCATCCTGCACACTATCACCTGTAGCCAGCCAGGGGTTTGTTAGTGGCTATAGAGCTGTAGCCCATTGGTTACTGCACTGCCTATGGAGCCGGAGGTCATGGGTTTGATCCCACAGTGGGGTTATTTGACAGGGCTGTCTGAGGTGTTGTCTATTTTTATTGTAAATTGGTGCTGCCAGCTAAAACACCCTCACAGTGCTGTGACCTTGAGGTGCCTCATAAGGTGCCCCATAAGATGCCTTATTGGCACCTTATAAAGCGCCCTATAGGGTGCCTTATAGGGTGCCCTATAAGGCGCCTTATATGGCATACTGTACGGGACATTTTAGGGTGTTTGCCAGACAGTGCCCTTTATGAGGTGCCCTCTGGAGTGCCCTATAGGGTGCCTTATGTGGCACCTTAGGTTATGGCACTGTGAGGGTGTGTTTGCTGGCAGCAATTCTGAAAACTAGAAATAAAAGCCCTCATAGTGCACTACTTAACTGTAAGGGGTGATGCCTCAGCCAGCCTTATGCATTGGGTGCACTAAGGGATCAAACTCATGACCCCTGCATCACCAGTCAGTGCATTAACCATTGTGCTACACCTCTGCTCCTCTGTTTGCACATCAGCGCGCCTAATTATGATTACCGCGCGTTAACGTGCTTAGCGGCTTCTCGCACGATAATGTGCGCAGCGCACGTTATCGAGCGATGATCCCGTTTTGCTACGCTAAGACAGGAACGCCCACTCCTTTTATGGCAGCCTGCACACTATCGCCTGGCGCACGTTAAGACTGCTTAGTAAACATACCCCAAAGAATCAGCATTATCAATCAATAATATTTCCTTAAAATATAGCCTCAGCAAAATGACAATAGGAAAATTCTGAATTCTTAAATTCTCATTATAAGGCAGATTCTCAAGGTGTTTTAGGTAATTATTTATTTATTTATTTTCACGTTCTTATATGCTGCCTTTTCTGGTAATCAAGGGCGGTCTACGATGAACAAAACTTGAACATTACATCTAGCATGGTTAACTTTGTACAATATAACAGCACATATATACATACTGTATATAGAGAATATTTAACAACAGTAATTAGCTATTTACAATGTAACTGGCATGGAGGCATAGGGGTTAGATGTAATTTTGATGGTCTATAAGTGGTGTATATCAGTGACTGACTAATGGGTAGTTGCAATGGAGGGGATTTGAGTCATGATCAGAGAATATTTATTAAAGTAGCCTTTGTTAGGGAGTAAGCAATTCTGGGTGGAGTTGACCATAGTGTTCTGTGAATAGTAGTGTTTTTATTCTTTTTTCTGAAGTCCGTAAAGTCCTTTATTTCTCTTATTGCTGGTGGTAGGGAATTTCAGATAGTTGGGGCATAATATAAAAATGCTCTATTGCTCGTTGTTTTGTTTGTTTTGCGGAAGTCAGTTGGTGTGGATAGGGGTTTTATGAATAGGTAGACTATCTTTAATATTGTAAACCCCAGTTGGTTGTAGGAAAATTAACTTGAGTCTATCTTTTCAGCCCTCTGCTCTACACGTTGAATTTTATCATCTTGAATTTGCAATTTCTTAACTGTCTCTTGAAAATAGTCTCCATCTGTTCCTTAGTCTCTTAAAGAAGGCACTTGTTCTGAGTAACTGATTTCCATCTGTCTTATAACATTACATTCATAGGTAAAGATGCCTCCACTAAATTGTTGAGTAGAGACAAAATCAGGAATTTGTATAATCATAGGCATCTCTTCTTGAGAGGTAACCACTGTTAGAGCCAACTCCCCTACCATAGTCATGTGAGTCAGGGAAGGATCATTCACTGAATTTTCCCACTTTATCACTGGTAAGGGAAGCGATGTCCTACTTATGAGGCTCAAGGCTGCCCCAGATACAGTAGATGAGGAAAGGCCTGAAGGGGCTGCCATAACAATCACTGTTACTAATGTCTCTTTTAACAAATGTTTATCACAAGGGTTGATGAAGTAGATGTCTTCTTAACTTTATTCTTCCTCTTTAATCCACCTTTCAGCATATCTTCATTGGAAGCCAATTCCAAATTCTAAATCTCAAATCAGTCCCAAACTGGCACCTAAGGGACATACCCCATTGGTGATGTGCTCTCATGGTAGTCTGCACGATTTTAAATTACCTACTAGGGAGGCAGGCCAACTCACGGGTGCCAATTTCACACTGTCCTATTGCACTGGGAGACATCGCCTGCTGCATACATTGCCTGGAGAGACACAGAGACATATGGAAGGGACATGCATAGCAGAGAGCAGTCCCAGAATGTCATCTACATCCCTAGGTCACACAGATGCCCCCTGAAGAGGCAAAATAAAAGTGCCCTGTACATGCCCCAAGGTGGGAGACAAACCCAGGATCTCAAGCACTGTGGTTCAGGGCCAGAATCATGAGGCTACAGCTGTCAGTGCTCCCAAGCAGCAGGAAAAGAGAGAGCATGCCAAGTCAGAGGGGAGGCCCAGTGTGAATGGTAGAGGTACAAAGCAGTCCAGGAAGGAGGCAAACCCAGGATCCAAATCACTGTGGTTCAGGTCCAGAACCATTCGTCTACAGCTGTCAGTGTTCCCAAGCCCCTGGAGGTGAGGGAACATGTCCCTGTGCATGTATACCAACTGCAATGACCAGCTGCTGCTCCCCCGTCCCCAGCATGGCATGGCAGATGATGTGCCACTGAGAGCAGATGGGGACATGGCACATGATGGGCATCTGCAGAGTGCCAGCAGAACCACCCCATAGAGTAGGCAGGTCTATGTTCTGGCATGAGTGAATGATGAGATGTGTCTCTACTGCAAAGACGTTTCCGGATCCTGCATGACACGAAGTCCTACTGTGTGCGGTACCACTCAATCTGCTGCACATACTCGTGGCTGATACAGCGTATCTGGTTGCAGCTGCAGAAGGAGCAGGGTGAGTAGCCATGCAGATACCCTGTCCGACAGCAGGCCATCAGGCCTCCCAACACTGAGGCGGGCCAACACATTTAAGAACAGACACTGCTATGACATAGACTCCACAGAAACAGCATGCCCCCACCCCAGGGTCCCACAACATATAGTCCCGGCCCACACTGTCCACCCACTGCAGAGACGGGATGTGCTGGAACACCCTGTGTGTGTGGCTTGCCCCCACAATCATAAAGCTAACCATGACCTTCTTCCCCCTAGTGGCAGCACAGTGGGAGGAGCACTCCCCATCCCCATCCCCAGATGGCTCCACCCCTGACACCGTGAAGGACGCTGGTGCAGATACACCTTCCAGCACCAGTGGAAGCAGCAGCACAAACAGCAGTGGGGGCAACAGCAGGGCACAGCAAAGCCCTATCCTCATGTCCAGCCCAAGACCATCTGCGAAGAAGAGGACGATGAGGGGCCAGCAGGGGAGGCAGCATTCTCCCCCTCTACCTCCCCTAAAGGGGGCAGAACTGATGGCAGTGGGTAGGGGAGCCCATGTCTCACAACATACCCAGGGGATAGTGCACAGCAGGACAGTGGTCAGGTCCCACAGATGCCATGTGCAGAAGCCCTGGAGACAGGAGGCAATCTCTGTACCCTCATCCTCCAGGATGAATCACACATGTATATGTCCACACACTGTCCAGCTCAGGATCCTGGTATGTGTGGCATGGGTCTGCTGGTCAGTGCCCCTCTGTGCCACCTCAGGCAGACACTGTGGGGGCATTTTCCAGCATCAGTGCATGCATGGGGCACCTGTTCATGCTGTGTCCACTCTCATATTTGTCACATCCTCCTCCCATCTCAGATTGCTTAGGGACACATCCACTGCCATAAGATTTGGTGCTTGCCCTGAGGCACCTTCCACAACTGATCTTGCTAAGGTGTTGGGGGGCCCTTTACCTGCGCTCTGCATGGTATTGGGACTGCTGCCTGTGCTCAGAGCATGTGCACCCCCAGGGACACTGGAGTTTCTGTGACCCATTTGGGGGCCTCCTATCCTACTTGGTGACCAGTGGTGGCTGTCTTGCACACATTTGCTTGTCTTTGGCTGTGCCACGAAGATGTCTTCTTGGCCGACCCAGGGTGTGGTGGCTGTATGTAGTGCACTTCTGTGGCAAGACACATGTGCCTCAGATGCTGCACAGCATGGTGCTGTGTGGTGGGTCTCAAACTCATGGCCTTTGGATTCCCAGATAGTGCTGTTTCGAATACACTACACATCCACTATGTGATGTGCATGGCTGCCTGTAACTATAGCCCACATTGATGGCATCACACTCTGATCATAGTTGGCAGATTTCACCCTTCATGGACAGGTAGGTGGGTTTGTGATGCCTTGTCCAACATCTGGTCACATACCTCTGGCCACTGGCGTTTCCGTGGGTCTACAGTGTTGGGTCTGGTCAGCCATGTGCTGTGTCAGGCCATCCCCATACTAGCTCTTGGCATCCACAACTCTCATTCACACTGACCATGCATGGGTTACACACAGGAGGTCATTGGTGTGTTCAGGACATAGACCCTACATATCTTACACCTGCAAATCTGTTAGTCCACCATGACACAATGTGGATGGTGCATGGATGTGGGGTTCCCTCCTACTAGCCACTACTGCGTGTGTCCACATATGGCAGCCACATACTGCCAAGCTACATCTGGTTCACTGCAGTCACACTATGGATATCACTCCAGCTGTATCACATATCCATGTCACAGCTCTGATATGCATCGTTCTCTCAGACCATGGCTGAGAGTTTAGACAGTGGATGTCCATCCACCACTGGCAGTTGTCGCCTGCATATTTGAGGCCTGTCCCCGGGGGATAGCATACTTGGTAACACGATCATAGTGACACAATTCACAGTTGTGGGGCACAGCTCAATCTCTGTGTTTCCTCTTTGTCCATTTCTTTGTTACATATGCCATGTATGCCTGATAGCACACATCTTCTCAGACATATTTGGGGGGTTGTTTCAGAGATGTGCCCACATCACAGCAACAGCAGTGACATGTGTAGACTGATATTCATATGGGTTTGCCCTCTTCACCATCACATTGCTGTCAGGCAGCATACCATGTTAACATTCCCCAGAGGGGGGTGTAGGCAGTCTGAGGAGGGGTCTTGGACAGGCCCATGGTGTGGACATGGGTTCCCCTTGTCACATATCATGCTACAGTTGCATTACATGGATATCCAGCCCAGGGACATGTCTATAGCAGACATGGTGACTGTTTGCACCCAACATTGCATCCACGGGTGAGCATGTGCATGGAGAATTTGCTCTGCGGGGCTTGTGCAGGCGCTTTTCAGCCGCCCCAGCCCTCAGACACGGGGAATGGTTTGAGACGTTCATATGTATGCCATATTCTAGGATGTTAGATGTTTCCAATCCTATACAACCCCACGCTGTACCTGCTGACACCATGTCCTTCAGGTAGAACATGCATCTCCTTGGCTGGCCGTCACAGCCAGCAGTGTGTTGATGCACTGTGGACCTTACTACACTATGCTCTTGCAGCTGCATCAGCCTGCCCATGTCTCAGTCCCCCTCATGCCCTGTGGAGCAATGCCTAGGCCCAGTGCACACCTATATCGGGTTACAAATTGCAAATCTCAACATATATGTTGGGACATAACTACCATCACATGGTATATTGCATTCTGGGGCAGCCTTGGTGATTTCCACCATAGTCATCTGTACTGACCTGCCTTCAATGGCTTCAGGTAGACACTCATCCTCACTACTACCTGTTCAATGGCACACTGTGCATCATGGGCATGCATTAGTGCTGTTTGAAATGTTGGGTGCCCCTATTATATGGGACCTTATCTTGCCACCCTTATCTTTGGACATTTGGCTGTGGTGGACCCTCTCTTGTTTTGCCTGCCTCATCACACTGACACCTGGTAGCACTGTGCTCATCCATGTGGTCCAGGTACTGGCCACGCTTTCATGTCCCACCTGCCCTGTTGCTGCCCAAATCAGCTCCCCCCATGCACCCATCAGACCACACCCACACCCTCTCTCACTTTCTGCACAAGCAATATGATTCCGCTGGAGCTGCCTGGTACCTATACATATCAGCTATGACATAACATGCGCACATGGGGTACCAGGGCTACATATCTGCTCTTCCATTCTCACCCTAAAAGGTATCCTTTCTCTGTTTACAACCATACTGTCCCTGACTCTGCATTCCCATTTCTCTGCCTAATTTTGTTGGCATCCCGTGGATTGTCTCCTTTAGCACATACAGCACATAGGTGCATGGCATGATTGGGCACTGGTATTCTTAGTTGTATTGCTGTTCCTTTGTTTAGTTATATTATTTTGCCTGACAATGGCCACTCAGTTCTCCTCCCTTTACCTTCTGCATGCATCCTGTATTTGTCCTGTCTGCGGTGGCGCCACTTCAGACATGACCTATCACATCCATTCACCTCTATGGGTTGCATTGCGGGGCAGAGCTGAATTTTTTCTAAGTCAGACCTTTATACCTGGTTTCAGCAGGTCTAACGTAGATGTTTCTGGATTATACCTCATCAGTATACGGCCCGTTCAGGAATAAGCTTTCTATGTCATGGTGGCTGACCATGACCGTGTTCTGCCCTCTCCCGCTCACGTTTTTAACTCCCCGTACTAACACCCAGGATGTGCATGTCAGTGGTGTTGCAGAATACGGTGGGGGATGTATTCGCTGCTTCACGTCAGCGGTGTTGTGAAATACGGTGGGGGACGTATTCGCCACTTAGATGTTCACGCCGCAGGTGGACTGCCCTTATTTGTATTCTAGAACGAAGGCCTTAATTTATATCCCACTTATCTCCAGCATAAATCAACATAAATATTAAATAACAGGCATTAAACACATAAAGAATGAACTGTTAACTTTCCTTCTGAACCTCCAAACTAAAAATTATTTTCCTATCACAAATCAATATAAATTAAAGGCCAGGTTAAACAAATGAGTTTTCTGTTTCCTTCAAAATTCCAGCAAATCTGGCACTAACCACAATTACAGGAAACATATTCCAAGTTTGAACTCTAGCCAGTGAAAATACACGAGCACTTGTACAAACCTTGCAGGCCCTTTAAAGTCAGGGCATATCTACAGTAAGAGCTGCTGTGGCTCTCTGGGAGCAGGGTGACACATCGCTTTGGGAGCAATTGGCCTTTTGTATGCATTTTGCATGCCCATTTCCCTCTTTCTTAGCACTAAAATTAGCATAAGAAAATTGGGAGTAAACTGCTGCTATAAAAATGCAGTTTATTACATTGGATCCTGAGTCTTTGTGATTCTGTTTTAAAGTAGTTACACCTAGGGGCCTTTTTCACAAAAGTGCACTATGCTGTTAATGGGCAAGTTGATGCATGTTAACTGCGTGCTGGGGCTCGCAGGAACAGCTACTGCATGGGGCATGATAGTGCATGCTGATTTTCACACTGTCAATTGCACATTAGGGTGATGAATGGTCAGATTAGGGGCTGAGAGCAGACACGGAAAGCACATTGCAGTTAGTGCAGGGGTACATATCACGCGCTGACAATGTTTCCATTAGCATGGGTCCACCTAATGCCATCTCAATAGTTACTGGTAAGTGCACTTGCAGTAAGAGTGCTGTACGTTAAGGTTCACACCTGCATGTTAACTGTTGGGAACATGCTGGTCACGGCCCTGACAGCTCCTGTGAAGGCTTTGCACATAACATACACTCGTTTTTGTGCTAAATGCATGTTAGGCAGAAAACCCTAACGCGCTTTAGTAAAATGGCCTTCTAGAGCTACTAACGAGTGTTACCATGCTAACTCCAGTAATGCTTGCTATTAATAACTGGGTTCTAATGCACGGAAGGAGCAAGCAGGGATATCCCCAGACCAGCTCCATAAAACAACATAAGGAAGATAAGAGCATACCAGGAGAGGTTTTTTTATTGTAGACTTTATCGTTAGGTTTTTTTCATAATAGCATAGTAGATTATGGCAGATAAAAACTGAAATGATCAGCCAGTTTGCCTAGCGAGGTGTTTATGGCTGCAAATGACCCTCCCTGCAGGTTACCTTCATGCCTTCCGTTTAGGCTTGTTTTCATTTAACATTTTTACATTTTATTTGTTTTTCCATTTTAATTGAGTTAATAGAAATGAGATAAATGAGGCAGCATTTTAAATAATTTTAACATTTTTTAAATTAAATAAGATACAAAAATTTCCAGTTTAGTTGACACAAATATCAGTTTTCATGAACTGTGCACTGAAAAGTTTCAAAAGGACAGGCACATTTTTGGGATAGTGTCATAGTGTCACCCACTAATACCAGTCCCAGATAAATTTATGGTACTTCAACATCACACCAAGTTTGATACTCAATCCCATAGTGGGCTGGTGATTTCCTATGAAACCTCTGTGCATATGATTCCATGTAGTATGTGTCTTGTATATAGTTACCCCGGTTATCCAAGTTATTTATGCCCTGTTACCTGTAAACTCATGCGTGTTGAATGTACTGAGCATTTTGTTCCATGTGAACCGTGCTGATGATGAATAGTGCGGTATATAAGAGACTGTAAATAAATAAATAAATAAATAAATAATATTGAACATTTCTGTAGCCTATCGTGGCTTATTTTTTAAAAGGTTCTTTTAGTAAAATAGTACCATCTGTAAAAATGGAATTAGAGTAACATATAAATAGATCATCCTAAACCTTAAATTTAATTCACTTTTGGCCAAAGGTTGTTGTTTTTTTTAAGCTATTCTTAGGTGATCTAATAAAAGAAAATTAAGCTGTTTTATTCTCCACACTTCATCAATAATTACATTAGCAAATTGGGTAGGCAAATTAGAAGAAGCCTACTACCTCAGAGTTGATCAGGAGGTGAGCCAAAAATCAATAAATCACTTAATCTGGCTCCCTTACATGCCGCTCCTGGATCTGATCAATCATTCCGCAATAGCTTGAGTTGGGCTGAGTCCAGAAGCATGTGATTTTGACTCTCAAAAAAGTATTACAAAAACTTTTGTTCTTGAATCCGATGTTCTTATTTGTTTTCAAATTTTAACATGTTTTTTTCATAAGTAAAGCCTCTTTTACACACAGAAAAAGGGCTTTGCAGTTGTATATGTGCATATAGGCACAAATCTGTGAAAATAGTGCTTTGTTCCTAGGAATGGAGTTGGGCTGGAGGTGCAATTTTATAAAACTAGCATGTATACAGATAGAGAGTATGCCTACATATTCCCACTTGCTTGATGCGGGTGTGAATTTGTATGTGCATATTTGTGCACATTCTGCATGATGTTATCAGACTCCCCTCCTAATCTATTTCACAGCTTTAACATTACCCTCAGAAACAGGCATATTTTATCGTTAATAAAAGTGGGGGAAGGGATGGTAAGATGGCAGGCAGGCTGGATCCTCTAACGGTTATTCATTATAAGGGGAGCATCTGCTTCTTCATACAATTTTTGACTTTGAATCTTTATCTAATGTATTAAACTTTACAATATTGCAATATTTGAACTCACATCAGTTAGATCTGCTTAAATATAGAATATGATAGCACATTAAAATGGCATGGGACAGACAGTGAATTCCCTTATAGCAACAGGATAAAATCAAAATAAACATAACGATCTCTTGTATCTCAACAAATAGGGGTGACTTACACGGAACGGTGGGTATACCCCTAAACAAAGGCTTGGGGAGGGCTAACCTGCATGGAGCGGCAGATGCACCTACTCTTGCTATCTTACTGGGCAGACTAGATGGACCATACTGGTCTTTATCTGCCATCATTGAACCCAATAGTAAAAAAAACTTATATAGCAGGCAACTATGTGAAAATATGTTTTATTTTTTAAATTTACCCCAGTTATGCACATAATTTAAGGTGTAGATGGCACCTTTTGCATTTTATGGGTTCTGGCAATCTATTTCCAGTTGTGCATTGCCAAGAAAACCAGAGGCTGGGTCACCAGGAGTCAGCATTGACTTGATGGTGTGCGCACACACATACACACATGTATAAAACTTATATGCAGAATGGGAGGCAGGGTGGATCAGGGCAGGTACAAAGATTATAGACAGAGTGGCGAAATTCTGTTGGCCTGAGTATAATATGCTTACACATATATTCATGGATGGATGAAAAGCCTTCTACTGTGAATTGTTGGTGACTGCAGATGCATGATTTACTGAGAATGGAGTGCTTATCAGTATTCAGGTCTAGAGTCTCCAAACATAAGAAATTTCTTAAAGTTTGACAACCATTTATATTGTCTTTAATGGTATGATGAGATCATGAATGACCTAAATGCTGCTACCTAAATATTGTAAATGAAAATTGTCAATGCATGTTGGTTAATGTTGTAAAAGTGTGTAGATTGACATAATAAAGCAGATGTTCTCAAAGAGGCTGGCACTGCTGAATATACAGTTGATGTAAAGTGCTGATGGTAGTGCTTTACTAATCTGACCACCATGGAGGCTGAAAATCCTGCCTATGGAATATAAGGGTAAATATAGCGCATAGGGCTCAATCAGCCTGTCAAGTCTTATTCCTAATGAAATGTTAGAGATGTCAGTATATCTATGGATTTCCCTTTACTTCTTTGCAAAGGAGAGCCTTTGGGCATATCCCATGCTTTACCAAATTCAGTAACCATTTCTGCTTCCACCACATCCCCCGGCAACATGTTCAATGCATCCACTACCCTAGTTGTGAAAAAAATGTCTTTTGATGCTGTTCCTGAATCGACCACTTTGGAGTCCCATACCATGACCTCCCATCCTAAAATATCTTTTCCTCTAAAAAAAAAAGTTTGCTTCTTGTTAATGATGGGGTTTATTTTTGTAGTCTTGTTTGCTATTTACATGTAAATGGCTATTATAGAAAGGGTTCAATTTATTATAGAAAGGGTTTCATGGATGTCTTCAGTACCTGGAAGTTTCAGGGTGTGTGTCAGGGATGTGGCCTGGGTGGGCCAAAAATCTAAATGTGTATTCTCAATTTTATATAGAGAATGGACATGCAAGGCAACAATTCTCCATGCTTGGATTTATACCTATTCTCTGGCTTGTGTCGATTTTTAAAAAGTATGTATTTTGGCAAGTCTTTTACATAGAAACAGAAGAAACATACAAACATGATGGCAGAAAAAGACCACATGGCCTGTGTAGTCTTCCCTTCCATATCAACCACTTCAAGAGTCCCCTTTCTTTCTTTAGAGAACCTCTATGTTTGTCCCATGCTTTTTGAATTTAAATACTGTCCTCATCTCTACCACCTCCACTGGGAGACTATTCCATACATCTACCACTCTTTACATAAAGAAATATTTCCGCGTATTTCTCCGGAGTCTATCCCCTTTCACCCTCATCCTATGTCCCCCTCTTAGCAGAGCTTGCTTTCAATTGAAAGAGGCTCTCTTCCTGTGCAATTATGCCATGGAGGTATTTAAATGTCTCTATCATATCTCCTATATCTCACCTTTCCTCTAACGTATACATAATAAGATCCCTAAGTTTGTCCTCATATGCTTTATAATGAAGACCACTAACCATTTTAGTAGCCACCCTCTGCACCGACTCCAACCTGTTTATATCCTTTTGAAGGTGTGGTCTCCAGAATTGCACACAATACTCCAAATGAGGTCACACCTTTACCCCTTACACTGTACTGCTCCCTTGTATTATTGCAGCCCAAATGCATGATCCTGCATTTTTTAGCATTAAATCTCAGCTGCTAAATTCTAGACCATTCTTCAAGCTGAGTTAGATCCCTCCTCATGTTATCTATTCTTTCCTGGGCGTCTACTCTATTGCAGATTTTGGTATCATCTGCAAATAGACAAACTTTACCCGACAGCCCTTTTGCAATATCACTAACAAAGATATTAAAAAGAATCGGACCAAGGACAGATTCCTACGGCACACCACTGGTAACTTCCTTTTCCTTAGAATGAGCTCCTTTAACCTGTACCCTTTGTTGCCTCCCACTCAACCAATTTTTAACCCAAGTAGTTACTTTAGGGTCCATCCCTAAGGTGCTCAGTTTCTTTAGAAGTTGCCTGTGCGAAACAATGTCAAAGGCTTTGATGAAACCCAACACCACATCTAGGGCTCTCCCTCAGTCCAACTCCCTGGTCATCCAGTCAAAGATAGCAATCAGATTTGTCTGACAAGATCTGCCTCTGGTGAATCCATGCTGCCTCCGATCCTGTAATCCATTGAACGTCAGAGTGGGGAGGGACAGATTTGCTTAAAGTGCTGGGACTTGCACATCGGGCACGCCTCTCCTCTCCCACCTCCGTCCAGCTGCTTTCTGCTCTTGCCCTACTGCCGGTGCCATTGTGGAGAAAACAGAGAGTGGCTGCAGCAAGGTAAGAGCAGGCAGAGCCTGGATGGAGGTATGGGGGGGACGCATCCAATGTGCAAGTCGCACAGGGCGCAATTCTGGCTCTGTACGGCCCTGACACAAGTTCCTTCAGTATTTTTGGATGTATCCCATCCAGTCCCATCACTTTGTCTACTTTTAGTTTAGCTAGTTCTTCACGAACTATTGATATTCAGCAACACTAACCGTGTTAGTGTCGCTAGATATCTTGCTTAGGGGCATTTACATGGTTTACAGGTCAAATGTGTTTGAATATTGGGCCCAGCATTCTTTGTGGTTTAGTAATTTTGGAAAATGGCTCACATCCAGCATGTGCAAGCTGTGATTCCATATGTAAGTTGCCGGGTTTCCTCTGTTGATTTTTCCCACATGTAAATTTGTAAAATGACTCCTCCCACTGTATGTTGATGTCAGTCCACACGCATTCCTCCACTTTCTTCTATGTATTATAGAAACTGTGCCATGTTTAGCAGAGCATTTTTAATACTGTCGGAATTATGTCCCAACCTTGATATCTCAGTTCCAATCCCCACATACTATTTAAAATGTTTAATTCCTTAAGTCTCATCTCATAGAGTTTCATAGCTTTGCTTTGCACCACTTTGCCCTTTTTAGTTCCCCTGACCCCCTCCCCCCCACACCACTCCTGCTCCCTCATTTCCACTCCTTGACTCAAAATAATACAGTGGTGGCCTATTTGACCACTCAACTCCCTACCCTCTGACCACACAAACATCCCTGGTGGCCCAAGTGGGTTCCTGAACTCCTTTGACCACACAAATTACCCTGATGGGCCAAGTGGGCCCTGTCCCATACACCCACAACTCTGATCGCTAGACTCCCTCGTGCACCTCTAAGCTGAGAGGCAGAAGCGATACCCACTCGTTCCTGCTTCTGCACCATCATCTTGGAAAATGGCAGCACCTGATCTTGCAGTTGCATTGGAACACATCACACAAGGTCAATCTGCTAAATAAGATTATTCTCTGTTCCTACATTGCTTCTTCATGCTAGTCTGAACTGGCAAAAAGATTCGTAAAACAACTTCATTAGATTTCAGTGCAGTTTCTTTTTACAATAGGAGCAATTTTAATGCAGCAATTTGTGTGTGCTTTGCATGCCCATTGTGCTACCCTTCAACACAATGCTTTAATGCTGTTTTCCCAGGCTAATCTTTCTTCTGTATTGGGAGTAAAATTAGCACAGGAGAATCAAGAGTAAACGGCTGTGCTCTTGGTAGCACTGCTTGCTGCCTTGGCCACTTTGCTCCCTTCGGTATAGCTCCCTTGTGGCTCCAAAGTGCAGTCCCATGTAGGTATTTACCTCTTTGGGGTGTGAGGCACACCAATTGGAGTGCCTTGCTAGGCACCCCAGACCATTGTAGTGCCCTCCAGGTTCCTTCCCTGACTGAGGACAGCATCTGCCTGGTGAGGATGAAGATATCAGCCGCACCAAAATTAGGCTTGCTTGCATAAGGTACCATTTTCCTGATGTCTCCATGCCTGCAACATCAATATACACATTGCATAAAAGTACAGGCTCAGATGTATAATGTACATGTATTTTTCTGCAGAAGGCATGTGTGTCAGGGATCAGGAAATTGTGTATTTTATATACTGTGTGGACCCTTCCACACACTTTACAAAGTGAAAATGCATATTAGGCAACCCTTTATTCAGGTGCACACATCTTCCTAGCCGACATATGCAAATTATCCCCTCCATGTGGGGATTATGTGATTTGTAGCTGATCACAGATGAATAGCCTTGGGGGGGGGGGGAGGGGGAGGAGGAAGGGTGCTCAATGTAATAGGACAAAGCACTCTTCTGGAATGCAGTTTTGAACATAGATCTTTCCCCTCTTTGAAAGCACTTGTACCAGAAGATTGTTCATGTATAACGTGTAAGAGTGACTAACCTCCGCATTATACATTTAAATATATTAAATTAAGATTAGTTAAAGGCTGTACATGTACTCTTTATGGTCAGATAATATTTTATGTATTTATTTTTATTTAGACAGTTTTGTATATCACCTTATCCTTCAAACAAAGTGGTCACAACACAATTGGGGGATACCTTTAACACAAGGGGATATGAGACACATGCACTAACACGGAACAGGGGCAATGGAGGGTTAAGGGGCTTGCCTAAGACCACAAGGAGCACCTGTGAGATTAGAAACCCCAGTCCTTCTGGCCCAAGGTTTCTGTCCTCTAGTGGGATTTGAGCCACTGACCTTCTGGCCTGTGGTACCTTGCCCCAACCACTAGGCCACTCCTCCCTCATTGTATTTGCTTAGCGATCATGCAGATTTCTAATAGTTATATTGGCACAGGAGAAAAACGAAACACTTTTAAGAGATCAGCAAAAATAAATGTTATAGTATACAAGCTTTCAAGACCTGAATGATCCTTTCCACATATCAGAAGAAAGGACCTTTGTGATCACCAAAGCTCCTTTCGTGAACAACTGTTTTACTGGTTCCTTAAAAGGTGCCACAGCCTATATTCATTAGCATAGCTAAAATGAATCCTTTAATACTTATAATTACTTTTTTGCATATTTCTCTTTCGGCTCATATTATTTGTACTTTAAAATATTCTAAAACGTTCAAATACACAATAGCAGCGAATTACCATTAGTTTTCTGCTCTGATAGCTACCTTAATATTCCACTGCAGCTGCAAACTTCTAACCCTTAGCTTGCATTATATGCCCACCATAGCCACAAACTTCAGCACATAAAAATGCAGCGTTAAGCTTCCTTTGAAACAACTCAAACAGGATTTAATTGCACAATTTCTTATCAGAAATGCTCAATTACAGATCTCACTTGATAATATATTTCCTGATTGCTGGAGGCAGGAATATTCTTTCTCTATCTGGTTTAGCAACATGGAACCAACTGCATCTCTCCTATGACAGATGTAGATCCAGATGTCAAGATGGCTTCAGATTTTTTTCTAACAATGGCATCTGGGAGTCAGTTCCTTATCCTTGGCTGTCACCCGTGTCTAAGCTTGTGTTGATTTTTTGAAGTAGAAGACTCATTTTTTGGTCTGGTGAACTCATTTTGGATTTTGCTGATCCAAAAGTGGGCCATGCTTAATTGCTGGTCTGTATATCACTATTTAACACATTAACGGGCAGGTTTACTAAAGTGTGCTAATGATTAGCATGGGGTTTAGCACATGGGAATGGTTAGTGTGGGACCATGGTAGCTACTGTAAACATGTCAGTGTGGTAAAACATCCATGCTAACTGCTTAGAGAGTAATGCTATAATGGGGTGCCTGAGTTGTACACGGACATGTGTGATCCCAGTGCACCAGTTCTATAGAATAAAGCACACATGTGCTTTACTTTATAGAATAGGGTATAAGTAGCCACCAACGTATGCACACTAGATGCAGGCACACACCCGTGGCAGGTGTAAATTTCCCCACCTCGGTTTTTGGAAGGCACGTGCGTAGCTTATAGTATTCTATGACCTATGTATGTATTGCCACACTCTACCTCCACTGCCCCAGTGTCACCCTTGTGCAGGCCCACCCCGCAGGTACTCATGATAGCACATACATGAGCACTTACAGAATAGTGACCAGCCGATGCATGCACATATGGGCCCATCCACATGTGTAAGTCACTACTGTGGCTTGTGTGTGTGGATGGTGTGTCCCTTGGGTGCCCTCTTTATGGAATTATCCCCACAGCACATAATTGGATGGTTAGGAGCAGCGAGTGGACATTACCTGCACTTTGTGATTAGTGCAAACATCATTAGTACATGCTGTCAATTTTGCAGTTAGCACAGGTACATTTAACGTCACTGACCTATGTTAATTGTAGTTGCAGGTTTAGCATGTTGAGGTGCTTCTCACTGTGCTAACTGCATGATGATTTGCCAGTACTGTCTCTAACAGTTAGCATGGCTTGGCCATACCTCTGGTGCTCATTTTTGGCACTAAAGGTGCACTAAGATGCTGAGTCGGCATGGTTTAGTAAACATGCCCCTAAATTCTTTAGAGAAGAAATTTAAACATCATGACTGCTACACTTTCCAGGTACAGTCTACTAGCATTCTTCTGATGAACCCTTACTGGATTCTCTCATTTTACCACTGATCAGTACATAGGTTTCTGGTCTGGAGCAGGAAGAAGGACCTATTATTATTAAAGTTATGTTTTCTATTTAATTATATTTTACGGTCTTGTCTACTAAATAGTGCCAGATGACTATGGATCTCTTCATGGATCTCAGTGCATTTGGGCCATGCTTGTCCTACCTACCAGGTTTACAGCATTTTCAAATCCTGATAGTAAGCAATTAATTAGAATCAGTTCTTTATCAAATTTCAATTAGAAATATGTTAGTTGAAAGACTGAGAAGTTTTATCAATTAACTCTAGAATATGTTGTGGTTTTAGCACCCATTGCATTTGAGAATCCCTCCTTTTTTGATTGGGGCTTTCCCTGAGTTGCCCACCTAAAATATTACTAAATTAGAGGTCAATTTTAAAAAGCCAATAATCCATGTATATGAGTATTTATAAGGCTCGAAGGGCTTTGAGAGCTATGCAGGTAAAAGTAGATGCATTTTTCTACAGACTGCAAGCTTTTGCCCATGGTGGACTCATTCTACCATGGGTAAACGTTTGCAGGCAGTGGAGGAGTAGCCTAGTGGTTAGGGCAACAGCCTTGGACCAGGGTTCAAATGTCACTGGTACTCCTCATGGCCTTGAGCAAGTTATGTAACTCTCCACTGCCTCAGGTACAAACTTAGATTGTAAGCCCTCCAGGGATAAGGAAATGCCTACTGTAGGTGAATGTAACTCACCTTGATCTACTACTGGAAAGGCGTGAGCAAAATACTACTAAATAAATAAATTCCCAGGGCAAGGTTTGTTACAATGAACTTAGGGCATTTAACTGAACTGCAGTAATGGTTACTGTGTGGTTTAGGACTTGCTAATGTCTGGCAGTAACTGCTATCACATGCTAAGAGCAGCCCATGTGTGCTGGTAACACGCATGTGGATTACATTACCAGTGCAAGGCATCTACTAACTATGGTGGGGGGTGTACATCTGTTCCCCAGAGTTAGCACAGAGGTGCTGTGCTTTAATGTAGCAAACCTGCCACCACACTACCGGCTTCAAACATAGTTAGAGCGGGCCACTTATGCATGGCAAGCTGTGCAATGCCAGGAACACTTCTATTCCTTCCAGTCCCTGTTCTGACATGTGCCTCCAGGACAGCACAAGGTTTGTAGTGTCAGGGATCTGAGCTACCTTTTAGCGTGGAGCCAGAACCATGCACTAATCCTGTGCAACCCTGGAAAAGCACTTTAGTGAGCATGCTCCTTAGTGCTTTGGGGTGAGATGAGGGCAGAGAGCTGGTGACAGCCAACATGCAGGATGTTGTCTCATCCTAGCTGTCATGACTGCTGATACTGTAGCTTAAGGATCCAGCTGTGCAAACCAGTCCAGTAGCATAGCAGCTGCCATGTATGGGGAAAGAGAAGTCCACCATCCCTTGCCCCCTCCTGATCCCTTACTCCCACTAAGTCAGCCTTGGGCCCCATCTAGTTCCCCCCTGATGACAATTTTATTTTATTTATTTTTTTATTTATTTACATTTCTTCTATACCGCACTATTTGCGATCAGCGCGGTTTACATAGAACAAACAGTATCCGACAATAAACAAGAGTCAGGTCATTACAAAGAACAGGAGCAGTTAACTTGGATAACAGGGGAAACTATCTACATGTGCAGAAATTTGAATAGATAACTATGTACATGTGAGATGGAGTTATTGTGCGTAGATCATTTATGGTGGTTGGGGTTCAGTGGAGTCTGTGAGGTATTCAATAAAGAGGAAGTGTTTTAAGGCCTTCCTGAACTGGCTCAGGTTGGGGATGGCTCTGATGTTTGGTGGTAGGGAGTTCCAGAGGCTTGGGGCGTTTAGACTAAAGGCTCTGTTTGATGTTGCTTTGGAGCATTTTGTCATGCCTCTCGGTATTGCTAGCATGTTGGCTACTGAGGTTCTTCTTAGCCTGGTGGTAGTAGGTGGTTGAATGAGGTCGCATAGTGAAGAAGAGGAGAGCCCCTTGATGGCCTTGAATGTCATCACTAAGGTCTTGAAGATAATCCTAGCTGGAATGGGGAGCCAGTGTAGCTGCTTCAGGAGGGGTGTGATGTGTTCTCTCCTTGGTACTCCGAAAAGGATTCGCGCTGCACTGTTCATGGTGAGTTGTAAGGGATGTAGGGTTGCTTGAGGTAGTCCTTGTAAGATGGCGTTTGCATAATCGAAATGAGGGATGATGAGGGCTTGATATACGGTGCGGAAGTCGCTTGGATCGAGTAGGGGGCGTATGTGTCTGAGGGATCTGATCTTGAAGTAGATAGTTCTTACTGTTTCCCATTTCTCCTCCTTCCATTACCCATGTCCTTCCTGACCAGCACCTAAGCCTGCGGAAAGTACCTCTGTACTGAAGCCCCCCCCAACAAGTCATTACCACCCCAATTGGATTCTGCATCCAAAATCAATCCTCCCTGAAATACAGAACTCCACCATGAACATAAAAACTCATGTAGATCTCCCCAAGGTAAATTCCCCCATGAAGGCATGAGTAGAGGGTAGAGGTTCCCCCCTACAGGCCACATTCCCATCCTCCCCAGGGCCTTTTCTTGTATCTGTTGGTCATATCTGTCTCCAGCCAATCATGTCGGGTGCACGGTTGTGCTCTCAGAGGCTTTACCATACTGCTCTTCTGCTGATTTACCTGTTGTTCCCGCCTTTCCCGGAAGTGATGCGACCGCGGGTGTGCGGTTGCACTCTCAGAGGTAGCCCCGGCTATTTAAACAGTGTCCCGGCGGCGCTCACTGCCGCGGCGCGCGACAGGGGCGCACACCGAAGGAGCTCACCTAAGGAGCATGGCGTGCTCCTTAGGTGCTCTCCTTGGGGTGACTCCTGTAGGGTGCTCCTCTTTGTCCTCTTTGTCCTTCTAGCAACCCTCACTCTTCAATTTGGAAGCTCTCTTGGTTTCGTACAACTCCTGCTGATCTGCTCCGCATGGTTCTCCCCTGCTCCAGTAAGTCTACCATCGCTTACTATCGCTCTGCCTTCATTCGCTGAAGTTTGCGATTCCCCTCCTCTAATGACCACCATCCCCATCCTCTGGGGGAATCGTCCTGCCTCTCCCCTCCAGCAGCATCGATTTCACAGCTCCTCCTATCGTTCTCCTGTGAATCTTCTCCCCTGTCTCCCCAACTCGCCTTCTGCTCGCTCTCACCCCCTGCCCCCCTCCTCCCTCCCCAGTCCTGCTACCTTCCATTTCGGTCTCCTTAACTGCCGCTCCCTTCGCTTCAAAACCTTGCTCATATCAGACCTCATCTCCCAGGAGTCCCTTGACATCCTCTTGCTTACCGAAACTTGGCTAAAAGAAGGCGAAGATGCACTCCTAGCTCGCTGCCTACCCCCTGATTTTACCGGTATCTCTGTCCCCCGTATTGGCCGCACTGGTGGAGGTGTGGCCGCCCTTCTCCGTTCTTCCATCTCCTTTACTCCTATTTCCTCCCCCCTTTTGTGCTACCCAGAAACCTTGCTTCTTAAACTCCACTTCCCCAACCCCATGCACCTGCTTCTCATATACTCCCCTCCAGCCTTACGCCCCGACCTCTGGGATTCCCTTCTTTCCTCTATCACTGACCTGTTACTGGCCTTCCCCCACCTGCTCATTACAGGCGACTTCAATCTGCACCTTGACCATCCTGCCTCTGCCAGAGACCACTCCTTTAACACTCTTCTTCATGATTTGTCCCTTCTCCAACTTATTCCATTCCTAACCCACTCCGCTGGGCATACCCTCGAGCTGCTTCTCTCTCCTTCAGCCCCGACTTATCTCTTACAGTATCTCTGTGCCTTCCCCCTACCATGGACTGATCACTACTGTATCACTTTTCACTGTCTCCCTTCCCCCTCTACCCCCCTGGCCCCCTCTCCTTCCCTTCATACCTCTCCCCCTACCTCTACAATCTATACTCGCCGTATATCCTCTGAGACTCTTCAACGATTCCCTCCTGCATCTGATCTCCTTCCACCTGATTTCTCTACTCTCTCTCCCTCTTCACAGGCTTCCTCCTGGTTTCCTTCCCTCTCCACTGCCCTGGACTGCGTCGCTCCTCTTTGCCCTCGGTCTCTATCTCGTCGTCCCTCACAGCCATGGTTCCACTCCGGCCTCTATCTTCTTCGTGCACAGCTCCGCCGAGTTGAATGCATGTGGCGCAAAGCTCCCTCTCCCACTACTCTCTCTCACTTTAAGTCTGAGCATTCTCATTACAGAACCCACGTTCATAAAGCTAAGCAGGCTTACTTCTCCGCTACTATTTCCTCCGCACCTAACCAGACGCGCCATCTCTATTCAGTTCTTCATTCTTTCACCTCCCTCCAGTCTCGTGCCATTCCTCCCCCTCCTGCTCCCTCACCCTCTCCCTCCGAGTTGGCAACTTACTTCAGTACCCAGATATCCGATCTCAGACAATCCCTGCCTTACTGTCCTCCCCCCCATCTCTAGCCCCCCTCCCTGTTCTCCTCCTCTCACACCTCAACTGTCCCATGTCTGGCACTCATTCCACCCACTTACCTCTTCCGAACTTATTGCGACAATCTCTTCCTCTAAGAAAACATCTTGTGCACTAGATCCCATTCCTTCCTCTTGGCTGCTTACATCTTCTCTAGCTCTCATTCCTCCAGCTCTCAACATGATCAACTCTAGTCTTTCCTCAGGTGTCTTTCCCCAGCCCTGGAAACATGCTTTGGTCCACCCTATCCTTAAAAAGCCCTCACTTGATCCCTTAATTCCTGCACACTACCGCCCTGTCTCCAACCTCCCATTTCTATCTAAAATCCTTGAAAAAGTTGTTTTCTCCCAACTGTCTTCTTATCTCGACTCTACCCACTTTCTCCATCCCCGTCAGTCTGGCTTCCGACCTGGCCACAGCGTTGAAACTGTCTTACTAGGCTTCCTAAATGAAATTCACACTGCTCACGACCGTGGGGATCTCTCGGTGGCAGTTTCCCTTGATCTTTCTGCCACTTTTGATCTTGTCGACCACTCTCTTCTTCTTGCTCGTTTATGTGAGGCAGGTCTCTGTAGCACAGTCCTTCACTGATTCTATTCTTTTCTCTCTTCTAGGTCTTATTCCGTTCTCTCCACTTCTTCCCCCATAACTGTTTCTGCGCCCACTCCCCTCCTCTGCGGGGTCCCTCAAGGTTCGGTCCTGGCCCCTCTTCTCTTCAGCATTTTTCTCACACCTCTTGCTCTATTGGTTCAGCAACACGGGATTTCTGCCTTTTATTATTCCGATGAACTGGTTCTCCTACATCACACCTCCCCACTTTTCCTTGACCTTTAGCCTCTGAATTCTTGCCTCACAGCCATTGCCAACTTGCTCACTACCCACTGTTTGCATCTCAACCTCACAAAAACCCTTGCCATCTGGTTCTCTCATGACAGTACTCCCCCCCTGGTTTCCCCCTCCTTCTCCGGGTCACCCGTTCCCCTAGTCTCCTCTTTTCGTTATCTGGGTGTCCTCTTTGACCCCAACCTGACCTTTTGGGACCACGTTGCTCATGTTTCAAAGACTTCATTTTTCTTCCTTCGTCAGATTCATGCTATCAGGCCTTTTCTTTCTGCACAGGCAATTACCACCCTTCTTTTGTCACTGGTCATTTCCCACATCGACTTCTGTAACTCACTTCTAGCCGGTCTCCCTATCACGCAACTTCATCGTCTCCAACGTATTCAAAACACCGCTGCTCGACTCATTTTTCATTCCTCCCCACGCGACCATATTACACCTCTTCTCATCCGTCTTCACTGGCTTCCCATCAAATTCCGCATTCACTTCAAAATCTTAGTATTCCTTCACCGTGTCCTCCACACTCACTCCCCTCAGTATCTGGCCGATCTCGTTCACTTTCATACTCCAGCTTTCTATTTGCGATCCCTCCATCTCAACCGCCTACGTCTTCCCTCACCCACCTGTGCTCACCTCCAATCCACTCGCTCCTCTGCCTTTTTCTTCCTCGCCCCAGCCCTGTGGAACTCCCTGCCTTCATCTATCCGGCTTGAGCAGGGACACACTATCTTCAAGAACAGCCTCAAAACCCATCTCTTCACCCTTGCCTTTGACCTCCCTGATCCCTCTGTGTGACCTTACTTTCCCCTGCCCCTTCTCGCTCTCTCCTCCATTGTCTTGTCGTATGAGTCTGTTAGGTATGCTTTCCTATCCATTATTGTAATTTCCTTTCCTCTTCTCTTACCTTATGGTTCTTCTTTATTTTGAATTATGTAAACCGCTTTGATGTTTCTCCTTTAGCGTTATATCAAGTCAATAGACATAAGCATAAACATGTACTAAACTACAAAGCGAGGAACGTCCAGCAAATGCACTTCCTGCACCTGAACCCCATGCTAGCGGTTAGTCTGGTTTAGTAAACATGTTAAGTTCTCATGTGCATGAAAATATATCTATTAACACCAAAGTATGAAACAAGCATAAAATGGTTCAAAAAAGTCCAACACAAGCCAGAAAGAAATGAAAACTTTTGCTACGCACATCTCTAAGAAACACCTGCACTTACAATTTAATAAACCCCTAAGATCAGAAGCCTTAAATCTGCCGAGCAGATACTTAACAAGCTTCCTAATCAGTTCTAGGAATTTCCATCAGTCTTGGGGGCCTTTTACTAAAGCCTGCTGCGTGGTTAATGCATGTTATTGAAGTCACCATGAGTATGGGGGCAGTGGTAACCCTTACCATTTGGGTATGATGCTACCACCCGGTAAAGTGCACGTTAATCGCCCATCATGGAAGGGATAGGAAATGGGCAGGGTATGGGCAGAACATGGGCATGGAGAGCACATGAGGTATATACTGCATACTCACTGTCAATGTGGCAATTAGCAGGTTTACAATGAATGACATCTCTATGAGTGGTGTTTGGTGCACCCATGTTAATTGAGAATGCCCGTGCCAGGTGTTGGGGTACAGTTCAGTGCTCTAACTGCCGTTGACGTGCTGGTAGTGCCCCCTCCCCCCCCCCCCCCCCAGTTAGAGGCATGTTTACTAAAGTGTGCTAAGTGGTTAATGTGCATTTCAGCATGTGGCACCTGTCTGCGAGAGACTGCGGTAACAGTTTCCATGCAGGCATTGACTCCCACAGTATCTGCAAATCATGCAATGGGGTGGGGAGTAGGCAGGGCAAGGTGGAGAGTGGGCATGGAGAGCGAATTGCTGACAGCAAGGGGGACCGTTTGCGTTCCAACAGTCAAGGTTGCGATTAGAAAAGATGCACTTAACACCATCTTAATGTATAGTTAAGTGCACCTGCATGAATTGCAAATGCCATAGCCGTGTATTAGGGTATAGCTTAGTGCGGAAACTGCTGGGAACATGCTGGACATGCCCTGGACAATTAGTGCGCAACTGTTGCATGTAATGCCAAGTTAATGTGCATTTAGTGCTAATACCATGTGCCAGAACCTAGCGCGCTTTTTTTTTTTTTGAAACTTTTATTTTCATTTTGTAACAAACAAAAGAAACAACACACCAAAGGAGACAAAACAAGTATACAATAAGGAAAAGTAAACCCAATTACCCCCCACCCCCATGCCTCTTCTCTAGCCGATTATGTCAGCATGTGAGCGCTTCCAATTAACAGTGATTATACATCAAAAACGGTCAAAAGGGTATCAACGATACAGAATGATCATGGGACCAAAGTATATACAAGTTTAGACAGTCAGATGAGAGCATTTAACACAATGTACATAGTCATTGAGCATCTTCCATTCAGACCTATGATGAGAAGTCTGAACGGGGGAAGCGAACATACGAGGTATTTGTTCATAGTTACTGTAGAGACAAACATGATTCCACCATACATTGGGGCTCAGATGGGAGCTATTTTTCCAGTATTTCTTAATTAGGGAAATAGCAATGCCAAGCATAAAGCCCCAAAGGAAGTAAGCCGTTTTTGGAAAAGAGGAGATCCCCGCAGCTGGGCGAAGTCCCACCATCCTCGAAGAGAGGGGGCTCCTGAAAGTGCAAAATAGACTGGATACGACCCCAGACCCGACGCCAGTAATACTGTAGTGCGGGACATTCATACATAACATGAGGTAGTGAACCAATGGCCGCATGGCATGTCCAACAACTATTGCCCTGAATAGTGTTCCATTTGGCTAATCTGTCAGGAGTGTAAATAAAAACACCGGTGGGCTAGAAAGAAGAGTGTCTGAGTGAGTGAGGCGGATCGGGAAACCCGTGGCGCTCTACTCCAGTCAAGGCTCCATTGCTCCAAGGCCAAGTCACATGCAATTCTCTCTCCTATGCTTTCTGCGCTATAGGGGTATCGCAAGTTATAGCATTACATAAGGGTTTGTAAAAATTGAATGCTACACCCGGTGAACCACCGATAGATCGGATAGTCTCCGATCAACCTTGTATAGGGGATGCCTATGGCGGAAGTACCTTAGCACTCCAAAGGCAATGCTGAAGGTGCATCGCCTGAAAGTAGTGTGTCGCTGGGGGACCAAATTCAATTTGCAATTCACTAAAAGTTTTCCAGCGACCATCATGGAACAACTGGCTAGGAGTTCAAATGCCCCTGGTGTACCAGGGGCTCCACACTATGGACTTATTTTGTATTCGAAATCAAGTAGTGTACCAAAGCGGGAGCCTATCGAACGGACAGAGTCAGGAGTCTAAGGATTGCATTAGAGTATTAAAGGCACCTAAAGTGTCTAAAAGCATTGGTGGATAGTGGGAGTCTGATGGGAGAGTCATACCAGGGAAAAAAGTAAGAGGAATCGGTTTGCAAAGATCCTCCTCTATGTCTAGTCACACAGATCCACTCGGTACTGGATCTTCCAGCCAACGAGCGCCGTGTTTGAGAAGAAAAGAGTGATGGAACACTTGATTAAAATCACCACCAAGTATTGATGGAGCATTGGCAGAGGCCTATGCCAACTGCGCAATACTTGCATAGTAAGCAGGGTTGTCCACATTCGGGGCATAAATGCAAATACACGTGAGTTCGCTATCTCCAACCTGAAGGTGTACACGGGCCCATCTACCCTCCTTGTCAGCGCCAGTATCAATTACAGTAGCTTGCAAAGACTTCTTAACCGGAATGGCTACCCCACACCGTTTGGAAACGGCGGGAAAACAGGCAGCCACCATGTTAGACTTAGCATTGAGTTGCAGTGTTTCAGCAGAGTTTAGATGCGTTTCCAGAAGAAACACTAAATCAGCATGCTCATGGCTAAAATAGCTAAGGATTTGCTTCCTTTTGATTGAACTATTAATGCCTTTTACGTTGAGTGATAAAATCTTACATAAAGCCATTCAATAAAGTTAAAAGTTCTGAGCATGATAGCACACATAATTTCCCAATGTCCCTCATATTGACTGTATCTGGCTGTACATATGACATGAAAGAAAACAGGCTAAGATAATACAATGGAGCGCCCCACATTAAAAAAGAAAACCGCAGTGCGGTAGAGAAGAAGCAAAACCCCAAAATTACTGGCGACCATGTGTCTGCGGGGAGAAACCCCAGAGAAGGCCGAAATGGAAAAAACACATAACCTGTAGGACTGTGCGTGCTCCGAATCCGACCGAGGCACACATCATGGAGGGATAGGAGACCAAAATCAAAAGGTCATATAGAGAAAGAAAGGAAGTCCAGGTAGTCTCTGTGCTTGGCTATGACCGCCGCATCGGGCCCTTCAAGATGGCGGACAGAGCCGGCAGATAAAAGTCCAAGGTTTTGGATTAGCGCATCTGCTCTGCTTCTTTGGAGTCCAAAAATGTTGACAGTAGATCAGGATCTTCGAATGTCCTGGTTTGGTTGTGGAGAGTCACTCGGAGCTTCGCTGGATACAACAGGCCAAAGCGAGCCTGTAGCTGTTGAAGTCGAGGGCGAAAAGCAAGGAGTTTCTTCCGACGGTCAACGGTAGGCTTTGCAAAATCAGGGAAGAAGGAGACTTTGTGACCTTCAAATTCCAAATGATGATTCGCCCGGGCAGCATTTAAAATTTGTTCCACTTGTTGATATCGTAGCAAGCGAAAGATAATAGGCCGGGGGGTCGTTTGGTTGAGCGCCATGTGGGTAGGAACACGGTATGCATGATCGATTTCCAGTTCTCTATGAAAAGTGATCTTTAGCAAGGAGGGAAGAGTTTTGAGCAGGAATTCTCTTATATCTCCGACTTCCACCCCCTCCGGTATGCCAATGAGCCTCACATTGTTGCGACGGGCTCGATTATTGCTATCTTCTAACTCCTTTTGAAGATTCTGTATCTGGCGCTCAGCCTTGTCCAGGTTGCCCAAGCGCACCACGTGCGAGTCGAGGATCCCCGCCATGTTGTCCTGCCGTAATGAGAGACTTTCAAGTCGGTCCTGGAGCACTCCAAAGTCTTCTCGCATAGCTCGAAGCGCTTCTCCATTGGACTGCACCAATTCCTTCACACCGCGTATTTCCTCCAAAATTTCCAGGTGCATTTCGGGGTTTTCACGAAATGGAGCCATCTTCTGTGGGGAGGACACCTCTGTTTTGGAGCGTTTTCCGTGAGAAGAGGAAGGAGACCCGAAGTCCAAGCGCGCTGGTTTATGGGCCGCCTTCCCCCCCGATGTACCCCGGTCAGCTTGGAGCGAAATAGTAAGTTTGTATAGGTATTAAGTCAGGATTCTAAGTAGGCCTCTCGGGAGCTTCAACGCAAAGCGTCTTACCCGCTGGACATCAGGCTCCGCCCCCCCGAACCTAGCGCGCTTTAATAAAAATGCCTCTTAATGTACGACTTGTACTTAACACAAATTAATGTTTACGCTCAGTGCACGGTTTAGTGCAGACCTTTGCTGGTGCCTTAGTAAAAGGGTCCCTTGGTGAGAAAATATATTCCTTTTATCAAACTAACCTAAACTGAGCATATGCTTTTCAGATAGCTGCCATACATCCAAGTTTCTAATTTCAAGTTTCAGTTTTATTTGATATACCGCAAATCAATCCACAACTAAGTGGTTTATAGACTTTAAAAATGTAAACATAAAGCAACAAAACAAAGCAAGCAATAACTGAGGCAGAGAGAGATAACAGGCTTTCGAAAGGTTGATTCTTTAATTTGCATGTATCTGAGACTCTCCTCTGCCCAGCATGATGGACGTACAATGGCACACCAGGAGAAGAGACACATAAATATCAAAGGGAATTTGGATACCTAATTACTCTGTAATCTAAAGAACAGGGTCCATTTCTTTTATGTGTTTTTTATGCAAGGCCCTATTTTCTAAGGGCATTGATTGAAACCATTTAAGTGGGTATCTATTCTTCTAGCTCCAAGAGGGCTTTATAGTGCTTAGAAAGATGAAGTCAACCAATTAGACTGATTGATTTGTTCTCTGTAATGCATTCTGTGCCGATCATGTGCACCAGTCAGTGCTGTTTTGTAGTAGCCCCAATACACTTGATTCAGGTACAAGTGATTTGCCATATGGGTGCCTCATTTTTAAAGGCTTTTCCCCTTAGGCAGTGGATGGGATCAAACCTTTTTGCAAATAGGACATTATTGAGTTTTTAAGTTTGGCAAACCAGATCGGCACGGGTGAGGTCAAGTGTCCTTTACTCAGAGAACCTCAACAGCAATTAGTCGTTTTACTGGACGATCCCCTTCCACTCAGTATTCTCACAGGTGTAAATTTTTTCTGCTGTTGTTTCTCTTTGGAGTAAAAATGTTTTTCCTGTTAAGCATCACAAGGGTCATTTTAGAAAGTCATTTTTCTGTGAATGTAGCAGTTTCCGTTTGATTTAATGGCTTCCTAAAATACTGGCTGGCGTAAAATTATACACAGTGACATGAATGCATGTACTTTGCTGATAGGTGTAGCCGGAGTGAGGTCTGGGTGGCATGTAAGTGGAGTTAAGAGTAGGCTCATTGATTGCAAAATATTTTAATTTACCCATGGACTAGGGTACTTAAGATGTGCCTATTTATACTTGCTATAGATCTTGATTTTAAGGCATGATCCTTGCCATTTAGGCAAGTGTTTTATAAAGATAAATAGGCTCCTGTGTGTTTTTCTAAATTAGGCTTAAATTAGGTGCTTGCATACCCACTTATCCAAGGCACGCTCTTATAAAATTACCTTCCACGAGGGCAATTTTCTGATTCCCCAGAGAGACCTTAGAAAATTATATCTGCAATGCCCATGGATCAAAAGTGCCGGGGCACATTGCATCTGATTTTTGTGTGGGTTTGCTCCTTGAGGGAAAAAGCATGCATGCAAACCAAATCTCTATGGTACTTTCATCTTCTACCTTCAACCTTCTCTCACCCTAAGGGGTATGTTTACTAAGGGGTATGTTTACTAAACTGCGCTCATGTGCGCGGCGCACATTAGCGTGCGCTAAGGTACCTTAGCGCACGCTAATGATGCATATTTGTGCCCCGCACAGGTGCGCGCCGCACTAAAGTGCCCGCTGATGTGCGCGGTGCGCTGATGTGCGATAAAGGCGTGGAAAGGCTCCCGGAGGGCGAAGGAAGGCTCCCCAGGGGCGGAGAGAAGGGGTCAATGGGTGGAGAGTGGGAGGGGAGAGGCTCCCCGCACACGAGTGGGGCTGAAATTCAAGTAAAAAAATACCGCGAGTGAAAACCTCGCAGTAGAGCCGATTTAAAGGGAAGAGAAACCATTTCTTTCAGCAATGTACAGCAAAACCAGGGAAACCTACAAAACAGTGATAAGTGTGATACATGTGCACGGTACAAAAATACAAATAAACATTGAAAAGGACCCCAACAAAATTTAAAAAAATTATAATCAAGCTGGGCAATAGTGATAGTAATGGGAAACATCAAAAAACACTCCCAAGAAAGCCGCAAAAAATAAATATGAATTTTAGAAGGGGCTACGCTCCGTCCCCATACAAGGTGAATGATCCCACAGTGAAATAGCACTGATCAGGGTTTCCCTCTCCATTGGACAGGTTACCAATGGCATG